>CM053513.1:46053638-46653638 GCA_028627145.1 Eidolon dupreanum
TAATGGGCAAAAGAGCAGGGAGGGGTTGTGGCCCAGTATGAAGTGTGACTGTCCACACCACCACAACACAGCAAACAACTTCCTGAAGGAGTGAGTTCTTATCGTAAGTGATAGGTGGACAACAGATTCTGTTTCAACTCAGAGATACATGGAGGGAAATTCCTATGCATGATTGAACTGGATGGTAAATGTAAGGTCTATCCTACCTCTAAAATTTTCTGGTTCTGGGCATTGAGAGCTTGAGAAGAATAGTAGCAGCTGATATTTTTGACATTTATGGAGCATTTACTATGCACCAGGCACTGTGTGAGGCTTTATATTTAATCTTCACAACAATCCCATGGGAAGGACTATTATTTCTACCTTATATATGAGGAAACTGCAGCCTGGCACCTAAGATTGCAAAACTGTCAGTAGCAGAGGTAGGATTTGAACCCATGCAGCTTGGCCCTAATAGCTGATACTCTTGCCCTTTATGTTAACTGCTACCCAAGCAGAGCAGTTTATACTGTTGTCAAAGGTTCAGGCTCATATGGCATTTATTTTTCTGCTGTGGAACTGCAATTTGGGTGTCAGTGTGGGATTCAGGAATTAACATGAATGAATATCATCTCATTTTCTCTTTATGTCCCTCCATATCCTTTTAAGTCATTTCACACGGTCATGAAACAAATTTGTGTTAAAATTCTCGGAAAGAAAATACCCATGAACCTTTGCTCTCTTTCTCACTTTATCAGACTAATAAAACTGAAGATCCTTGACATTCTCAAATCGACCTTTCTCTTTATCAAGAAGTTTTCTTTTAGGCTCTTCATTGCACCTAGTTCCTGGTGATAAAATTCTATATGATATGTGGAAAACAGACTTCATTGGTGGATGTTTTTGTCACCCAGTATGAGTGGAGAAAGCAGTTTCCTTGGTTGTTATACCAAAATGTTGGCTGGAAGGGCCCTGTTGCTCTTCAGCTTCAGAGAACAGACTGGGAGTTTGAGAAAGAGATGTGCTTTCTCTCCTTCCTATGGAGTATGAGACGAACTAGAAAATGTAAATATCCCAAGCAGCAAGTACCACTTGGGCAGCTGGGGCTGGGGTTATGTCAAGCTGTCTGTGGGAGAGGATTTACCTTTAAAACAGTCTCATCTTTCTCACTTTATCTGTAGTAGAAGATCAAGGAACCCTAAATAATAATTTTGAGAGCAGACATTTCAAATCTTCTATGCTAATAGAAAAAAGGTGGAATTACTACACTTCCCCCGCAGAATGCAGCCATAGCTACCAGATAAACCAACATGCAGTCAGTTGTCTTGAAAACCATATCTGCTTGAGATAAGCCTGGATGCAAGCCTTGGGCCAATAATTTGGACTGCAGTGTATTTCTGACTGAAATTTTGTGCAATGATCAACTGTCTAAAGCAGTGCTATTGAATAGAAATATAATATGAGCCACACAAGTAATTTAAAATTTGACATGAAATTAATTTTAAGAACTTAATTAGCTCAGTATATCCAACATATTATCATTATAACATATAAAAATTATAATGAGATATATTCATAGTAAGTCTTTGAAATCCAATATGTATTTTGCAGTTATAGCACATCCCAACTTGGATGCATACCAGTTAACTCCTAACATAACTGAAAATTTTTCAATATAAAATAAGTACCAAAAAGATAATATTTGCATCTATATTGACAAAACTGGTTCTTCTCTTTTTAAAAGATCTGTGTTTGAAGTGAAGTAAAATTCAGGTTCTTGATCCCACAAACACCATATCAAGTTCTCAAGAGCCATATACCTTAATGGCTACTGTATGGGACAGCTTGCATTTGTAAAGGCCCATATAGTTTTCCCCTTGAATGTAGCTTATATCAGATATTCAGAATTTAGTTGTGGAAGGCCTAGGATACACGAAGACCACCCCTACAGGACTGCAGACTTCCAAATTTTACCCTCCTCGTTTCTCTTGTCACTAAGTAGAGGCCTGCAGAAGGGAGGAGAGGTAGGTGGAGAACCATTCTTTGCTGGAGCTAGGGAAGAGAACTGTGGCGGGGCTTCAAATAATTTTGTTTTGTTCAATGCCATTTCCTTATAACATTGATGAGGAAAAAAATTCCCAGCCAGGGCCACTGTCTGTGTGGAGTTTGCATGTTCTTCCCATTACTGTGTGGGTTTTCTCCAGGGACTCTGGTTTTCCCACATCCCAAAGATGTGCACGTTAGGTGAATTGGTATGTCTGCATTGTCCCAGTCTGAGTGTGGGTGTGTGCAAGTGTGCCCAGCAGTGGAAGGGCATCTTTTCTGGGGTGGGGTCCCACCTTGCACTCTGAGCTGTCAGGATGGACTCCAGCCACCCCCGAATAAGCAGGTTAGAAAATCATCTTAAATGTATGTATAGCTCACATGTATTCCATGTTTAATTTTAGAAGTGTTTTGGATCTTTAAAAGTGGTGATGTTTTCATAACCAAAAATATGCCACAGGAACTTAACTCTAGTTTATATCAGTTAGACTATAGTAAAATGATTTTGTAATACAGTTGTTTCACTTAAAGTTGTAGTTCCCAAGAACCTATCAACGATGTTAAGTGAGACTTACTGTACCCTCTGCCCTTGTGTTGCTTGGCAGGTCCATTTGCCATTTGCAGTGGTCGGCAGCACTGAAGAGGTGAAGATTGGCAACAAGATGGCCAAGGCCAGGCAGTACCCCTGGGGTGTGGTGCAGGGTATGTGTGCATCGTTGGGCAGGGATTCTTCATGGTTAGCCACTGCGGTGGCCAACCGCGTTTCTTCCCTTCGTGTCATGTTCGGGAAGGTCCTCCACCGTGGGCAGGTAGGGAGCAACAGGATTGCACATCTGGCAGTTGTGGAGGTGAGGCAGACAGTGACCAGGTAGGTATACAATGCAGAGAAGTGGCTGCAGAACCCTAGTGCCAGGGAAGCAGCCTCTCAAGAATGTTGGCTTGTGTGAGAAATTCAGTGTAAATGTCTAATAGAAAAGAGTTCTTACCTAGGAGTCTGAACCAGTTTCATCAGCAGAATATAGGAAAGCTGAAAAGAGTTTCTTGCAAACAAGAAGATACATGTTTCTCTATTGTCTCTTGAAAAATTGTTTCCAATTGTTATCTCAGTTAATATATGAATATTATATGAGTATATATGCGTATTATGAGACTATCTGACCTGCAGTTAGCACTGTAGGCATGACCACAGTCTCTAACCTGAGAGGCTTTCCACATGCCACTTGGATGAGCAAAGACTCTATTTAGCCCTGTGTTCGGGAGGAGGATATTGGTTGCTGTAGATTAAGTCAGATGGGTAGAGAAATTCCTTCATTGGTTTGAGATATATCAGTCCTCTTTTTTCTTTGTTCTAAATGAAGGCAGCCAATCTGAGAAGTGAGAAGAAAGAGTACCTTTGAGATGCCTAGGAAAATTATAATTTTTATGAATCTTACCAATTTCTCTCTAATAAGAAAGTTTTCTTCATAGTGTTGTTGATAAAATTAAAGGAGGTGGTATAAAAACTGCCTTGTACAGTGCCAGAGAGCATGGAACAGTAGACATAGGCCTGGTTAGGAGCCAGGTGTCACAGGGTTTGAATGTAGACTCTGCTGTCTCTGTGAGAGCAAAGCCATGCTTCTGCACCTGCAAAGCAAGAGTCACAGTGTCTGCTTGGGAGAGTTATTGTGAAGGGTGAAGACAATATCAGTAAAGCTCCTCCCACAGCACCCTGCACTGAGCAGGCATTCGGCAGTCACTGCTGGCATCAGTATTGTGCTCGGTCTTATCAGAAATCTTGTCTTCTTTAGGCAAGTAAAGCAGATCTTTGAGTAAATGGCACTGAGATTTCAGGAGTGATGGTGACAAACCTCTTGGAAACATTACCTAACATTTTCAGGGACGTTATTGCTGATAGCTCTCCTCCTACTCCCACCCCCCATCTCCTGCAGTTGAGAATGAAAACCATTGCGATTTTGTGAAACTTCGAGAGATGCTGATCCGCGTGAACATGGAAGACTTGCGAGAACAGACTCACACCCGCCACTATGAATTGTATCGGCGCTGTAAGCTCGAGGAGATGGGCTTCAAGGACACTGATCCTGACAGCAAGCCTTTCAGGTGAGGCCACCTAGCAATCAGGTGTCTCCCAGACAGTGGTGAAGATGGTGCATTGGGCCAGCACAGAAGTGCCTATTGGAATGAGATATTGGGAGGGAAGCACCTGGTGGGGACAGGTAAATAGCATATATTGCCAGGCATTGCGATAACCACTTTATTTACATTATCTCAACTAACTGATGTAGTTGATGTCATTGTTATCACCCTCATTCTACAGATGAGGAACTTAAGGCACTGAAAGCGTAAACCTGCCCAAGGTCCTGCAAGTAGGAAGTGATAGGGGTGAGTTTTGAACGCCTGCTCTTAACCATTACTCTCAAAGGGGCACAGAGCCCGGTCCAGGCATTTACAGAGGTGTGGCTGCTCCCTGTAAGTTTCATTATTCATTTTTGCCAAATACGTTTGACTTTCCAAGGCTCTTATTTTTTGAAGTCCTCTTACCAGCTTTCAGTGATTCAGTACAATTCTAACAACAAATGAGTAGGAAAGGGGATAACTTATAGAAAATTTCTTATGGATTTTCCCACATCACTGATGGATGGAGATGTAGAGGCAAAATGTAAAGGAGAAAATATCAAAATTAATGTAGAAATAGTGGCCTTGCAGAGGCCCAGGCTCCATCAGAGCCAGTGATGGGGAAGGGTGCCCTGGCTCAGTGAGCTGTAAGTAGAAGGTGGGGCTGCCGGGCCAGGCTCGCCACCTCCTGGTGCAGGAGAGGATTGCTTAATCCAGACTGAGCCCTTGCAGTTTCTTTCCCTTTTTTCTTTCTTTCTTTTTTCTTTCTTTTATTTTTCTTTTTTTTTTTTTTTAAACACCTATAGCGCCTGATCTTCCTAGGTGGTCTCCCATCCAAGTACTGACCAGGCCCGACCCTGCTTAGCTTCCGAGATCAGATGAGATCAGGCTTGTTCAGGGTGGCATGGCCATAGACTTTGCAGTTTCTTAATACAGTTGTGAGATGTGTCTGGGTTCATGCCTCTGCCGACTGGGAGCCACACATCCTTGGAAAAGACGGTTTTCTTTCCCCTTCGGTGATTGGCCGTCATCACCCGAGGCAGCCTGCGTGCGATGCGGCAGTCTCATTTCCCCTGGATCTGAGCTGCATTGGGGTGGGAGGATTTTTTTTCTTAGAATTGTTCTAAAGATAGTTTGGTATAAAGTCTGGGCTGATCTCCTGGTTACAGTGCTACTGTGAAATGCTGTGGTTATGTGTGAGAACATTGGTGGGAACAAATAGAGACCCCAAAAAAGACTTCTAACTGAGAAGTTAACTTCTAGCCAAGTTGGCATCATTTTGTCAAGCCCTGGGGCTTGTAATGTAAAACTGGCCCTTTTCAACCAAATGAAATGTCGCTTTCTGAGGCAAGGTAGAGGATGTCTTTTTGTGTGCACAAGTTTAGCTAACTGAACCTTGAAATGTGTTGACCAAAAAATAGTCTCTACAAAGTCAGGCCTACTTTGTGGTTATTAAACCTGGTGAAAATAGTTTTTCTGTGGTGCAGGCTTTCTTTATTTTTTCGTAGAATTTTTTTTCATTCATTGGGCGCTCTCCCTCATTTAGGTCCAGGCAGTGTCGAAGAGCACTGAGCAAGAGTCAGCAGTCTGGGTTCAAGTCTTGACCCTGTTATTACTTGGCTCCTCCACCTCTCTGGGCCTCAGTTTCTTATCTGTAAAACAAGAAACAGGGCTAGGTCAAGGGACGGTCAGATTTAGTAAAAGGACTTTTTATATAATGGGCAGGATAGTAATGCAGCAGAGTACCATGCCCTCCCTGGACCATGCCCCTACGACCCCCTTTCTGTCTGGTGTTTGGAGTAGAAGAGGGAAGTGGATTTAAAACGTGAGTGGGGACTGGCCTGGTCTCTGCTTTTCTCCTGAGATGACCATTGTTTTTTGCCCAATGGTCCCTGTCTGAACCACTCCTTCCTCATCTCAGAATGCCACCACCTTCTCCTTGACTCTACCTGTTAGGTCACAGAAGGTACAGTTACCACTGTTCTCTCAAGAGAGCACAGTGTTTTCAGGCCCATGAGACCCATTCATTTTTAGAAGCCTGTAGACCTCAGTTTACCAGCTGTGCAGTGTAGTGCAGGAGGTGGAGTTCCCATGGGAGCTAGGGGGCCTGGGTGCAGATCCCAGCTCTGTCACTTCCTCATTGTGTGAACCGAACAGATTACTAAACACCTCTGTGTCCAGATTTCTCCATCTGTAAAGTGAGAGGTGATGATAATGCCTACCTTACTGGGTTTTTGTAAGGATTAATGAATTCTCTCGTGTAAATTGCTCCATAAACACTGGTGATATGTTATACTCTGGCGTGCCCTCCACCAGATGGTTCTAGGAGATTGTAATGGGGGGAGAATTATGTTGTGTGAATTACCAGAAGAAAGGATGAACTGAGGTGTCTCTGCTCATTCCTCTTCCCATGACTTCAGTGAGCAAAAACCTGCCTCTGCCGAGGGGCTGTGAGGAGAAAAGAAGATAATATCTTTAGTTTCAAACCAGCCTGAAACCTTGTGAAAATTTGTTCATTTCTTACTTAGAAAAAGGTGTTAGTAACTACAATTAAAAATTAAATTGGAAGAACTAAAAGTTGCAAAAGGTAGCATCACTTTAGGTACCCATGAGTGGATAACAGAACCCGCTCCTTCTGGACTGTTTTCACAGACTGGAGGAAGCATTAGTGAGGGTTTATGGTGTCTTGTTTACAACTCAATTGGCAGAGGTGCCTGGGGAGTGTGATTCCATGAATGCCTTGCTTGTTCTGAGTTATTTCTAAATAACTAACTATAGTTTGACTCTTTGGCATAAGATTTTATGATCTCCAGGAGTGGAGTTAGGAAACTATATTTAGAAAAGTCCAGTACAACATGCCAAGGCGATCCTGATGTGCTGCCGGTTTGGGAGCCACCGTGCATCGTGACTCTTGTAAAGGGAGGTCACACACAGCATTTTTGCTCAGCTCACTTGACTTGGGAACCCCTTTTTTTGAAGATTTAAACTAATGATCTCTGGAACACATTTTGGATAGTGTTTCTTGGTAATGTTTCTATAAAAGGTGTCCCACTGCTTGTTAGAAAGAAGGAAATGTATTATTTTAAAATCATCAAAAACTGAATTTCCCTCAAAATTTCATAGCAGAGAAAGTCATCTTCTGCCTTGGGCAATTTCTGATTCAATTAATGGTGATAAAGAATTTATTGATGCTAACAAGCAAAATCAAATCATGGATTATTTTATCATTCTATTATTAATACATTTGTTTATCTGTGGCTATATAGCTTACATTTTCAAGTCCAAATATTGCTATTAGTATTAGCTGACAATAATATTGGCCATACTTGTTTTAGTCTCATAAAATAGTGTGAAAGCTAAATATACCTCTGGAAACTGAAAACACGTTATCGTCCATTAATAGGTAGTGTTGATACTCTCAAGGGCAGAACTTAACCTTGTTCAGTTCTTTGTATATCTACACGTACATGTACTCTCACCACCTGAATGTCCCTTTTCTCCTAAAAGGACAAGTGTGAATGCTGGGGTGACTCTGTGTGATACCTAGGATCATCCAGAGGTGCTGTGCAGTTTGGAGTGAGGACTTTGCATGAATTTAGTCCATGTATAAAGATGGATAATCCTGCAGATGGATGTTTCTGTGACAGCTCTTGTTCTAGGGAAACTACAAAGGAGAAATAGAAATAGCACCTTACAAAATATTGGCAAGTGTTCCTCTGTTGGTATGGGTGTGGGTGTGTGTATCCTTAAGTTGTGTTATCAAAGGCGACATTTCTCTAAATATATTTGTTCTATCTTAGAGATGCTTAGTCGTAGCATTTCATTTAAAATATTGGACTTTCATTTTTGTAGACAATCAAGAATAGGATAGGGTTTAAAATAAAACTCCTCCCTGCTCTATTTACAGTTGGTAATATAACTTGAACCATAGCAATTTTCTATATCTTTAGATATACTATCGTCTCTTTAGATGGTTCATTGAGTGTTTTCTAAATTGGAGACTAGAAGAAGATGAGTGGGGGAGGGTAATATTTGTTAAGCACTGAATGCTTTTTTCACTTTGCCCACATTTATTTCCCATAATCATATCCTTAGAAGGTAAGTGCTATTGTAGCCACATCTTATACTGAGGGCGTTGAGGCTTAGAGGCTGTACCCTTGCCAAGATCAGTCAGTAAGTTGCTGTGGCCAGAATCTAAACCCTGGTCTGTCTGGCTCCAGTACCCATTCATTTCGCTCCCTACCCTGCACCACCTCCATCTTCTAAAATTCTAAATTATACTTTCTTCAGTGTCTACCTGGTGTGCTGATCTGAAAAGTACCAGGCTTTCCCTTGTGTGAATATGTGTAGGATAAAACTTGACCAGTAAGAGATAACCTGTTAGTGCTGCATTGTGGTTATTGACTCATCTCTGGTTCTTGATGCGCTTATCTTTCTGATCACCACGTAGCTAAAAGAAAATAATGCCATTTTGTGTTGTTTAATATGGTAAGCGGCAGCCTTACCTATTTATTTTTGGAAGAGAATGGGTAGAAATTCTGTGAACTGAAATTTCTTATTATGCAACTTCATGACACTTTCCTTGTTTGTGGCTTTTGAATAGTCTTCAGGAGACATATGAAGCAAAAAGGAATGAATTTCTGGGAGAACTTCAGAAGAAAGAAGAGGAAATGAGGCAAATGTTTGTTATGAGAGTGAAGGAGAAAGAAGCTGAACTTAAAGAGGCAGAGAAAGAGGTAAGCCATCAACCTATCTGTCATCTTTCAAGGGAGAGAAATGTTTTATTAATACTTCACATTTTCTAAGACTTCGTGCTGTTCTGTGTACTTTCTACATACATTTTATCACGTGTGTGACACACTAACCTGGCAAGAAAAGTAGGTCATATATTCTTATCCCCATTTTGCAGAAGACAAAACTGAAATTCATAGAGTTAAGTGATTTATGTAGTCACGAACCTAGTTCGTAGCAAAGTTAAAACTAGAAACTAAATCTTAGGTCTCCAGACCTAGTCCCAAGTTTTTTGTAACTCAGTATTTCTTCAATTTACAAGTCTTGAAATGTGAGATTTGGGATCCTGGGACTACTATTATTATTTTAGACTGTCAGTGAGCTAAACAGTGGAGAAACCTTCAGCACTATCTGATGGGTGATGGTCTCCGTATACCGTTGTGTCTGTGCTCATTTTACCTCTTTGTGGGCATGCACTCTCTATTCCAGCATCCCTCTGACTCCATCTTGTTCCCATGCCTAGGTAAAATTAACTACTTCATAGAAATTCACATGGGTTTCTGCTATAAATCCCATTGAGAGAGAGAATGTGTATAATATACTTGCCTCTGATGGTAGACAGTGAGAATCTCAAGTGAACAATACATTTTCAAATTAAATTGTCTAAATTTATCAATTGTCTAAATTGTCTAAATTCCTTACAGTCCACTTTTAATTTATCTTTATAGAGAGTACTGAACTTAGAGGTTATTTAAATAGCCAAGTACTCAACACAGTTTTGCTGCAGAGAAAGGAAAGTTGAACCTTACTTGCTGTTGGCTTTGAGTACCAAGTGAATGTTGGGTAAAAAAATCTAGAATTACCTAGTAAAAATATCTTCCTTCCTCCCTCCCTTCCAGTTTTTGTTTCTGCATTGTGATAATTTTCCAAATTCAATTTGTCAAGGGCCAGAAATTTCTCTACATATTATTTGAATAGTGTGTGTGTGTGTGTGTGTGTGTGTGTGCGCGCGTGCGCGTATAGTCAGTTTGTATGTCTCTAAGTCATGTATATTACACATTTTATAAAGAGCTATTCTTACTACTAAGGTGAATTTCTTATTAGGAGCATGAATAATTTTTATTTTCTTTTTTATGCTCTCTATAATGACTGTGTATTTTTATTATCAGAAAAAATGTGCAAAGATTCCCTGTAATTCCAAGGGGTCCAGGTCTCAAAGGAGTAGAGGGCTCCTCGGTGTGTTCTTCCCATCTTGGCTTGGCTTCTCCAGGAGCACCTGACTTTACTTCTGTAATTAAAGCACATGCAGCATCATGGCACAGGCTTTCTTCCGAACAGATCCAGGTAACCTTACACCAGCAAACTTTCCATTCCCTTCAACAAGCTTGTCCTCTTCTTTTTCTCTCCAGCTCCATGAGAAGTTTGACCTCCTAAAGCGGACACACCAAGAAGAAAAGAAGAAAGTGGAAGATAAGAAGAAGGAGCTGGAGGAGGAGGTGAGCAATTTCCAGAAGAAGAAAGCCGCAGCACAGCTACTGCAGTCCCAGGCCCAGCAGTCTGGGGCCCAGCAAACCAAGAAAGACAAGGACAAGAAAAAGTAAGCGGGTGTCGCCCCCATGCAGTGGGGCCCTCTAACAATTTATTCCTCTTGCATGTATGTCTCTACTTTTCCCATTTACAGACTGGAAACTGGTCTGTTACCAGAAAGATAAAAAAGCGAGTATTTCCTCTACAGTGCAGGGAAGAGGCTAAAGGTTTTTAAAGTATTTCTAAAGGGTACACTAACATTAATTTATAAAACTTGACCACATGATCAAGCAATTAGGGCTGGAGAAACCTGTCATCTCCAGTAGCATCTTCTGCACCAATAGTGGGACTTTTGAGAAGAAAGTTTATTTCTCTTCACTACTCTTTGGAGACAATCCTCTTGACTCCTGATAAAAAGCATCCTAAATTATGATTGTTAAAGTTATTTTTCTATTCTGTGTTGTAAGGCTTGATAAGCCAGTCATTATTCCCAAAGTGAAAGATTTGGAAGAACTGCTAGTGGCCACTAGTTTTCCTCTAAATTCAACAAGATGAATTGTTTTATTGTGAAAATACGATCATAATCCCATCCACTTAAGACATCCCTACCAACTCTTAAGACAACCTATAACCACACACAAAGGAAACATTTTTAAATATGGCCATGATTGAATGTGCCAAAGGCTCAGATTCTGCTCTTGTATTGGTCACTTCTGATGATACTCAGTGATAGCAGCCCAAATCCAGTGAGAGATTTGGGCCTTCCTGATAGTCTCCTGTGATTTGAAGCTCTGCATCAAATTCCCTTAGAGACTAGAGAGTGCAGTTTTATGACAATTACTATTGGTTTGAAAGGAAGCACAGTGGTCAGTAAGATATCTTTGAAGAAAACCTTTGTGGTGGCCGATGGCGAACCCATGGCTGCTGCACTCTGCTGTTTAATGCACGGTGCTCTTAGGGCGGCAACAGGTGACTTAGAACGTGTTTCAGGATTCTTGCTCTTCATTCTGAGAATTCTACCTTCTTAAAAATGTAGCCGACAGGGTCGAGTCTGCACAGTAATTGAGACCCATCGTAGGAAAGTGAGCATGACTGTGGTGCTCGCTTAGTCTGGGTGAACACGCAGACTCGCCCCTGAGGAATCCTATTACGTCACCTACGGTAGAAATCAAAATGCACCACTACAGCAGCACATGGATAGAGTTTTAAATTATACTTTACAAACTTTACAAGCTCTGGGACAGCAGAAAATGTCAGAAAATGAGAGCAAAGAAGCAGGCACATTTTCTAGGCAATAGAAAGTAGTTGATGTAGGTGAGATGTGATTTTAATGGGGTTGGTACAGATCCACATGATCAAAGGACTATAGGGGCTGAAACTGTAGTTATTCTGGATTGATTCTGAGAGTAACAATTGCCTAGATTGTAATCCATTTCAAGAAAGAACTTTGTAGCAACACACATTGGGAAAGCATCTGTTGCTAATGGTGACGTTCCCCATGCAGAGATTCAGAGATTACTGTGACTCTTCCAGTGAAGACAAAATGGAAGCCATTTGGCATCATACCCTCATTGATCCAAACTAAGCCAAGATAAAAGTGTGTGTGTGTGTGTGTGTGTGTGTGTGTGTGTGTGTGTGTGTGTGTGTGTGTACACATCTATAGGCATGAATGGAACAGAAAAAGCTGCTGTCTCACAGCTTAGGAGACCCAAAGTTACGTTTTTCTTACCCTGAAGCACTGAAGTACATAAAGGTACATATTTTAGAACTAAAAATGTTTTTAAAAGACCAGCAATATTCCAAGGATATTTCATGTATACTGGTTGTGCCTTTAAGCAATAAAAATTCCAAGAGCTGATCAGTATTGTGCCTCCACGTTAAAAAGTCTCTCTAGTAACAGACTTCTAGTAACAGTGTAGGGAGGTTTTTCTTTGCCCTTTTGAACATTTTAGGTTATTTTCTTTCCAACCTTGGGCCTTAGAAATGTATAATGCTTTTCAGATTATGTAAAGTATGTATGAGTTCTATTTTAGCCTTATTTATACCTTCTCATTTATTAATGGAATTAGACTTAATTTGGTGCACAATAGTCACCAGGTTTTGTGCCTGACAATGGCACATATTTTTGGTAACTTCTTCTAGGTTCTTGCCCTTTTCCACACTTTCCCATTTGAACAGTGAAAACAACTGTCAGTGGAGAGTTTTGGTTAGAGAGGACCACAGAAAGACAGTAACCAGGGTAACCAGAGCAGCACTCTGAAAATAAACGGAAGACTCTTTCCTCATCATGGAGGAGATGCTAGAGTCGACACACGTGCCACTTAGGAGCTGGCTTATTCTAAGGAAAAAATATAAAGAGAGATGCTTGTTTTTCCACCAAGTATGTTTCCATCTCAGAGTTTAACTTAGTTTTTCTAATAGCTTTAAATGTTTTTTTCTAATTTAATGACATGCTCCCTTTTTAACGTAGATAAGGTTTTATACTTCTCTTTGACCTGTAGTGGCATGAGAACATAAAACATTTCCTAAGGTTACAAAGTAGAACTAACCCTGACACTGCCATTAGCTGGACCCTACCTCCTGCCATCTCTGGTCACCAAGTCACTTTCCTTGTTCGTGGCTACACCACAGTGGTGGGACTGCCCGAGGGTAAGTTGTTCAGTAGACATTGTTCATCTTTTCTGGAAACTTTGCACAACTGCCAGCAGGCATTCGCTGGTTAAGATGCATCCATCCCAAAAGAAGGTTTTAAAATCCATCATTTTACAACTGTACCTGGCTTCTGATAACTATAGTTTACATAATCATCCACTCATCTTTTAAAAAAATAATAATAATTTGATTCTTGCTAAGAAATGAAGTTGCATGTTTTGGACTTACCTGCAGTTAGACATGTGGATCTCAGATTTGGCACTCCCTTGGACCTGGCATTGTTGTAGCTATAACTATGTAATGATTGTCCTTTTTTTTTTTTCTTCCCAAGTAGATTAATAGCATGTCCTCCATCCACTGTATTCCAGTCCCCAAGTTAATGGTTCAGAGTCATTTATAGTATATTTATTCTCTGACTCCAGCAGCTCAAAAATGAAAGATGTATTTCCTATTCAGTACTGGTGTGATGTCAAATCTAACAGATAATGGTTTTGTGTTACTGGAGAAAATGAAAATCAAACAGTAAATCCTTCTACTAGAACATGTAGTGCTTTCAAGAAGTCACTTGTGAATTCTAAATTACATGCAAATGGAAACTAACCACGTTCTTTAATTCAGTATTAAAATGTTGCTTTTGCTTGTCATGTAGAATAGCTCACTCAAATTTTTGGTTTTAATTTCTGTCAGTTCCATAATCATTGCATGAGCATTCACTGTCACCGAATGCTGGTGCTGGCGCTCCTAATTTTCCTTTCTCTTTTTATTTATTATTATTTCTAACTTTTTTGTTTTGTTTTTTAACTTGCAGTGCAAGCTTCACATAAAGCCTGGCAAGCCAAGGATGGTCCCGCATTCACCTGCTTTTGCAGTAATATCGTATCTCTGCCATCTGTGTCCTTTTGTTTTTTTGTTTTGTTTTGTTTTGTTTTTTACCCTTCCCCAGACACCAATAACTATTATTAACTCATTTTGCTGAATGTTGTTGGGTAGTAGAAAATGACAGAACAAGGGAATAACAGCAAAAGTTATGTGCAGCTAGCCTTTGTTTCTGGAAAGTAAATGATTTGCCTTTTATGCCTGTTCACAGTGGCAGCAGGAAGCATGCCTGTTACTTGTATGTTGCTTTGGACTGAGGGAAGGAGGGTAAATTGCTACATGTAAGTCTCACAGGAAAACTCACCGTAGCAGCTGAACTATAAACCTGAATAACCATGACAACAAAATTTCTTGATTATTAATATCCATGATGGCAAAAGCCCTGAACTTACTCTGTCTCTTCTCCCCACCTGCTGCAAACCCAAGGTAGCTTTGTTCGTAGGCAGAAGAAGAGTAAGTAAGCTTTATATGACTTTTACACTTGCATGGACTTATTATTATAATATTATTTGGCTTGGTTTGTGGGTCTCTTCAGACTGACCGTCTCATTTTATGGCTTTAAAAATGTGTCTGAACCCTATCTCTCAAATTCAGGCCAAGTTAGACTGTAATAAACTATGATTATGTTCACTTTTACCAGTGCAACCCTGATCCTCTCACAGATAGCAGTCTCAAAGGTTGGATAGCACAACATTGCTTAGTAGAAGAGTCTACCAAGGATGATGGGCTTTCCACAACCTACTTACTATCTGTAATTAGCAGTCTTATAAACACACCTAAATTTGCTCTCACTGGGCTGAGAAGGAGAACCTAGTGACTGAGGCCAGGATATCGTTATTTCTAATAACATTTTTCAATAATCATCAGGAGAAAATTTTCAGAAACTCTTCAAATAGAAAATTTGCTATAAGCTGTGCAGCACAAATTTGTCAATTTCAGGTAGAAATTACTCAAACCTATGATTCAAAGAAAATAGAAATTTGACTTCGCATCTAACCTCCTTGCACAGAGTCTTTTTGATGTTTGTTAATAAAGGGAAGAAGAAATTGAGCAGCTCGTTTTTCAAATCCATGTGTCTTGAAGGAATTTCCTCATCTTTCCTGTCATTATGCCCAAGACCTATAGCCCCATCAGTGAAGATTAGGAGTAATCCATATGCCAGGACATGGACTATTCCCCAAATTTATATGGGAAAGGGCATATTTAATCTCTTTTCTGTGTTTCTTTGCGTAGCTTATCCTTTCCTTTTCTTGATTCCCCCCCCCCCCCACCAAGATCCTCCCAGCTTTCTAACTCTATGATCTCCTGTTTCTTCCTTGAAAGAGTAACATTTCTCATGAACTCGAAATTTCACTTCTGCATTTCCTTTCAGGCCTTCAGTTATACATTAAGGAAATAGGACAGAATACACTGTATCTCCCCTCTCACACATACACACACACACACAACTTCTTAAAAATATTAAATCTCTAGTTGATTCCAGTAAAAACTTGATGACATCCTCAACCATACTCTTAGGGGAAAGAAGCAATGGTCTTCCATGAACTGACTTAGGCTTAATTAGGCAAAGTAAGAAATCAGTTTCACGGAAGCCCAAACTAAGCTGGGCTAGAAACTGCACACCAGGAACAGCAATAGTGATATAAAGATAGGTTTAGGAGAAACTGAACCAAAGCTTTTGTTTTTGCTTCTGTTTTTTAATGATTCTAATGTGATGCTAGCTGTGGAGCAGCCAAATATTAGATGGCATGCTGATTCTAACCATGGGCTGAATTTGCTCATAAATGTTGTGCACCAGACAAAAGCTTGAATACTTGTATTGTTTGCTTGTCCCAGCCACTGCTTGTGTGAGCATTTTTGTGCCTTGAAAAAGAAAATACACTTTTAAATTCTAAAAATGCATCACTTTAAGATTATCATTTTTAATTATCATACTAAAGCTTAGCCATAAAAGGCATCCAGCTGACTTTTTGATTCCAAGATTATTAATTGATTTTTTTTCCATTAAAATTTTCACAGTAAAATAACTCATATGGAGAGTCAGGGAATAAAACTTCAAAAGAAATATAGAGAATATAGAAGCTTTTTAAAAAATGTGTTGCTTCTGAACTTTTTTCTCTCCCTGCTCCAGGCCTTGTTTAGTATGTTATTGCTGCCCTTCTCTTCTTTCTGTATCTGTGCCTTTTTTCACAGTAGTCCTTGGCTCTGCACGGAATAAATGATACCCTCAAATCTAATTGGATGTGCTTTCGCCTTTGCATGTAAGTACGCTAGTAAGAAACCTTTGAGATCTTTGGCTTTTTAAAATTAGAGAAATGGGATAGATGGACTTTGTTTCCTTTTTGGAGGGGGGTAGGGAGGCAATGGTTTGAGTAGCTTTTGGTGTAAAAATAAAAACTAAATATATTTAAAATGGCCATATTTATATCTTTTTCACAAAAAAAAAAAAGTAAATTCAATTTCCCCTTAATATCAGTATGGAAGTCAGAAATTACTAATCCCAATCTGTGCTCTACACAGCATTTGTGAGTGTCATTGGATGTTACAGGGGCCCTTGGTTCTGACTCCGTAAATAAAGCTAGAATGAGGAACCACTGCCTTCCACCTGGAGAAGATCAAGAGGAAAAAATTTTTTATGCTAGGTTGCCTCTAGGGCTACTTAATTTTTTGGTCTTGCCCTCATGTTAATTGATGGCTTTTTTTTTTCCTTTCTTTTTGGCTAAACAGCTCTAACTGGCCTCTTTACATCTTTTGTTCAACCATAATGACCATCTTTTTGCTCCTTTCAGACTTTAGATACCCATAACCCTTGTGCATATAATAGGATGTGATGGAAAAACATTCATGAGAATTTATTGGCCGTTCAGAGACTGTGTTTTCCAGCTTAGGCTCTTTATTAATTGGTCAAAGTTTGGTCCAGAAAAGGCATCTTAACCAGGGGAATATTTATCATAAAACTGGACACAGGTTACTTCTTATCTTCTTTCTCTGCTTTGTAATCTCACCAGCAATAACACTTATTCTTCATATCATGCACCTCAAATAGACTTGGTTTCCTCACTCTCTTGACATATCCATAAGTATTTCACATACAAACTGTTGAATCAGGTTTTTCAGCTGTTACCAACCCACATCATACTGTCTCTGTGTGGTCCTACCAAAACTGTCCATTCAGGTCTCTTTGCTTTGCCATTTGCAAGTGTCTAATATTGTCAAGTCTCAACTTCTGGAAGTTTAGGTTTCATTGATAGGATGCATATATGATGACTGGCTCTTTAGTGGAAATGATAACCTATAAAGTCTAGATTGTATGTAGGTATGAAGGGAATTTTTTAAATAAATTGAAAATTAAGCTGTGAACAGCATTAGGACTTTGTCTATTTCTTAATTTTAAAATATGCTGATATGCCTTAAACTGTAGTTGTAGATCATTGTCATTTTGCTGTTTGAAAATAACCGATGTATTTCTAAATCTTGTGTAATCTACTTTCAGTGTTAATGCAGAATTGTCATATTTGTAAGCTGCATGTTAGACTCTTTTTTTAAACTAAAATAATTGTATTAATGTGAAGCCTATCATTTTTTTCAAGGATGAAAGTAATCACTTAGCAAACGTGCTCAGTAATTTTGTGTCTGTTAAGGTAGGAGAGTGGTGGACAGGTAATCTATGCATATATCACTAGTGCCAAGACATAAAGTGGGGGAAAATATATTTTTACCCAAACATTGTGTGCCCTTTTGTGAGTTCTTTTTAATCACTGTTTGATATGCATATGTACCCTTGCTGATTATACTGGATAAAAGAAATAGGTAAGAAAGAGCCTCGTGCTTTCCAGCCTTGTCTGGCAGACGTCAAATGCTACCATCTGGGTGGCACCAATTTCTCCAAGACACTTAACCATGTGGTGTCCTGTACTTTACATGCTGTGTCTGCCACCTTTCTCCCCCATTTCCATACCTTTCTGTCCTGATTAGTGTTCCCCGGCACCCCACTGCCTCTAGGTCCAGCTGAGGCATCCTCTTCCCCAGCCTCTGCTGCCAACACTGCTGCTGCTCAAGGCTGTGCTCAAGGAAGTTGTCCCTTTAACTGACACACTGCTGTTCTTTCACAGTTTGTTGTAAAGAAACTCCTTTTTTTTTTAAGCCTTTATGAATCAAATTTGAATCTGAACCTTTCTTTTTTCTCTTCTGTAGCTTCTTCTTTATGTAACCATCCTGTTGACAAGCCCTACTCTCTCCTAATGGACATAAAGCATTAGAAGAGCAGGAGCTGTCTGTTCACACGTGTTGGGGAAGAGTTACCTCATTACCACCATCGCCTCCTTTTCTTTTAAAGTCTGGGTCAAATATTGCTCTGCTTTTTGTACTTGTCAATGTCTGTTTACAAACCACTACCTATAGTGGTTACTAAAGTGACTTTTCACTACCAAAAACAGTAATACTTAACACTACTTAAAAGGAAATTGAGTGAAACAGAACTTGAACCAAGACCCTGGGTAGCCTTCTATTGGGATCCTATAGCTTAGCTGTCATGTTCTTGAAGCTGCTAATCCAAGAAGTTACAGACTGAAGACAGCATGTTCCCTGGTCTGAGGTGGCCCCCACCTCCAGAACCCACAAACTTGATCTCATGTTAACTCCAGACCTCTCTGTCCCATGAATGACATTCTGAACAGCCCCCTCAGGACCCTCAGCCATCAATCAGGTCTTAAGACCTGGGCAATGTTTTCCTTTTCGTTAGTTTTATGGGTTGTTTTGAAGTTTGAGAATATTAACTTGGTATTGCATGAACAGAGATGGCTGCATTTTTTTTTAATTTGGAGTGTTCTATTGATACAATGTTTTTATTTTTCAGCTGACCATCTGCCTCTTGAGAGAGAGAAGTGGGCATCCCTTCCTTTAAATTCAGAAACCATTGTTGTTTTGACTTTTTCTGTTACCTGCATCCCTTACATAAATTGTTTTGGGTTTGGAATTGTTTGGGGGAAAAAATTTTCGACTTAGCCAGTTCTTTTATGTATTGGTTATTCAAACTTAGTTTTGGTATCAAAATTAGTCTAGTTTTAAGCTCAAGGGGAAATTGAAGTGAAGTTTCAGTCACAGAATTCTGTTTACAGTGCTCTCCTCATCTCAGACACAAAAAAAATCCCTTTGCCGTCACTGGGGTTTGGCCTACAAGTCTTAATCCTATTTAATGTGTGCCAGTATTCGGTAGATGACTTTTCTGCCTCTGGGACTCAATTTATATTTAAAGGTATCTTAAAATATTTTTCTGCATCTTTATTTATTGTGGAGCTCTGCTTTACCTTGTGTCCTGAGTTGTGTTTTGGACCATGGGAAATGAACCCCAAGCAAGTACATATCCTGTCCCAGACAAGTGTCATTAGCAGTGGTTCTGATCCATATTGTCTTCTCAGTTACCCAGGTAGCTTTCTCCATTATGTCTGCAAAAAAAAAAAAAAAAAAAAAATCACTTAATATACACTCAATACACACATGCACACACACTGCCAGTTGAATCTGATTTCTCATGCTGACCCCATTGAGATGGGCTAGATTACTTTATTAGCAGTCACCTCTCAGGGGCAGTTCTCATAGTCAAGGGACAATTTTTCAAATTAATTTATATTTTAGAGCATGAACGTACATTTAAGTTACCTTTTAATTTCAATACTTGTCTAGTCTTTGCTTATTTCCATATTTTTCAGCCCCATTGTAGGTGGGTTACAAAAATACTTTTGGTGGCATGAGTTGCATTGGGTGAAGATCCTTAGGAGTGTCCCCTCTGTTTAAGAATAGTGACATAGGTTCCTGCTGAAAGGTGAAATGGTGAAGCAACAGTCCTGTCTCTTGAATCATTTGATTCTTGGAAAAATGTTATTTAGAGCAGCGGTCCCCAACCCTTTTGGCACGAGGGACAGGTGCTCCTATGAGAATCTAATGCCTGATGATCTGAGGTGGCGATGCTCGTGCTGGGGAGCAGCTGCAAATACAGATGAGGCTTTGCTTGATCGCCCGCTCCTCACTTCCTGCTGTGTGGCCCAGTTCCTAACAGGCCATGGACTGGTACTGGTCCTTGGCCTGGGGATTGGGGACCCCTGATTTAGAGCACTTGCGTGAGCATACTGGCAAGAAGCTTTCTTTACTTAGACACTATGACTTTTAAATGCAATAGATTCATGTGAGCCATTACATGATCAAAATATGAGTCAAGAGCTATCACCTCCAGTATAATCTGAACAGATAGAAATCTGCTAGTGATGTGACCCATAGTTTGGGTAGTGGATGGGTGGATACTGACTCAACTGATGCCAGAGCATGACAAATTATATCAGGTAATCTATTGTGTGTGAGACCACTGTAATCACTTAAGTACAAAAATTGGATTTATTTTTAAACTCCTTATTTTTAATATTTGAATATCATTCATTTAAAAAACAAATTCTGCATCAGATTGTAGACATTTTTGAGCAATATTTAAAAACCAAATTAGGCAGGATTATTTTAAGTAGATAAATGTGTAGTCTATTGTTACTAATCCCCTTTTCCTCCTTTTTAGTCCCCAGGTTAAAAGAAGTGTAATAGTAATCATCTTAATGGGAGGGGTTCGGGGGAACAGACTATTTTAAGGAGGTTGACATCTGTTCTGTCACCTAGGGAAAGCTGATCACAGACAACACTGGTCAAATGCACTGCCTGCCATCTCTCCACTGATAGGGTATTTTACTTCAAGTGGTTTCTTTTCTCAGGTGTTGAACTGGTAGGTTCTCAAGTTCTCCAGGCTGACCAACTTAGAGAGATGAAATCATCTGGGACTAATTATCAATAATAAAAGTTTGCATATCCCAAGGTAGACTGCGGAAGAAAAGGAGAATTGAGCCATTCAAACCTGTTTTCATAGATAACAGGCAACAGCTTATTTTCCATTCAATCTTTGAAAATATATATATATATTACCTGATTTCAAATACAGACTCTGTTTTATTGCTACAAGTGTGGGCTAGATGGTCTATTTGAGCCTAGTATAGCATTTGTATAAAGGAGAGATCTGATCTGAATCACCACACACTGAGCTGGGGCAGATAAAATGAGATCATCATCTTAACTTGCTTGGCCCACCTTTTTTCCCCATCAATTACCTACCTATCAAATGAAACCTTCTTATTTAAGTTTTTTGCCTATCATTGGCCCAGTTTTTGGGTAAACAGTTCTGGGTATCTAGAAGTACATAATTTTCACTGTATGCAAATGATGTTGGTACACAAAGCCTTTTGCTTTGTAGATTGCTGTCCTTTCCACCCTAGAGACTGACAGTGATAGCGATGTGGGTCACTTTGAACATCTTTGTACTTGAATTCATAAGAGAGCAGGGCATTTAGTCCTTCTGATACCACCTGGCTTTCAGATCAACCTCTAGCAAGCAATTGGGACCCCCAGGGTTGATGAAGTGATTGAATATTAGTTTGAAGGCTAGTTTTGAGTCTAAGTATCCACTTAACTCCCTTTCCAACCTTCCTATTCTGACAAGTAATTACATGAATGAGATCTCTTGGTTGTTAGTGGAACATCCAGGTGAGGTACAAATGATTTCACACCTGACTCAAATCGGTTATGTACCTGCAGTGCTGTGAGTTGAATGGCATTTCAGTTCACTGTGGAAACTTTCAAAATGTGGCGCTTAGAGGAGATGGAGGCTGTTATGAGGTAGGTCTCTGTCCCACAAAGAGCTATGTGTGGGGGTAGGGTGCAGAATAACATTCTACAAAATGCTTGGTTCAACCATGCATTCTCTGCACAATGCTTTCAGACCCCTGAAGTTGCAGTTCTAGCTCTCATTGCCTTTTATTCACATCCATGCATCCACTTCCTCACACCCTCTTTCCTAATACTTTATTCTATATACTGCACCAGTCCTACATTAGGTGCTAGGGATATAACCACGAACTGTGAATTGCACTTTCTCTCTGAATACCTAATAAGCACAGCAAATTTTTGGAGTAAAAGAAAAGGTACGCCCTTTCAATGCTAAAGTGCTGAAGATAGATTGTAGTCTGGTAAAGCAAAAGCCCACCCCCATCCTCAGTTGCTTTCCAGTGGTTGCTTAAGGTTGCACTTCATTCTGCAGTATCCTCTAGCTTCAAAGAGGTTTCTGAGAAATGAGAAACCAGTTCACAGCCTGCTTTTCTAGGTCAACAATTCTGATATTTGATCTGTTGTGAAAGTTGTACTTTTAAGAGTCGAGAAAGGAAGAGGTTCTTACTTGATCCTTAACTCAGAAGCTCCTGGGAACTAGAGGTGTGAGCTCTTCTCATATTTTTCTGACACTCTTAGTTACTTATCAATCACACCTTTTCAATAATCTAGCTATGTCGAAGGGTATGTTTCTTAAATGTGTCTTACATATTAGCATGCCATAAAAACAACTCAATATGAAGGAAAGGTTTCATTTTAATTCCCCGATGAAAGCTGTGCTACATAGCTTGCACTTCATCATTTCTGACCTAATAATTTATCAAATTTAACTACAAGGGAAAGCAAGGTTTTAATTTGTAAAACTTTTGGTTTTTCTCTTTGGTACGAGACCTATCTAGCCACCATCAGCCCCATACCATGGCAGATCTTGCTCATTTTCCCAGTCCTCCATGCAGATTCCTGTGCCTTAAGTGATGTGCACTTGTAACTACAAATGATGTATTGCCTAACATGTTCAACTGCTCATTCGCTCCAACAACCGTTTCTCCCAGAAACTTAAGATGCTTCATTTTCCTAGAAGCACCATCTAGTGACCAAAGTTCAAAACATTAACAGGCATAGGACACATTCTATTTACAGTTTAAAGGCTAATTTCAAGAATTTTGGAGGCTTCAGAAGTATCAATTACATGTTAGACAAAAGTTTGTGTTATCAAATAGAAAGGATAAAGATTTGAAATGAGTTAAAACTTGAACCTTGTTAAAAATTCTTAGCTATTTGGCACTGGACAATTCTCTAACCCCCAACTTGCTAATGTACACCAGCCATGCTCTCTCCCAGGATGATTGTGTGAACATTTGGCACAGCATCTTCCCTTTCCAGTTGAAAATATACTCACTACCTTAAAAATGAATTAAGCTCCCCACCACGTTGGCCAAGCATCAGTGACTTAATCACATTACTGCTACTGTGGGCAGTAATGCTCAAGCACAACTTTGTTTCAAAAGTAAATTAAAAAGCTTGAAAATCTAGGTATGTAAAGAGTACAGAGGACACGTGTAGGTTCTAATAACGAGAAAAAGTAGTACTTGTGGGGTAGACATCAATGTCTTAATTCCTTCAATAGTGGGAATGTAGACTCATTCTCATCAACTTGGCTGAGTGAAGAAGAGCTATGCTCTAGCTTCCTTCACAGCCAAAGGCAGTACTGGTAACATTTCTGATAAATCAGTTATATCTGACATCCCCCCCACACACACATTAATAAAAGCCATTTGTAGAAAAAGAATGCCAGTTCTCCGGGTAACAAAAATGTCATACAGATCCTGTAGAGAATATTTAGCTCCTAGTCTGATCAAGAGTTAGAACATGCACTTTGACTTTTTCTGTTGAATGGTGGAATTAATAATTCATCCCATCAAGTTTATTCCCTTGCCTTTGTGGGGCCTTCATGGAATTGATAGGTTTTCTAACCACCAGGAGAAAGCAGATAATTGTGATCCACAAAGGTCATTCCAAATATTGGAAGTTTGTGAAGTGATGCCAAGATGTAAATCAAGTAACTTGAGACAGGCTAATGAGAATAGTTTCAGGTAAACAGGATCTAACTTAACAGCAGGAATATTTTTAATAAAAAGTTCCACTGTTCAAGAATATTGTGCTTTCTTCTGTCTCAATCCACGAGTTCAGGCCCCTCAGCCAAACTTCTCCAAGAGCCTGTTGTAACCCAGGTCTCAGGGGCAGCTCTCAGGAGGGTCTGCTCTCCAAAATCCAATCATTTAACTATGGGTTAAATAAGCTTTGAGGTATAAGAGAAGCCAAACCATCCCAATTCAGTTTCATGAAAATAATACTAGTGTTCGAAACTGATTTATCAGCAATTTTTGATGATTAGAAAACCTCAAGATCAAATAATTAAAATCTTACTGTCCTCCAACTTCTGTTCAATCTATAGCTACTGAACTACAAATGAAATACTCTGACCCTAGACTCAATTTTATCACTAGCTTTTTACATAAAATATTACTCATCTATTAAGTACAGGTGGAGAGAATTAGGTGCCATTTACTTTATAGAAATGAATGTATGTACAAACTTCTTGAAACTCCCACACATGAGAATTAGGAAACAGAACTAGAGGATGATTATGATAATTGGGATATTTCAACGTATATCTACAAAGCCAATCTCTTGCTATCTTCACCCCTAAACAGTTCATTTTTATCTTCCCTCCTCCCCCTTATGTGTAAGTAAAAGCTTTCCCTTTCGTTGGGTTGAAAGATCAGTTGTAGGTAGAGGTAGCCAACCCTACCACAGTAAGTTCAGGGACAGTTGAATGTTGACCTGAGAATACAATACCCTGCCTCTGATAAATTGAACAAAATGAATAAATTAAAAATGCCTGCCCTCACAAACAGTTCCATTAAGATGAGAATTTACTGTTTGGAAGGTCCACAGTTCAGGGGAAGAAAATAAAGGAAAAATTCTTATCAAAACCTACATCCCTGACATTTAAGTCCTCTTCATGTTTTATTTTCTGTAAAGCACATTCTTGGGATTTTTATCATTTTCTACAGTTTAAATAGCAGCACCTAAGCCATCAGGAACTTCCTTGCAACTCTTCAAAACAAAAAATGAGAGACACAATGGTTAAGGACAACGTTTATTGCTACCAGAGGCTTTTCTCATCAGTACATGGTTGATTCTGACTGCAATACCTTACTCAGACCACACAAGGAGCTCAGGATCCAGAAGTCATTAAGAGAAATATAGGTAGGCTCGAAAGACAGAATAACTTTTTGTCAAGAAAATCCTAATAGCTTATTAACATAAAACTAGGGTACTGAATTCAGTAATTACATGTTACAGACCCAAATCATAAAGCTGCCAACATCTAGACAGTCTCTCACTGATCATAGAGCTGAGCAGTTACCCTTCAAAAAAATTTTTAAAAAATCAAATTTTAGTTGTTACATGGTTCTTTGGTGAGCACCTGGATAATATTAACTTTATCACAAATGGTTTAAACAAATGTCAAAATGCTTTCAACAAATCTAAGAGTGTCCTAATTACGTACCACTTTTAAACTTCAGTTTAAGATAAAAACAATTTTGTTTCCAAACTTTATCTAGATCTTCAAATGAAACAAAATATGTGGTAATGTGAGTCCTTTTTCTATTACCACATCTGATTCAAATGGGGCAATTCTGAAGTACCCTTTTCAGATTAATTTGAATCATTAGGATTAATACATGGTTACTGAACTGAAATAATTTGTTCACAAATTGCTAAAAAAATAATTTGGGGGTTTCCTAGTCAGTGGAAATCAGGCTATAGATCAACATGCATTAAATTCATTAAGTATTCAATGAAGAAGCAAGCAAAAGCAAGAAAAAAATTAAGTCAGGACACTGGGGATTTTTGCTAGCTATGAATTTTGGAACTTTAAAAAAAAAACCACTGACTGAATTTTTGACATAGGGGCAATCTACATTTTGGCAGAGAAAAAGGGTGAAACTGACAAATACTACAAAGAAATTTCTTACTTTAAAAAATGTTTGGATCTTTTGAATTTTATACTTTTTCTGGTCTTTAAGTGCTTAAATAATATTCTAATTAGCCACACAAGTAAATGGTGTTTTTTTTTTCTGGCTCACTTCAAATCAGCCTGATAAAGGTATGTACCTTTAGATAGCCTTCCCTAGTTTTTCACGTTCCCAACCCCAGAGTAGTCTACCTCAGTATGCACTTAAAGGTAACACCTGAAGCTACATGACAGACACAGGCTGCAAAGGTGGACACGGGGAATCATGTCCCTCTTGCCTTGATAAATCAGTGACACACACAGAACCCACATTTTCTGAAGCATTATCTTCGTTATAGAGCCGTTTGATTCCATCATAGAAGTCATCCACTTCCATTTCCTCTACTTTGCGTTTAGCAGAGGTATGCTTGCACCCACTGGCAGCTGGGAGATGATGACAGAAGGCTGCTGTACCTCTGAATGGCACTTCTGGTTTGCTGTTGTCCTTGGAGAAATCTGGGCCTGGGACAGAGGAGGGATGTAATCTGAACACTCCTTTGTCACAGGTCACCAGGGTGTGCTTGAGGGGACGGTAGACATAAACGGAATTTAGAGGCAGGGAAGACTGCAGAGTAGAAAGGTGATGTGCCACAAGCTCCCGACAGTGGATCAACTGGGAGCTATCCATCTGAGCCAGGGGGAAAAAAGATGATAATTTAATTAATATATGCTGCTCTGTGGTCTTTGCTGGCCACTTTTCCTCACTATGCCCTTTGCAACCCCAGGTTTCTCACCCAATTACCTTCTACCTCAAACTCATTTAATCCTCCAGCCTACCTACCCATCATCTTAGGAATTGTGTCCAAATCTGTATTTCTAATATAAATCTCTTTAGAACTTAAATTCTGTATGTGCAATCATATGAACATTTTTATGAAAGCAGAAATTATTCCCTTGTTCTCTGCTATATATCCAACATTTGCTTTAATTAGTTCAGTCTATTCCCTCTGCATAGAAGGACCTTCACCTCACATTCTTTGCCTCTTATAATCTCTTCGGAGAAGATCAAAGGTACAGATAAACACAAAATTCATTAAGAATTTTACTTTTTTTTAAATTATTTTTTATTATTTATGCCTACAGCAACTGGTCTTCCTAGGTGGTCTCCCATCCAAGTACTAATCAGGCCTGACCCTGCTTAGCTTCCAAGATTAGACATTGGGCTTGTTCAGGGTGGCATGGCCGTAGTCCATGGACTGTGGCTCCACTGGGGTGTAAACCCAGGAACTACTGCATGTAAAGCAGACGTGCTAACTGCTACACTATGGAACCACATCCTTCATTAAGAATTTAAGGAAGAAACCAAAGGCAAGCAAAAATTTAAATAAGGGATGGGGAAGGCTGTTTGGCCTTTAGAATAATTTAAGTATTTGTTTTTAAAACAGTAAATGAGAACTTTCAATAAGTCATATTTTTGTAGAAAATAGCAGGCCTGACAAGATAGGAAGAAATGTTTTTGTTTAACGTGGAGGTTAGACTAATTCCTTCTTATCCTTTAGGACAGTTCAGGTATCTATCCTTTCTGAAGCCACCTGTGACTCCTCCTCCTCCCAGCCTTATACACACCCAAAGTCCAGGGTCGTATGTTTCTATATCAACCTGTCATCAAACTTAACCACACTGTATTAGAATAATGTATGTAACCATTTAGCTTTTCCATTATAGATCATAAGATCCCGAGAGGCAGGCATTATATCATATTCATTTTTATTCCTTAAGTTTCTAGCATAATGATTACACATGGAAGGCCTTTAAAAATCTTACCTCTGGTAAAAGAGTCTAAGTAGTCTCTCTGCTCTCCTCTCCTTACAATTATAGCTGTCGTTAAAATAATCTTACTCTAACAATATATATTTCTCCCCTATTCAAATTTCTTTAGTGGTACCATAATGCCTACTAGAAATAAGCTAACCTCTTTACCTTGATAATAAGGCTCTCCACAATCTGACTCAATCTTCATTTCTAGCCATATTTCCTAGCATATCCCGATTTGTGCTCTACATTCCTGCCAAAGGGGCTGGCTCACTATTCTGTATAAACCTTGCCCTGTCTTACTTTACTCTTGCTCACCCTGTTTCTACTTACTGAAAATGTATTACCTATTCCTTTCAGGTTTGGCTAACTGCCACCACAGTCCAGGAAGCCTATCTTGACTATCACTTCCTATTCTTGAGTACTTCATAAGCATTTTTGGACATTTCTTAATAAAGTTTTATTCATACTTATATAACCTATAGCACACAGCATAACTATCTGCAATACTACAGAGAAAATAAATGAAAATATCATGCTCTTCAAGAACACATTCTGTCACGAAATTAGTTTTAGCTCACAGAAGAGGGATGGGGCTTCCAAGTTCTTTAAGGTGATTGATACCCTAAGCCAGTACTTCTAGAAGCCTACAAAAGAGAGGTAATAGAAATTGGGAAGTGAAAAGAAGAGTATATTATTTTAGGCCACTAAAGTCTATTAAAATTATTTCTCAAAAGTACCTAGTTTAATGAAGTGTTTTTTAGCAAATGAATGATACTTGGTGGCCTAGAAAAGTAAAAATGCCACAAATATTCTAATGCCTTGGTCATCAGGCATAATACCACAGCAGAATCCTAAAAAAAAAAAAAAGACATGTATTTCACGTAAAAAACTATTTATGTCACTATAATCTTTCTCTTTGAAAAAAAAAAAAAAAAATTGGGGAGGTTGAGGACTAGCAGAAAATAAGAGCCAGAAAGACATTGGAGATTAAACACTGAAAGTTTATAACAGAGACATCAAAATAGGTTACTGATGGGAAGCAAGATATAAGTGCTAAGTTCAGATGGACCCAGGTTCACTGGACAACATGAAGCCCTGAAAAAACCTACAATAGTAGTCTGACATTAGGCACTTTCAAGAAGAACTGTTGAGACCCTGGTGAGGAGGGTTTGCTTTTTTAACTCCCTACTCTACTTTTAAACTACACCACAGCAGGGAATATCTACTTTGACTACTACCTGGCTAGTGACCAAGGAGACCATTACACTAATTTAGGTAGCGTTAACATCCTGGGATTATCAAGGTGGGCCACATCAGTCAAAGAGGAAGACATAAGTACAGTCTCAGAAGTAGAGCAATGAAAGGCGTAAGAAGAGAAAAAGGGTTAGCCATTTCAGAGTGGTGACCAACAGGTAGCACCAGAGCTAATAGGGGTCGGGGGTGGGAGGAACAAAGAGGGACAAGAGGAAGCTTGCCTTTGAAACCAAGGAGCACTCACTATACTGTCTTTGAAGTCCAGAAGGAACATTGGCAGAGCTAGTGATAGTGGCCCCCTTGCAGCATGTCTGTGATGGACCAACCACTGGTGGTCCTCTCAAACCAGAACACTGGGAAACATACCAGAACTAATTCTGGCACGTCGGAACAATATGACACAAGATTTCCTATACTAGAATCAGAAATCCAGAAGGAATATCTGATATTACTATGGCCTTGTCACAGGTCAAATTACAAAGATATCAGACCTGGTGCTCCTACCTAAACATGGGTGAACTTAACAAGACAGAACTGAGTCTTCAAGAATCAGAAGCCACCAGGTTTGGGCCACAGGGTTGGGCACCAGTCCAAGCTGGTAATTGCTATGACCAAATCCCCAAATCTCTGAAGTTTTGTGACCTTACTTGTTTTCTCCCACTATAACCTGAATACTACATGGGGCAGATCACTGTAATCTCAGTGCCTAAATCATAGATTTCTCAATAAATGTTTATGGAATACAACTATTTATATATTACAAAACAGAATACTGGTTTTCAAACTATGTTCAAACAGCTGAAGGAAAGGAAGAGGCCATGCTGACTAGCACTATGTACTCAATAGCTCTTTGCCCCAAACACAGTTACTAAGTAATACGTGTCTACTTTGTATTCTGTGATTATATGTGTACAAGATTTTGTTGGGGTTGAAGGAAGGGTTTCAGTTCTAAAAGAAACTCTGAAAACCACTGGACTAGAATTGTTAAGGTCTGTGCAGTATGAAAAAGGCACTGATTCTTTTTGGTCTTCTTTACTACTAAGTAGTCCTGTGTGTTTCTGAGAAAGTCCCAAGTTCCCTGGGCTGTAGGTATAAAATAAAAGAGTTGAATGAAATTCTTTCTAAAATTCCTTCAAATTCCAAGTTTATAATACTCCTTCAGTAGTAATAGGGGAAACAAGTTTCAGTAAAACTTTCTTCTTCTAGCACCAGAAAATTTATGAATGAGACTAAGCATATTCTCAAAGCCCTCAAAGCTACAAAAACACACATGCTATTTACAACATTCTTATTATTTATGCTTCAAAGTTTGTCCTTTCTCTGTGATAACAGTACCTTCATATAGCAAATTTCTGTATGCTAGCTTGGAAATAGGCACAGGGACAAAGTCAGGAGACATTTAGAGAGATGTCATCTGTTCTAACAACAACAACAAAAAACTATAATGTAGGAGGTTTTCTATTAATGTTCCTTGCCCCACACTTCCACAGTCTGATGTAATGATTAATATCAACTTCATTTTCCAACATTCTAGGTAGGCAAAATAAATTTGGTGGTTTATGATACTTTCTAAAAATTCTCACTAAATAGCAACTATCTCATAGGATTTATTTTCATTACAGCCATTTATTATTATATATAATATATATCTGAATTATTTCAATCTAAGATCCACTATTAAAAGAAAATATCTCCCTTGTAAAGGAGAAACAGCCTGTGTTATACTAACGTCATATGTCCCAGGGATGTAGAACAAGGTGAGCCATGTTAAAAACAGTGGAACAAAAAACACACAGAAGAGGGCTGGTGCTCTAATATGTTGCTCTGATCATTATCCTTTGTATAAAAAGACTTTCAACCCTACTTTGCTCACAAAGTAGAACTTGAAATTTTCAGAGCCGAGAGGTAGAATTAAGTAAGGTACTTCTTATACGTCTGCCAACTTTCATAGCTTACATCTGTAAGATCATCAATTATATCTACAAAACACCAAATTCAAGTATTAGTCCGTTTTTCTTTTATAGTGTTCTTTTATAAGTTTTATAAATCCAATAACTACAACTTTGCTAATATTGGTTCTTTTTATATTACAAAATGTTTTGAAGCTCAGAATTTAGGCCTCTTCTGTAAAATCCAATTAAACAAATCAGAATAACTACTGCCAGATGAGAATTAATGGGGACATATACAGGGAAAGTTAAGTTCATAAATCTCTTACGGATTCAGCTGGCAGAAGAGTACAGTTTGCAGCAGATCTAAACTTGAGTTTTTTGATGAAATGAACAGAAAACAATAAGAATTCTCTCAACGCAGTTGCAAAAATATGGCACCATTACTAACTTTTTATTTAAATGAGAATTTTCTCTACTAAGCCCTTATATTTTATATATACAGCTGACAAAAGTTAAAGTGACCCAAAACATTTTCCACCAATATGCAAATACCAGTTATGGACTAATCTCTTGCAGCTAAAGGAACGACCAGGACAAAACCTTCTTGAAAAAGATATCTTCTACTTGCCAAATTCCAATACATATACTTCACTTTCTAGCCAATACTAAATTACCTGCTTGTCTAAAAGCGCTTTCTTGCAATTTATGTTTTGATCTGTCTTTATAAAATGAATGAAGTATAGAAGTACTATAATGAAACCTACAAATATAGCTAGAAAGGTTCTTCATATAAAACTAAAGAGAATATATTATGAAAAATTGTATTAATTTTTCAAGATTTGAAGATTTTACTTAATCTAGAAGGGTTGAAAAGAATCAAGAAAATACTACCTAAGCTTTATAAGAGACAAAAAAGACTAGACCATAAATTTAAAGTGCGTATTACTTTACTCTCGTCTACTCAAAAACGGTTTGCCATTACAAGATTAAAAATGTCTCTTAATTTTATAACCATCTGGTAACCCTATGTATCACAAAGAAATATATTTAAAATGAACACTAATTAGACTGACACCTACCTGTGCTTTCTGAAGCAATTCAATTGTAAGAGGAAGCCAATCAGGAATGAGTTTCTCCATTTCCAGACTAACCATGGCCAAAGCAAGCATGGATCCTTTGAATTGCAGAAGTTGGTTACAGGCCATACATTGAAGTAGTTGCTTGGTTAGGAGTGCCAAATGTTGAGATGGACTCAGTTTGGGCAAACTGAAAAGTAACTGAGGCCTAACTGACACTGTAATGGCATGGAACTGGAAAAAAAAAAGTCAAGATCATTCTGGTTTTACTTAAATGTCTAGGTAAATTATGTTCAGAAATTTATGTAACCTCAGGTATTACTCAATTTTTAAGTTTGCAATTTCAGCTTCCGTGACTTGACATATACCTTAATTTCTAATTTTCCCTTGGCTAACTGCAATAATTTCCCTTTTCCTAAAAATCAGAACAAAACAAATAAGCAGGCAATCTACTTTTCAGGTTACTGAAATAGGACTACATATTCAAATAAGAAACCAAAACACTTCAGGTATATTTACAATGTGAAGAAAATCCAGTGGTGTGGCTGTGTGAAGATCCCAATTCAACTTATCCAGAATAATTCTCTCCATCCTCAGAATTTCAGATGAAGAACATCCACAGAAACTGTCTCTTGCCAGCACCTTCAGTACTGGAATTCTCTATCCATAGCAAAGCGGAATGGGACAGGGAGAACAGAAAAAAATAAACTCATTACCAATTTTTGTTCTGGTAAACAAAATCAAGTTAATAAATGGAGAGAAACTTTCAAAAAAGAGACATAACTAATCTTTAAAGGAAAATATTTACCTCATCTTCCTCAACAGTCTTGGCAGCTAGGAAAAAACAGCTGATTGCAATACAACTCAAGTATTTTGGGTGGGCCTAAAATTTTGAAGAGGGAAAAAAAGCAACTTCAATGATCCTTCAAAAAGTTGAGTTTATTTTTAAAAAACTAGATATGCAGATGAGACAAGTATTCTTACATTCTATGGAATTAATCTGATTCCCACCCATTGCTAAGATCATAGCTAACTTTTAACTTCACAACCCTAGCCATATCATATTCTATGAAAATACTAAGATCATTCCATTGCTGGAAGTTCAACCAATGCTAGTTAGCCAAAGTCCATTTCTATCCAGCAGAGAAGAGCTTGATTTTAGAAGACAATTTTCAATTTAATAAATAAAATCCCCCAAATAAAAAATAAACATTTGTGTGTATTTTTTTACACTAGTTTCATTCTCTTTACCTATCATATCAGTAAGATTAACATACTAGGTGCTAGGAGAAATTAAACAGAAAGAATATAAAAAGAAGGCTATTAATGTATTTCAAACACTTTAAAAATTTATAGGATAGATGAGTAAAAATTTCCTAATTAGTAAGTGTCTACACACAAAAAATTACATATTCAAGTTCCATGATAAGAACAAAATGCTCCTAAATATATGCAGAGTTAGTGAAGAAAAAAGTTCTGGAGTTTGACACTCACAGGGTGGTCTGAAATTGCCTGTTTTTCTTGTGCATAATAAGGATGGCCCACTTTCTACCTTATCAATAAAGGTTTGCCAATCCAGCATTAGAATCCAGTCTTAAATAATCAGAACAATTTAGTCCAATTATACTGCATGACACAAGAGTAAGTTATATAACAAAAAGAATACCTGTTTCAACATGTATTTTATACTTAATGTTACATTCATTCCCATAAAATTAGGGAAGCCTCTTGATAACCAGAGTACAGCCTTGATTAATTAACTTATTTAATAAACATGCCAATGACCAGTACAGGTGGCATACTGTCTAGGAATCTTAAAATCTTCTGCCTGTATGAGATAATAAAAGCTGGTTCAATACTATCAATATTTTAAAATAATTAATACTAATAAAAACATTACAGTGTAGAAAATATTTCTATAAATACTGCCATGTCTATTACGCCTTCTTTTTACAGATGAGAAAAGTCTCCAAGGTTAAGGGACACCACACAAGTAATCAAGGAAGTGAGTTCAGATCTTGTTGCTAAGATAAGATAGTTTTCCAGGCTCCCTTATTTCCCCATGTATACAACATATCAAACTCACATCCTGGATGTAATCAGAGTTCATTACAAAGAAAAGAATCCAACAGTTAATAACTTTAATAATAAACTCAGTATAAAAAGAATCCCAACAGCAAATGTGTAATTTTTTAAAAAACAAATAGTAGTTCTCAGTCCTGGATGTATATAAGGATGTATTCTTTAAATACAAACATCCAGATCTCACCTACGAGAGGTTCAGATTCAGTAGGTCTGGGATAGGGCTCAGGGTCCATACTTTGAAGAGCTTCATAGCACTTTATTCTGCACAGCTAGGAGTGAGGCTCCATTCATTGCTGCAGCCCTTTTATGGTCCTCTTCAAGTGACTTTATTTAAACTATGAATACATTTTAGATAGTTTCAATATAGACTAACCATCTCTAAGTATCTGATGCCAATAACATAACAGGACCCATTAAATAAGAAATATGAAAAAAGAGATATTTAGCAAAATTAATTGTTTCAGAAACTTGCCCAAATCTGTTTAAAATGCTTAATATCAATAATATTTTCTGATAGAAACAATAAATTCATTAATAATTTTTTAAGAATATTCAGCCAATAAAATACTGACTTTAAATGCCTCTTTATCTTTCTCTGTTAAAGGAAAGTTAGCTGTATTAGGGTGCTAGGGAAAAGGGAAGTGGAATTTGATATTGAGATAAAAAGAGGCAACTCACATAACACAGATTTCAGGCAATTATTGTCATAATTAAGGATTCTTTAAGTCTCTTAAGAGTAAAAAGTGTGAAACATAAAAAGGTAACTGAATAGCCATCTATATTCTACGGCTTCTATTTTTTACACCCAATAACAGTATAGTCCCCTCAGCGCTAAATTCATAGTTGCTTCAGCTTAAATATTCTTAAGTATACAAATAACAAGTAAATTGCTTTTCTACTTTTTTATGCCTTGCCAATAAATACTAACTTTCAGCTTCAAATTTGTTGAGGACCTACTATGACTCATTTCATATAATATAACCAATGATACACCAACAGAGACAATATAAAATTAATTCATATATCTATATACTGCCATTTAACAAAAACACACCAGTTATTTTACAACAGTTCGGTTCATGTTATTATGCTCCAAATGTATACCTCTAGAAAGTATTTATAGTAATTGTTCAGAAAATCGCAATATTCTATAGAGAAATGTGCAATAGGATTATACTTTTCTAGTCTGACTCACTCTCCACCTCTAGCACACCAATGTGTGAAAAGATGACTAAACATTCTGCTAATGCTATATGATTTGTATAAATCAGGAGATCAAAAATTTCACAGGTTAAGTATAAACTACAATACCTATAGTAAAAAAAAAATTACAGAATATAATTAGAAATATTTCAGAAGATGTAAAGCAGATGACACCATGTCTTCTTATAGGTACATGTATCATGTCCAGAAAGGTTTTCCACTCTTTTCCATCTAAAGTTTATCAGTGGCCCCTAATTTAGCATATACCTTCAAACAAAAGGTTGTGTTTAAGTGTACCCCAAAATATTTACCTTTACAGTAGCTAAAAACCTGTCCAAAAGACTGCTAGCCAGAGCAAATGTTTCTGGGTAAAGGTTGAATTGGTACTTGAGTTTGGCCAGCCACTGAATCACTTCATCTCTCTGGGATGGAGAAACATTCTACAAGGGAACAATTAAAAGATAAAATTAAAAGAGAACAAGTAAAGTTTCAAGTTATCATCAAGAACATGTCTAGACTTCTCTCTTATAAAAGGTTTGCAAATGCTATGGAATATGTATTTACATTTTAAAAAATGTTTTTTAAGTTTGTTCGAATCTATCAAATGAGATAAATGAAGATAAGACTTTATATATTGGTTATAGCATTTAATATCAATATCCAATACTGTCAATTCTTTATTAAAATCTTCGCTATGTTATCTCATCATCAATCTATACTTTGAGGTGTTCAGGGAAAACAATTTAAAGTTTAGGTAATGTGGTTATCAATTGATAGTAATTTTGGAATTAAGTTTTCCTAATTCTTGAGAACAAGAAAGTATAATGAATTTCTAAGGCAGCAAATAGCCGTTAAACAACCTTAGGAAATATATAGACATAATGAAAGCCTATTAAAAACAAAACTAAAGTCAACAGGAATAAATGAAAGATACTGACAGATAAATTACACATTTAAAGATGATGAAAGAATACCGAAGGTGAAATTCACCTGAATTAACTTACCACCTGAGAGATTATTACACAAAATATTGTTGTTTTAATCTTCCTACAGATTATTTTTAACTGTTGAGTATAGGCTTAATTTTTACAAAGTACACAGTTTAAAGCAATAATGATTTAAATACCCTTACTCTTGAGTTTTGCAGGCACCATAACAAAACAAACCAATACTTAATTTACTAATAATAAATGAAACAGATCCTTAAGAACAACATCTGTCAGCTAAACACAAGTACGGAAATGACTCCATGATGAGTAGAAAAGTATTTGCATTAAGTGAGGGTCTAAACAAGATTTCAACAAGCTGTACTCATAACCATTTTTTATGGAAAACTCAAAATAACATTACTTATCTTACTCCTTAAAAAGTAGAAACTTTAGCTTAAACCTTTTTTCCTGATCGGTCAGGGTCAACTTTATGAAATTAGTTCCTATCACAGAGAGGGCATTAAGAGCTATTAAAGCATGAAGGGCTGTCTGTGTATCTTGACAATGTATCTTCCCAAACAGGTATTTCAGTTGGAGTTTCTTCTGTCCTTTTGGATTTCTTTAGTGTTGTGAGGAAGCCAGGACTTGGTGCTCATTAAAATCTGTGCCATTCCATTGGCTAATTTCTCTTATTTTATTCCAACTCTTTGGTACAACCTAGTAAAGTATTTCTTTATATTGGCAAAACCTATTAATCACCCATATAATCTTTACATCTAGCTCTAAACTCAGTTATAACTGATATTTTATAGGTTATCTGCCATATATCAACCTTCTGGTCAAGTCCTTTTGTCAAACAAAGACTGACCTTAGAAACATTAACAAGAAAATAAAATAAAGATGGTTTACAACCTCTTATATTAACATCTTACCATCAAACTAGTGTTAAGACTATGAATAATCTGAAACTTTGGACAACCAACATTTTAACTCAGTTCATATTGACAAACATTAAGTGTCTATCTTATAATAGGTTCTGGGAATACAATGATGAATGAAAACTCCATTTAGACTTCGAAACTTAAAAGTCTCACGGTGAGGCAACAATCCAAAAATGTGAAGTAAACTATGGTAAATGTTAAAACAGAGATATATACTGGGTGCTAGGGGTACACACTGGAAGGGCACCTGATCCACTGTGGGAGTTGAGTGAAAGCTTAGAGGAGACAGCAACTAACTTGTATCTTAAAAGTAAAAAAGCGAGGGGATTGAATGATCATTTGCAAGGCAAGGAAAGGGGTCACATTTTTTTAGCCTGTGAACTTTATTCTGAAGTATAAAAATGATGTCAACCTGAAGGCAATAACCTATTGCTAAGCTCCTCTGACTTCCAACTAAAATCAAGTCAGGTGGAAAAGACTGCTAGAAATGATACTCTGAGATTCAGGGATATAATTCCATGAACCAAAAAGAAACAGAAAGCAGTTGATGGGACTGAAGATGTGGGCTTCTTAACAGGTTCAGGGAACATAGTAGCAAGAAAATTTATGTCTTACAGAGACTACTGTCCAACATGACAGAAGAAAGTGGAGTCAGGCCATTTCAACTAGGAGCTAGATTCTCCCTCTACAAAGAAAATCTGGAAAAGATGGCAAAACACTACCATCTGAAGCTATGGCTTCTCTAGGAAGGAGAGAGGAAGCTGACACAGCCCTACAGCTAGTACCTACAAACATGTACTAGCTGTTAGCATGGTTATTGGTTCTACAATATCCCATTTTCCACAGAACCCTCAGGTGCTTGCTACTTTAAGATCCCGTTCTTGACTATGGGGTCCCTAAAGGGTCCCTGGGAACAAAATTTCTAAATTGAGAGGGTTAAGCATTCATCTTGGTAAATTGCTAACCACGATGAGTTACTATCAAAAATGCCAAAACAACTAAGAAAAGTAATGTTAACAAATCATCTCAACAAATCAATAAGGAAATAAATTCACAAGAAGAGGTAGACAATGATATAATCTAATGAAACTGGAGACCGCTTTTAGCAAGGCACTAAAACAATGACAGAGAGCAACACCAAGGAACAAGAACACCATTAATTCCACCTTTATGTCAGAGATACAATGGGAGTATAGGAGAATAAACCACCCTAAATGACAGATATTACATAATGTGACTATTTGGTGTCTGGATTTAAACAAATAGCATAAACATATAATTCTAAGAACTACCACAAAAGATGGACAATGTGCTGTAAGTGTATAACACAAGGGAACAAAGTTATACAGAGATTTCCATATCATAGTTATAACTGCGAGTTATAATTAAATGTTTGCTCTTACAATACAAAAGGCACTCAATATTAGTTTTGTCCTTTCCCTCCTCTAAAAATATGATGCCAGAAAAACAAATTTATAAAATATTACATATAAACAATTCTTTCAAACCAATTGTTATGAAAGAGACATGACAGTATACCTTATATTAAAATTTAAGAACAGAACCAAGAAATCATTTCTGCATAGCTAGTATTATCACCACTAGCCCAAACTAACAATAACCAAAAAAAAAAAAAAAACCACCCACACAAAAGCATATGATAGTCTGAGAAGACACCTTCTTAGTAAAGTGTAACAATTTTAACACCACTTTTTGAACCAATTCAAACATGTACTAAATTAAAATAAATATTATCAGGATAGATTTATGTAAGTTAAATTTTGTGCATAAGTACTTTAAAGGGGAGAGGGAGGCAAGCTGGCCTACCTGCCCACTTGCTCACACCAGATAGTACTTCCTGATCAAGAGATGTTTTCTCTTATATGGATTCCTCAAATAGAGTTAAGAGGCTCATTAAGTTGGATGAACTAACTATACCCAAAGAGGACTAATTTAACATGGTAAAAACAAAGGGCTTTATATCCTACATGCTGCTATTCTGATCATTAAAAGACAAATCCTACCCAAATTTAAAATATATTCACCATTACCTGATAGATTAAGTACAATTCCCCAGGCATGGCATATAAATCCCTCTGCGACCTAACTCTATAGCCTAACTCACCTTCCATCACTTTCAGCCTTAAAATCCATACTGTAAGAGTAGCACTTGTATTTCTGCTTCTTCCTTGTTCCTGCCATGCTATTTTACATCACTATTCCTTTGCTCATACTGTTTCCTCTGGTTGGAACGCACTCCCTTCTTTTACCTGCCTTATGATTTATCTTTCACTATTTCAATGGCCACTCACCACCAGATACTTTTCCTGGTAACTCAAGTTAGGCTAGTACCTTTCCTTGTGTTCCCACAGATCTCATCACACCTGTGAAGTTCAACTTTTTTTTTCTTAAATTACATTTGTGCTTTTGGCTATGATGGAATATGTAGCAACAAATCTATATTCCAGTTGAGAACAACTAGAATAACAACAAAAAAAAAACCCTATTTTAAAGGCACCAAAACTGCTAGACAATTAGGCCTTAAGAAGCCAAGACTCTGGAGAAGAGGTAACATGAAGAGAGGAGTCAACATTCCACAGCAGCTTTTCCTTCATGGCCTGTGACCAGGGCAAGAGGCTGAATACGGGCAAAGAAACCAACAGGGCTTCTGAGAGTCTTATAAAGTTAGCTAGGCTGAGATAAAATGTGGAGACTTAAGGAGCCAAGAAACTAATGAGGAGGAGGAGAGCCCGAGATCTGAAGGTGACACTCAGCCGATTTTCCCCTTAATTCTTAAGATGGGAAGGACAAGGATCTAAGGAGCTAAGCAGAAAACCTCTGAAAAGCAAGAATGAGTTCAGGGGAGAGTTCAGCATCCTTCAGGAATAAGGGGTCCTAGTGAACACTCCAAGCTTTCAACTGGAATCCTTGGCTACATACACTCTAAGAGTTGGGGCAAACCAAAGGTAGATGAAACCATACCCAATTCCATCCCAGCCTCCAATCAGCATAGTCCCTCACTGGATTAAAGAGATTAATTTCCTACTGTTTGCCCACTGAAGATTGAACCCCCTAGCAGAAAAAGAACATCTAGAGCCTCTACAATTTTTCATGTCCAGCAGCCAATCAAAAATTACCAGTCATAACAAGAGAAAAAAAACCCAGTGACCCAAACCAAGAGAAAAAAGGAGAGGGGAGCAATGAAAAGACCTAGATTTTGAATTATCAGAAAAGGACTTAATATACAAGAAAATAGAGGAAAAGAAAGATAAAAAGATGAAGACTTTCACTAGAGAAATGAAACCTATAAAAAAAATCTAAAATAAAATTCTAGAACTAAAAAGTATAATAAATGAAATTAAGAACCCAATATATAGATCTAACAAATTAGACATGGTTTGACAGTTATGCTTTGAGGAAAATTTATAACGCTAAATGCATATGTTAAAAAGAAGAAAAGCTGGAAAACCAATTATTTACGCATCTATGGCAAGATAAAACACAGCAAAAATTACACAAAGTAGAAGCAAATAAAAAAAATAAGAGCAAAACTTTAAAAAAAATGCACAACAGGAAAATTAAGAGAATTAAAAGACTAATTGACAGATCTCTGGACAGACTGATCAAGAAAGAAAAAGCTCTAATCACCAAGAAATGAAAAAGGGTATATCACTACAGATCTTTCATATGTTAAAAAGATATTATGAATAACTTTACACAAATAACTTAAAATTTTCAATAACGTGAATAAAATCCTTGAATAATATGACTTACCAAAACCAAAGTAGATTTCAATAAAGACCTGATCGGTCTCATATTTACCAAAGAAACTGATTATTAAATACTTTCCCAAAAATACATCTCTAGACCCCAGTGGCTACCCTGGTGAAATCTTCCAACATTTAAGAAAGAAATATCAATCTAAACAGACTTCCCATTTTACAAAACCAGCATGACTTTATAACGAAAACCTGATGAAGGCTATCTCACTCACGAACATAAATACAAAAATCCTAAGTAAAATGTTAACAAAATCCAATGATGTATAAAAATTTAACATTTATAAAAAATCTATTAAACAAAGGCAGAGACATGAATGTCTTTTCTAAAATAATTTTTCTATTACGGCCGATATACATTATTATTAGTTTCAGGTATACAACATAGTGTTTAGATATTTGAGGTACAATATATCTAGTACCCACCTGACAGCATACAATGTTATTACATTATTGACTATATTCCCTATGCTATACTTTACATTCCCATGACTATTTTGTAACTACCGATTTGTAACCCTTAATCCCTTCCCTTTTCCCTTTCACCCATCCCCCAACTCTCCTCCCATCAGGCAAATGTCAAAATGTTCTCTGTATCTATGAGTTTGTTTCATTTATTTTGTTTTTTAGACTCCACACATAAGTGAAATATGGTATTTGCCTTTCTCTCTCCACCTCGCACAATACCTCTAAGTCCATCCATGTTGCTGCAGATGGCAAGCATTCTTTTTAAGGCTAACATTCCACTGTATATACATATCACTTCTCCATCCATTCATCTACTGATGGACACTTAGGTTGCTTCCCTAAGTTTGCTACTGTAAATAATGCTGCAATGAATGAACACATGGGTGCACATGTCTTTTCAAATTAGAGTTTTGGGTTTCTTCGGATGAATACCCAGAAGTGGGATAACTAGGTCCTTCTTTGTCTCATTATATCCTTTGTTTTAAGTCTCTTTTGTTTGGCATAAGTATTACTACCTAGCTTCTTTTTCGTTTTCATTTTCATGAAATATCTTTTTCCCCTTTACTTCCTGTCTATGTGTGTCTTTCAATCTGAAGTGAGACTCTTGTAGTATAAGTAAGGGCCTTGTTTTCTTATCCATTCAGCCACCCTATCTTTTGATTGGAGCATTTAATCCATTTACATATAAAGTAATTGTTGATAAATATGTAGTCATTGTTACTTTATTATTCATATTTTTAATCTCTTCTTCTTAAAGAAGTCCCTTTAACATTTCTTGTAATACTGGTTTTGTGGTGATGAATTTCTTTAGGTTCTTGTCTGGAAAGCTCTTTATATGTCCTTTGATTCTAAAAGAGAGCTTTGCTAGGAAGGGGTAAATAAAAGTGTTATGACAACTCTGGAAATATAATTGGTGGTTCCTACTAAACCTGAATATACACATATTCTAGGTTCTAGCAATTCTGCCCCTGGGAATATACTCAACAAAAATGTATACACATGTTCACTAAGAAGAGACATGCACAAGAAAATGTCTCTAATGACCATCAATAGAACAGATAAATTCACACAATGGAATAACACATAAGAATAAATTAACTATGGCTATATTAAATAAAATGGTTAAATCTTATACAAAAAAATGCTCAGCAAAAGAAACTAGTATGTACATTTTATATACATACACATATACATATACACACATACATATATAAAATTTCAACCCAGGAAAAACTAGTCTGTTAAATTGGGAAAGTGGTTTCTTGGTAAGGAGTAGAAAGATGGTAGTAAATACAAAAGGATACAAATGAAGGGCTTCTGAGGTGCTGGTTAATGTGGTGAAAATTTAAGAATTGTACATTTATGATTTGTGTACTCTTCTGTACATTATACTTCAAAAAACTGTTTAAGAAAAAAAGACACCAACCCGGGGAGGGAAATAGATTTATTTATTTACCAAATCCACAGATGGTCAATATATTAGATAACAATCCTAATTATAAAGCCAGAAAAGTGGGCCAGAATCAACAATTTTAAATTTAATAAGAATAAAGAAATGCTACATTTAAGTTAAAAGCTAAAAAAGTACATATAGCGTAAGAAAAACTTTGCTTCAAATTTCAGAGACAAAATCAAGGTTTTAAAAACAAACCCAAACACAGGTCTTGGGTTTGCGCCCCAGGTGGAGCCACAGACCATACCTCAGTTGCGCCAGGCCCCAGGTGTGTCCTTGTGAAGTAATAATACAAAAAAATAAAATAAAATAAAAACAAGTTCAATATAAGCCAACAACATGACACTGCTGCCAAAACAAAACTTAAAAAAGTAGGGTTAAATGAAATTATCAATCCATGATGAAATGAAGTAAGAGTTCACTTTACTGCTCATTAATGACCACAACTGAAATGTCTCGATTTCAGAAACCTAGAATGTAACTAGGAAAAGAAAAACTGGGATAGTATATGGGAAATCTTGTCTAACAAAATGGTTAAAGAACAAGGGATGTTCAATTGAGAAAAGAGATGACTGTATGGGTTTAATACTGTCTTTTAGCTGACAGAGAGCTATTACTTAAAATAAGAAACAGTTCTATTCTGTATTGCTCCAGTGGCCAGAAGTAAAACCAATCCAAGTGGCCACTAGAAAGAAACAGTTTTAAGGTTCAACTTAGGGAAAACTTTCCAAAAGTTTAGAGAGTTTTTCCACAGTGGAATGGACAAGTATTCAAAGCAGAGGATCACTTATCAAAGATGTCAGAAGAACATTTTTTATTTTGTGGTTATACTGAATCAGTGTTTCCCAAGTCTAGCACATGTTAATAAAACTACAAAGCTTTTAAAAGTATAAGTTTCCACAGCTGTTATCACAAGTAGATGTGGCTGGGCCTTGGAAGCTCCTATAAGAAGCCTCTTGGATAATTCTATTATATCTAGTAGCACACCTGTTCAGAAATCCTGTATTTGGATATCACATATTTAGATGGCCTTTAAGATTCCTTAGTTTCAAAACTCTAATGAAAGCCATCTTTACATAAACAGCCTGAGGCAGAGTTTTATCTTTGTTGATGAAAAACATCTTTGCAAAGTAAACTGAGAATATCTAAAAGTGCATGTCCCTTTGATCAGTCTTCAATTTTCTCCCCAAAACTCACATAACAAAATTATCATGTACTTGAAAGTGCTATTATTATACAAAAAAACTTCTCTAACCTGGATGAATTAGAAAGAAATGATTATGTTCATTTAATGAATGTTTACTATGAGTCTATTATATGTCAGTAAATAAAAATGAACCACCAAGAGAATTCAATCAAATCACCAAAGAATTATAATATTGTGTTGTAAGGGAAGCAGAGAGCACACAGAATGGGGAGTAATAGGTCTATAATAATTTTGCATGACCACTCTGTCCTAAACTAGGGGAAGGGGAATACAAATTAAAAGAGAACTGTAAGAGAACCTTGAAGTAAATTGAGGTGAAGGAAGAGTAAGAAAGAAGGAGAAGGAAACTGGAGGAAAGAAGCATAAAAGGTAGCTTAAAAATATTTTATTTTTCCATTTTAACCAACACTTAAAAAATTTAAAAACTTGGAAAAGATACATGTTTGATTTTGAGACAAGACTGTGTTTCTCTTCTGTAAGAAATCAAGAAGGGAAATCATGGTCAGAAGCAATAGTAGAAAGAGGGATAGAAAAGTCAGTTCCTGAGAAAGGCAGAAGAAAATAAAAGAATTAGAACTAGAATACATATGTTACTCTAGTAAGCTCAAGCCCCTATAGCTCTTTACTCCCAACCCTATCTTATTATCTTCTATCCCCACCATTATCTCCTAAGCCCACCTATATTTTACAAGATTAAGTATGGCTTCTACTTGGCATTATTAAAGGTAAACCCTTAAGTAGATCTCTTTTAGAAGTTGACACTGTTCTGTTTTCTGGTAATACCTCAGTAATATTTGTTAAATTGCCTATAGAAAGAGGCCTGATTAAGTGACAATCTTCATACGTCATCACCTTCGAAGACCACATTGTAAAATTATATCATTGTTGGTTACATGCTGACTCAGAAAGAAGAAAGGAATGGTTCTTAAGGGCAGCTGTAATAAAGTTTTGAGGCTTCCTAGAATGTCAGAACGTAAGGGCAGGAATTTGTTTTTCTCACTGTTGTATCCCCAATGCCTAGAACAGTGTATGGAATGTAGCAGATACATAATAAACATTTACTGAATGACTGAATCCCTAAGGAAACTAAAAATTGTAAAGGAAAACAAAAATAAAAATGGAAAACAAAGAATAATGGGAAGAAAACTGCCTCAGGTCCGAAGTATAACTCTACTACTTATTAGCTGAAGTCTTGAGCAAATTGGGACTATTGCCTGTTTCAAAGAATTAAATGAGATATTAAATGTGATAGCATATGTAAATACTCCTGACATAAAAGGTATTCATTCAAGTTAACTAATCTTCAATTTGCTAAAAGACAAATAAGTAACAGTAAATGCAAAACATTTCTTGAGCTTGTGGGAATGAAAGAAGTAGGTTGGAATTAGAAAAGGCATATAGATTTCAATAATCTATGTGCAAAGGTTAACTTAAACCAACAGAAGAGAAACTTAGATATTTGCTAGTCATTCACCTACACACACAAAAAATTTTTTGGCCACTATTCTTTAACCCAAGAATAGTGCTAGGTACTAGGAATTTTAAAAAATGTGTAGAACAGTTTTTGGCGTGAACAAAACTTCAAAATTATCTGTAAAAAATAACTCTGATATGACAGAAGCATAAAAATTTCTAAAAGAAAAGGCATATAACCAACAGTAATTGACAGGTCAGCTGGCTATCTCCCTAGATGCTTCCAACAATGGGATTACCTTAGTAGTTCACTTGAACTCCTTATAAATATTCAAGATAGAGCAATTTGTTGTTCTCTAAGGATAATGATCTATGTTCAGCTTCCATAACTAACTAACTATCTAGAAATAAAGGAGGCTTATGTTAGTATTGGACTATGAGGAAACAGACATACCTCTCTTCCTAAAGCAGTAACTCAGATAACAAAACAAACAGGCAAACAAAAACAGTTCATTCTTGTTTTGTTTCAGAATAAAACAAGATGTTTCTCAATTAAAGAACAGAGCATATCATTTAACAGTATATACATGTCAAGGTATGACAGCAATACATTTATTTCTAATAAAAGTCATCTATATAGAGTGAAGAGAAAAATTACCTGATTTGTAGGCGTTTTCGGCACATTTACTTTCCACATCTGGGCTTCCCTAGAGATTGCCTTTTCCAACAGGAAAGACAATCTCTGGTTTTCCAAAGGCCCTGGAAATTTCATGATATCCTTTGGATCTGCCTGCCTCCCAGCTTGATGTAGCTACCTATAAAATCAAATATAAAACAATGCTCTTAATTACAGAGTAAGTATATAGCGTTGTATAAATATATTGGTTCTTAAGCAATTCATAAAACAAGTAAGAAGGTTATGAGGCAGTATAGGATTTTATAGTTCTTTAAAATATCACATATTAAAATGTTACAATAAGTTATCTGAAACATCCTCACTTTAAATTTGAAACTCAGTTATAAAGAAAATAAAAACACGGCCATATAATTAATAGAACTTTTAGACTCTGATCAAAACATACTGTTATTGTGTCAAAAATTTAAGTCATGAGTTTTTTATATTAGGAATTCTTAAAAGTAGTTGTCCCAAATATTCCCCTTAAAAATCCAATCAGACAAGGGCTGCTAATCTTTTTCGTTAAATTACATTAATTACATTAAAACCCACCCATTCCCTCTTAATCAGTCTGAAACCATCCCCTTAAGTATGAAACCACCTTTTTTAAATTTTCAAACAATTAGTGCAATAGGGCAAGTTACTTGAAAAATAAGATCCTAAATAACAAGAGTAAGAGGTCAGAGCTGAGAGTAGTTAACCTCTAGGAAGTGAAGAAGTCCTGCAGCAGGGAAATGCTGTTTTTCATTGTATACCTCACATACCTATTTCACTTTCTCAACTATGTACCTGCATTACCTATGTGCTTCGGATTCATGGGTTTAAAAAAAATTAATGTCTGGAATTAACACACGGAAAGTTCCAAACTTGTGATAAAATTTTAAATTTGAAAAACAAAACAAAACACCTCTTCAATTTCCACATTCCTACCCAACTCTCTATTAATTGCTTCACATACTTCACCTACTTGCTACTCAATCTATTGCAGACTATCTCTAGTTACCTGCCTTGATTTTTTTAAAAACTTCTTTAAACTTCTGAGTTTTTGCAAATTTTCTATAATGAGCATTAAGCACTTTTCATACTAAGAAAAAAGGTAAATAACTTAAAAGGGAAAAGAAATAAAACTACCCTGAAAGGCCTATTACAAAGGTCATTTCTTCGAAGAACTCGATTCTCTAAATCTGGTGATTTCTCTCCAATGCAGCTTCCAAGTATCTCACCTACTAAATTATAAACTCCTTTGTGGTCACATCTATCAACATCATCTTTTTATCACTCACTATGCTCACAGTACTACTAGTATCCTAATCAAACAGGAACTCAATCAAAGGTTCCTTTCAACATTTGGGACCTAAAACAAAAACAACCAAATCAAAACAAAACAAAACAAAACTCAAGTCTAATTTCTTTTTAGCAAGACAATCCTTCAAATGTTTGAAGGCTACTAAAGATAGCACCAATTTAATTCTTCTTTCCCATAGCTGAAAAACTGTTCCAGGGTTTTTGCTCTTCTAAATTAGCATCAGTGTAACTATTAATGGAGTCTAAGATTAGCTATTTTTTTTTTGGAGGCCACACTACAGTATCAATTCAGACAGTATTTATGGTCAACTAAAACTCTTAAAGTCTTTCCAAGTACACTCTTAAGCAAACTCTCCCTTCACCTGCCCCACACAATTATGTGAGGGGTTTTGGTGACGTTTTTTTTTTTTTTGGACATTCTCTTTTAGAAGCTTAAAAATGTATTCTTCCTTTTTAAAAAAGTTATTAAATTCCATCTACTGTTATATTCTGCTGAGATGTTCTGAGATTCCAATTTTGTTGCCTTGGAACTTTTCTCAGATTCTCCACAATTAGACAATCAGACTCACTATAATTTTATCTAAAGCAGACATAAATATTAACTTCAGAAATGAAGTGTAAACTAGATGACCATCTGTCAAAAGATATTTAGAAGAAACACTTATATTGGCTCGATAGTAAACGTCACAGATTCTACGTTCTTCTAAACCTAATTTTTTTGTATGTAATTTATTAATATTTTTTTGACAAAACTTTAAACTTAACTAATTATCTATCACATTTCATTATCTAGCTACATCCAATGAGGTTACTAACCAGGACCTGCCACCCTTCTCAACACACTCCAATGGCTGGCTGTCCCTAATGATTACTCTTCCCCTACAATACATCCTTTGAAAATTATTTTTAGAGGGAACAGAGAGGGACATATAGGATACAATTATGTAAAGAAGAATAAGATTAGGTTCAAAGGATTCCTGTTCTCCAATTTCCTACAATTAAGACTTTCAAATATTTTGATGCTTTAACAACTTTTTTAAAGCAAAGAAATCTGGGTCAAAGAAGAAATCACTGAGATGAAGGAAAAAGATGACCTAACATATCAAAACTTATGGGATGCAGTGAAAGCAGTGCTTAGCAGGAAACTCATACCTGTAAATGCCTATGTTAAAAAAAAATCTCAAATCAGTATGCTAACCTTTCACCTTAAGACACCAGGAAAGAGTAGAGCACACTACACCTAAAAAGCAAGCTAGAAAAAAAGAAAAGAACAAAAATGTTAGCGTGGAAATTAACAAAGTAGAGAACAGAAAAACACAGAAAAACCAATGAATGAAATCAAAAGTTGGTTCTTCGGAAAGGTCAACAGAACTGGCAAACTAAACTGACCAAGAAAAAACAGAGGATAAAACACAAAATTCAGGATTAAAGAGGGGATATTACTACCTACGTTACAGAAACAAAAAGAATTATAAAGGAATTCTATGAACTGTATACAAATAAACTGGACAATTTAGATGAAATAGGCAAATACCTGGAACCACAAACTATTAAAACTGACTTAAAAGTTAAATAGCTATAACAAGTAAATAGATTAAATTAGTAAACAAACTATTGTCAAAGAAAAGCCTATGCCAAAATGGCTTGCTTCGCTGATAAACTCTACCAAATGTTTACATAAAAAGTAATACAAATTCTTTACAAACTTCCAAAAAGTAAAGAGGAACACTTCTTTATTGAAGCCAGCTATTACCCTGCTACCAAAACCAAAGACAACAGCACTAGAAAATGATAGCCCAATATCTCTTCTAAATATAGATATGGAACAAAATACTAGCAATCTGAATCCCACAACATAAAAAAAAAAATTATATACTATAACCAAATGTGATTTAGCCCAGGAATGCAAAGTTGGTTTAACATTCAGAAATCAATTGATGTAAATACACCATATCAATGGAAGAAATCATTCTTTGCTCACACTAGGGAAATGTAACAAAGAAAAAGGGAAAAGTTAAAATTCTCTTAAAGTTTAAAAATTGGCATATAAATAATGCAAATGAAAGACAAAAAGGATGGAGGACACCTGTGGGGATGTTCCAGTTTAAATTAGACTAGAGAAAAATGAAAGTGTAGTATCTGACCCTAGACTGGATCCTGTACTAGACAGATAAATGCTATAAAGATCATTAATGGGTTAACTGACATAATGGGAACACGGACAGATTAAATGTTTCAATGTTAAATTTACTAAAGTTTATAACTTTACTGTGATTCTTTAAGAGAATATGCTTATTCTTAGGAAATACACACTAAAAATTTTAGAAGGACCATAATTAATGCAATATACACACGTATATATGGGGAGGAGGAAGAAAGGGAGGGAGGGATAACTGATAAAAGGAGTAAATGTTAATAGGTCAACCCACGTAGAGTTCTTTTTGAAAGTAAATAAAAAATGTGGAAATTACTTAAAAGTGAAGAATGTAGAAAAGCAAAATAAGAATTTATAGAAGTGCTTATAATATCAGAATATTTTTTACATTCATTTTTAAGTCTCTAGTAAGATGATACTCTGGAGAAAGTGCTGGATTGAGTTTTCTTTACCAACAGAACATAAGCCTATTTTCTAATACGTAAAACAGATTAAATTAGATGAATAATGAATCCTGCTAAGGAATAAAATACAAACTTATAACATTAGTCTTAAATAACAGAACATTATAGTTGTATCCTACTATTCTATGCCCATTGTTGGATAGGCAGAATTTTAGATGCTCAGATAGAAAAATCTCTAGGAACTAAGAAAACAAAGACTGTATTTTGGTTAACATATTCCACACGTCTATCTTTATGATAGTTTTACATTTCTCTTCCCACTCTTTCAGTTGCTATTTCTGCTTCTGTTTAACAAATAGCTTAATGTCTGAGTGAAATTTATAAAATCTTTATTGTACAGCATAAACTATATTACAAATCTATATAGAGGACCTTCTCATCTGAGGAAAAATGCTGCATAGTGCTGGGTATATGACAGAAAAAAAAACTTCATTAACATGGAATTATTATATTATCGTAAAACCACCCTATTAATAATTCTGTACTGGGGCTGATTTCTGGATCTTATGTTCCTTCTAAATAAGTCAGTTATTGTGACCATACTAGAACTTCATGTTCTAATATTACCTCCTTGACTTTATGCCCCTAATCTAATAATGAATTTCTTTCCCGATCTCCCATGTCTTTCCACACACTGTTCTTTGAATTTGAAATGTCCTTCTCTAGGCTCACACTCCCCTTCCTACAGTTATCATTTGCATCAATCTGTGAATGGTACCCTGCCTTCCTACATCTGTACTTGGACATAGTCCTACTTTTGCATTTAATTGCTCAGAGATAATTATTGGTAGACCTATCTCTCCTACTAATCATGAGTTCCTTGATGGAAAACATAACAGCAGCTTACACTTGTTAAGTGCTTAAAAAAGTAAAAGCAGTAAGTGCTTACTACTTGGCCAGGTACTGATTAAAGTACTATGCCAATTAACTCATTTAATCCTAAAACCTTTCGAAGTTGGTGTTAAGCATAATTTTAAAGATGAACATACACAGGATACTTTCCATTTTTAAAGTATAAAATCAAAGTAAAACATGTACACACTCTCAGCTTCCAATCTTGACCAAGAAACATTTTAGAATTCCATTCTAACCTACTAGGATGTCACAATGCCACATAAACTCAATTATCTGTAAATGAAAATCATCTCTACTGCACTTCCCCATTACTCGCTGATTCTACTAGTCTCTTCACTGGCATTAAGAAAGTTTTCCTAGTCCAGAAGCTCAGAATCTCTCACCCATCTGGTCCCAGATTATCAAACCCAAATCCTGTTCATTCTTCCCTAATCTGTATGTCCATTCCCTTCTATTTCGTCTGCCACAAATAATCTGGGAAAGCTAGAAGCAGATAACACTACTGCTGAACTTTTCAACAAACTCATTTTCGGGACAGAGACTATATAGCACAGTCAAGATTGCTAAGGTTTCAAATCTGGCCGCTAGGTTCTAGTTGTGTCATCTAAGGGGTAAATTACTTCATTTCGTGAAGCCTGTTTTCCTCATATGTAAAATGAGACTGGTCAGAGTCGAGGATTGGATGAGTTGCAAACCATTTAGAACAATGCCTGCGAGATGAGCCTCAACAAGTGATATTAACATCACAACGTCACATTCTGCTCCTCAAATGTTGAGTAGCTCCCCACCGACAAGAAAATAAGGCTAAATACTTGAGCTTGGCATTCAGTGATCTTCAGTCAGATTCCTTACCTTCTACTGCTACCCAATTCTCAATGCTTGCCAAAATGTTCGGCAGTGGAGCCTAGAGCTCAGCAGAGGCCCTTCTGCCCTCTTTTCAAAATTTCGCTTTTACCTGCCCTTGAGGGTGCAACTCAAATCTCACTTCCTCTCCAATTTCCCCCACCCGCTGGGTAACGTTCCCCTTTCCCCGAGTTTCCGCAGCACTAGCGGTTGACCCCATTAATTTGGAATTAGCTCCACTTGGCAAAGTAATTCTTCCTTTGGCTCCCGCAGGAACGCTCAAATCTAAGGGTGGGAGTGTGTCCCCTTATATGTGTATTACACAGGATCACAGAGCCTAAAAGATTCACTACCAGGTTAGGTAACCTGCAGTTCCTATAAAAAAGTTATTCGCTGGCCCGAAAGGGAACTCAACAGAGCGGTTTTCGAACTGGGCAGGTGCCGAGTTGTTCTTGCGTGGAGGGGGCGGCCGGAAGGCTCCCCGGAGAGGGGGAGGCAGGCCTCGGAGCGCGCGGCTCCCGGCGCTTCCCTTCGGGCTGCGCGCGCGGACCGCGGAGAACGTCGAGACCCCGCCCCCGCCGGCTCACCTTCTCCTCTTCCACCCCTTCCTCCTCCTCCTCCTCCCTGGCAGAGCTGTAGGGCTTACAGTGGTGACGCGGGGTCATCCGGGGGCCCGTTACCACCTCATTTTCCTCAGCGCGCGGGGCGAGGACCCGGCCGACTGAGGAGGGAGAAGAGGGGAAACCCGGCCGGGAGGCGCTGGCGCTCGAGCGGGACGCACGGCAGCGGCCGGTGGGTCGGTCAGCGAATTAGTTCCATGACGACCCCGGACCTGAGGCAGCCACCGCCGGTCCCGCTCCTCCAACCGCCGCCGCTTGTGCCCGGGTGGGGAGGGGGCTCCCTCTCGCCATAGGGCGGCGGGGGCCGGGGAGAGGCGGGGGGTGAGACCGGCTCTGCCCCTGCCCGGGGGATGCACCTCCGAGGGGAAATGGTGAAAGGGAGGCAGGGGGGGAAAAGGAAGAAAAAAAAAGAAGGGGAAGGGGGTAAAATAAGAAAAAGCGAGACAGAGACGCTACCGCGTCCGCTCGCGGGGAGGCTGGGGAGGGAGAGGAGGAGAGGAAGAAGTGCCGGGCCCCTCGGCTCCACCCTCGCGGACCGATTCCTAGACGAGTGACTCCTGTAAACAACCCTGAATTGGTCTCTGCCTACCCTTTTTACTTCCCACCGCCTTCCCAATCCAGCGAACGTACAGAGAAATCCGGAAAAAAATGGGCTGTTGGGGACGGGCTGGAGAAGGCTTTGGCGCAGGGGTATAAGGAGAATAGACATTTTCTCTGAGTTAAGAAAAGCCAAGGTGCGCGGACTCGTTTTCGTTGGAGGAGCGGAAGGATCTCTTTTGGACCGCACAGTGACGTCAGCGCCCCGTAAACTGGATGGAAGAGGCGTGCAGTGGTCGGAGAGAGTGGTACGCATGCGCTCCGGGGAAGAAAGACGCGGCTGAGCGCTCCTCTTGGGGGTGGGGCTCTGTCGGGATGCTACTCCGGCTGAAGCTAGAGCTGCCTGGTTTTATCCAGCTTAGCGTGTCTGTAGGGCTGGTAGGAGGATTTATCGGGAAGGGGCTAGTGATCTGTTGTGCAAAATCATGTATTGTTATTGACCTCGCAAAAAATTGTGTTCTCTTCGTATCATTGACGTGTAAATAGAATTGCGATGTTTCTGCTGTCACATCCTGGGTGCAGGGAGGTTCTAAAGCGTTTTAGAAATCAGGAAATTCCGTGGATCATATCCTTAAGCATCTTTTTGCTTAAGGTTTCTTTTAAAGCGGTAAATTATACTGCTGAAGGCCGGGAACCTGCTTATTAATGTGTCAAGGGAATTCTGTCCACTTAACCAACACATCTGAGTATTTCAGACTAGATTTTATTGCCAGGTCTTTAACGAGTGAGTGGTGACATGTAAATGTGTTTTATTTGGGCTCTTACTCACTTGATCATCTTTTAGTTGTTTTAGTTGTTTTAATTACTAACTTGATCATCTTTCAGTTGTTTTAATTATAAATATGTAGAATTACAGAAAGTTTTGAAAAAGAAAAGGGAAAAACTCAAAATTATTTACAGGGATGGACTCAGTGATTTCCATTTCTGTCTTTTATATGCCGTTTTTAACAGTCATTAAAAAAATGTGTGTTGAACTTATTCAGTGGGCCAGAATGAGTACTAAGTTCTACCAAACTGGAAGTAACCAAGACAGAAATAGCTCCTGCCTTCATGGCCTTTACGGTCCAAACAGGGTAAACATTGAGCTAATTGTAACTATCTAAAAGTACATTGATTCGTTTTCTCGTACATTGTATTCCCTCCCTAGAATAAAAGGTCTGGGATTGCGAGTATCTTCCATGTTTTGTTTCACCCTGTATCCCTGCATGTAAAAAGCTCTTAATATTTGATTACTGACTGAATAAACAATTACCAGTATCAAAAGTATTAAGATGGAAAACTGCAGGCTGCTATGGAAACACTTAACTCTAGCCTAGTTAGGGATATCAGAGAAGGTTTCTTTGAGGAAGTGACATTTAAGATGAGACTTGAAACCACTGGGCAAAGAAATGGGGAAAGAGTGATACAGGCATAGGAAACAGCATTTGCAAAGGCTAAGTTGAGACAGTCTAAATATCTCTGAAAGGTAGTATCGCTGGGGCTCAGAGAACAGAGGGGGAGAGAGCTGAGGTCCAGAGGGCCATAGGACAGAGCAGCAAATGGGAAGCCCAAAAAGGATTTTATGTGGGTTGATTGTATTCTTTTTTCACTTTATATAGCCTTTTTCTGTATTGCTATGTGGCCCTCCTTCTACATAACCAACATTTTTTTGCATAATACTTATGAAAGTGTAACATTTCTGTATAATACCTTTGAGAGTGTAGCATAATTACATTATTGGACCATGATTTTCAGTCCAGCAAGAATAATGTAAATTCCACTCCTAGATACATATATGTAGCCAAGAGAAATGAAAATGTGTGCACACAAAAACTTGTACATGAATCTTGACAACAGCATTGTTCATAATACTCAAAAGGTGAAACAACATGAATGTCTACCAAATGATGACTGCATAAATTAAATATGGTATACCTATAAAATGGAATATTATTTGGCCATAGAAAAGAGGCATTGATATGGTGTTACATGGGTGACACAAGAAAACAGACAATATGCAGTCTTTTGTGACTGGTTTCTATCACTTAGCATAATAATTCCATTTATAGGAAATGTCCAGAATAGGCAAATATGTAGAGGCAGAAAGTAGATTAGTGGTTGTTTAGGACAGGAGGCAGAAATGGGTTGAGAGATAATAGTTAAAGGGTGTTTGATTTCTTTTTAAAGAAAATGTCCTAAAATCAATTGTGGTAATGGTTATACAATTCTAAATATGCTGAAAACCATTAAGTTGTACACTTTAAATGGGTGAATTGTATGAGATGTCAATTATATATCAATAATGCTGTCACCAAAAAAAAAAAAATACAATATATTCATGCATAACCTTTTTGGATTATTCCCGGATCCAATGATAGTTTCAGTTTTAAGGCTTTTGATGACTACCAAGTTGCCAAATTACTAGGCAGGAGGGTTGAACCAAGTAAAATGTAACAACATTTAAGAGCTCCCACTTCATTATATACTTATCCTTTTTGAAGTTTAGATTTATTAAAACTGTCTTACTGTCTGGGAGATTGCCAGTGACAATTTAATCTACAATACTATAATGACAAGTAACTGATAGGTGATAAGGGACCAGGTCCAGTTGTCATAACAAAAAATGTAAACATTTTTTCTCTTCAATATTCGCTTATAAGACCTTACTTTTCATTAGTATTTCATTTTTCTTAATAACTGTAATATTGCTTTTACAATGAATTGTAGTTATAAAAAATGGAAAGCCTTTAAAATTCCCTGAGGAAAAAAAATGAGGCATATAAGAAAACATATTAATATCCATGTATTGGTAAAGAATTTATATTTTTTCATTTTAAAGATGTTTTTAGGAATGTTTCCCTTATGTCCTAAATAGTAAAAATAAACTACCCATCTACATGGCATTTGAGAATAATAATAACTAAAATATATTGATTATTCATTATGTACCAGGCATGGTACTAAGCATTTTTATTCTCCCATTTTTATCCCCACAGTACTCCTCTAAAGAAGGTATTATTGTTGCCCCCATTTTGCAGAAGATAAAGAGGTCAAGTATATCCACAAGTTTGGGCACACAGCTTGGAGAGACACAGCCAGGATTCAAAGCCAGCTTGTCTGACTTCAGAGCCTGGTGTGTTTTTGGTCACTACTCTTTACTGCCTCATCCTGTGGGTATTTCTGGCTTGCATTTAAATCTTCGAACAAAAATACTCACCCTTTGGTTATTTTTGGCTCGCCTTTAATTTTAGAACAAATATTTTTTTTAAAAAAAAAACCTACGTTTTTAGTGAGCAGTTTATATGCGTTTCTAGAGAGTTGATTTTTGCCTGAAAAGGGGTTATTAAAATTTTCTTAGACGTTTTATTTCATGAGTGGAATATTGAATCTTGAAGTATAAACATGGCTTGCTTCAAATAAAAAATGATAGGGTAAGGAGGCACCTGAGAAACAGTGTGCTGTCATAATAAAGGTTCTGTTTTAAAATGCAAAATAGGGTCCAGTGAGACCATTTAGAAGTCAAGGACAACTAAAGGAATTCAAGTTGATGAGCAAGAAATGGTTTGCTGGCCTTAATCTTTCAAGAAAAGTAGTTAGAAATGCACTTCTTACATCGTTATGAATATAAAAGACCAGACCATTTAGTCTTTTATAAAATAAATTTCTAGCCTTGTTTGCCTTAAGTGGAATTTTTAGCATAATGTTCCCAGCAGACAATTTATGAAGGTACTACCTTGTAGGAGAAATAATGCCTACCAGAACAAAGAAGTGATTTATTGTTGTTATAATCACTTATCTTTTGCATCTGCCAACATTTAAGGATCCTTCTTACAGCTTCCAAAATATTTGTTTTCATTAATCTCTACAGAGACAGAATGTAAGAGGAATAAACATCCCAAATAGATATCAAGAGAAACGGAGTTCCTATTCACCAAATAGTATAAAGACCTCCTATTTGCCATTAAGTGGGGGTGGAATTACTTGGAGGAAACAAGTCAAAAATTCTAAAATATGAAGTCTCAAGCTGCTTTCAAGACTTTGGCCAACTCCAAATGTAAACTGGCTTCAGGCTTCTCATATTTAGGTACTTATTTAAAAAGACCTCACCAAGAGGAATCACGGGTCTCAAGCATTGTTAAAAGAAACCCCAAAAGTCACATACCAGTCACCTATTGAAAATTTGTAAATCAAAGACTCAGTAAAAACATTTTGTTCTTTTTTTGGTGGTGTTGAGAGAAAAATACATTAAAGGAACACCTTTTACTCTTTCCAGAGTAAAGAGTAAGACGAACTGTTTTGAATCGTGAACCACCAAATTTAGTAAATTCAGAGGGGAAAAATCTTTTTTTATACATCTTATATATTCAAACTACCAAAACTATTTCGTGTCAAGTACTTATGGGGAAAGTGTAGAGAGAAAGGTAAACATCTTCCAAAGCATATTTTTAGTCTCTTCACAACATATATTTACTGTAACCCTCATTTCTTCTCAAGTAAAGGAAAAGAATTATGTTTAGGAAATCAATTTAAATTATCCACAATCAGGGTTTCCAAGACTTCTTTCTCACATAACTAAGCTGCTTTTATTACCAGTTGTTGATTTAGTGAATATTTGAGTCCCAATTGCATCCCGCACTAGGCACTGTAAGAGATTCTAAGGTGAGTCATATCTGGTCCTGTTTATAAGAAACTTATTCATTCATTCTCTAATTCAGCAACATTTATTAATTGTGTGACCATGAGGTTACAACGAAGTTGTTTGCTGGAGCTGAAGTAATGAAGGGACTGGAGGATCAGCTTCCAAATTCAGTCATATGGCTGTAGGCAGGAAGGAGGTTTCAGTTCCTTTTTATTGGAACTCTCCATAGGACTGCTTATGACCAGGCAGTTGGCTCTTCCATATCAAGTAAGGAGAGAGAGAGAGGAACACCAAGATGGAAGCTCCAAGTCATTTTATAACCTAATCTGGGAAATTATTTTCTCTCATTTCTGCCATATCCTATTCATTAGAAGCAACTCACTAAGTCCAGCCTGTATTGAGGGGACGGGAATTAAATTTGAAGGGAAGAATATCAAAGACCTGTGAACATATTTTTAAAACCGCCACAGCTATGAAGGGAAAAGTAGGGTTTAGCTAAGTTTAGAAAGGACAGATTTATGACAGTCAAGGGTGTAGGAGAAACAAAGAAATAGAGATACTGGATGACATAGCATGTAAGCTAGCATGGCTAGACAATTGAAGACCTTGTTATATTCATATTAAAGATGAGGAAACAGGCTTAGAAAGACAAAATAACTTTCACAATATATACTATATAGTTATTAAATGGCAGATCCAGGTCTTGAACCCATATTTCTGATTATAGAATCTATGAGATCATGGATTCTTATCATCTCTTGTTTTAGGCACAGTTCTCCAGGAAAAAATAGAACCAATAGGATGTGTCCATATCTATATCTATACCTATATCTGTATCTACATCTATATGGAGGGAGATTTAAGGAATTGGCTCACATGATTATAGAGTCTTGGTAAGTCCAAATTTTGCAGAGTAGGCTGACAGACTGGAAACAGAGGGGAGAGTTGCAGTCTGTGTCCAAAAGCAGCCTGCTGGTATAATTCCTTCTTGCTCAGGGGAAGTCAGTCTTTGTTCTATTTAGGCCTTCAACTGATTGGATGAGGCTCACCGACATTATAAAGGGTAATCTGCTTTACTCAAAGTCCACCAGTTTAAATGTTAAATTTTATCCAATGAAACATCTTCACAGAAACATCCAAAATAATTATTAACCGAATATGTGGGCCCTGTGGCCTAGCCAAGATAACACATAAAGTTAACCATCATACTATCTTATCAATAGTAACAGTTTGGGATTCAGATTGCAAAGGGCCCTGAATGCCACATGAGGCAGTTTGTTGGACTTGCGAAAATAAACCAGTGACATTGAGAGAGGTGACCTCGAACATCTGATATTGACAGGGGTCTTTCCACAAAATATTGTAATTCCTTTAGAGAATATATCTTGGAATATTTGCCTATTATGCTTGATCTTCAAACCTGTTTTGACAAATAACAAATCTGGTTTTTATTAACATTATGTTTTCTGCTTTCAATATTTTCTTTTTTAGTCCACATATTTTTAGTAATTAGCCTTTTGCATATTTCAAAATGGAGAGTTTATTTCAAAATCTCTATTTTTTATTCTCTCCTCTTTGGACTTTTTTCTCCTAATCTTTCCTTTCACTTCGATGCCTTATTTCAAGGCTTTCTTTTAGTCATATTTTCTACCAGCGTGAAATGTGAAATTAAGAAAGAAGACAAACATGTAGATGGGAACTAAATAGCCCAGCTTGTAGACCAGCTGATTTGGTGATTCCAAAAGTATAAATATTGTTCAAGCATCATTTCTTTGCCACCTTCCTGCTAAAAATTTTTCTTTGTAGCTAATGTAAAGCAGGAAACTTTGAGGACAGGAGACAGATAAGGAGTGGGCTCATATGTGTTCTGAGGCAACTTGAAGTGATCTGGTTAATAAGTTTATGGATACACCATACAAGGGAGAATAGGAAGCAAAAATTGAGACAACCAATAGAACAAAAGGTGCAACAAGCTGGAAAAGAAAAGAACTGGACTTATAGTATAAATGTGGGGCTGAGACCTGGTGGTAAAACTTAAAACAAGGTAAGAGTTTGGGAGCCAGTTGTATGGATATAGCCCATTTTGAGCTTTCCTTTTTAAGAATAGCAAGATATAATTTGTAAGTTTCAAAGCACCCATGAGGTGGACAACACCACTAGATGGTTTGGTGAGTTGTATTAGATGAGCAGATTTTGAGGGTGAGTGAAGAAGACATCAACATCATTCAAAGGAAATGCTAGTTTTCTAAAAAAGGAATATTTAATGCATCAGTGCTACTTTGTGTTCCTTTTTCTCTCCACCGCCTTCCCCCATTGCTATACTGATCATCCTAGAAGTTCAGTTAAGGGTGATTCCATTTTTAGTGCCAGGAGTAAATAAAGATTTTACCAAAATCAGTTTCTTTTGTTTTCATATCAACACAAATGTTATGTAAATGGTATAGTTTTCTTTATAAAATTGATAGTTTATTTATCTTTCTGTCTTTAATAAAATTAAACCTAAACCATCTTGAAAAAATAGTTTTCCTGTTTTACCTTAAAAAGTTGCCTGTGGAGGTATTATGTTAATTCTCTATGTATAATTCATTCCAAAGGAATAATCTCCTCTTTTTAATTGTGTTCTTTTGCATATTTCAGAAAGCTTTTTTTTTTTTAGGGAGCTATTCTTAATATGTTACTCATTTGAACTGTGTGATAGCAGAAACTAAGATCCAAAGATCTAAACATACAAAATACTATTTAGATCAACCTACATAGAAAATGATCAGCAAATTTTGTCTTAAACCTTGTTTATACTTATAACCACTTGCATTTTAAAACAAAGCTAAACAAAAAACACCCTAAATCCATTACTCTAACATATAAGCTAATTTTTTTAAATTTTATTATTGGTTTCAAGTATACAGTACATTGGTTAGACATATATATAGTTTATAAAATGATCCCCCTGATTGCTCTTTCTCTCCTCTGGCTCTACATTACATTACTGCTGACTGCATTCCCTATGCCATGCTCCTCATCCCCTATGCCATGCTCCTCATCCCCATGAGCAGCTATCAACTACTAATTTGTACTTCTTTAACCCTTCACCCCTTTTCCCAGCCCTCTAACCCTCCTACCCTCTGTCACCAGGTTGACTTCTATATTTGTGAGTCTATTTTTGATTCATTTGTTAAATATAATTTTCATTCCTGAATCCAAAATGTCTTCTGAATGCTTTGAGTAAGGAGGAAAAATAATGCTGAAAAAATATGGTGAAAGGAATCAACCTTTATGCCAAAGAAACTGCGATATTCTATGGGACCTTCTCTTCCTCACACAATATCAGATACTTTCCATTGTGCCTCTCAGAGAGGGCCACTGATCAATTTTTATAGGTCTATTAAAACTTGCCCTCCTAACCACTATCAGGAATTTACAATATACATATAAGTAGGTAATGAATATTAAAAGACAGATTTGAATGCCAAGTCAGTTTTTTTCACCCCAAAAATTATTGAATAGAACAGACTTCCTTTGACAGCTACTCCCACATACATTATAATATATGTACCATATTCCTTATTATAGAAAATTACAGCTAAGGTCATAGAAACTGGATCTTATCCATATGAAAAAAATAAAGCTATCTATATTGCTAATAGTATTGCTTTTATATTTATACATAATGTCTTACTATTTGTCTTTGCCTTTAAAATATATTACTATTTCAGTTTCTAAAACTGTTCAAAAGCCAAATAGTTAGTTATTCACTAAGTTCCCAGTCACTGAATTCAAAGTAAATTTATAAAAATGATAATGTCAAGTAGTATGTGTTGACTTTTATAAGTTTGGCATAAATTAAACAGAACCAAGACAAAATGTAATTTCCTATGCTAATGAAGTCAGGATTCTTCATTATAATATTAAAATTACTTCTAATGTTAGGAGTTAAATTAGAGTAAAAAACAACATTAGGAAAGATTTTTAAAAGATATTTTTGAGTAGAGGGCCTTCTTTGTATTGGGTCAACTATTTTACATTTAAAAATCCAGTAATGCTTGCTGCAATCAATACATATCCTCATTTTCCGCAGCAACTTAAGGGGATATAACCCAAGAAGTAAGTGTTATAACAACAGGAATTTCTGGCTCTGAGCCTCTCTTGTGTAAATGCTGGCACCCTAGTCCTCTCAGCACTCAAAGTTCCTCCTTTCCCTTGGCAGGTCCTAGAAATGTTGACTTGATCTCTTTGATAGACATTAAAAAAATTCTCTTTGTTCTTTGCCTGATTGCTTTGGCACAGCTGCTCTGCTGGCATTCTTCAGGTGTGTACTGACTTTGGCATGACACTGGGGGTCACTGCCTCATAGTCTGTACTTACCAATCATCACTGTCCCCCATTGCTGATATTGGATTAGGTCCCTTGCGGGTCAATGTCTGTGTTGTTTTAGGCAGAGGGGGAGTTGTTTTAGGTGAAATGGGGACCCCTCTATCTGCTAATGTTACAGTCCTTTCAATGAATTCCCAAACAGGGTGGTCTTGCTTTCTATTTTTATAAAGGTCACAATGTTAAATTTTATGTTGACACATTTCCTTATGGTTCTTAGCTCTTATGCCCTCATCAACTGCTGTGGGACTGCGTCAGGTAATATTTAATTTGATGCTACTTAATCACCCCTGAAGTATCTGGACATTTTTACTTATAACAGAGTTCTCTGCCTACTCTAGGTCACTTCAAAGAAATTAGGGGGCAGCCTCTGTCTCTTCCCTGTTCCTTCCCTATGGAGATTATTGTGAGTTTCAAAGTATTCTCTCTCTCTCTCTCTCTCTCTCTCTCTCTCTCTCTCTCTCTCTCTCTCTCTCTCTCTCTCTCGCTCCACCCACTAGAGCCTCTGGTGGCTCTACTTTCTAAAGTGCATAAGTAAAGAAAGTTCCCGTGTTAAATGTAACTTTTACTTTTTAAAAGAAAAATTCACTTTCTGTCGACAAATAAGTAGAAACATAAGATTCTATTTATAATAGATTTTTAATTATTCATTAAAGAATTATTAATATAATAATATGACTCCACTTAACTTTATGACTAGTTAAGAAAGAGATAAGGGAAAAGCATTGTACCTGAAGATTACATTCAAAATCAGTATTTATTATTCAGTTTTCTAAGTTTAATTTTTCTTATCAGAAATCTTTTTGTATTAGTTAGATCAACCAATTCAGTTCTTCAGAGTTAACTGGGTTTTTTATAAACTGTTATTCACTATCATTTAATAGCTTTTTTGTTAAGACTCTTTCTGAATAGAACACTCAGAAAAGCTGCTGGGAAGAAATATTAGCGGGGATGAAGTATCCTAGCCAGAACAACATTATTCTATGTGGTATTTGCCAGTAAGTTGATGAAATTATGCCTTTCAGTAGAGTCCCCTGTTCCTTCAAGAATAGGTGCTTTAAAAAGTGAATTTTAAGTACCTTTCCAATTCTCTAAGACTCAGAGTACAATTACTTCTCGAAGCACATTTAAGCACAACATGGTACATTGTGTAATACAGACTGATGCTAATATCAGTTGATTTTGGAAGTCACATTTACTAATAAAAGCTGGAGTCATGTGAGACTCTTTCTGGCTCAGTTAACAAATATCGAAATATTTATTGAGCATTGACTGTATACAGGCCTTAGGCTGAATTACACTATTAAGCTGACCACAAAACCAGGAGATAATTTAACAAACACAAGTATACCTATTGGGAAATATGCAGTGATGATAATTTTAGGAAAGTTGGGAACAACTACGCAAATATTTTTGTAACAAAATTGGAAATTTCTGTTAATATCTGGAATGAAATTACTTATGAAGTCATAGGGCTTTTAATTCGGAGGACATTTTTTTTCAATCTGTTCCAATGTCAGATTGGGTTTGTTTTTACTAATCTCCAGAATTGAACTAGACCCAATGGAAAGAAAGCTAATGCCCAAGAACTCATAGGATAATCTACCATTTTCCAGTGGTCTGATATGAAAATTTTCTGACATGAATAGAATAAATGCTTCCTACTGCTTTTCTAATAACTAGGATGTTGTCCTTTAGGCTTTACTAGGTTTTATGTTTTTGTAAATTATGTCTTCCCCAAGGGAAAAATCAAAATGTCATCATCATCAAGAAACTCTGTCTCCTGTCAATTATTTTATGCTTTTATTCTCCTTATTTCCCCTTATATTGAACTTACAAATGTACCTCACCTCACACTTTCTTAAGTATTCTTAGGAAATATTTAAAGTTTCTACTTTCCTAAGTATTCTTAAATGCTCTCCTTTATTCTAAGTTCCTATTAAGATTTTAGTGGATCTATCTCACCTCCCAGGCCTCTGTTTATTGACCTTGGTGTAGATTCACTATGCAGTGGTATACCTGTCATCTCCTAAACCTCTTCTGTGCTCTTCTCCTGGATTGATGTCAGGTTCCAATATATGTGGAGAGAATCATCTGAAAGGTCTGCATAACGATGGCCTTATTTAGGATACTGGGTAGGTTGTTGAAACAACAGACTCAAAAATACAGAAATACCTAAGTAGTGGCTCTATAACATAGAGAATCCAGCTGTATCTCTCTTGTTGCTTTCCAGTCCTTAGGGAGTTGGCTTCATTTTTGTGTCTGAAAATGGCTCACTGCCACATTCTGATTCCAGCCCACTTCAAGGGAAAAGAATGAAGGAAGCACCTGACTCGTAAGTTGTATACATCACTTCAGCTTGCATTCCACTTACTGTGCTATATTTGGATCCAGCTTAAACCATTATTAGTATGGGAGATAAAAGATATTGAGAGGACGGTTAGCAAGCTGTGCCACACACTAATATGATCTAGATCTATTAAAAATATGTTGTTTGAAAGCAACAACTAGCAGTTGGTACTTTGGCTGATACATCACTTCCATCCTAGTTTCCTTGAAGATCTTAGTATTTGGAACAGAATATGGAAGTAGTAAGAAAAAAAGTAAAGAAAAACTTTTAAATCTGATTTTAGTCTACTAAAATGCAGTATTATGCCTGTGCTGACTGTAATGGCAAAAGGTATGACACTCTGCACAGTGTCACAAGGAACCAGATGATGATTCTGATCACCGTACCTTGAATATACATTAATACTATACCATACTAAAGATATAATTAATACAGGTGAGACTATGAAGCTGAATGTAGCCCTTTCCTATGTAGTTAAAATCTCAATAATTTGAATGCCCTTCACTTTACACTTTGTAAGTAGGGAGTCTTCCTGTTTGGGGTCTTCATTACCCTAGCTTCATGCTGGGTTGACCCTCAACCTCTTGCTTCTTTGATGCCCACCAGACTGAGCTTCAATGCTCCACTTGCATCCCAAAGGAAGCTCTGCAGTCTTTAACACATTCTACAAGATGTGCTTCCTTCCTTAACTTCTCTGAAAACTGTGGCTGATAAGCACACTATTGTCTTGGCCAAGCATCTCTGCTGATGGGAACAGAAACTCCTCAACTCGGCTTTGTGGGTATAAGTGGAATGATATTTATTGAAAAGATTCAAGGAATGTCAGGGAATCTAATTTCAGAATATAGAGTCCTATTTCACAGGAAGTGGAATGTCATTCGAGAGCTACTCTTTCTGGGATCGGATGACCACTCATCTCTGCTTCTCTGGGTATGTCCATTTGTTTCTTCTGTCGCCCATCTATTTCTGATCTTTCCAAGACTTTTGAGGTACACTCAAGTCTCACCTGAGGCTTTGATTTGCCATAATGTGTTTGCCTCAATGCTCCTGTAACTGAGAGCTCCTCTGCACAATATGAACAGCCTCATTCTCTGTACTTTAGTTCACCTTCTGAAATGGGAATATCTAGTTGGCTTAGCCTGAATCTGGTGTCTACTCCTGGTTCAATCAGGTATAGCCAGGAAAGTAGAGTCATCTGAGATAAGCATAACCAAAGTATAGAAGGCAGATTCTTTTAAAATGGGTTGTGAATGGGAAGATGACAAATATACCTAGTATAAACATAATCTTTTCCATTTTTTGACACCAGTCCAAATTTTGGCTCAGCAGAGTTGGTCTTGGAATAGTGTTAGAGTTAAACATCTGATAGTTACAAAATACCATCTGACCAAATACCATAACTGGTACCAGGGATGACTCCCCCAATGAGTACTACAGGTCAGCCCCTCTCATAACCAGATAACTTGTTGCCTCTTGCCTTCATCCACTCATGCTCAAGAATTGGAAGATGCAAACTATTCCACAGTGATATCAGCTTCTGGAAATCTGGTGCATCTAAACCCTTGAATTCCTTCTTATTTTGAATGTAGCTTCTTTATATCTCCTTTCGAAATCTTTCATGCTTTCATCACATTCCTTTGAATTACATGATCTGTGGGTATTATTCAGAAATGACTACATATTACAAATCTACCTATAACAGGAGTAGATTGAAGTTTCTGTGGGTCTTGAGGCTCATACAGTTTTAGAGACATTTTTAAAGAAAAAATATAAAATTATCAAGACAAACTTAATGTGAAATTGATTCTCTATTTCAAATGAGAAAAGAAACAGAACAGGTATCTTTTAAACAAATAGTTTTTAAATTTCATTGGGCATAAAAATAATTTGGCAATCTTATTAAAATACAGATTCCTAGACAAGGATGCTCACTCTCACCACCTTTATGCAACAGCACACTGGAAGTCCTAGCCAGAGCAATTAGGTAAGAAAAAGAAATAAAAGTATCAAAATCAGAAAGGAGGAAGTAAAATGGCCTCTATTGGCAGATGCCATGGTATTATATATAGAAAACCTTAATGACTCCACTAAAAAACCTGCTAGACCTAATAAATGAAATCAGTAAACTTGTGGGATATAAAATCAATATACAAAAGTCAGTTGCATTTCTATACAATAACAATGAACTATTGGAAAGAGAAATTAAGAAAACAATTCCATTTATAATAGCATCAAAAAGAATAAAATACTTGGTAATAAATTTAACCAAGGAGTGAAATATCTATACACTGAAAACTATAGAACACTGATAACAGCAATTAAAGGAGACACAAATAAGTGGAAAGATATTCTGTGTTCATGGATTGGAAGAATTAATATTGTTAAAATGTTCGTGTTACCCAAAGCGATCTAAAAATTCAGTGCAATCTCTATCAAAATTCCAAAGATATTTTTCACAGAAATAGAACAAACAATTCTAAAATTTGTATGGAACCACAAAAGACCCCAAATAGCCAAAGCAACTTTGAGAAAGAAGAACAAAGCTGGAGACATCATGCTTTCTGATTTCAAAACATATTACAATGCTATAGTAATCAACACAGTATGTTATTGGCATAAAAACAGACACATAGATCAGTAGAACAGAATGGAGAGCCCAGAATTAAACTCAAACATATATGGTGAAAGAATAGTCTCTTCAATAAATGGTGTTGGAAAAACTGGATATTCATATACAAAAGAATAAAATCAGACCCTTATCTAACACCATACACAAAAATCAACTCAACATGGATTAAAGACTTGAACATAAGATCTGAAACTGTAACACTTTTATTTAAAACTTGAATGTAACACCTGAAACTATAAGAAGAAAACATAGGGGGAAAGTTCCTTGATATTGGTCTTAGCAAGGATTTTTTTAGATTTGATACCAAAAGCAAAGACAACAAGAGCAAAAAAACAACAAAACAAAACAAACAACAACAACAAACAAGTGAGACTTCATTAAAGTAAAAAGTTGTGTAGCAAAAGAAACCATCAACAAAATGAAAAGGCAACCTATGGAATGGGAGAAAATGGAGAAAATACATATTCGATAAGGGGTTAATATCCAAAATACACAAGGAACTCAACTGTATAGCAAAAAATCCCCAAAACCAAAACAACAACAAAACAACCAAATAAATAATCCAATTAAAAAATGGGCAAAGGACTCAAATAGACATTTTTCCAAAGAAGACATATAAATGAAGAACTGGTTCATGAAAAGGTGCTCAACATTACTAATCACCAGGGAAATGCAAATCAAAACCACAATGAGCTATCACCTCACATCTGTTATGATATCTATTATTGAAAAGACAAGATAAATGCTGGTGAGATGTGAAGGAAAGGGAACCCTTGTACACTGTTGGTGGAAATGGAAATTGGTACAGATACTATGGAAAGCAGAATGGAGAGTCTCAAGAATTAAACAATAAAACTACCGTATTTGCCAGAAATCCCACTTCTGGGTATATATTCAAAGGAAATGAAAACAGGATCTCGAAAAGGTATCTACACTCCCATGTTTATTGCAGCATTATTCATAACAGACAAGGTCTGGAAACAACCTAGTGTGTCAACAGATGGTGGATATAAAAAATTACATATATATATGTATATATATTACAATGCAATATTACTCAGCCTTAAAAAATAAGGAAATCCTGACATTTGGATGAAACTGGAGGACACTATGCTAAGCAAAATAAACCAGACAGAGAAAGACAAATACTGCATGACATCACTTACAAATGGAATCTTTAAAAAAAGACAAAGTTAAAACCCATTGAAACAGATTAGAATGGTGGTTACCAGAGATTGGAGTGTGGGAGGAATGGAGAGAGGTGGTGAAAGGGCACAAATTTTCAATAAGATGAATAAGTTCTGAGGATGCATAACATGGTCACTATAGTTGATAATACTTTATTGTATAATTAGAATTTGTTTAGAGAGTAGAACTTAAGTGTTCTCACCAAAAATAAAAAAATAAAAAAAGTAAATATATGAGGTGATGGACGTGTTAATCAACTTGCATGTGGGAATCCTTTCACAATGTGTACATATATCAAATCACATTATACTCTTGAAATATATTACAATTTTATTTGTTAATTATAACTCAATAAAGATGGTGGGGAGCCCCACACACATAAAAAGAGATATTTGTAAGAGTGTTATTTGCTCACTATATTAAAAAAATAAAACCAAATTCCTGGGTCCACTCCCAATGTACTGAATCGGAATTTCTGAGGTGAGATCCTGAGTCTACATTTTAGTACCTGCATACTCAGGTAGTCTGAATTCCACATTTTGAGATAACATAAGTGACCACTATAGTGAATTAGTAAGATTTTAATGTGGGGTTTTTTTGTACATTTACTAGGAATTTCAATTATTATCACTGTGTGAAAGAATACAAATTCCGTATACAGGTTTAAGGGGAACTTGTCATTTATTATATTTTTATTTAGCTGTTTTTCAACCAGAAACAATAAGCCATTGAAGAGAAGGAAAATCAGAAGCTTCAAAAGATAATGAATATCACAATATTTCATAGGATATTTACATTATTCAGTGGAGAAGATGCTCCGTGGTTGTCATTTTTCCATATCATAAAATAAGAAGCACATGAATACTAAATATAACTTTTTAAAAAATGAGATTTATTTTTAAAATCATTCCAAATAACACAAGGATATTTTACAAAATATTCTATATTTGTTTCACAAGTGCTTATCATACATATATAATGCATATACACATACACTGATTTAATAATAGTATAAATAAACTGGTCAAAAAAGTTAAGAGTACTTTTTTGAGTGAATTAATGGTCTTATCACACTAATTTATTGCTAATATGAATAAACAAAATGTACGTATCTGAAGAAATTACCTACAAATTTGTGATAGAAAAAAATCAGTTAATGGAGTTTACTGAATTAAATTAAAAAACTAAATTGACAGCCTAAATTGTAGTATGCAAGCAAAATCTCTGTGGAATTCATATTTATAAGTAAAACATTCTGAGTTAAGAAAAAAAAGTAGCCTGACTTTATAGCTTCAGGGAAATACCGTTAAGTAAATTTAGGGGACTTCCAGAGGTGGAAAAATGAGGTGGGGCAAAGCGCAGAATTATCACACTTTTCTGACTATTAGAGCTCAAACTCTTGGGATGTAGCCATATAATTTCTACCCGAGACCAGTCCCTCCTGAGGGTCCAGGTCCTTTAGGACCTTGAAAATAAAAGGCATCACCTCGGAGTTGGGAATCAGAAAACAGATTCTAAGGGGTTTGGGAGGCATAAGTCAGCCAAGGGTACAGAGCTTTCTTGGGACATGAATCATGTTTATTTTAGACACAAAACTTTCAAGCTCGAAATGGAAAGAAAAAGTTCTTAACTTTGTAAAAATTGTCTCTCTGCCAGAATGTTAGGAAACAGCGCTGTTGTCAGAGCTCTGAGGCTCTGTGCTCATTTGCAAAGTTTCCCTGCTTCACCTGCCATCAGTGCCTCTCTGACCCTGTGCCAGGCCCAGGTTCTCAGTTCTACCTTTGTGCTAAGGACAAAAGCATGTCTGGAGTGTAGGCTGCATTCATTCTCCAGTGAGTTTGATTACCTACTCCAGGTAAGTCAGTCCCGAGAGAATCCTTGGGACACAGAAAGCATATTATGCTGGATGAAAGCAGCCCTGTTTAGGCCTGCCTCACGACCTGTCATTAGACAATACCATAGCTCTGTGCTTCCTGGAAAGGTTCTTGCATGAATTTTAAAGCTGTAACATGATTTACAACCTTATTAATTTTAGTTGCAAACTTGAGCACATACAGAATGCTCTATTTAAAGCACTAATAAACCTACACTACACTGAGTGGGGGTTGTGGTGAATTGCAAAGTTGTACTTCTCTATAGTGTTGTAAGGTTAAATCCAAGCTCTCAAACAAAAATTTCCAAATGTGGTGCCTATTCCTGCAGGGCCTCTTTTAGACAGTACCCATATATTTGCCACTATCACTTTTAAAATTGATTCCAATAGAGTTTGAGGCTCTGGAACTGGAATAATCTAATTAGTCTTCTAAGACACAGAAATGGAAGTACACAGTAGCCTTCATATAGAACAGGATCTCTCAGCCTCGGCACTGTTGATGTTTTGGGCTGAGTTGTTCTTTATCGAAAGAGTTGTCTTGTATATTGAAGGATGTTTAGCAGCATCTCTAGTTTCCTCTAGGCCTGAGGCTTGCTAAGCTAAATGGTATAGCTCAGGCAACAGTCTACAACATGTTTTGCTCTATATACACTTTCAAGCAGTAAGATCTGGTCTCTGGATCCTTCCCTTAAATGGAACGCTTTGCGCCCATTTGCCCTTAAGGACCTCTAATCTAATCGCTGGCAACTTCTGAACCTGAGCTCTCAGCAGGGCAGAAGCATCAACCCAGTCCTTTACATTTCTGCTTTTTATTCTATTCTGTGAGCTAACCCATATCTAATGAATTCATTTCATGCTAATGATTCTGTCCCCTCCCCCGCCCCCACTAGTTCAGTAAATTAGTAACTCCATTCTTTCAGTTGCTCAGACCAGAAACTTTGTAGTCATCTTTGATTACTCATTTTTCTCACATCCTGCGTCAGGGGGTTGGAGACCTCTGACTGGGGATATATACAGATAGTGCACCAAAGATGTATCTGAGGAAAATTGAATATATTATTTACAAACGTGTGGTCAGGTCAAGGGAAACTAATAAATGGTGAAGCACCCAAGAGGTAGTCACAGTAACAAGCCATTACTACCTGTGGTCTGGAAGGAGCCAGGGGTGGGGAGGGTTTACTAAAACCAGCAAGAGCTATAGTTATAATAGAGAAGGGCAACCACTGCCAAACTGTAGCCTGGCAGGAAAGAAGTCTGAAGAACACATATACCAGTCTTATTCTCCTCCTGCCCTCCAGTTTCCTACTAGTTCATTTCAGTGTCTGGACCCAACCAAAAGAGGACAGGAGAACCCAGATGTGTGATCTGTGGAGGTCAGGCTTCTAGGACAGGCCATGGGAAGGAGTGGGGAGTAGATGTGAAGGGGCAGGTGGAGAATCCCTGTGCACTTACATGAGCAAATCTGTTAGCTCTACCTTGAAATAGATCCAAAATTCAACACTTACTCACTACCTCCCACATTACCAACCTAGTCCAACCCACTATTCCTCACCTGGACAATTGCATTAGCCTCCTACCTCTAGCCCTCTACCCAGCCCTAGGAAGCTGATCCACGAGATTGCAAAAACCTGGCTCCCTTGCAGCTTCCTTGCTTCCAACTGGGTTCAGCTAATGGCTTTAGCTGAAATCTAGAGGACAAGAGTGAGTTCAGATTACTTATTCCCCCAGGCTGGCTATGTCCCTTTACCAAAAGGCCACAGTTTCTATCAGGGGGTCCTCTCCAAACAGCTTTCTCTGGGTTCCAGAAAGTGTTCCTTTTGCTTCTTCAGGCCTAGGGATAGTTTCCCCCATTACTAGGCCTGGGGTAATGCACCATCTTTGTTCTTCCCAATCCTTGTTCACAACTCTATAAACTTCTCAAATTACCCACTTTAAGTGTTCCATATCTTTTCTTCCAAGGTCTCAACTAAGCATTCGACCCCATTCTCTTCCATTCACTCTCATTGTGCTTAGTTGTCCTGTCTCTTTAGTCTTCTTCAATTTAGAATAATTCCTCACCCTTCCCTTGATTTTCATTTCCTTGATCCGTTTGAAGATCACAAATTAGCTATTTTGTAAAATGTCCCACACTGTAGGTTTGTTGGATGTTTCCTCATGACTGGATTCACGTCATGCATCTTTGGTTGATATATTACAGAAGCAATGCTGTGTTTTTTTTGTTGTACCCTATCAGGTGACACATGATTTTAATTTGTGCCATCGCTGGTGTTGCTAACTCTGATCACTTTATTAAGGTGGCGTCTGCCAGGTTTTTCTACTGCATAGTTACTCTTTTCTCCCCTTATAATGAATAAATATTTTGTGGGGAGATATTTGGAAACTATGTATATAGTCATTCCTTTTCAAATGGTCAATTAATACATTTGTTTATAACATATGAGAGAGTATGGACTAAAGTTATTTTAGTTTAGTCAATGATGCATATGTCTTTTTGAGATGTTCCCATTATTTTCTGAACTCACCTTTACTTTCTGGCAAAATATGCTCTATCCTCTTTGTTCATTCCCAGCCTCAACACCAGAATCAGTAATTTCTTCAAAGAGCCCTGGTTCCTTTTAGCAGAGGAGAATATTTAGAAACCAGCATCTGAGCACTAGTGAGCTCATTGCTGTTGGGGTAACACTGATCCCAGACCCCCAGAATAAACATATATACATATACATACATGCATTTATCTATCCTTACTTTAATTTTTATATTTCTTTATATTGAAAGCCGTGAGTTCACACCAATATCCCCAATTCTAAGACAATACCTCATTCTTATTTTTTCTCTTTCTATAATTTTAACTTGTTTCTTCTGCAGTGAGAAACCTGGCTTCCTTATCCTAAATATATTTACTTATTTGATCAATCCCCTGTAGAAAACCAGTTCTGACAGCCACCATTCTCTACTCCTACAGATGCCCTCCTCTCCCTGATTGGGCTATGACACCCTGCTCTGGGCTCCCCCTCTACCCTCTCACAGATGCTCTCCTCTTACTGCTGGGGCTCCGCATCCCGAGCTGAGTAGCTCCCCTGCAGAGAGGCTTTTCTCACTCCAGTGATATTCTGCCATCCCATGTGGGCTACCATGGCTCTTCCCCTACTCACCCATGGGGACACCTATCTTGCTGAGCCCCAGTTTAATGGGTTTTGGACTGAATTGCTCAAGAAGTAAACAATAGAATGAAGAAAGCAAAAGAGGGAAAGGAAAACAGAAGAAGAACATTTCTAATTTTTAAACAATATATATTATCAATAACACTCGCTTTTTATACTTGAATCCTTATAATCAATTCCGATTATTTCCTAAGACAAATTCCCAGGAAGGGAATCACTGGGTCAAATGTTACAAACCAAATAACTTGTCTTAATTTTTATTCTCGCCAGCAGTACACGACAGTACATGGCAGCTTTGAGTATTATATTTAATTTTAATTTTTTTTGTTAATTTTATAGATGAAAATATGTATTATTTTATTTTCTATTTCTTTGATTGCTAATGAGGTTGAACATTTTTCCATTTTTTTGTTTAGTTGTTTTTAGCTTCTCTGTCATAAATTATCTACTTTCCTGTTCATTTACATTTTGGAATTTTAGTATATATCTTAGATGGACATATTAATGATATTACACGTAATCATATTTACTGCAAGATAGATTAGTTTTTAAACCGTAATTAGCTTCCCCTGGCCACCCTTTACTTTTGTACTTGTCTTTCTTTGCTACCAATCAATATCTTCTCAGGTAAATGCAAACTAAGGGTAATATTACTCTAAGAAAACATAAAATTAGAGAAGTTAATGGCTTGTTATGAAGCCATTTAAATATATGGTGTGCCTTTTAAAAACAGTTATTTGTAGATCATTCTTATCTGTTTCCTGAAAAGGCTGTGTATGCAAAGTGGCCCCCAAATGTCCTTGGAAGGAGAGGCCAAAGAATGAAGCAAACAAGTTCAGCTTGTTGGTTTAAAGAGTTTTAATAATAGGGAACTTACAGAAACGCGGGACCAAATGGATCCCAGCCCCATTCCCCCGCCACCCCTCACAAACCTGTTTTCTATCCCCTAAGAAATGGACCTATGTAGTTGGAAAGGAATACAGAGATAATCCAAGGGAACAAAGGGACCAGATACCGGGGGCTCTTGCAGCAGGATCAGTTAAAATATAGATAACACTGACGGCGCTGACAGCGCTGACCGCGTCTGGAGTAAGGGCTAAACGGTGGAGGAAGGGTTAATGGTAGTCTCTGTACTCATTCCAGAGTCCACCTGGGGAAAATGGGCGGGGTCAAGGGTTCGAGGATTAGTTTTAAAGTGGAGTCAGCTTTTCAAGATGGAGTCAGCTCTAGCTACACATTTTCTTTTTTACTTTCCATTAGTTTGATAGATTCATCTAATTCTTTCAACTTTTTCCACTTCATGTAATTTGATGCTATGGTAGTAATATTACTGGTGAAGTGAACTTTTCATGACGTATCTCTTTTATCTCTAATATATATGTATTTTTATCTTAAAGTCTTTTAGTATCGTGACATCAGCTTTTGTGGGGGCAAGGGTTGTATTTGCATGCTATAACATTTCTAACTTCTTATTTTTAACCTTTCAGTATTCTTATATTCTAGGTGTATCTTCTGTTGTGAGTCGGGATCCTGACAGGAAATAAACAGGCCTTGCACTCAAAAATGTTAACTGAAGAGAGTTTTAGGAAGAAATTCTTAAGAGGTTCCCTTAAGGGAACCAATAAAAGATGGTGAAATACTCAGGCACTTCAAACAAGAGAAAGCATTTATACCCTAGCCCTGAAGGATCGAAGAGAGGGATAAGTGTTACTGGAACCCAGCATAAGCTGTTGCTGGGAGAAGGCGCACCTGCAGGATCTGTAGTTTTAAATAGAGATAACACAACTACTGAAAAACCCTGGTGGCTGCTTCTCTCACCTCTCACCCTGTGATCACCTGCCACTACCTGCTCTTGGCCAAATCCAACCAAAATTTAGAAGGCAAAGGCCGTCAGGGGTTGCAGAACATAGAGCTTGGGCTCAGAGCCAGGCAGAGAAGAGTGTAGAAGAGCCATCGCACATAGCTCATAGCTGGATTTTGTTGTTATCTAGTCTGATAGATTTCTTTCTTTCTTTCTTTCTTTCTTTCTTTCTTTCTTTCTTTCTTTCTTTCTTTCTTTCTTTCTTTCTTTCTTTCTTCCTTCCTTCCTTCCTTCCTTCCTTCCTTCCTTCCTTCCTTCCTTCCTTCCTTCCTTCCTTTCTCTGTCTCTCTCTCTCTCTCTCTCTCTTTCTTTCTTTCTTTCTTTCTTTCTTTCTTTCTTTCTTTCTTTCTTTCTTTCTTTCTTTTTTTAATGGAGCATTTAGCCCATCTCCTTACATTTATTGAGATTACTAGTGTAATTTATTTCTAAGATATTCTATTCCCACATTATCTATGCTGCTTTCTCCTGTCATAATTGCTCTTTGATTATTTGAGCAATTTTTCTTATTCCATTCATTCCATTTCTATTATTTTAGTGGTTACTTTAGAAATTTATCATGTAGTATCTTTAACTTTCTCCTAAATAATAGGAGGATCTTTGGAACTCTTTTGCTCTTATTATCCCTCTCCTGACTAATATGCAATTGTTGGGTATTTTTAACCCAATAAGATGTAGTTGTTTAGATGTAACATAAATATATAACATGTAGTCAATATTTATTTATATTTACCTAATTTTTTTTCCTATTTTTAACCTTTTGAAATATCTTCTGTTAAGATCTGTGGGTGATAAATTCTTTCCGTTTTCTTGTTTCTGAAAATGTCTTTAGTTCATCCTCATTTTTGAATGACATTTTTGCTAGGTATATAATTTTAGGTTGACATCTTTGAAGATATTATTCTACTGCATTAGGGCTTTCATATATTTATTGAGAACTCTGATGTCAGAATAATTGTTACTCCTGGGAAGGATTGATTTTAAAATATTTTCTTTGCTTCTGGATTGCTGCAGTGTCATTGTGATATATCTAGGTGTGAATTTCCTCTTATATATCCAGCTTGGGATTCATGGATAATTCTAAAACTGTCAACTGGTATCTTTTATTGGTTCATAAAAATTATCAGATTTTATCACTTCAAATATCTCTTCAACTTCATTCTCTCTCTTCTCCTTATTGAACTCTCAGTAGGTATATATTAGTCCTTTCCCTCTATCCTCGACGTTGTTTAGTCTCTTTTTCATATTTTTCATCCTTTGATTCTTGTGACACGTTCTGGTTAATTTCCTCAGATCTATCTTTCAGTTCATGATTTTTTTTTTAACTGAGACTAACTGCTGTTTAGCTTGTTCATCGAGTTTCAACTTTTAAGCCTTTTATTTTTCATTTTTAGAAATCTTGGTTGGTCCTTTTTCAAATCTGCTTGGTCATTTTTATAGTCTTTTCTTTCATATTCTTATTTTTAAACCTTTCTTTTATTCTTTTGGCCATATTAAGCATATTTATTTTATTTTCTGTGTCTAATAACTCTAATATCTGAAAGTTTGTGGGTCTGAGTCTGTTGTTCATTTTTTTCTGCTGGCTCTTGCATAAAATGCCTTCTTTCTTTATGTATTTGATGTATTTTTTGATTGTTGTCCTCCTATTCTTTGTAACTTTATCTGGGGAAATACTTTGAGGCCTGAGTTGAAAATATGCTTTTCCAGAATTTGTATGTGCTTCTGGATGGTGAATTGTATGTTCTAAAGATGGCAACAATAATATCTTTCATCCTATATGCTCTTCTTACAATGTGACTTTGACACTCTTCCCATTGAGAAGTGGAGTCTATGTTCTTGCTCCTTGAAACTGGGAAAGCTTGTGACTAGAGTGGAAGAGATTCAATATGACTTCCAAATCTGGAAGATAAAAGGGAATATAGTTCCCCTCTAGTTCTCTTGGGATGCTTTACACTTGGAACCAGCCACCACACTGTGAGAAGCCCATGCAGCCACATAAAAAGGTCATATGTAGGTATTCTCGCCAATAGCCTCAGTTGAAGTCCTAGCCAACAGTCTGTATCAACCACTAGACATGCAGTTAAGCTAGCTTACAGATACTTCCTGCTTCTAGCCCTTGAGTTACCTCTTAGTCTTTAAGACTTCTCAGATAGGCGCTAGACACGTGGAGCAAAGGTAAGTTGTCTCTGTTGTGCACTTTTCAATTTTTGACCCATAGAATCTATGATATTTTTGTTGTTTTGTGATAGTGAGTTTGTTGGACCATGGGTTCTTATGTAGCAATCAATAACAAAATACTTCTACCATATACCTAGGGACAAGACAAACCTAAGACTACTTGAAATTAAATTCTAGGCTTTAGGGTTTGGGGGCAACAAAAAGTAGTATAAATTCAGGCTATGAACCTACTTGAGGCTGGTTTGTAGCTATGAATTACTAGAAAATATTTTTTTCACTCTCCTGAATGCCATGGTTCACGAGTGGCACTGTTTCTTTGTGGTCACATGGTTTGGCGGTATGACAGGTTTATTTCTAGATCACGCTTACACTGAGTATTTATCTCTTTGGAGGAGATTTTTTAAATTCTTCACTTTTGGGTAAGTCTTGGTTTTCATTTCCCATTCTTTGCTACCTGTGAATTAAAGAAAAAAAAATGGATGTTTAGGTTCACTAGGCTTTGACAGTGCCCTCAAAGGGAAATGAGTTTCATGACTCCCTTTATTTTGTTTTTGGTCTGTGGATATATCTTTTCCCTTCTTAGCTCTTTGATGCATTTAAAAAGATGTTTTTCAAAGAATAAGCAAGCAAACAAACAAACAAAAAAGATGTTTTTCATGTTATATATGGAATTTGGGGTGGTTTTCAGCAGGTGGCTTGGTCAGACTGAGTTATGTTCCTTCTAAAATTTACAAGCTGAAATCTAAACCCCCAGTACATCAAAATGTGATTGTATTTGAAGATAAGGCCTTTAAATAGGTGACTAAGTTAAAATGAGTCATTAGAGTGGGCTCTGTGCCAATATGATTAGTGTTCTTTTTAGAAGAGGAAATTAGGACACAAATATGTACAAAGGGAAGATGATGTGAAGATGCAGGGAGAAGATAGTCAGCCATCTACAAGCCAAGGAGAGAGACCTCAAGGGAAACCAACTCTGTCTACACCTTGATCTTGGGTTTCTAGACTCCAGAACTGTGAGAAAATAAATTTTTGTGGTTTAAGCTGTCCAGTCTGTGGTACTTTATTATGATAGCCCTAGCAAACTAATGCAGGAACTCCTTTCCCATTTATTTGTTTGGTTAATCAGTAGTTGAGAACACCATTAATACCAATTTACTAAGGGACTGACTATTCAATTTGTATTTTTTGCAACTTCTATGTTTCTTCTGACTTCTCTCCTGCTGTTTCCTTTTTGAACATTTCATTGTTTAACACTCACAAACAACATGAGAGAGGAATATAGAGGCAATAAAAATCCCAATTCTTTTTTTGTAATTCCTAGTTAACATCTCAGTTTACTAATATGATTTTGGAGGAAAGGAAATTTTAGGCTAAGTCAAGTTTTTGCATAACTCCATGTATTACTCCATGTGACTCTAAACATAATAATTTGGTCTCTTGTATTGGTTATAAATAATACTACATAGATCAATGTTTAATCTGTTTTAAAAAAACATCCAGTGAAGTACATTTTAAAGATCTTGTTGGCTTTATTCAATTATTCATGAATCAGGCATTATCCAATCTAGCAGATAGAAAAGAGCTTTGAGGAGCTATAAAAAATGAAAGATTTTTACGGACAGAAGAGAAAGGGAACAAGAAAGTTATACTAGACAAAAAAGCAGATTGGTAAAGGTACAGTCACTTTCATTTAGGGCAGGGGTCCCCAACCTCCAGGCTGTGGAAAGGAGTGGCAAGCAGGCAAGCAATGCTTCATCTGTATTTGCAGCTGCTCCCCAGTGCTAGCATCACCACCTCAGCTCCACCTCAGATCATCAGGCATTGGCTTCTCATAGAAGCCTTGGTCCCTGGTGTCATAAAGGTTGGTGACTGCTGGTTTAGGGGATAACAGAGGCTATCAGGCAGATTACCTAACTAGTGGTGATTAGGCAATTCCTGATTGACTAGTTTAAAATTCCATATCTGGGAGAGCAGAAACTGTAATTAAGTCTTGGTTTGGTGACTTGAGGGTTAGCATAAGTAACTCCATTTTGGGCCTGTTGTTTTGTTTTAACATCTATAATATATTGCATGTTGCCTGAGATTCATGAAGGTTTTAAGCTACTCATATAACATAGCAACGAAAGTTGCGACAGGAAATTCATCGGGGTGGTTATATTAAGATAGTTTTTATAAATTTAAACCACTCATTAGTCTATCTAATTTTTAGAATTTTAGTTCCAAAAATAAAACTTAGAAAACTTGAAAGAACCATTATTTGTTACCCAAATTAGTTCACAATTTATAACATAGACAATGAATCAATTTTCCTCAATGGAAATCTTATGAAGACTTTTCTAAAGATTTGGAGATAATAAGATATAACACAGGAACAGATGAAGAATCAAAAACAAATACTTGTTTTTTCAAAGTAAATTGGAATTGGGTTCAAGTACCAAGTAAATCACAGTTTCTGTTCTTTCAGACCAATTTAACTATTATAATTACCCGGGTTTAATGAAAGAATCCTCACAACATGACTGCGATATTGTGATTTATAAGAAATAATATTTGGTCACTTAGATGACCAAATATATATTTCTCATATATATTTAGTCTTTATCCATAGTTGCCAGGTCACAGGTCCCAAAACCCTTGGAATTTCCTGTGTTGAGAGTGACAGAGATGTCTTTTGTTATATTAATGAATGAATTTTGAAAAGCACCTAAGAATGGGAACTAGTTACCAATGAAGCCAACCATGTGATTATTTTAGTTACACCCTCCCAACCCCCAACTCCCCATCCTTGACTTCGGTGGTGAGAGGGGCTGGAATTTGAACCAATCGCCAATGGCCTATGTAATGAAGCCTCCACAAAAATCCAAAAGGACAGGGTTCAGATAGCTTCTGGGTTGGTGAACATGCAAAGATCTGGGGAGAATAGTGTACTATAAGAGGGCATGGAAGCTCCACCCTTTCCCTACACCTTGCCCTCTGCATATCTTCTACCTGGCCGTTTCTGAGTTATATCCTTTATAGTAAACTGGTGATCCAGTAGGTAAAATGTGTCTCTGAGTTCTATGAACTACTATAGCAAATTAATCGAACCCTCTCTGAGGTAGGTAGAGGCTAAGAAAGCAGAGGGTCTGGATAGTGGGCATAATATATGGAAAGGAACTAAATCTCTCAATGGTAAAGATTTCATGCTTGAGAAGGGACAAGCCAGCAGAAACCAATCTTCCTTTCCCCAAACCTATCTACCATCCAGCACTATCATGGTATGATAGATGGAGTAATAGAGTTCTCCATCTGGCCCTGCCACTGCGTAATAATGAGGGGTGTGCAGTTTATTCCCACGAGAAGAGAATCTGTCTTCTACCTAGTCTTTGAGAGGAGAATAGATAGCAATGTAGGAAATTTTTTGAAATACTTAAGATTTACCTTTAGAGGTCTATGACCTTTCTGTTTACTTGCTTCCAAAAGTAGCCTATTCCTCTTTATTCCTGCCTCCCAACCCCAACTTTTCCTCCCATTTCACACATTTAGTTATCCACACTCACAGTGAAAAAATACGCGCATGCAGAGTCCACTTAGGAAATTCTCTCCCTGAGTCATTTTCTAAAGCCCTTCTTTTCTTCCTCAAGTCCAACCTTCCTCAGCTCTGGCAGAGCCACATGATTATTCATGAGGTAAATACTTCACATAATTTGTGGTTATAAAAAGCCTTTATTAGTGCATAATTTAATTCAGATGCAACTTAGGAGCAAACATTTTAATTAGGCTATTAATTTCATTAGAGCGTATGGGTTTATATATCCTCCATAATAAGATCTTTGTACTTTCCTCATGGTCCTTATTCCTCAATTTTCTATAATTTAATGCCTTCAGTTACATGGTTTCAATACCAAGATATTTTGAGCAATTTATCTCCATCCCTTTAAAAAAAAAGTAGGGCTTTCTTGGACATGATCCAGACCTCTACTCTGTGTACATGCATGATTAGGTGATTGTAGACAGGAATAAAAGTTGGATGAAACCTAAAGGAGAATTAAAGAGGCATTTGGAGGGGCCCAGTGCCCCCTCTACTGAGGGAGAGCAATGTCCATTTGCTTTTAACCTCATCAGATTCCACCCCTCAAATCTCTCTTGCCTATCCTCTGTGTATATACACATACAGAATGAGGTCAGTTTGCCCACATGCATTAAGGTGGATGAGCAAAGACAAGGTTATCTTAGCTCTTCTCTATCTACAACACAGTGTGCAAGACCAGCATCTCAGGATTTGAAGGTTCCAGGAATGTGTTTCGTAAACATCACCACTTCCAGACTCTTATCTCCAGCAGGAAGATGCTTTAGATAGTTCTCATTCACAATATATAACACAAACAGGCTTAACATAAAAAGAAGTGTGAAAGATGTAGCTAATCTGAAGTAAAACAGACCATTTTAAGGATTTACTGTTCTCCTTTCCCAAAACTGGAGGCTTTGAGAAGTTTAGTGACTTCACCTGGGCATTTAGCAAGAGATCGGCATGGCTAGGATCTCTGGGTTCTCAAGCCACTCTTCGACCACAAGACCACATTTCCTTCCTCTCCTATTGATATGCAGATAAGAATGTAAAATGTAGGCAGCCTGGATAGTGAAGGAAGACACCACGATGTTACTTAGCAAGAGTACAAAACAAAATCTGATTTAGATGGCTCTTTTAAGAAATTGCTTTGTAAATTCAATAGGAGGCTCTCAATGTGCAATTTAAATGAATGAAATGATTTAGTAAAAACCTATCATCTGCTAGGCACTATGTCAACTGTCGGGAATACAAAAAATGCACAAAATGAAGTTCCTACTGTTATGTGCTAAAAATCATTGCTGAAGAACAATAAAGAGCTGTATGATAGATATTGCTGCCCAGCCCAGATCCCCTTTATAGGCTGGGACAGCCATCCTTCAGCTGCTGTGAATGCCTTGGCTAAGAGCTCACACCTGTGACTTTCTCCAGAAACTTGACCTTGGCTAAGTTCTGGAGAAACTTAACCAAAAACATTTTCCATATTCTTTCCCAAATTTTTACTTGGGACCATATCCTCACTCATCTATTTCTTATCCTGCTTCTCCTCCTCCTCCTAGGTTTTTCCTGAAGTGCATTCACTTAGTAAAGTTCATACACTAGAACCCCTTTCTTAGGCTCTGCATCTACAAAACCCTGTCTAAGACAACTGGTGTTGCTTTAGGTCACTGAGCAATTTCTTAGATGCATTGTTTAGGGTGGACTTAGTAATATTATGCAGGTCTATAAAAGTTTTAATAGACCCTGACATTTTCTGCTATCTATAGAACATTTAACATACTAACCCACATTTCCTTTATTTTTCTTCTAAAGACTAAACAATCTAGTTTTTAATGTAGACTTTTAATTAATATTTTTTGGTACTTAAGAGGCATTCTTTGGGGAATGGATTATTATGTTTAATAGAACAGTAAATGTGTATGAATCTACACGAATGATATATGTTTCAACACTTTCCCACAATTATGTGGTCATTAAAAGCCATTTCAGTCAAAAAATGTTTTTCCACAATCCTTACAGAATAATAGAATAAAACTATCGAGGGGGCAGTCATCCTTAGTAAAGCTCTAACAAGGCGTTGGGAATTTCAGTTATTGTGTTCCTTATTCATGCGTCTCAGTAAGTGAGCTTGTGAGCTTGTGACTGTGTGATAGAGAACAATATTAATGCAAATGTTATTAAAATTAAATTTATTTTATTATGACACCAATTTTTATGGTGGACAATTCCTGCTCTCCATTCTCCTAAGTCTTACAGGCTGGTCCCTCTAAGCAATCAGTCTCCTTTTTTATTCTCCTATGTAGTTAAGCTATAAATATGCTATTACCAACACCTTAAATATTAATAAATTAGGTTAATTTATTCGAGACAAGATCAAAATATTAGAGCCATCTCTAAAATATGCCTCTCCTTCCATGCTGCACAAGAGATGACTAATTATTTAAAGACAAAGATAGGGCAGTGTTAAAGAAAAAATTATTTATGACTTGTTGAAGATGGTAAGGCAGACTTTATTCAAGGGAGGATACCTTAATGGGGCTTTGTAGTAGGGGAGAAAGATCTGACTCAATCTGACTCCAACAAGAACAAGCAGGGATTTATAGCCAAGTTGGTGGGTAGTGGTCAGTAGGTGAAAAATTACTCAGGGATAAGGAGGATTCTTGCTAAAAAAACTCAACAGAATTCTTGCTGAGGGCAGGCCAGAGTGATAAGTTATCAAGGTGGGGGATTTTTGCTAAACTGCTTTAGCAGGATTCTTGCTCAAATTGATTCTACAAGGACAGAGAAGGAAGCCCAAGTTCTGGCTTTGTCCAGCTAAGAGCTCACAGGAGCCTGGTTAAAATTAGGTCAAGTAGAAAGTCTTCAGTAGTAACCAAGAGTCGATGGAGGTTATGAAGTTAGTGCAGTAATAACTAACCGTCAGTATGGCCAATTGCTGTTTTAAGAGCTTTGCAATATTAATTTGTTTAATCTTCATAATGATCATATGAGTAGATAACATAATATTCCTCATTTTACAGGTGAGGAAGTTGGGGCACAAGATAACTTAAACAACTTTCCCAGAGTCTCCCAACTATTGACTGAAGGATTTAAACCTAGACAGTCTGGTTACTGAAACCTCTATCTAATCAGTAAGACATGTTGTCTTTTTGTGCAAGAGATAAGGAGAATTAAAGCCTAAAATCTGGGCCTAGATTTTACAGCTGAGAGAGTGAGCTGGAAATTATTCTGACAGAATAATTTATAATCTCATCTCACTGGTTACTGTAACATAGTTACAGACAGAATTTTAGATTAAGTAGTTCAGTTTCTAAAATGTTTTGCAGCCCATTAAATGAAAAGGGAGCTGAAAAGTATGAGTAGTACTTATTAAAATGCGTGTAAACACCAATGTTTTCTTAAAAACAAACAAACGAAATAGTTCTTACCAGATGTTTGTATATTTGCATTTTAAGAGGACATTATTTGCAAATTTTAGAAAACTCTAATCTTTGAAAATTCTCTTAGGGCTCATTAAAAACTGAATTTGTTCATTCTTTAGGGTTTTAGAATGTGTTGCACAAATGCAGTCTCCTTAGGATTTTGCATTTAGTGCCTATGGTTTATAATATTATTTATTATGCAAAGACCACAGTATGATGGCTACAATGTGCAAACTCAGACAGCAGTTACACAGTAGATCTGGAAAACAAAATTACCAGTTTGGAAAGGAAACAGAAAGAAATGTCGACTCCCACATTTTAAGAGAATTGGGTTACATGGTATGTAGTAGTATAGTGGTGAACCTTCTTTCTTAAAATATCTTTTCTTCCCCCCAAATTGGCTCAAGGTTGTTGCTATCATCAGAACAAACCCCTCTTCTAAAATATGAAATTATATCTAATAAACATTTATCTTATTTGGAATGGTTAGCATATAAGACCGTTAAAGCTCTAATGGTGACTTTTCTGGCTCTTATCATGGAGCAAAAGAATGTGATCTGGAACAGATAGATTTTGCTTAAGTGAAAGGAAAGGAAAAGAACGGGTCTGGAATGTGGGGATGGCTGCTCCAGGTCTAGTGACAAAGTGAGCTTTGAGATACATAGGCACATGGTAGGGGGAGATCAGTGAAGAGAGACATTTCTCAAAATACATTTTGACATCATTGCTTAGGTTCAGCAGGGTTTGTTTTGTTTTGTCTTGTTTTGTTTGAAGGTGGTGAATCTGCAATGTCCTTTTCCAAGATCATGAGATGGAGCCTCATCCATTTGGGATCACTTAAGAGTTGTTTTGCTTAACATGATAGAGGTATATGGTTTATCCTATGTAGTAGATGGGCATCTTTTGGAATTAACCGACTATTAATAAACAGTTCCCACCTGCCTCCACCTAACTGCCCCAATCTGGTGATCTAAGGTGATAAAACCAACCACTCCCCAAAACCCACATTATTACTCCACCATTTTATGTAAGGTGGTTCCTTGACTCTGCCTCTCAGCTGCAGTTGAAGATTTGACCCAAGCTGGACCAATCAGAGCACTTGCCCTATGAATTTGGAATGGAGGTGGATGAGGAAAAGAAGGAAGGAAAAAGGGAGGGTAGGAGGAGATTGATTCAATTTCCCAATGAGGCCACCTGCAAACCCAGGAATTGTGGGGAGACAGACAGGAAAACAGGAAGCTAGGGTACATGGACAAAAGAATACAGAGATTACTCAGAATCACAGAGACACAGAGGAAATCCAGGTGTGGCTCTTTCTGAGGTCGAGCATTTCTTAATGCTCTTGTGTAGTGTAGACTACCTTTGTAGTCTTACAATAAATTCTCCTTTTTTGCTTAGTTTAATTCGACTGAATTTGTTTTTGTAACTAAAAGAATCCCAATTGGATACACCTTTTTCTTTTATGACCCTAATGCTATGTATTTTGTTTTTCTTTTTGAACCAGGAATAAAAAACGACAAATTTTTCAACTACACAGTTCCCTCTGGCTGTGGTCTCTATATTATATGTATCTTTTGGCTTATAGAACATGAAAATCACGTCCACTTTGTCAGTTCCCATCGTACCTGTTTTGTGGGATCATGGTTGGTATAGATGCTTAAATAGAGAAAGACAGTTAAAATTTAGATAATGCTGCAAAATCACCTAGCATGATGTCTTCCTGAGTAGTTAGGAGTTAATTAGACCTCAATGGATAGAAAAAATAGAGACTCACTCAAGTTACTTCTTGTTTTAAAAGGTGGATTTTTGGAAGGAAAAAGAAACCGCAGCTAAGAGCTGAGGCCTGGCAGGGCAATTCTAAGAACTGAATTTTCTAGTTAGCCTTTCAGCAGCAGAAGTGCTGCTGACCCTCCATCATCATGGTGACTTGGTTCCTCTTTGTCTCTCCTTTTGTGGCTTCTGCCTCTATTAACCAACTTGCTCACCCTCTCTTCAGCCTCCTTCTCTACCTCATTGTTTTTCCTAACTCATTGTGTCTCCTTTCTTGTAGCTTCAGTTTTTCATGACTTTTGTGTGCCTGTGACCTATTATAGCCCTGACTACCCCATTTCCTATCTGGGTGTCATTTTCTCTCCTAGACTCTATGCCACCTATACTTGACAGATTCTTCTTCTTCTTCTTCTTCTTCTTCTTCTTCTTCTTCTTCTTCTTCTTCTTCTTCAATTTCTTTTAAATTTTGGAGAGAAGAGGTCTTATTTCTCTAGTTAATCTCTGTTTGAGAAGAGCTCTTGCATTAATGTCCTCATAATATCTTTATTTCTATGAGCCTCTATGTTGGATGTCCTCAGTCCAGATTCAGAGTCGGATGGTAACAGGGATGGTAGGTGTTATGAAAGAGCCATATGGGTTCACGGTAAATTGAAGGACTACGGATATGATTTACTTGTTTAATATAGCTCTCAATAAGTTTTTCTTTTCTTTCTTCCTTTTCTTTCTTTTCTTCTTTTTTTCCGGCATAGTGACCTGTGAAAACATCTTTCTAGAAATGTTCAATCTTTCAGATTTGTATGTTCCATATATATATATGCAAACTTCCCAGAAGAAGACTTGGGACTAGATATTTTTTCAGTTATTTTGTACAGCACTTCTCAAAGTATGATCAATGAACTCTTGGGGAGATCCTCTCTAGAGTCTGTGAGGTAAAAATTATTTTTATTATAATATTAAAATGGTACACTCTTACAACACTGTTTCTCTGTGTTGACACTTGCACTAATGATGTGAACCCATGGTGATTAAAATTGCTTGGCATCAGTACAACTCAAGGCAGTGGCACCAAATTTTACTAGGAATCATTGTATTTTCTTGCTGTCATTCACTTGCAGTAAAAACCAAACCATGGGGGGAAAAGCCAATTTACCTTAAGAAAGTCCTTGATGGAGCAGTAAAATTATTAATTTTATTACATCTTGACACTTGATTATACATTTTAATAGTCTATGTAGAAAATGGGAAATATGCATAAACACTATTGCTTCATATTAAAAAGTACAGTAGTTGTCTTGAGTCAAAGTACTTGTATGATTGAGATACAAGCAGAACTAGCTGCTATTCTAGTGGAACATTATTTTTACTTGAAAAAATGGCTGACAGAAAACTATAATTATTCATACCTGGGCATTTGGAAGACAAATATCTTATTTAAAAATGCATGAAGTAAAACTGTTGCTTCAAGGAAAATAACTGACAGTATTTATTGATCATGAGAAAAATTGGAGTGAAAATTAGGATTTTGGGAAACTTGAATCCACCACTGTGAGCCTGATAGTTTCTCAATACTTAAAGACTTTACTGATGAAATTGGTGGTGATATTAGTGAATATAATTTTTGACATTGTATAGTGAAGTATGTCAACATCTTTGGAAGATCTGCATAAGTCAGTGAAGCAATACTTTCCAAATAGCCAATGTTTTATGTCACAAAATCATGCTGGTAAAAGATCCACTCAAAATGCAATATAGGCCAATGCGCTTTATTGTAATAGAGTTTAAATATTCATGATATGCTTTCAGATTCCACATTATAACTGATCTTTAAGAAACTACCACTTTTTGAGTTTTAGTGTAGTATCAAATAAAACTATCCACAATTATGTGAAATGGTTATTAAAATACACATTCCTCTCTTTTCTAATAACATATCTGTGTGGACCCAGGTTTTCTTCATATACCATACTTAAATCAAAACAACTTATCACAACAGAATGAATGTAGAAAGGAACATGAGAAGCCAGTTGTCTTCTAATAATCCAGACACTAAAAAATTTGCCAAAATGTAATATGATGCTCCTCTTCTCACTAACTGTTTTTTGTTTTGGAAAATATAGTTATGTTTTATATAAATGTTATTTATGTTAATGAGTAGTGAGATTATTATTGTTATTTTAACAGAACTAATAAATAAAAATTTTAAGAATTTCTCAGTTTTAATTTCTAATGCTATAAATATTTATAGATATAATCCACGTAAACTGAAGTTCTTTCAGGTCCTCAATAATATTTAATAAGGCAATAGTGTGTTGGAGCTGGCTGGCACTGGCTCATGAGAACAACTGTGTGGATCGCTTTCCAGCTCTGTATTCAATGACATCAAGTTGATGGGCACACTCCAATGTGGTATATATTACCTCTAAAATCCCAAAAGGCCCACCTAGTGCTTCTGCTTTAGTGGTAGATTGTGTAAAGTGCAGCAATTTATCTCTCACATTGGAGGAGATATCTTGAAAGGTTCCAGACAATTAGATTCTGAGGAACTTCATGTGGGTAATGAACCCTTAAATTTTTATAGGGTTTATTGCCTATCCTCTGGTTCATATACATCTTGCTAAATCATAGGAAATACTACTTCCTGTTCAATTCCTAATCATCAATGCAAATAGGACATTGATTATCACAACAAACCCATATATGAAAGTAAATACACTGTTTGGTCTGAAATAGAATGTGAGTGTATATTTTAGAGTCATTGAAACCCAAAGATCACGTTCCCTCAGTTGCATTAACAAATAAACAGGTGTTTGATTCCTACTACTTGTACAACTGGCTGGGATAAGATCAGAAGTTACCATGATTCAGTGGCTTCTGGGAACACACAGTGTTATGTTCTTATGGAGAAATAAAACAATTCTACTTGGTTGACATTATTGTTTTTCTATGTGCCACAAACTGCAATGCACCAAAAATTGTATACTTTTGAACTGTGTCACTTTAGGTTTTTTTTTTTTAATGGAATCACGTAAAAGATTAGCATAATTTGGAGCCAGAATTATCCCATACAGCTGTCTGGTTTCCCTGGCATGTTGCCGATCTGAATTTGGGTCATTAGCATTTTGGAGTTATCTGACCTCAAAGGCTATGGGGGAAAGTGACTTAAGCCTGTGAGAGGTAGCACATCACTTTTCTCCATGGTGACCCACTTTGTTCACCTCTCAGAAAAACATAGGAAAAAAGACAGCTGGATGGAGACAAAGGCATCTGGTTGTAGAAATGAGAGATAAGGAAGTACAGAGTATAGATTTTCAAGGACAGGGTGATATAAAAACCAAAAAAGAGAAAGGAATAGGTCATATGATTGAAGTGGCCTTGTAAGAAATAAACAATTAATGTTAATTCTTATTCAAACATTTTATGAGTGCAATATTCATCAGATTATACTGATGCTGATCACTGGGCTTTGCAGCAATATTCTTCGCATGTGACATTTGTTTATATAGTTTGTGTCCAGGTTGGTTCACCCAGATGCCTAATGAGGACAAGGGTCAGTTTTCACATTAGCTCTATACAGAGAAAATACTTGTTCTTTTGCCATCCAGTTCAGTTCTCTTCCAAGTTTGGTATAATCTATTATTGTTACTGGAAGAATGGCTTAAAGCAATTTTTCTTTTGATGTGAGTAATAATATAAGTAACAATAAAAAATGATAGTTACCCTTATCAAGCTCTTGCCAACTACTCTGTGCTTAAGCTTTCTATGTCTATTTTCTCATATAATTCTCGTAACCTGCCATTCTCAGATAAGGACATAAGCTTTAAAAAGTTAAGTAGCTTACTATATAAGCCATATAGATATTAAATAATAAAGCTGGACTTTGAACCAATGAATAATAATAATAATAAACATCTGCTCAGCATCTTATGGTTTACTAATGGCATTTGCATACATTCTTTCCCTTAATTTCCCAAACAGTCTTTAGGGATAGTCAGGATATGGGAAAAAGGGCTTTAAGAGGTCACTCAGCTGGTAGGTATCAGGGACAATATTCAAAACTAAGTGTGCTGGTTCTAGATTTCAGGATCTCCTGACTATTACACAGTTGAGGTCAGGTATATGTGTATTTATTGTGAAGTTAAAGTCTGTACAGTACAAAAAGAAATGTAGATTTCATAATTATCCAGATTATTAAGGCCCTTCAAGGCCCAACCATTTCATTTATGCTTAATAAATTAAACCCATAAGTATTATCAATAAAAATATTTTAAATATGACACCCAATACAATACCTCAAGTATGATACTAGAAAGCTTATATTCTCTGCTACTTATTTCATGTGTTTTCTAACTGGCGGAACACAACTTCTCAGCAATTTAAGTATTTGAAAATAATTTCCTAATAATTCTCAAAATTATTAGATAACAAACTCATTTGTCTTACTTTTTTTAATGTATTATCATTTAGTAACCCTTTAAATTTTAGATAAAATTATGTATTTGATTAAAAAGAAATGACTTCGTTCTTCTTTTAGAACCTTAATTTAAATGTTTATATTTTGCTGATTTTGAAATGTTTAAGTTGCACAAATACATGCTTTTTATTTTTAAGAATCTCAAAGTTTCTCTTGAGATTGCATTGACAGATGAATAAAAGGTTTATATTTTAAATCAAAGCTGAAAATCTGTCACAAATAGAGAAAAAGGTAAATTTAGAGTTTCAAGTAATTACTGAAGCCTTATTTCTGCTTAGATAGGTGCATATTTAAACTCACTTTAAACTATGTGTTTTTGATTTGATTTTGCACAAATTGGCAACTGAGAACCTCTAATCAGTGGTTCTGAATGATGAGTTTCTGAAATGAATTATTATGTTCAGATGACAGTGTTTTAAAATCCGTTTTATTCTCAGATGCAAATATCTAAGGTGGTACACACAATCATACACATATGCACACACGTGTCCACACACCATATGGGTGTGTGTATGCATGTAAGGAAAAAACTTTCAGGATATCTCTTTGTAATTGAAGAAATACTATTTCCTTGCTCCCATTTTTTGTATTAATAAACAAGTATTATATATTTATGTGTTTCCGTGTGTGCTCGTGTCTGAATATATGTTTATGTATGTATGTATTAATTAATTGTTTAAAAATGCAAAGCTTTCTCCTGTATTTGGAAATAATAACTGTATGTTTAAGTACATTACAGTCTTTAACTTTATATAGTCTCCAAAATCAAGCAACCAAAAAATTTTTACTGAGCATCTGCTCTGTACTTAGCTTTATATAAAGAGGAGGATACAGCAGTATATCATTCTGGCCCTTGTTTTGAAGTATTATGAAAATAGGTAACGTGTTGGTGTGGATGTGTTATTGCAGCAGGACCTCTCACCAAGAGCTGATGGGAATAGAAATTGGTTCAAGTGGTCTGGAAACCAATCAATGCTACTCAGTTCAGTAGCTCCAAGACCCAGAAGTTCCGTTTCTAGGTATCTACTAAAGAGAAACTCTTGGATGTGTACACAAAGAGGTGGGGAGAAAACATGAATTGCAGCATTTTTTTTTTGTAATAGATAAACTGGAAAGTTTCCCAAAGTCTACCCACAGTAGAATGGACAAATAGAGTGTGATATTTTCATACAATGAAACATTAAATAGCAATAAAAATTGCTGTGGCTATTGGCAAACATGAACAAAGCTCAAAAATATAATGGGGAGCAGGGAAGGGCAGCAAAAGCTGACAGCACCCGGTTTTATCAGGTGGCTCTCATTCAGGTCCTCTCCCAAAAAGGAAATAAACCAACAAACCAACCATGACGTTGGGGGGAAAAAGTCACAGAAAAATAAATTCAATATGATTTCGCTCATATAAAGTTCAAACACTACACAATATATTATTTAGGGATACATATAATCTATTTTTTTAAAAAAAGGGAACAATTAACTGAAAATTTAGTACTAGGGCTACTTGTAAGGAGGTTTTGAAAATGTGTATTACATACTATTTATTAGCTCGGGTAGTGGACATATAATCACTTGTTTTATTAATAGTCTTTAAATGTACACATATTATGTATGTTTACTTGTTTATATGTATATTTCACAATACAATTGAAAAAAATATATTGGAAAAGAGACCAGAAGATTTTATATCACCACAATAACATAAGTTGTGTTAGATTGTTTGGTTATAGGTGATTTCTTTTTCCACATTTTCTGTAATGTGTTTTTGTTATTTTCGTAATTGAAATTTATTAAAGTAATCCATTTGTAAGGAAATGGCAATATTCTGACTGCCTAAATAAGTCAGAAAATATAATTTAAAGTAGTTTTAGTTAGGAAATAAATTTCCACAAATCTCTGGGAAACACCAGTGTTAAAAGAATGTCCTGTGGTGGAAGTCCCAGTGACATATACTCTTGAGTAGCTCAGCCACTGCTAATCTGTTCTTAGGGCAGAAGCTGCTCACTTTAAAAAAATGAACATAACATTCTGAGTTGAAGAGAAAAGACATAGTCACACAGTAGAAGTAACTTTTTTAGAAGCAGCCAAGAACTACCTCTTCTGTACAGATTTCCCTAATCTCTCTCCCCATCCTGAGATAACTTTTCTCTCCCCATCTTTCTGCTATACTTTGTACTCATGCCTATGGTTGCACAGATCAAATAATAATATTGTTATTTGTTGACTCAGCTCTCCCCAACTAGGCTCTGAGCTCCCTAAGGGCAGGGTCTGACCATAGTCACTTTGTATCTCCTATTTCCACAATTGTGACTCAAATGGAGTCAATGTTTATTAAACTGAACAAAAGAGACAGCACAAATTTCAAGATGCAATGTGTGTTGCATTTATAAAATACATAGCTACAGAAACCTGAATATTCTAGGAAGCTAATGATGCAGAGTAATTCAATGTTCCTATAATGTTTAAATATAAGATCTAGAGATAATATCATGTGCATCATAAAAAGTTACAAACATTGTGCAACACAATAAGCACAATAAATTAGTAACTTCTGGGTAAATGCCAAGAGAAGGATCTTCCACATATTGTATTTGTGCAACCCCCTCCCCATTTCCACCTTCCTTCTATCCAGCACAGGCTGTAAAGCTCAAACCTGCTATTTTTAGCAGTGAACGATCAGAGGGCCTTGACTTCCACTTAGCATGATGGTGTACAGGTTCTGCCAATTGGAGAGCAGGACCAGCCATCATAGGGCAATCAAGAGTATTTACTGATTACAATCTTCTGTTATAAAGACAAAAAATGCTTCTGTGTCATCAGATAGAAAACAGCTCAAATGTCTGCAAAACAGTCTTTATCAGGGCCAATAAGAACATAGCAACAATTTCCCTCAGGCATGTAAATATTTGCAAACTACTGGTATGGCATAATCACATGATGTTTCAAAAGTCTTTAAGACGTCCCTCCGTGATATCTAAGGAAAGGCAGAAAAGAAAGACCCCCTTTTTTCTCTGCCGCTTTCCGGGGATTTGAGTGGTGGAACTGGGCTGAAACAATTGGCCTGCTTTGTTAGAAACATGTAAATCCAAAACTTCAAGGAAAACTCAGTTAATCCTCATAGGCCTGGTCTCTGGCTGGACAATTTCTTTTCAGATTAGTTTGACAAGAGAAGTCAGATTTCTTAAAAAGTATATTCACTTTCTATTGAAGAAAAAACAAACAAAAGAAAACACACATAAAAGTATGCAAGTAAATAGTTTATTAATGAAATTTCCTAATGAAACATCCAAATCTAAATTACCTTGGTTTAGGCCAGCCTAAACTACCCATATAACCATTTTCCATGAATTTAATAGAAAGAATAGCCAAATGGATCAGGCTTATGTCCAGTTTACAGTTTCATTTTCCTTCTCCCTGAATTCCAGAATCATTACAGCCGTTAAGAGTGTGGGTCCTAGAGTAAGATTGTTTGCTATTGAATGGTGATTCCACCACTGTCTCTTGTGGGATCAAGTTACTTAAACTCTCTTCATCTGTGCAATAATAGTACTTATCACTTCTGTGGGTTATGGGCATTAACATTGTCAATATATATCACTTAGTACAGTGCTTGACAGTTAATTATTGAATACTAAGTATGGATTTATTGTGAAACCAATAAAATTTAGTTTCAGGGCCACTCACTCACACAGCCTCCTTCTGAAGTCTCAAGATGGGCCTTGGCAGAATGTTCACATATGTGGGGGTTTTTTTTTTTGTTTTGTCTTGTTTTTGCATTTTGTAAAAGTAAGACATTTAAGCTGCAGTCAGCTAAGGCTGCTATCTCTCTCCACATCAAACTCCATTGTACCATTTTCCCTTGTGTTTGGAGGTGCTTGAGTGTCCACCATTATTTTGGGAATCTGGCGAAGGGGAAGCTGACTTTGGTGACTTAACATTTTAACTGAAATTTGGAAACACAATTTGGGATGTTTCAAAAAAACAGTTGAGAAATTACAGACTCCTAATTAGGATGTAAAAGAAAGGTGCATTCTTTATCATTCTGGTAAAAATTAATGAGACAGGAAATAAAAGTGATAAAAATACACATGATGAAATCAATGGAATGAAACAAATTGTAACAGATTTTTTTCCCAGATCATTTCAAAAGAAAGAAATTTTTAGTAGAACTAATAGGCTCTTCAATTTTTAGCTATTCTAGTTAGTAGAGAAAGGAATCATAGTACTTGGGAAAAAAAATAGAGATTTCTTGCTGATTTGATACCAAATATTGATATTGAAAATATAACATAAAACTCAAAATATGCTTCTGCAATAAAGAAACAGACAACTAGCTAACTAATGAGTATGGCCAGTTTTCACTGATGCCTGAATTTTTACAGCTCTCACATGAAAAACATCTGATAATATTTTTTACAAATCAGACATCAATCCTAAAATGTTAATAATAAGTTGTTAAACCTAAATAAAAAATTTTAAATATTAATAATTTAAAAAATTGATCAGCCATGTAAGAAGACTAAATTAAAAAAAACATTTTTCTCTTTAGAAAATTATATTACAATATTATTACTTTATAAAGAGGTGATCAGAAAGTTTCCAGCCAAAAATATTGGCGAAAATTTCATAGTAAGGTGTGAGGCAGTTTATCAACAAAAAATATGACATTTCCTAGATTTTTTGATGTTTGTGAGTGTGGAAGATTTCATTTTCCAGAGATGATCCTACTGTATCTCCCATCCCACATGCTCTTCTTGCATGGTGATTGATACTTGTCTCATTTGAAGGTGGAGTCTATGTTCCTGCCCCTTGAAGCTTGAATCTAAACATATGTTTGACTGTGGCTAAAGCAAAGTTAAATAAGGCAGAATAATGCCCCCTGCAAAGATGTCCATGTTCTAATCCTCAGAACCTATGACTATGTTACATGGCAAGGAGGAATTAATATTGCAAATAGAATTAAGGTTGCTAACCAACTGATCTTGAGATGGAGAGATTATACTGGATTATCTGGGCGAGCCCAAGGTAATCACAAGAATCTTTACAAGTGAAAAGGATGGCAGAAGAGTCACAACTGAGAAAGGTTTGAAGAACTATGATGCTGGATCTGAAAATGAAGGAAGGAGCCATGAGCCAAGGAATGTGGTGGTCCCTAGAACTGGAAAGGCAAGAAAATGCATCTTCCATAGAGCTTCTAAATGGAATGCAGCCCTGCCGATGACACCTTGCTTTTAGCCCAGCGATACCCATTTCAAACTTCTGATTCCCATAACTGTAAGAGAGTAAATTTGTGTTGTTTTAAGCCACTAAATTTGTGGTCACTTGTTATAATAGCAATATGAAATTGTGACTGTGTGACTGCCAAAGCTTGTTCATAAAAGAAGATACAGTGATCACCTGTTTTTCTTTGAGCCTTGTTACCATGCCATGAGGAAGTGGGCAGACCACATGGAGAAACCACATATGTAGGCATTTCCACCACCAGCCTCAGCTGAGGTCCCTACCCATGGTCAGCATCATCTGCAGACATGTAAGTATGGAGCCACAAGATGACTCCAGCCCTAGCCACCATTTGAGTGCAATTTCATGAAAGACCCTCAGCAAGAACTGCCTACCTGAGCTCAGCCAACCACAGAACTGTGAGTGATGATAATAAAAATTTTTGTTGTTTTAAGCCACTAAGTTTTGGGTGATTCATTACACAATAGATAATTGGAACAATGAGTAGACGTCAACTTTTAAAAATTTGTAATTTTTCTTGATTTGTCTCCTTTAAAATTAAATATTCACTCTTATATGTAATTTTTATTTGTAAATTCTGTTCTTTTTCCTAGAGAGAATTGTTCCAAAACTAAAGCTCAATCACCCTCACCTGCCATGCCCAAATCTTGTTGTGCTCCTGCATGTTGCCACAATTTCTTATTCAGTATGTGGTTGAAAAAAATAATAATATACATAATTAAAAAGAATTGAGAATCTTTCAAATAAAGCCATTTTTCTTTTCAAAAGTTAAAAACAACTTCATTTTGAAGATACTTAAAAATGTTACTTAAAGCAAAATTAAGCTTATATTACTTTTTCATATCACTTTAAATGTTAACCATCTTTTCATTTGAGACTAAAATAAGAGATAATTACTTTCACAGAAAATAAAAACTTCCTTTATGAAGAAGATGATATATTCAACAGATGTCAAGAAAAGATAGGAAATATCGGATTTCGGTTACGGTTCTTGGAACACATCATAAAAGAAGAATGTGTAATGTAAATAATAATGTACAATGTCCCAGAATGCAGTCTGGTCCACTTTAAATATATTTGCTTTGGGACAGACCCACCATTTTGAGATCATCAGCTCTGATTTCAGGAATCACCATAATCTCAGTTGCACTCTCCTTAACCAGTCTTTCCACAACATATCAAATCTACTCCATTTATTTCATTGACTTTTTATAACAGAAGGAGCTCTGGATACTAAAGTAAAGAGTTGGGCCACAGAGTCAATTGAGTTCTCTAGTTTCAGAGATAGTTTTGCACAAGGCTAACCTACTTGCAGGCTAGTAGACTGGGAGGGGCTGATCTGGTTGACTGGAGAAACTCCTGCTATGGTCATTCATTTGGTCTCTACAGTGTGGATAATTCCCACAATTCCAAAGCTGAGCACATCAGTATGTGGGAATTAACTGTGTCATGAATATCACTAATTCTTGTATAGATAAATTAACACTCCCTAGGAAAGACACAGCATAGTCTGTCATCAACAACAACAGGAACAAAATATCTATATGGTAAATAGATTGTAAAATGTTGGGTTTGCTTATTTCAGATTTGAGGTCTTCTCCAGGAGAAAGTCAGAAAGGAGAATATGTGAGATGTTTACTGACTGCTTGAACAAAGAGATTAATTTTGCATATAAATTGTCTCATTCTTTCAAGTTCAGATTTAAAAAATGAGCTTTTGGTTGAAAAATCTAAATCATTTCAAGATGGCACCCTGGGTTAGGTTATGCCTTCCCTGCACCTCTCCCTCCAACAAGCATTCCTGTCTCCTGTGCAGGTTCTGCTAGCAAGGTTCATTTAAGCAGGAAGTTTGGGGCTGTAAACCACCCTTACTAACAGAAAACCTGCTTAGGCAGAAAGCCAGAAATGGTAGAGGGGAAGGAATGGGGCCTTATGTCAGCTTTACCAGTCCCTTCTGTCCTTTCTGGGCTGCTTTCCACCAGATTCTTTTGAGAGGTGAGGACCGATCTCATTTTCTCTTGAAGTCACAGCACTGTGAAAGTCTCAACAGCCTAGGCATATATAAGTAAAAGTGCTTTTACAAATGTCAGTATTTAATCTTTGCATGTGCAGTAGAAAACAACTACCCCCTGGGAAAACCCTCACTCTTCATTTGTTTGTTTGCTTTTTCAGATTAGAAAGCTGATGCTCAAAATAATTCAAGTTCTTCAAGATATTCAAGGTACTATCTCTAGTGAACAGGAAAGCTGGTCTCAACTTCTGGCATTCTGATCTCCCAGCTAGAGCTTTTGTTCTTATACCTCAGATGTGCAAGGGTATATTCTGGTACTGTGTTTTATTTATGTTTTTTGTATCCCTGAGGCCTAGTACCATGCCTGTCATCTAGTGTGTATTCATTAACTGTCTGTTGAATAAAAAGCTGGGATTTTTGTCTAAAACTATCATCTGTGGGGAGAAAGATGGTCTCTGGAAAGTTGTTAGGGTATTTTGATGCCTTCCTTAAAAAGTTTTAGGAAGTCCAAGTATTAGGTACTTAGGGAAGCACTATAGCAGCCACTTGGGAATGCCCTATTTTTTTTTTCAAGGTAGAAGCACAAGTATGAGTAGGTTTGAAGGATACGCCTCAGAGCCCACACTTCAGTAAATGAAGGCACTGTTTTCTCTGTTGTTATGCTGCTGCTTTTTCCTGCTCTGTGCCCACCTTCTAATTTCACAGTCTCAGATGTCACTGAGGACAACAGGTTCCCTGTCAGGCTTTCATGGAGTTACTGGGGGAAGAGTATCACCTAATCCTACTGTACCCCTATCAGTGTGCTGTAGAAGACCAAGTATCTTATAATGAAATAAATCCCCTCAAAGTTCTTTTTGAGAACTGCCAAGTTTCTGATTCCCTATTAGTATGTGTGCACTATGCAGAAAAGTCACCCAAGAGAAAGTTTAGGAAAGACTGAAAGGTAGCTGATAGGTAAAACTAGGGGAGATTAGCCTAGGGGAGAATGCCTACTTAAAGAAAACACCTAAAGCTGCAACAAAGTAAGCCAAAGTGAAAAGGACAGATAAATAGAGCCTGGAGAAAGACTGTCTTTAAAATCTAAAAAATGTTTTAAAAATTAAAAATAAGGAATACATTAACAATCAAGCCCCCCCAATCAGCACAGTGAAGAGAAAAATTACATCATTTTTTACTCCAGAATATCATCAGTGTTAAAAGGAGGTATTTTGAAAAAAAGGATGTTATAATTACTGAACCAATAGTTTTTAATGATTGCTTTCCTTTATCTTAAAAAGATAAGTGGATGAAAGTGGATGAAGGACTATATATTGGACAATTTGATTATCTTTTCTGTACTGAACAGAGCCTGACAGGAGCAGGAAATTTTAACACCACTTGCAAAGCTTTCTCCTCTTACTTCTAAGAGAACTGTTCATTATTCAAGAGGCTTCCTGTTAAAAGATACATAAAATACTAGTTATAAAATACGTAGTATATATTTTGTATGACTATATAACAGTAAACTAATTAAAGGACAATTTCTCTATCTCTTCTTTGTCTTATATCTTCTCTATTATTTTAAAAATCTACCACATAATTTTAAATTTCCTCTTTCACATCACTTATTTCATATCTTCTGTTCCTTTTCTACCTTTGATCTCCCACTGGGAAAAAAAGTCCCCAATTTCCTTCCCGTTTTCCTCACAAACTCCTTTCTCTCATGATGTTTTCCATCCAGCGGCTTTCTGTCCTGGACTCTGTCCACTGAGTCTCTTTATATACTACACAATGAGCTGTCATCTACGGAATTCTAATCTTAGCTATATTTTCCATGTTAGTTGCAGCCTCATGTTTTTTAGCATAGATTTCCAGCAAGAGAGTTATGTCAAATAAGAGTTTTAATAATGTTTAAAAGATCAATGAAGCATTGAATAAAATTATGTAACCTATAAATCACTTAAAACTAGTCTGTTAATGAAATTTTATTGATATTCTAAAACCCTGAACAAGGCCACGCCTCTCTGAAATAGGATTAGCTCTTTGAGCTCCCCTTCCCACAGTTGCTCTGTGCTCCAGATGCCTGTGTCTAGTTCCAGTTAACATGCAAAGGGATCTATTTCTAAAATTTCTTTGCTGCTCTGGAAAAAGGAGAAAGCTGCTGCTAAAGCTGTTGTGCCTTCTCATATTTTACAAGTAACAAAACAATTCACAGAAAACATGCAGACGAGCAGAAAAGAGAAATCTGTTCCTGGGGGCTATCTGATTATTTACATTAGAATTCAAAGAATGTGCTCTTTATTGATTTGTGTGTTTGGCTGATGGCGGCGGGGAACAGGAGGGAGAAAGTAAAGAAAGTTAACTATCAATATGGAAAAGAAGTCTCTTACTTTCATCAAAGACATTCCCTGTGAAAGTTTCTCCAGCCTAAGGCATCCTTTGCTTTGCTTTTTGCCCCGCCTCAGGAGAGGTGTCGCCTATTAATAATAACGCTAATTATAATGGAACTAATGATAATTTACGGGTGACTACGGACCAAGAAACCTCTTGGAGTCTTCATTAAAACAACAGCACGATTACAACCTCTGGGGATACACTATCATAATTATTAGACATTTATGTGTCCTCATCAATGCGCATCAGTAAATTTTTTAAAAAGTCCCTTCAGTAAACATCTTTTTATTTCGGAAAAATTTCAAAGTACACAGAAGCAGAAAAACCCTCTTGTACCCATCACTCACTTTTAACAACTCAACTTTTTGTAATTGTCTTTCACCTATCATCTCCATTTCCTTTTTGGTCGAAAAAACTTTAAAGCAAATGCCAAAGATGATAGCATTTTACTCGTAAATATTTCAGTAAGCATCCTGAAATTTTTATAACTAGATTGGTTATCGCAAAATGGACCCGCAAGACAAAATGTAAAGACAACGTGCAGAGCATGCCACTCCTTCGGGACCAGTGGAGGTGGCAGATGGAAAGGAGTAAACCGCAGGGACAGGTCCTTGAATTCCTTCAAAGCGGCCCCCTCCAAAGGCATGCGCAATTCAGACCCCAGAGTTGCTAAGGCCCCAAGGAAGATTGAGGCGCAGGGTATGGCGAAAACCAATCAGAGGGCTCAAAGACTAATCTCAGTTAGCCAATCCAGATTCGAGAATGAAGCAGGGCCTCGGCTTTCTGCTCGCCCCACCAGTATCCAATCAGAGAGCCGGCTACTTTGGGCGGATTTTTCAAAACAGAGAAAACAAAACAAATCAGGGACCTTTAAAAGGTGCAAAGCGGCGGAAACCATCTCCTTCCGCTCCTCTCTCCTGTCACTCCCTTTTCTTTCCCTCTGGATCAATCTCAGAATAAAGCCGACCCCAGATTCCACCCTCCGCCCTGGAACCGAGAGGGAGAAGTGGCTCAGTAAAGCTATGGCCAGCCGAGAAGGCTACAAAACCGGCTGAGGACATTGGTGAGGTGCGGGACTCTTTTTCGAAGTCTGTCGCGGCAGTGGCGGATCCCTCCGCGGGGAGTCACGTGCCCCACCCCCATGGGGGGGGCGAAAACTCAAAACAAAAACAAGGGGTTTGGTTGGCCCTCGGCAGTGGCCGTGGCGCCCATAGAGGGACAGGCCTCGAGGGGCCGGCGCTGCGCCCGGACGGAGGGTGGGCGCGCAGGCAGCGGGATGAAGCCGGGGCTGTGAGGCCGAGGAGGCTGTGAGTGGGGAGTGGGGCCGGATGCTGGTCCGGGGGCACCGCTGAGGCGGCGGGTGCTCGACCTCGGAAACAGGTCCGGACGCCCCCGCCGCGCCGAGTTCCCCTCCGGACCGCGACTCCGGCACGGTGAGTGGGCCTACCCGGGGCCGCGGGGTTTCTTTGTTCGTGGTCGAGACTGGGGGCGCGGGGAGGGTTGGCATCAGAATGCTCACACCTCAGCCCCGGGAGCGGCCCTGTCCTCAGCTCCCTCCCGGGGAGTGGGCGCCTGGATTTGGGGACAATTCTTTGGCTCTTCTCCCCCGCCCCAATTTTGTCACGGGGGTTCGCTGGAGTGGTGCTTCTTGAATTGACAGCCCCGGGGCTCCGCGCAGTTGCGGAACCAGGGCATCAGTGATTGGACCCGTGTTGTCAGGACACAGGGCGGACTGGACTTTTGTTCCCCACCGAGTGGGCCGCGCCACTCCACCGTTCTTTCGGACCGGGGACTTTGTCACGAGAGTACATCCGGCGTAGGCGCTGCTCAGGCGGATGGGGAAGGCTCGGGGGCTGCACTCCTACGAGAGGGGCTTTTGGAGCCGGGCTTCTGGAAGGGGCGGGGCTCCAGTCTCCTCCCTCCGGTTCTTTGTTCAGTCGCGAGATTTTCTCTCCCTTCCCCCCTATTGTGCAAAGCCCGCACCCCCAAAACGCTGCCCCCCGGTCCTTTCCACGGAATAGAAGCCTCTTTCCCTACGTCTTCAAGTGAGGCGGACCCTTGGGACACCACCGCCCGGGGACAGTTTCCTGTTTGTGGAACGGCTGGGAAGACGGGGCTGGCGGGTCTGACCCAGAGCTGGCCAGCGGACGTGACCGCGTCTCCTCCCCATGCCACACCTCCCAAGTAGTGGGGTAGGATTGTGCTGGGGACGTGACTGAGCCCCTCACTCGTTCCCCGCCCTTGTGTGCTGAGTCGCCCCTTGTTGGAGGTATTGGCACCGGCTGTTTTCTGCCCTCTCCCTTCTACCTTCGCCTCTCCCCTCCTACCCGCGCCTTCCCCAGGATACACTCTTAACTTCGTGGTGTCTTTGCTGCAGATGAAGGATTTGGGGTCAGAGTACTTGGCAGGTCGTGAAGGGGTCCAGCTCTTCGGATTGTTAAACCTCTATCTAGAACAGGAAGAGAGATTCCAACCTCGAGAAAAAGGGCTGAGCTTGATCGAGGCTACCTCGGAGGTAAGTCCTCAGAAAAGATATCTTGCTCAAACAGCGGATAGGGCATGGAGAGGATAACTTTTTTTGTTTGTTTGGGTTAAATCAAGACCAAAGGCTGCCAAGTTTCTTAAGACTCAAACTGGTCTTCCTGGAGTACTAAGGTAAATCTTAATTTTTAGGTCAAGTTTTGGTTTCTTAGCAAGAATGAGAGTGATACTAACTCTAGAGAAGTGTTACTTCAAATGTGGCCTTCCAGCCTGCTGCTTGTGGGTGGGAGACTCCCTGGGAATTGAGTAGTTCATTTGTGGAAATATCCTCTGCCTATGAAATGCTTATTTATTGTTGTAGACTCTTAAATGGTTAAAAAACAAACAGGCAAACCAAAAAAAAACCCAAACAAGCAAGAAATACTCTTTGTCCACTGCAGGGAATTGAACCATATTTGCTATAATCCTCTGGCAGTGTGGCAACAGTTCACTTTATACTGAATTGCCAAAGTTCTTTTATGATGTATATTTTTAAAAAGAAATAATATATACACATTTTGTTTATGAAAAAGTGTACTTTAGTTAAATGATACTACTCTGTCCCCTGTGTTCTTGAAGATTAAGGAAAAAGATCACTTTATGTGAATCTATGTGTATTATCCATCTAGTTCTAAGAAAATCATGAACTGTGGCTCTTGGTTTTTATTGCAGAATGATAACACTTTGTGTCCAAGATTGAGAAATGCCAAAGTAGAAGATTTAAGGAGTTTAACCAACTTTTTTGGATCTTGCACTGAAACTTTTGTTCTGGCTGTCAATATTTTGGACAGATTCTTGGCTCTTATGAAGGTATTTAATTATTCTTACAATCCATCTTCACTTTTCTATACCCAGTGCTTAATACAATGTCCAGCATAGAAGGGTTCAATAAATATTTGGCAAGTGAATGTAATTATGTCATTATCCATAAACACTTTTAATAATTGGAATTGTTATCTTGAGTGCCAGATTAAAAGACTGCAAAATTAAGTGTACTGTATTTTAAGTTAGGTTTTCCTGTACCTCTTACATGCCTTCTCTTCGAAGATGTGACGAAATGAAGACTACTGTTTTTTTAGGTATTCTTTAGAGATGTATAGTCTTCAAAATAAGGTTTTCATATTTTTGTCTCTCATCATGTTTTTGTTAGAGCCTAGATGTTTTTAATACTGAAACAAGTGGAAGTATAGTGGTCTGTTAAAGGTGACCTATTGCCTTTCCTATGAGATGTCTTCAAAGCAGGGAGCCACAGTCTTATTAACAATTACCAGCAACTGTTAGAAAAATGTGGTAATTATTCTGCCAGTAGGATTACTGTCAGCTGCTGGGTCAGTTTTCAGGGCACTGAAAAGAAAGGGCAGCCATCTGTTCATGGCAGCTTTTACACATGCTCTGCACAACTGATGTAATATTTCTCCTTAGCAAATTTCCATTGAAGTATGGGATGATTCTTAAAGGTAAATAGGGTAAGAAGATAGTGGAATGTATTATTTTTATATTCAAAAAAGTAGTATATTTTCTAGGTGTTTAAAGCTTTCTGTTATTTTGGGAGAGATTATACTATTATGAATTTAATAAGTTTGAAATTCAAGGTGTACTCAGTGTTCAACACCTAACTGTTGAACTTGCATTGAAATTTTTTAATTTTTTAAAAGCATTTCGCTTTTTTAAGGGTGGTTAAGACAGTTTAAATTGTGAAAATGATTACTGGGATAAGGGTAAGCAGCTTGATTGTGTTCTGTCTTAAAAGTAGGGGCATTATTAGGATATTCTTTTAAGTGTCTGCTTTGCTAAATCAAAGTGACAGTTGTTAGAAAGAGCCTGTTTTGTTTTCCAGGTGAAACCTAAACATTTATCTTGCATTGGAGTCTGTTGTTTTTTGCTGGCTGCTAGAATAGTTGAAGAAGAATGCAATGTTCCATCTACTCATGATGTAATCCGGATTAGTCAATGTAAATGTACTGCTTCTGACATAAAACGGATGGAAAAAATAATTTCAGAAAAATTGCACTATGAATTGGAAGCTACTACTGCCTTAAACTTTTTGCACTTATACCATACTATTGTACTTTATCATACTTCAGAAAGGTCAGTGGGTTTAAAAATAAAAATTTTGTACTTTAGCATTGCTATAGCTAACAGTAAAGATTTAGAATGCCAATGAAATTTATATTTTTACTCTCTCCAAATTTTCAACTTGGATTTTTAATGTTAAGTCCTTAAAACTTAAAATCATTTAAATCTTTGACATTTTAACAAATATTTTGTCCTTTCTATCGTATAGAAAAGAAATACTGAGCCTTGATAAACTAGAAGCTCAGCTGAAAGCTTGCAGCTGCCGACTTACCTTTTCAAAAGCAAAAGTAAGTCAATTTCTTGCTTATGTATGTCTCACAGTTTCTATTTTGAATTTCAATTTTTTTTCCTTTTTTTTTTTCTTGTAGCCATCTGTATTAGCTTTGTGCCTTCTCAATTTGGAAATAGAAACGTTGCAATCCATTGAATTATTGGAAATTCTCCTGCTTGTTAAAAAACATTCCAAGGTAAATAACTTCAGTTTTAGTGTGTAAAGCAGGTTTCCTTCCGACTTTATTTTTTTCTCTGTGGTGACTTAAACATTGTGTAATAGTTTATGGAATTCTTAACTTTTACACTCGTTTCTTCTTGTATCTCAAGTGTTGAAGTTCTCAAAATGCAGCTTTGACTCAGACAGTATTAAGCTAGAAGGGAACCCAGTCACTTAGCCTAGCTTCTTTCTGCATTCAGATGTTCCTTCTCAAGCGTTCTTGGCGGTTGGTAATACAGTGGTCCATTGTACTCCATGCGTACTATTCTAAAATGCATACTAGGAAGTAGATTTAGTAAATACACTCCCATTGCATCTCTAGGGCTGAAGCATCCTATTAGTAGCATTACCTAAATAATAGCTATGTTTTTCTTTTCAGGAAAAAACCCCTTAGATAGCCCAGTAAGTTTTTATAGTCATAAAAAGGTGTAAAACAACAAAAACACAGTCTTTTTTCTTAAACTAATAGTATTAGTGCGAATACGTGGAACTTAACATGAGGTGATGTGTTTTGTCATTTATTATTCTGTGTCTGAGTGCCAGATAATACTGAATATGAGGAGTAGTTTGGGGTTTTGTTAGCAGAGAAGTAAGGCAGACCGAGAGAGGCACTATGACTTGAGAGCCTGGTTGAACCAAAAGAGTTTTAGACAGTGAAAGTTTGGGCAGCAAAGGCTTATGGCCAGAAAGCTGGTGGATTAGAGGGTTTGGAAATATTTTAGAGTAAGCTTGTAGATAGGATATCTGGGTGATAGTCTCAAGCGGAAGTGAGGATATCCAGCTCAAATAGTGGTGTGGAAGCCAAGCATGGAAATGAGGCAAGGAGTCACAAAGGACAAGATTTGGACCTACCGATGGGGAGGGAATATTGGTACTGTTAAGGGAAATTTGAGAGAAGGTGATTTGTGATCAAAATGTGATTTTACCTTACAGGGAGGTAGAAGTCTAGCAGATATTTGGCAGTCTAGAATGAAAATTCAGAAGATAAACCATAGCTGGCATTCAAGATTTGAAATTTCTTAACGATGGAATAGTAGTTGAGACTATAAGAAACTTGTGGGAGTCCTTTGTTGAGAGATTAGTTGAAACTGGATTTTCAGTGTCGGCCATTTTCCCATCAGGAGCCAAGTGAAAGAAGATAAGCTAGACAAGTAAGAGCACTGTCAGGTTGGGAAGAGGTTTTTGAGAAGGAGGTAGTCGAGAGTATTCAATTTCGATGAGAGTCCCAGTATAATGAGAATTGAAGGAGGTCATTGGATACCTAAGAGATGATGTCAGTAGAAGGAGAAAGGAGTGGTAGAAGCCAGAATGCAAGTGTTAAGATATATAGCTGGATTAAGTGGAAATAGAGGCCAAGGTGATGATAAATTCTCTTTGTGGTGAAAGTATTTATTTTGTTTTTAACAGATAACTTATAGCTTGTATTTTAATTACGAATTTGTTTTAATCTAAACCTTTTATAGTAATGTTATTTGGAAACACTTTCAGGGAAAGTTGATTCCTTGAAGTAAATTGGGGCATTCCCCAGTGGTGGAGGACCTACGCCCTGTTGGGGAAATTCCTCTTCTCTCATACTGCTAACTTCTCCATTAGTGTATGTCGGATTCGTAATGTATATGCATATATTTTTTAGTCATCCTAACAATGCTTTGTTACAGAAACCTAAATTATGTTAAATTCCTTTACACTGGGATAGTGTAAAAGAATTCCTTTAACAGACTTGGTGTTTTTAGGTCAGTGTGTTTTCTTAATAAGCAAAACTTTCTATGTATTCAATCCTGTGTAAATTATTTTGAAGGCACTCCTCTCCTAAACCAGTGGTTACCAAATTTTGACTGCACATTAGTGTCACCCAGGGAGCTTTTTTAATCTTGATGCCCAGGTCACACCCAATATCAACTAAATAAGAATATCTAGGGATAGGAGCCAGGCATCAATGTTTTTTGAGGAGTGCAGGGTAATTCCAAGGTACAGCAAGATTTGGGAACCACTGTTGTAACCTCTTCTTTAAAATACTTTTTTCAGGTTAATGACACTGAATTTATTTACTGGAGGGAGTTAGTTTCTAAATGCCTAGCCGAATATTCTTCTCCTGAGTGTTGCAAACCGGATCTTAAGAAATTGGTTTGGATTGTTTCAAGGCGCACAGCCCAGAACCTCCACAACAGCTACTATAGTGTCCCTGAGCTGCCAACCATCCCAGAGGGGGGTGGTTTTGATGAGAGTGAAAGGTAAGCAGAATCTTTGACTAATTAGACTTCCTCTGACTAAATACTACTGATTTTATACTCAAAATGGAACCCGGAATATTATGGGGCATCAGAGAAAGCCCCTATTCTAATAGCATTATTTCTTCAGGTGAGAAAATTAACCAGAAGTAGTTAATGATTAGGTAATAATTCAGAAGTGTGCCCCTCTCTTATTTTTTTTTTTTTTAAAGGCTAAACACCATGCTGTACATTACATCCCCAGGATTTATAACTGGAAGTTTGTGCATTTGACCACCTTCAGTACTCTCCCACCCACAGCTTTTTTGGCAACAACCAGTCTGTTCTCTGCATCTATGAGTTCTGTTTTTGTTTTGTTTTTAGATTCCGCATGGAAGTGAGATCATACTGTATTTGTCTTTCTTCTGACATTTCCCTCCTCCCCTTTTAAAAAACTGATTATTTCCCATCTCCTTTGCTTTTTGAAATTTAGTTTACTTAGAAAAAAAGTGAAACAGTGTTCTGGGCTTGGGAAGAGGCTGTGAATTAAATGCCTGAAAAATAAAGGGAATCGCTACCCATGTGTCAGACTTCTGTAGATATTTTTACAGTTTGTCAAATGCCATTGTCTTATTTAGAGTTAATTTGTGTTTGTAAAATGAATTAATTTTATTAAATTAGATTGTTTTATACTGTAGGGGAAAAGGACCAGAAGTTCCATTTTCACAGTTTGTCAGTTTCTTGGTTTGATACTTGAAAGAGTCAGTGATGGAATTACTGATGCAAAAAAGACATCAAAACCACGTGATAGGAGCTACATTGTCCTTAGTTGGCATTTATTGGGTTTAAAATACTTAGAATTCTACAGTTGGTTGCTGACATTAGTTGGTACAAGAATAATAGTTTGGCAAGTTTAAACCTCTTAACCATCTGTATTTTCTAAGACGATTACAATAGACTTCACTTTAGGAAGTCCTTATAAGTTAAATTTTCTCTGTAAAGTTTAAATTTTGAATATAAGAATTGTGAGAATGTAGATACTTGTTTAGCAATTCTATTTTTCCTGTAAAACATTTCATTGTATTCTAAATAATGGAATCTTCTTCTTTCTCTCTTTTTTCCTTTAGTGAGGACTCTTGTGAAGATATGAGTTGTGGAGAAGAGAGTCTCAGCAGCTCTCCTCCCAGTGATCAAGAGTGCACTTTCTTTTTCAACTTGAAAGTGGCACAGACACTGTGCTTTCCATCTTAGAAATCTTATTCTGTGTCAGAATGCAAAGTGTGTATACAGGTTTCAAAGCAATAAATGGGGGAGTAGGTAGTTTTCTGGTTCAGCCCCCATGTAGGCAGGAATTGCTTAGACTGGAATACCTACCTTCTGTTTATTATTCAGATCAGATCTGGCCTATTTTCATATTTAATCCTAAGCCATCAAATGGGTTAGTGCCTGTTAAACAATTAACAATACTTTAGACGTTGGCACTTTATTTTTCTTGTTGATATTTAGATACTTGGAGGAGGAGGGAAGGTACTGAGACCTTCAATTTATTACTTTTCAAGAATTTTTAAAGAATAGTGTAGCTAGTCTTAAACGTCTTATAAAGCCTTCAGGTGTCTTTATTTAAACATATTTGGAGTGTGCAAGTGCTTCCTTAGCAGGGACTAGATAATCCTGCAGTGGTTCATCTTCCATCTCCCTCTCTTGCTCCCCATGTTCAGAAGAGAGAATATACGCTTAAATGTCAAACGCCTTTTTTTTTTTTTTTTTTAACAATTACTATCTGATGCAGACTCCATAAACTTAGGAATTATTATATTGTCATTTCTGTGAATTTTAGTATATAATGTGTTAGTTGAGATTTCTGCTAAAGCAGAAATAATCAAGCTATGGTTGTTAGATAGTTGCATTCCTAATGCCTAGGTATTGTCAGACTATAGTATTATTTTAATGTTATTAAAACAATCCATAATCTGCTAGTTTTGCATGCACCTGTATGAAAGCATTACAGGAAGTTGAACAGAACTAGGTAACTATGGAATTGATAAATGTTGATCTAGTAGCACATTTTATCTAATTTTCTTAAAGTCTGCATGATTATGTTTTCTTTGTAATTCACATTTCAAAAATAATGGTATTAGTATATGGGTGCCAAGAGTAAATATGAAGTCAAAAAAACTATGTAGTATTATGGTTTTAAGCATATCTGTGTGGTGGTACATCCATGAGAATAGGGATTTATAAACTCTGTACACATGAAATTCTGTACAGAGAATTTTTTAACTTTATAAACTGTATGAAAATGTAAATCTTAAAAAATGTACATAAAATATGGTATTTTTTTACCTTTGTGTGATAGTCTAGTCATCGCATGTAAATATAATTTATTGTGTATTCTGTATGATGAATCATACATTGATGACTTTTTTATTGGTAAGTCATCCATTGGATGTTTCTGAAGTGGATCTTTTTGAAATAATAATAGATTACAACTCAAAATAAAGATAATGAATCGTACTCCTTGTTTGCAATCACATCTTAATTTTTTGGTACAAGAAAAAAAGTGCTTTCTATATTTCAATGGGAAGGCTCGAAGTGAGGCTGGAGTGCCTCCAGGATAAGCCCTTTATCTGGTTACCAGAGTCCTCGAGGTAATATTTCCTTACACAGCCTGGCGCATAGCCTTGGAGATAGCAAAAGCGAGTCTGTCATTTGAAAATTGACCTCTCTCTGGAATGGACTCATATGAAACAGAATGCCTGTTAATTCATAGTGAAAGGCAACAGATATCAAGTTGACCAGGATACTCAGGTTGGCAGATCAGTACAATTTCTATAGACAAACCGTATTCTAATCAGAAGGTTATTTGGTGAATAAGCACTTCAGGGGTGTTGGTTGTGACTGGACCCTGCCAGCCTCTGTACCTCTTGGGACCTCTTTTTGTAAGCTTTAGGCCTATTTTGCAAGGGGTGGTGGTTTTTGTGTATTTTTTGGGCATAGGTCTTCTATCTAGTCTGATTACAGACCTTTGTTTTCTCTAGTTGGTTAGAAAATCAGATACACTAGTTTCCCTTGGAGATAAAGGCATGTTTTCCTAGTGGAGAATCTCTGCTTCAGGATGACCTTTCCTATCTTATTAAATCGTTTTGGTAAATAGTAGACAGTATATTCTGCTTTTCAGTTTTTGATTTTGTGAGATGTAAAAGTTATTTGTGGCTTTCCAAATCTTGAAACCTTCAGTTCCTCTAGGGTTTATTGCTTTTTTTACTAGATGCTCTTTCTGCATGAATCTATCCAACACATACTCCATCTGTTCCCCTTTCTGATTTTTAGTATCTAGTCCAGACCTATTTACCTTGCTCCTTAACCTATTTATTCTCAACTGGCTATCCTGCTTGGAAGTTTCTGATTACTCCCAAACCTGCTCTTCCTGTATAGCTATCTTGGTGAAAGGTATTCTGTCTATTCAAATTGGAAACTTAGGTCATAATTTCATCTCTCACCTGTTTTCTGGAAGTCTCCATTTATCATTGATATGACTTCGTTTATACTGTATAACTTTACTCTGTCTCTTCTCTGCTCCTGGCGTGGTTCACATTTGCACTCTTTTATTAACAGGGTTATTGTAGTTTTAGTGATCTCACATCCTCCAGGCTTGCTCCTGATCCCCCTGCTGTCTGTTCAATAGGTAGGTACCTCAATCAGGATTAAGTTTATATCATGACATATAAGCCTTTTTCCTAACCAGAACACTACACCTATCTCTGGTCTTTTTTCTTGCCATTTTTTTAGAGGTAGGAAATGGGTGTTATGCAAGGTAACTGGCAGCTATGGGGAAGATGGCCTGGAGCAGGTAGAGCATAGGAGGGACCCTGGTCAGGAGTCCTGCAAAAATCCCAGAGGTGATGAAGGACTGAAATAAGGTGGAGGCAGTGGAGATGAGGAAGAGAGGTGGTAATTGAAAGGCACTATCTGCTCTCTTTAGGCATTATTAGGAGATAGACAAGTCCAGGAGCCTGCTTATGTCCTTGGGCCATTCAACTGGGTGACTTCCCTATGACTGTGATGACTGAAATTGAGATTTCAGCCTCCTGCACCATTCAGAGCAGAGTGAGGAAGAGGCTACCATTTTGGTCTCATACTTGCTCCTTGGCAAGAGATTTGGGTTTTCAGGATTTGATTTTGTCATTTCTTAGGATATGATGGTATGTATTCTTTGCTGCTTCTGTAGTTATGCATGCTGAAGTATCACTCTGCCTAGTCACGGGTCTCCACCCATTTGACCTTCAGAGAGATTGGACGAATAATGTGTTTTAATCACCTGTCACGCTCAGAGTTAATACTTAGGTTAACTGTAGAGACATTGTAGAACACTTCTCGCAACATTTTTAATCATTTTCTTTGTCTAGGATCTGATTTCCTCCTTCATTTCCTTTCATTCCAATATTGAGTTTTAAATATGATCCTCTCTGCTTTCTACCTTCACCTGTACACATGCAGTTGTCAGCTTATTTAGGTAACCTACTTACCAGATTCTTATATGGACAAAGACCATGTACTTTGCATTTGTTACTTTTGAATTCAGTTTTTCTAATTATTTGTAGCAGAAATGGCTAACAACTTACTGTCTTTGTGTTTAGCAAATCAGATAGTGTGGTGGATAGTTTTCCTAATAGCCAGTGAGCCTTCCCAAACCTGTGTGCACATGCCACTCTTCCCCTTAAGAGGAGGAGTCTATTATTGAATTTTAGTTGGCCTTGTGCCTGGGTTTGCCTACTAAAGTGCAGTGGAAGATGTTCAGTGCATGTCCAAGCTTTCAGAGCACTGGCAGTTTCCGCTTATCCTTGGAATCCAGCTGCTATGCAGCAAAGATGCTCAGGTTGGATCTCTGAAAAGATGAGAGGCCGTGTGGAGAGAGGCTCCTGAGGATGAGAGGTCATCCTGGGTGTTCCCACCTCAGCTAAGCTCCCAGCTGAGTGAAGTTTACACAAGTATCCTCGGCTATACCACATACAGCAGAGGAACCAACCAGCTGGTCCCAATCAACCCAGAGATTCATGAAAAATAAATCAGTGTTTCAGGCCACTAGGTTTTGGGATGGTTTGTTACACAGCGATAACTGAGATGGGTTACTTGTGATTTATGGTAAAATGGTGGTCGTATCTGAGTGGTAAGATTACAGGTGATTTTTTTCTAACTATCATTTCTATGGGTGAGAGCACTTAAAAATTGAACAGAAGAACACTGGTTTATTTTTACTGGTATTATGAGTAGAATATTCCTCATAAGAACTTTTACTATTTCATTCTTTCTACAACTGTTTAATGAGTACCATCAATGTTTAGCTAATAGTTTAGCATTGTGGTTAAATGTAAGATTTGTTAGGCAGGCTTGGTTTGAATTATTGCCCTGCTACTTACCAGATTTATGTCAAAGTACTTCTCTAATCCTTAGTTTCTTCATATGTAAATGGAACTAATAGCAGTACTTGTCTTGTGGTGAGGATTAAATAATTCACATAAAATGCTTGGAACATACTAAGTGTCAGTAAAGTTACTTGTTACCAGTAACCACATGAGAAAGGGGATTTGGGTCAGATACTATGCTGAGTGCTAGGAATTCAACGATGAACAAGAAAAATAGCCTCTGCCTTCCCAGAGCAGACAGGTAAGGTAAGCAGACAAAGAAGACAGACAAGGTGGTAACTGCTAGGATTTAAAAAAAAAAAAAATTATGGAGACATGCAGCACTGACAAGAAGAAACTCAGGGGGTTCCAGAAGATTTCTTGGAAGAAAACATTACAACGACCTTAAATATATTTGCTGTGAATTATTTGGTTCCGCCACTAGAATGTAAATTGCATGAAGGCAGGGACATTGTACATTGTGTTTAGTTTTATATAATATTAAAATTTAAAATTTATCATCACCCTAGAGCCACATATGGTAATGTACAAATTTAAGGCAGGTTAGTGGTAAAGATGAAGCCTCATCAAAAGCTGGAGATTTTAATTTGCCCTGGAAACTTCTTTGCACTCAGGCTTGTGGGCCCTTCCCAACTCCTGTTTGTCTAGTTCCTTTTACACTTAGGTGATACTTTATCATTATCTTGGGTTCCAAAGTCCACAGTCATTTGGCATTAATGGGGGTGGAACTTTGTAAAAATAGAGGACTTTTGTTAAAGGCTTGCTTGCCCTTTGCCTGTTTTACTATTATTCAACATAGCAATCATCCGCCACTTACTCGTTGACAGTTCTGGGATTTTTCCAATAATTACTTCTTGTGTCTGTGGTTCATCCCCTTGCTGAAACTCTGAGCTTCTTATGAGAAGAAACTATGTTCTGGTTCCTTTGTATACTTCCTTTATATCCTTCAAGGTGCCTACCATAATGCTGAGTGAAAACACATGTCAACATTTTTCACATCTGACAGTGTCTTCTCCATTCCTGGTTGCAGAGATTCATAGTTCATAAAGGAACTACCATGCATGCAAGGATAAATTCACCCTTTCCAATGTTAGGATTTTGGATGTGTATAGGGCCAGAGCTCACTGCTACAATGATCTGTACCTTATTCAAGAGTATGCGGTAGTCATCAGTAACACAGGCTCTCTAACCAGACTGTCAGAGTTTGATCCTGGTTTGGCCCTCACTATCTGACTTGACTGACTGGCTATTAACTAAAGTGTTTGTGCCTCAATTTCTTCATCTGTATAAAGGGATCAATAACATTAGCTACTTGTCAGGGACATGGAAATGTGCTACCAAGATGCCCAGCTGGTGGGAATGCTTTAGGCCCACAGCCTTCAGCTAACAGCCTCTTTGGGGGCTGCCCATGCAGAGAGCAGCCTGACCCAAGATCATGCTTGCCCAGGATGTCCACATCTAATGACTTACCGAGGTGTAAGGAGGTATAAAGGCTTGGTCACTTTGGTCCAACATAGGACAGCTCAGATGGATTGTTTTGGTCCCAGAGCTCTGCTTGGGGTTGGCTGAGGCTGCTGTTGAGCCCGCATTGTGGCTCAATTCTCTCCATCCCAACTTTACTTCCTTCCCCACCCTTCCATGCATGTTGATCCCAAAGGCTCTTCATAATGAACATCCTGCACCCTAAACTTTGTCTCAGAATCTGCTTCCTGTTCAATACTACCTGCAACGCTGCCTCCTGGGGTTACTGTGTGTATTGAATGATGTGATGATACATGATAAAGAATTTGGAACAGTGCCTGGTATGCACCAAGTAAATATCGGCTATAATAATTATTACCCAATTTTTGTCCCTACCCTCTTACTTCCCTGCTGAGAGAAGACTCAATTATTTATTCAGCTATTATTGAGCTACTGTGATGTACTGAGTTTTGTTCTAGACCCTGAGGATGCAAAAGAAAAGCACAGATCTTACTGTTAAGGAGCTTGTATTCTAAAGCAGCAGTCCCCAACCTTTTTGGCACCAGAAGCCAGTGCTCCTATGAGAATCTAATGCCTAATTATCCGGGGTGGAGCTGAGACAGTGATGCTAGTACTGGGGAGTGGCTGCAAATACAGATGAAACTTCCCTTGCTTGCTGCTCACCTTCTGCTGTGCAGCCCGGTTCCTAACAGGCCACAGACTAGTACTGGTCCACAGCCCGGTGGTTGGGGACCCCTGCTGTAAAGCGGGAGGCAGACATACCAATTACTATGTAATGTAAGAAGCATAATCATAGAAATATGTCCAAGGCCCTGTGTTAGCGTCCCGGCCTTGCCTCTTCATGGATCCTCTAAACCTCTATATTGAACTAAAGACTACTTTGTGTGATTTCAGTCATTCCTGTTTCCCTCTGGCTCATTCTGTCTTTCACATTTCTAGAAAGTCTTTCCTTTAGCTAAATATTTTGAGTCTGGCGAAAATGCAAATATCTCCAATAGGGTTTATACATCTTAATGAGGTTTAGAAACTATGGTTTGAGTCAGGGGTTGAGCACCTATTTGCTGTGAGTATAGTTTTGGACAAGCCACATGTGTTATTTTTCGTACCTCAGGAAGCAGATACTGGGGTGAAAAGTCAGAAACGTAATAGGTTTGTTGCGGGTGATTCCTGGGAATGGCAAATGGGGAGAAGGAGAGTTAGGCAGGGAGAACCTGGGACTGTGATATGGATCTGACAGGACGCAGCCAGCCTGGGACTTGGAAGACTGCCATGTGGGTAGAAGTGGTCAGGCCTAGCGTGCCGGGTGCTCGGTTGCTGGCTCAAGGTTATTCAGGAAGAGCATGGCTTCAGCTGGAAAGCAGAAGTGGCTCCTGAAGGGGCTGCAGCTGGAAGCTGACAGCTACTTCCCCTCCCCTCCTCTGAAGGGACGTAGGCGTGGTGCACTTTCTCTGAGAACTAGTTTTTTAATCTGAAAAAAGGAGATACTGAGAACTGCAAAAACTTTTGGCAAGAACGCTCTATACAAACTCCTGCACTAAGAGATTTGACAAAACTTTTACACAGCTTCTAGCAGCCTCAGGCGGAATCCCTGGGACAATGCGGGATTCCTGTCTGGAGAAGCTGAGGGCTGTGAACAGAAGTCACTGTTTGTTGTAGGCAACACCTGACCTCTCTTTCCTAGGGCATTTACTAAAAAGGGATTACAATTGTGAAAGCTTTTTCTGTCCCTTATATTTGTATATGTCTTTCCTATAACTCAGAAGCATCTTTCTCGGGATCTGAAAGCCATTCCTTTGAAATATTATCGTCAGGAGGATAGGGCCTCTGTCTTCCAGTCTCCGTGGGAAGATAGAATCCTAACTTTCATAATTGCCAGCTAGTAGACACAGCTGGCCTGTCACATTTATATCCGCCAACTCTCTGTAATTTGTCACTGAGCCTTCACTTGCTTGCCCACCCTTCATCCTCATTCTCCCTTTAAAACATCCGAATCAGAATGGAGCTCAGCTCTTCCCCTCCTGGTCTTTGATAATGCTAAGATCTGCCTTTCCTACCTCCCAGGGCTATGAGGACTGAACAAGTTAATGGAGAAAATAAAAGCTTTTTACAAATACAAGTCATTGTCAGTGTGAAGGCATTGCATGTATTTTCCTGAGAGAGGGTTTTGAAAAATATATCAAAATATTTTTTTCTATTATATTGCCTTTCTAAAAATGTAAACAGTATAGAGAAGGTGGATAATGCCTACAATGCTACCCCTCGGAGATACTACTGTCAACAGAATGATATTTATCATTTCATTCTTTTTATGCAAGTATAAACTCCTTTTTTAAAAAAATATTTGTGATCCTACTCTATATACTCTTCTATAATCTACTTTTCTCAATTAACAATATATTGGAGTATATTCAGTGTCCATTGATGTGGATCTACTTTATGTAGAGTATTTCATTGAACACTTATGTAGTAATTTAAGATCCCCTTCTAATGAATGCTTACATTGTTTCCAATTGTTTAGTATTTTTTCTCCCTCTTTAATCCTCCCCCCACTTTCACCCCTGACCTATGGATGTTGCCATTTTCCCTTTAAGAATTGGACCTCTGAAAGCAGAGTGTCTCCTCCCCCGGAGTACCTGGGGAGCCTGGGACACCTGACCTACCCCTGGCGCACCTGGTACACCTGGCCTACTCGGCCGACAGCCTACTCGGCCGACTGGGCCTACTCAGCGCACCTGGGGTATGGTCTGTGCCTCCACCTGGACTGCGAACCCAGGACTTCCTGCGTGTAAAGCAGACGTACTAACCACTACACTATGGTGCCATCACCACCAATTGTTCAGTATTTCTAATTGAAGCATCAATAAACATTTTTTGTACAAACACTTCTGCTTACCCATGCAATAATTTTGTGGGGAATATATTTCTACAAGTGAAATTCCTGGGTCTATTCTAAGAGAACACACATTGAAAATTTATAAATTGTTTACCTGCTCTCCTGAAAGATTATGTGGATTTATAGTCCCATCAGTAATGCATAGCAGTGACAGTTTATTTCTCTGCACCAGAGGATTTTGATGGGGATGGGGGAGAAGGGCTCAGAAAAGGCAAATGGGATCATTAAATTTCTAAAGGGCTCAGAGGAAGGCATCACTGAAGGGGAAGTGGGGAAGCATAGAACCCAAAAGCTGGGCTTGGAAAATAATCTGCTGCCTTCCATTTGGGTCAGGCCCACTCATCCTAAGCCACCGTGCTGTTGGGACTCCTCTTCATAGGATGTGGCAGGCAAGCAGCTGCAGCAGCTCCCCTTGGCCTGGGCAGGTAAAAGCCTTTCTGCACGATGTTGAAGAAAGCCCTGCCTGCAGCTATGCCTGCCTGGCCCTAGCTCTTGTCCCATCTTGCACATTAAAGAGGAGCAAGGTTGACGCCTCTCATGAAGAAAAGGTGTTCAAAGGCTAAACGACCTGCCAACTCTCAGCAGTGGTGCTGTGCCTGAACTTGGGGCCTGGCTCCAGGAGCAGACATTTATCTTAGTTGCTCCAAGGAAAGCTTTCATGTTATTTTTGGGTGGGGCATCAGGGTGGGGAAGGAGGTGAGGATGATGGGGAGTCATATTTTACTGCCTCTGTTCTCATGTACAAACTTTCCTTTCCCTCTTTTTTTTTCTTATTAATTTTTCTTAAATTGAAAAGATTTGAGTATAACTCTTATCCTAAATTTAAAATCCAAATCTAAAGCTCATCCATTATGTATTCATTGTGATGCCACAAATCTCTCCATGATATACATTACCTGCCAGTCGTTGTCACAGGGGTTTGTATATTTCACATAACTTCAGAGAGCTCGTCTCTTTTTCCTTTGCATCTTACACTAAGCAGCTTTAGGACACAATGGTGCAGCTGCTACACAGCTGTTGCCTGGATTTAGGTCAGGAGCCCTGTCTGAAGTCCAGTGACATAGCTCCTTTATGTAGTTTCCAGGACACTGAGTTCTGGGAACAGACAGGGCTGCTCAAGCAAGAAGTGAAATGACCCTATAAGAAGTGCTTCTCCATTGTCTGGGCATGGAGAGAATGTGTGTTTGCTTTCCCAGGGTTGGCCACTGCGGGTTCTCAGGATGGCTTTCCCTACCCTTCTCAATGCTGTTAGAAGAACATGAAAAAAAATGGCACAGAGGGAAGGAGACTTAATTATCCATTTCCTCAAATTAACAGTATCCACTACTTCTGGTTTGTTTAAATCAACCAGATTGTCCGCTTTTGAAGGGCAAATAACCTACCATACCCAAGCCATGCAATTATACTCAATAGATATTTGTTATTTTATCAACTTGCAGAAGCTAGAGAGGGCCCCAACATACTAAAGAGGGAAGCTCCCTGGACATTAGAGCAGAGCTGATGGTGACAACACTTTCATGGGGTCACCAGAATTTAAGGTCAGAACCTCAGCTCTGCAGGCCCAGAGCTAGAGCCTAACACGTGGAGTAGAACAGTCTTTCAGTGGGTGGAAATGGGGGTACCAACTAATTAATTTATATTGGAGGATTTCTCTTCCTTGGATCCAGAATGTTAATGTTGGCCATCAAAATCATGCCCTTCCTGCTAGCAGAATAGATGAAAAATGAATTGTAATCAGAGAGTCCAAGTTTAGAATGGACTGTGAATTAACAGTTGGTTTGGTTCTGCGCACCATCCCATCTAAACCTGATGAAATATGGTACATCAGCTTGCCCCCAAACAGCTTTCTCCAGTTAATGTAATGGGACTTAGTTTGTCTTGGTTGATTGTTTATTTTTTACCCTCCTCAGTCATTCATTTACATCGCTATTACAGAGAGGTAATATCATGCATTACGTTTGATCTGATTATATTAGAGAAGACTGTAATTTCCCTATAGGAACTTTATATCTTTTCTTGAAGTCTTGAGGTCTCCTAAGAATCATTTCAAAACCTAGTCTGCTATTTCACATTCTGGAAGTGCTTTAGTATTAAGTCTTGGGAATTTGGTAGTATTATTTTCCCAGTAGACTGTATAGTGTATTTATAGAATTGTAATTTTAAAGATAGTTCAGAATTTCCATATACATAGAACTTTTTAAAGTACTAAATGTAGAAGACACAAAGATAGATGTGCGTACTGGTTTTCTTCCTTTACTGACAGCAAAGACAGAAAAAAATAAAGGCTTCAGGAAGAAGGAACACAAAGGACAGACAGGAATGTAAAAAATCCTGTGGAGGGAGAAGCAAGAGGGAAGAAAAGGAAGCTGCAGAGGACAAAAGAAGAGAAAAGGGATGTGGTGGGGATTAAATATGGAAGGAGAAGAATTAGTTGTGGAAAACAAGGAGATGAGGCAAATTCAGTGTGGAACAGCTGTTTGCAAGAGCCTCGACAGGGAGTAAGAAATTTTAAGTTTTAGTTCTATATCTGTCAAAACTGACTGCTCTGGAGCAAATTTTTCCTCTTTATGAAATGAGCATGTTGTGCTAAGTGACTTTCTGAGGTCCATTGCAGCTTTGCCATTCTCATTCCAAAATTTAGAAGAAAACTGAAAGCAACCCAAGACACTTGTCTTCTGGGAAAGCATTTCCTAAATCCTAGACTAGAGGACTATCATTATTTCTAGTTGTAACCCTTTTAAAGATTACATCTAGTCTGTAATCCAGTCAAGTCTCTTTTAAACTTTGGATTACATCCAGTCAGGTCTGTCCTGAGCTTTGTTATGTTAATTTTTACCTAAAAGGATAGAACTGATAAATGATTGCATTAATAATCATGGTGGGAAATGGAATTAGAAACATTAATGAATGGGAATGAGCACATTCAGCATAATTACAATCTGAAACCAAGACAAGGATGACAACCTTAACACAGACATACTTGGGAATGTGCTATAAGGTCCTGTGCAGAAATAGTCACCATTATTTTTCAAGCCCTGGTGAGAGGGAAGCCATCTTAGGAAGGCAGTCCTATAGGCAGAGGGGATCTGAAGGTGGCACCAGACGGTGACAAGCAGCATAAATTGACAGAAAATAAGCCACACCCATGTTTAATATCCAGTGCATTAGAGAAGCTATACTGGTCTGAAAATCTCTGGAGTTATGGAAAGCTTAAAATATTTAGGTTGGAGAAAAGCTCTGATGAGTGATTCATTCTACACTTGGCTTACATCTCACCTCTTCTGACTTTTTTTCTAGCTTCATTTAACCTAAAAATAGCTACCTTGCGCTTCTTGGGAGAGTGCCTGTGTCTTCTTCATTGTTGCAGACCCAGTACCTACTGGACTCCTGTCACATGCAAGTGCTTAATAAATGAAGACTGAATGAATAAATAAACAAATGAAGCTCCTTGCAATTTCCTCAGAAGAAATTATGCTCTAGAACTGATGCTATTTCAAAGACAGTAAGATTGTATAAGAAGTAAAAGGGAGTGGCAGTGAGTCTTTTTCAGAACTCTGAGTATTGAAGTTGTAAAGTCAACTCAGAATGAAAAAAAGCAGACATTTGGAGAATTTGCCTTAAAGAAAAACTAAATGAGCAAATAAATGAAGAAAAAAGAAAACAGAATGTATTCTGAGCCCCAAGGTGGGGAAAACAGGGCCTGAATATAGCATTTTATGTTGGAATCAACATGGCTAAGAAAGCATAAACCAACAAAACAGGCATGATTTGAATGGAAACAGAACAGGAGTCAGAACATCAGAGATCAACTTTGTCAGTGTTTACCAGTGAAAGCCAGGGGCATGGATATCCTTTCTGAAATAAGAGAGAAAAGCACCCATGTTAGGAGTATTCTTACAGTGAAAATGGATTAGTCAGAGTAGCCTAGCTTGTTGTGATCCTATATTCTTTTAGCACAAATATTTGCTTTTCATGGAGATTTCCTTATAGGGAACAGTTATGCTGATGTAGCCTTTTGATGTAAATTTAGCTCCTCTAGGAAGCAGATGCTGAGATGGAGTTAGGAGTACATAGATTTATTGGGGGTGGGGCTGGGTAATGGCTGTGTAAGATAAAGAGGGAAGAAACAGGACTGGGGAGGAAAAGTATTCAGACCACAATGCAGATCTGACACCTGTAAAAGGAAAGGGGAAAGAAGCAGAATTGGGCAAGTAGAGCTTCAGACTGTGCTGAGGAACACTATTCAGAAGTGAAAATAGACTGTTTTGATTTTTCTCATCTGTATCAGTCAGTGTTCTTAGGGAAACAGATGATATACTCAAATTAGGATAATTTGAAGGGGGTTTAATAAAAGGACTATTTTCAAAGGTGAAGGTAGGGTGTAGGAAAAGCACAAGGGATAGTGTAGTGAGCCAGAGCTAGAAACAGTAAAGCTGTAACCAAATTAGGCCCAAAGAGATGAAAGGAGGATATGCTTGCTGGAACCCAAAAGGAGAGAGTTGTGTAGAAAATTTGAGAGAGGATCTGTGACTTTTGTTACGGGGGCATAGCTCACCTGAGGGTGGGAGCTAGAAGAATAAATATCCTGATTTCACAATCCTCCCTCCTTTCAAACTCTGTAAGGGATCCCCATTGACTCAATCAGAAGCCACAGATCAGAAAGCCTGTCGATGTGGTCCATCAATCTGTTTCTGGATAGAAAGCACAGTGAGAAGAGCCAAGGTTGGATCTGAAGGACAAAGAGAAGATACCCTATCCTTTCTTTTGTTTATACCTTTGCAGAGATGGTGTTGAACATCTCTAGGATGAAGACAAGGAAGAGAGAGATAAAGAAACTGGGTCTGGATCACCTGCAGATGGTGTAACTTGTTCCTCAAAAATTTAGAGAGTCTGAAAACTCAAATAAGTAAAAACTTCAGGCTTTCGAGAAAGACTTGGATTCAGCAGGTTGTCCCAGATGGTACTGACGAGGGTGTTGGGAAATGTACCTATGGCTGGTATTGAAGGAAGAAGAATTCTCATTTCTAGGTAAGTAATTATTTCATCCAAGAGCTAATGTATTAGAAATATATACAGAAATGAGTTTTTAAGTATTTAAGGAAAAGGAGAATGGGACCAAATAGGAAGAAGTGGGAGGATGAATAGTCACTTAATGAGGGAAACAAAGCTTTTTAGAAATCTTCAGTTTATGACTTATTGCCTAGAAGTTTGTCACATGGGTGGTGGGCACCCCTAACTCTGAAGAAGTCTGGGGATGCAAGTGTTTCTACCTGGCATATTGATTGTCTGAACCAAGTCAGGTTTCTGGTAGAAGACAGAAAAGGCAGGCACTAGCAGTGTCTACCATCTTACAGAAAAACTAAGACTCAGAGATGTGAAAGAATCTATGCCCAGATCCACATTTAGTAAGTGATGGAGCTGGGGTTCAATTCTGCTCTTTTTGATTCCAAAGCAAATACTTTTGTCCAGTGGGCTATAGAGCTGTAATGGAAGGTTGGTTCTGGCTTCGTGACATGTAGCATGAGAGAACTGGCACTTATTAGATACTTAGTAGGTATTTATTAGACACTGATATTTTCAGAGCTGAGCTGATTGAGGAGGGAAGGTTTTAGTGGTGAGACGCCCAGTTGGAAGAATGCACAAGGGGCCGACATGAGAATGAAATGCCAGGCACCAACTTTATTGTGAGGAGCCTGCTTCTGTGCTAGGGGACTGCATGGGTTCCACACACGTCAGAGAACAAGAGTGGCATTCTGCCACACATGCATGGTACAGTAAGCTGAATTGTGCTTGCATGAGCTGGACGCAGGTTCCCTACTACATTAACATAATATTCTAAATCCGGGGTTTTACTCTTAGCCACGAGCCTGGATCACAGGTATTTACTAAAAGACTGGTATTTATTCTGTAGGTAATGGTGACTTTGGACATAAGGTGAAGGCAACACAAAATGTTTTTAGGAGCTGAATTATTCTCATCTGGAGTCAGAAACACTGTATATTAGTCTCAGTTTTGTCATTGACTTATGACTTAGAAAAGTCACTTTCTGTATGATGTTTTATTACTGTTTAAAAAATGGAAATAATAATACTTCTTAAAACTCACAGGTGATATTAAATGTAATGATGATGTTAACAAATGTTCTAATATCCATAAGTAAAGTGTTTTAAGAAAAAGGCTAAGACGTGTCACACCAGCAGTTTTGACCATGTTGTTCATCAAGAACATTCCAGGGCAGAACATCACTCCTATTGGATAAAGTAACTGTGGGATTAAATACTACCAAAATTTAAGAGCCCAGAAAAATTACTGTTAGCAACATGAGCCACAGAGAATAACAATGCTTTTTCTTCCTTTTTTTTTTTTTTTTCAAAGAAACCTTTGCCTTTTCTGAGCTTCTGGACCTGAAGCAGGCCTGCAGAGAGGACCCAGTGAGGAGATGAGCTGATGCAGAGATCGTTGCAGGGGATCTCTTCAAACATATGGTGTTTTGAGGATGCTCTGTGGAATTCCAAAGCTGCCACCGTTAGTCTCATCAAAGAGAAAATGTGAAAAATACAACTGGCAGTGGCTATTGTGATATGCAAGACAGTAGGAATTGGTACTGAAAATTGGGGGAGACTTGTGGTAACAGATTCATAGTATTTTATTGCTGGTAGCAACCCACCATCAAAAAACACCTCAGTTTGTAGGTTTTCATTTAAAAAATGCATAAATGCTCCCTTTTAAAATGCTTAACATGAGTAAATGTATTGAGGGTAGCTGTTGAGATGATCTAGAAATACAGGTTGCCTGTGCTTGAATTCTGAATTCTAACTGCACTTTGAGAAAGTTACTTCATTTTTCTAATCTATTTTCTCATCTGTAAAATGGGATAGTAATAGAAGCTTTTTTGGGTTATTTTAGTGAGACAAGATAACTCACATAAAGCTGATGTAGAATAGGGCGAATCCCCCTGGTAGAGATTCAAGTCCAGAGGTGAGAGAGGTGGCAAAGGTCCTGAACATGTGTGGGAGAGAATTCAAGGGCATGATGGAGTTAGAGTCAAAAGGAGAGTTTATTAGGGAGGGAATAACACTCCATAGACAGAAACGTGTCCTTCTCTCAGAGGCAGAGAATGAGAGAGACCCCAAGTGTTTAAGGAATTCAGTTTACATCTGTGTTCCTTTCCTGGGATGGTTATGCAGTGTTAAGGGCATGGAGAAGTGGTTGTTGGTAATCTAAGCAGGAATCTTCCGGTAGGTTCCCCGTTGTCTGGTTCTAAGCTGATCAGCCAAGTTCTGTGTCTAGCAGCATGTAGCAGGCTCTGAATACAATTTAGTTTATTATTTCATTCTCGTTTCCTATTTCAAAGCCTCTTCCCTATTTCAAAGTCCTTGGCATACAGTATGTACTCCATTAATTCTAGCCCTTATATTAGATGTATTTATAAACTATAAGAATTATACAGCCATAGTTCCTGTATTCAGGGAGGCATTAATCTTCTCACATGCCCACCTATCCTCTTCTGTGTTGGAGACATAATGGAAGGAGGTGGCTTGACAGATGAAAATACGCAAAAGTTGGAGTCAGGTAGACCAGATTTCATATCCTGCTCTGTCTCTTCTAACATTGTACCCTTCATGGAGTCACTTTAACTCTCTGAACCCCAGTTTCTTCTTTGTGTAACTAAGAAATGCACCTTTCTTCTTGGATCATTGTTTTTGGCAGCCCAGGATCAGCCTTGATGTAAACTCAAAACTTTCATTAATTTCCACAAGAAATCCATTCACACTGAGTGTATCATGATTTCTTTTTACATTCTTACTATGTAATTCATAGGAAGGTATCACATAAACTGCCCACAACTTCACTTGAAAAATTTCCATTGGGTTTATCTCTTCTCTCAATCCTTTCTTTCTGGTGCTCAGACATTGTCTTCCTCTTCCTCTTATACTTACCCCAAGAATGAATTCAATTTCATTCTCCTTCCCTTTTCTTCTTTGTCATCCAGAGGAAGGTGCTTCTTCTGCAAGAAACCTGGGTGCCAGTCTATTGTTCTCTTCTTTATTACAACTGGCTTATCAAAGTATTTTTCCTTAGAACCAATTTTCTTACCAGCTATGAAGAAGATCCTTTTTTTCTCTGATCATTTTTCATGAACTTCTTAATCTTTAGAATATAGTCAGGAATTCTTTCTTTGGAGAGAAACTGCTGGACACTTTCCACCTGCTCTTCCAACACCTCTCTGCCCTGCCCGGCACCCTGGAGGTTGCCCTCTGGCTTCTGGTTGGTTTGGCCATTGAGAGGCAATATCAGGAGATTGGAGGATGGAGGAAAGTGATTTTTTTTTTATTCTCTCGGCTTCCATCATGCCAGGTCAATGCAGACTGGATACATGTCTACTGAAGGCTACACCTCTTGTCAGGTGGTGTCCTTCCCTTGCAGTGACTCTCTGGGCTCGGGAGACACACTCCTTGCACTTTCAGGTTCCTCCTATAGCTGGCCTCAGGGATGCTTCATATTCTTCCTCTGGGTTTTCCTTACATTGTATACACACCTTTATAAAGAGTCTCTGTATTAAACTGCCCTTAATTACACCATGCGAGTGTACATTTTGTTTCTAGATACAGCAACCTAGCCATTTATTCATCCCTTCACTCCTGCATTCCCTCAAAAATTGTGGTTGAGTAACCATTTCAGGCCAGGAAATATTCTAGAGACTGGGACACAAAGGCGAATAAAAAGATGTATTTTCCATGAGCTCAGCTTTGGTGAAGGAAACAGACAAGTTAACAGATGGTGACAGTGGAGTTGTGATAAGAGACGTATTAACATTTTTGTTCTGGAAGGGTATGAGCGAGGTTCTTAACTTGCTTCGGGGAGTTTAGTAGAAAAATGCTTTATCATCTTTGAAGGATGAGTGGGCATTAGCCAGGTGGATGGGGAGGGTGAAAAAGAGAGGAGGATGAACTAAAGGAGGAGACAGTGTTGGAAAAATGTTGGAAGAAGGACGAACTGAAGGGGGGGGGTGCGGGGGAGCAGAATACAGATGACACCTGAGTAATTGATGAAAGACTGGATCTGTCAGCGAATGACCTGACTTTTCTCTCTCTCTTTTCCCATGGCAAGAATTGTGTTTAAATCCTGAACATGATGGAAATCCAGAGAATAGTTTTGTGTTTTAGAAAGATCTCTCTGGATGCAGTGTGGAGAATGATTTGGAGAGTGGGACCCTGAAGGTACTAAAGATGGTTGGGAGTATAGAGGAAAGGAATAGGTGAGAAAGAAATAAGGGCTTAAACTAGGGTAATGGCAGAGTAGATGCTGATGCAGGAGGGACTCAAGAGAAAGTCTACTTGGATAGGCTTTTTACAAAATCATTTGCAGCTGCTTTCTCGTTTTTTGGCAGGAGATATAGAAATACAGGCAAGGCAAGGAATTGAAAAGTTCTAGGTCTATTTATATTCTAAAATACACTTGTACATTCTGCAGTTCACAATCATATTAAAAGATCTATTAAGTACTCTGATACATCTGTGTATGTAATACCACCAGCCCTATCCAAGTAATGAGTTACAGAGTAACAATTCTAGCTTCCAAAGGGCAGACCACCCCACACAAGAGGTCTTTCAGCTGTGTTGGCATGAATGGTGTTCCCCTGGCTGTCTTTGTTCTTCAAAGAACAGGCCCAGGATCCAGGCAGACATCAGAATGCAGTGTGAGGGTCAGTGAGTTATGGTGAATTAGTCCTATTTAGGATATGAGTTAAGAGCTCTTTGTCATTGTAGGTGAGCCTTGGCTCAGAAGTAACAGAACTGAAATAAAGCTGTTGAAATAAAAATTGGAGTGCTTTCTCTATATCTCTCAGTGCCTCCATCCCTAAGGATAGCTCTTATGGCAGGAAGAGCATTTTTGTCTTTCTTCTCTTGTGGGTTTCAGGAATCTCTCATCGGAAAAAAGAAAAGTAGAGCCATGACAACTTGTTGCTGTCTCTGCCAGCCCAATACAGCTCTTCAAACTCACTTTATTGACAACCCCATTGTATCACTTAGTGGTTAGGAACAGGGCCTTGAAATTTGAACAGCCTGGTTTAAATCTGGCTCCACCTCTTGCTAGATGTGTAATGTGGGGAAAGTTGCTTAATCCTTCTGAACCTGAGTTTTTTAAATTCATGAATGGGAATATCAATATTTATACCATGGAGGTCAAAGAGGGGATTAAGTGAGCCAAAGCATGTAGATTACCTGGCTTAGAATAGTGACTCAAAGAAGAGTAACTTTAAATTTGTGGACAGTAAATTAGAAATGGGGGGTAGTCAGATTAGGTGCCCAAGCTGAGCCTCTACCTCCCTGGTTGACAGCTACTCAGGCTGGGAGCAGTGTGAGCCTTCAAGAACACTGCCTCAGGCTGGGGTTGGCTTTTGCATGGAAGAATAATGATTAATTCTGGAATGTTGGCTGACTTCTTTACAGTGAAGATTGAACTAATTTTAAACTATACTATCTGGTATTTGAGACTTCTGTCCAGGAAATCAACTAAGAAAAGACTGAGATAAGCAAGCAGGGTGGGGGACGGGTTGGGGAGGGGTGAGTGGGTGGTAGGGGAGAGCTTCTCTAATTTGATAAGCTTTACGTTTACAGTGTTATTACATGACTTCTGGAGGAATGTTCTCACTGACTTTTGGGCCTGCACAAGCAAGTGCTGCCATTTCAACTGGCCATCGGACAAGAATTTGGTATTGTTTCCCATTCATTCCTGCATTATTTACACATTTGCAATGCCACAGTAGAGCTGATCATTTCCCTTCTATAAGGTACCTCCTCTTTTGGACCTCCGAGCATGTTATGTCCCCTTTCTTCTTCCTTCCTTTCTGATAACAGAAGAGGCAATGCAATTGGCTGGCTAAAAGCAAGGATTCTAGAGCCAGAGGGCCCCGGGTTTGAATCAAGCTCCAGTACTTTTACAGCTGTGTTACACCTTGGGCAATTGTTTATCCTCCTGTGGCTCAGATTCCTCACATTGAATATAAAGACTAATAATAGGATTGTTGTGAGGATTAAATGAGTCAATATGTATAGAATGTAGAACAGATCTGAGTAATAGTAAGTGCTGTATGTGTTTGTGTCATGAACTATTTTAGACACTTTTCATACATATTATCAATCAATCCTCACAACAATCTCATGAGTAAGCACTATTTTTATCTCTTTTTTACAGATGAGGAAAGTGAAACTTAGAGAGGTTAAATAGTGTGATATCACATAGCTTAGTAAACAGTAGAGAATTAAACTCAAGTTTGTCAGTCTAAAAAGTCCACGTTCTTAACTACTGCTTATCCCGTCTCCCATGTTGTGTTGTGTTTTTGCTTTTGTTTTTTAATTGTTTTTTTAAAAACACACTGTCCTCAAACACATTTGGCATTTTTTGTTGATGCTATCTGACTACCTTAGAAGAGGATCTCCTTTCTTCTGACTGCAGATATGTGAATACTCAAGATGAAAGTAGATGGCTGGAAATAGAAAATTCCCAGAAAGCACTGGTAGCAATCACAGGAATAAATAAGTCAATTTGTTCCTGATTATCTACTGACATACTGCCTTAGACTTGGTTACCTCTCAGCTCTATTTCAGCTGACATCTCAGTCCCCAGACTTACCTTCTCACATCTATCCTTCAAGCTACTATGGAATTATCTAGCTAAACATGCTGCGTCTCAAACTTTGGACCTAAATTACCTCTAACAATGAAAAGTGCTTCCAGCAAGTGTGAGGGAGGCATAGTTTAAAGCATTCCGTTATAAGCATAAGATTTCTTTGAAGGTTCACATTTTATCTTAAAAATTCATGCAGATTTTACGATTATTTCCTTTTTGCTTTTAGGTAAATGTTTTATTTAGGAATTATTTTGGATTTATGGAAAAGTTACAGGGTTAGTAAAGAGAATTCCCTATTTTCTTTGTCCAGTTTTTCTAATTGTTAACATCTTACATGACTGTGTAACATTTGTCAAAACTAAATGATTCACAGTTATATGTTACTAAACTCCAAATTTTATTTGGACTTCACTATTTTTTCCACTAATATCTTCCCCTGTTCCAGGATTCCATCCAGGGGATCATATTGCATTTAAATGTCATATCTCCTTTTTTTCTGATGGTCTGGGACAGCTTCTCAGTCTTTTCTTATTTTTCATGACCTTGATTAACTATTTTGAAGATTACTGGTCAGGATTTTGTAGAATGTTCCTCAACTTGCTTTCGTCTGATGTTTTTCCACATGATTAGATTGTGGCTATGAGTTTTGAGGAAGAATACCGCGGAGTGAAGTGCTCATCTCATCACATCAGGGGGTACATAATAGCAACACGACTTTTCCCTGGTGATGTTAACCCAATCACTTGGTTGAGGCAATGTTTGCCAGGTTTCTTCACTGTAAAATTATGATTTTTCCCTTTCTTCTCTCTGTCCTTTAGAAGTGTGAGTCACTAAGTCCAGATCACACTCAAGGGGAGGTACATTAAACTCCACACCTTGAATGGGGGAGTGTGGACATATACTATTTGAAATTCTTTTGTAAGGAAGACTTGTCTCTTTCCTCCTATTTATTAAACAAATATTTATTTATATCAATTTGGATTGCTATTTTCTTAACATAAAACAATGCTTTTTACCCCTCACATCCACAAGTGGAATTGACTTTCAAGAAACGTGTATCCTGAGGATTCTCATACACCTAACACGAAGTTTAAGAAACACAGACAAAACCCAAGTCCCCTAGGCCACTTTCTTGTTTCCTTTGAATCATAGTCTTTAATAATACTTGTAAATGAAAGATTAATAATACACATAGATGAGCGATAAAGATCATTAGTGTTGTTTGAGGGTGAAGATGTTTGTCTCTATCACCAGTGTCTGACCAAATATAGGCACACTTCAGAGATATTGTGAGTCTGGTCCCAGACCACTGTAATAAAACAAGTATCACAATAAAGTTAGCCTTAATCATTTTGCTAGTGGAGGGTCTTGCCTTCAGTTTGTAGTTAACGCTAAACCTGTGAAGCACAATAAAATACAGTATACCTGTAGCTACTCATATTTCTCCTTTTGAAATTCTTTAAAGCACCCTAAAAAGCTTCCATATTAAGACTAAGAGTTAGAGGGGAAGTTGATTCAGCCACTTTTTGAAGATGTCTCTAGACTTTTCCCTCAAAGCATGTCTTTAACAATGCAGAAGCCTTTACAGGGTAGAAAAAAGCAGGTGGAGCAGGCAGGCATCCAGAGGCTTGTTTTCACCTGCCAGAAGTTAGAGACCAATTGTAGAGCTGAAGTAGCTCCTTAGCAATCTCTTTGGTCTGCACTCACGAAGAAGGTGGGGCTTCGAGTATAAAAAAGAAGAAGGCTGTTAGAAGACTGTTGATTGCTCTGTTGCTGGGAGTGGTCTGGGGTCTGGGGCAGTGCGTGATGTAGTCCAAAATTTTACAGGAATTCTGGTGCTAAAAAGTCTTCTGGTGCATATGAGGGGTGGGTGGAAAGAACCAAACTTTTTGTAGACCTCAAGGGGAGTCTTGGTTAGCTTACTTTAAAAGTGAAAGGTGAACAAAAGTAAGAGAAAAGGCATCTAAGTAAAACAAATTAAGGAACCGGAAAGAAGAGAAACTAGTGTTCTATGCAGACAAAAAATAGGAGGTCACTTAGCTTCCTGAAATCATTTTATTAGGTATGTCTTGTCCTCGAAATACAGATAGAGGAGAAAATTTTCTAACTACTGTGGTTTCTGAAGGGAGCTCATTCTTGACCTTAAGATTGAATCTTGAATTTTGAAAGTTCTCGTGCTGAAATTTTAGGAAGTCACTTGCTTTTTATCAATTTCCCGTTAACCTCTAGCATAAAAGATACTTCAGCAAAATCACTCTTTTATAAATCTCCTTTAAAAGAAATACATAGGTTTAGAGCTTCTATGCTTAAAACTCAGTATCTTGCTTTCTTCACAAAAAGTGTCACAATGGCTTCCTTTAAGCCTTCCACTGGAACCCTAAAATCTCTGTTGGAGAGAAACTCCTATTTAGAGTAATGGCAGGAAGTGAGGAACAACTAGCCCCTCTTTTCCCTGCTTCAAAATTAAAGGTTGAATCAGCTTGGGCAAAAACTGTGAGATAAAAGCATAGACTTCTTGGATTAGACTTATTTGAGGGAAGGAAATATCCTTTGTGATAATGAAAAGAACTGATGTGAACTTCAAGCATCATGTAATATTTGAGCCCTCTTACTAGGGAGTTAAGTTCTTAACCATGTTCCTTTTGAAGGCAGCTCTTTGAAGACAACAGAAAACCTGTGGGCTTGAAGCCCACCTTCTACCTAGATGTGGAAGTGGGAGGTAGAGGAAATTTATTACCTCACTTTGGGTTCCTCATTTGGTGTCACATTTGCTCACCTGAAAGCACTTCTCTGAAGATGAATAGGAGAACTTCTTGCATTTGGGATAGCGAGGAAACTTTAGCAGATCAGATGATGGTTACCCAGAACACTGAGGATTGGGAGGCTTCCTTGAGCTTATCGAGACAAAAATATCTGTCATAGGGAAAAGGGGTAATGTGGCATCTTTGTGACACTCGAGAGCATACCATGTGATGGGTACATTTATTATCCTGACTATGATTTCGTAAGTGCTATAGAGAAAATTGTGTTACAGTTCCTGTGTGTCAACTACATAAACAAAAGTTTTTCTCTTAAAAATAACACTACAGTCAAACACCTAAGTCTACCTGCTTTAAGAAACCTGGGAAATGGAGAAAAAGTCCAAGAGTCAGGACATGAACCTTCGTTCACCCTCATCCCCACCAGTGGGGAGTTATTTGTTTACACGATTCTTTGTGAAGAAGCAGGGTTCAAGGAGAAGAGCAAAGATGTGTAGTTCTTGGTTGCAATCTGTTTGACATAGAATTATTTGGCAGAGGAGATTTGGGATATTGAGAGTCACTGCTAGTTAGAGGTTATAACTAGAATTGAGGTGTTGGGGCGTGTGGTATGGAAAAGTCCTGCAGGATGAAGCCCAGGGGCAGGGATGGGTGACTGTTTCTCCAAGGCTGCCTAATGACACTGAAAAGCAATTTTCTGATTACTTATCTTGTAGGGTTCTCACCTGTAACTGTTCCTTTACTGAGCAAAAATTCCAGGAATTCCAAAAGTGGGTATACTAGTGACTTAACTGTCAACCAAGAAACCTAGTTAAATTTCGGTTTGAATTCTAAGATACTAAGTGAATGGTATGCTTTGTTTACTAACCCCCTTTCCATTTCTGTAAAGTTATTCAACCATAAAAACCAAGAAAAACAAAAGCCAACCTACATATACATCTTTACTTCAAATCTACAAAATACCTCAATAAATTATTGGGCAAAGAAAATATTCTAATGTATGGTCAGTACTAATAGTGGAGGTAACGAAAAGTTTACCTTTCCCACCACAGAAATACTGGACAAAACCATTGCTGTCTACTTCTACCCATCTAATCAATTAGGGGACTCAATTGCAGGAGAGTCCTATAAAACTGGTGGCTACAGGTGTTACTGCCTAGGCCTCTGGAGAACCACATGACTCTAAATATCAAACTAGGTATGATGGGTTAGAAGACAAGTTTACAGCTAAAACCATAACTGGAAAGGTGGGAGAAAAGGTTGAGTAACAAGCTTAATTGTAAACGGTCTTTTAGAACAAGACATGGAAGAGTGTAGGATTCCCCTCTGCCAGTGGGAATTTGGCCATACCTTGGGCCTTTTCTTCTGTGTGGATTCCTCTCTGGACTTTGGTCTGAAGTGCTTTCTGCTTTCTGTCCACTGGGCACAATTCAGCCTGAACCTCTTCTTACACTTTCTCAAAACTCGTCTCACTAGCTCGTGCTAGCTCAAACCCTGACTAATCCTTAGGGTGGCCTTAACTGAAATTCCTCAGCTGGGCTAAGGCAGTTGTGGGTTCAACTCATTCTGTAGATTTCTGCTTAGAATCCAGTGTTCACCTAGAGCACGAAGGTCCTGTGGCTACTTTCTGATTAGCCATGTATTAAATCTCCTAGCAACAAATCTATCTAAAACTGTCCATGGTCGAAGACTACCATCTTATAATATGCCACTCAGACAAATACTAAACAATAAAAAGGGGGTAGTAGGAAAACTGTCAAAGGCAAGGCAATTCAGTGATAGAAACTGGAGCCAAGTGAACTAAAACCTTGCCTCTGGGAGAAGCTGTTCGTTTCTTCAGAGATTTGTTAAAGTAGCTGTGATTTTAACTCTCACCCCCATAAATCTACATGTGGGTGTGCCAATATTAGATGTAACTCAGGCCTGTGGCTTTCAAACCTCTTGTGGAATACTATATAGCGAAGTTAAGAAAAGCCTGCTGTTGGAACAGCAGGAGAGAATGTATGCAGATCCCTTATTTCTAGCCTACTGCCTCAACAAGTCCAGAGAATATCTAAGGTACTTGGGAATGCAGTTTCAATACAACACCATATCTTATTGAAAGATAATCATGCTTGCTTCAGCAGCACATATATTAAAACTAGAACAATACAGAGTAGATTGGCATGGCCTCTGCACAAGGATGACATGTAAATTCATAAAGTGTTCCATAGTAAAAAAAAAAAACAAACCCATTAGTTGTCAAAATGAATCCGTGTTAAGGAAGGGCACATAAAGTTTGTATCTGGTTACAGCATTCTCCAGATTCTTAGGCTGCCTCTAGAGAAACTTCTTATCTAGGTCTAATCTCATTTCTTGTAGCAAATTTAAGCTTAAGTAGAATGGAACACTCTCAGTCTCATGACTTCCATGATGTCTATTTTAGTACTGTTAGATCTGAGACCTTCAATGGGATGGAGGTGAAGATGGAGAAAGTGTTCTCACTGGGGAGCTTTGGCCTTCATTAACTCGAATGGCTGGCATTTCTCCCTCTGAGGAACCAATCCTTTAGAAGCCTGTGGGTAAGAGCTGAGGTAGACAGCTTATCCAGGTCAAGCAGTTTCCCCTCCCCCACCTCCCAAACTAGAGCCATGGCCATAAGCCTGGTGACTGGAGCAAGTGCCTGGGTGGTAGTAAACAGTTTTCCTCTGAAACTTCATGTGAGATTGGTCTGAAGATGACTGATGTCGACACCCGTGGAAAGGAGGCCTTGTCCTCCTATAGGAGGCTGCAACACAGCTTATGGAAAAGACACCCAGTTGTGACTCAAGGTGCTTAATCAATGGCAATGCACAAATCACCACAGAAAAGGGTGAGAGAAAGCTGGCTGGGAATTTGAACTGTCTTCAAGTCTGGCTTTTTTTCTTTGAATTAACTTTGAAAATGATGCTGGACTGGACTTTATATTTGGCCTAAATTTTCTGTTATAATGCCCCATTCCTCCAAAACACATAGCAGTCTCTTCATGGTAGAAGTACTATGCCTCTTGTTACACTCATGAGCTCAGTGCTTTTTCGGCAACGCGCCATGTTAAGGTGTATAAACCTGCCTAAGTGACTGATTAGAACCTGAGATGATGCTGTTCCTGTGTAAGGCCCAATGTAAGTGAACATTACATTGAATTAAGTTTTCTCTAGAGTAGGTGGGGGGAATCCTCTTTACAACACGATTCCTCACTTAACTCTAGGTGAACTGATTCAACCTGGCTTGGAATTCAGAACAGCTGGGCTGACTTTCCACAGGTGTTTATATTCACTGGAGGCTTTGCCAGGGAGTAGCTTTTGTTTTGGGAGCAGGAAGGTAGAGAAGAGAGAAGGGTGTCTGCTCCTCAATCCTGCTTTAGAGAGCTGTGGTGAGGCTGAAGGGCATGAGAGACTGAGCCCCAAACTCAAGCTGGGCTGTTGTACAGGCTGAGATGTATGATGTAGTAAGGAAGTGAGGTGATAGTACTACTCGTTCAATAATCATAGTTAGGTTCTTACCCAGTGGAATGGAGAGAATGCAGATCCCCTTGGTTCATTTAGAAGGTAAGAAGTTATAATAGTACTACTTCCCTCAGGTGTTTTTGGGCAGTTGACATTTACTTATGAGCAGAACCTAAATCAACTTTTCCTTAAGCTCAGCTGGGGCCCAGGTAGAACTGGGGGCACTTTGAGGCTTTGCCGTTGTGGATGGTGGTGGTGGTAGATATGAGTCAACAATTTGGACTTTGATGCTAATATAATCTCCTTAGTGATAGGGGGCCGAAACAGTAGAAAACTGGGGTTTCGTGTTTATTTTATAGACATAACACCCCAAATAATGCAAAGCTTTCTTTGTGAAATGTTTGAGGAGCGAAAGGACAGAAGCAGAGTTAGTATGCTCTACTATGCCGGTGTTAATTAAGGGAATACTTCATCTGTAAAAGCTACCTACTTGCTAAGACTGCAAGTCCCCTAGTGATGCTGGCCAGCAGAAGCCCCAAAGTTGGGGAATGGGAGCCTAGGAGCTGGGCCAGTACAGATGTTGGTGGTCCAGGTGGCCACCAGTATACGGGAGATTGAGTGGGTGTGTAGCATTTTTGAAACTTTGTAGGAATTTTGCAGCATTGGCAGCAGAGGGGCATGCTGGTGGCATTTTCAGGTGGTGTTAAGGTATAGGTTTCAGAATCTACACTGTGTGTTGACCGTTTGCATGCAGATACACAACTTATCACATCTCATGTGCAGAACGGCCGGCCACCCTCCAGCTGCAGCACATCTTCAGAGGTCCTATAATAGTTATGCAAGTGGAGAAGTCGTCTGGAGGTAACTGTTTAATCAGAGCTAGATGGGAGCATTATTCAGTGACTAGTAGCAAAACTATAAAACACATTGACTTGAAGCTATTAAAATGTTTTGAATAACTTATGCTACATTAATAGGTGGCACTATTACTATAAAATCACTAGTTTGATTGCTATGTATCTTCTTAAAATGTTTCGAGTGTACAGGACATTGGTTAGACACTTAGAGTTCATGAAATGATCCCCCAATTACTCTATCACTCATCTGGTTCTACACATAGCCATTACAATATTATTGACTATAATCCCTCTGCTGTATTCTACATCCTTGTGACTATTTTTAAACTAACTTGTACTTCAACCCTTCACCTTTTTCTCCCAGACGCCGCCCCGCTGCAAGCCCTCTTCCCCCTGGCAGTCACCAGATTGTCCTCAGTCTGTTTTTGTTTAACTTGTTTCTTAGATCCTGTGCATAAGTGAAATCACTTAGTATTTCTTTCTCTGACTTATTTCATTCAATATAATAACCTCAGTCATCCATGTCATTGCAAAAAGTAGAATTTCATTTTTTTTAATGGCTGAGTAATATTCCATTGTATGTAAGACATAATTCTATCCAATCATCTATTGATGGGGGTTGCTATGTTTCTTGATTATCAACCCTAGCTGAGAATTATTTTATGCCTATAAGAATTGTTAATTATATCTGAGGAAACTGGGATCCCATTTACCTTGTCAGTTATAACGCCAATGACCTGGAAGCTCAGGTGCTTTCTCACTGTACTACCTCTCTGATGTTGGAGCATTTCTTGTGTGATAGTAAGGGTAATGAAAGAACCTCAATAGGTACTGATTGTTGTGGCTCTGGTGCAGTTTTAAATCATATACAATACTTAAAACACTTTCCAAATGAGTTCGTAACCACTTAGCTTGTTGAATGGACTGGGCCAACTTGTGACTCAGACGATTGTGATACAAGAGCTGTTTCCTTCACCTTGCAGGCTACCAGTGGTTAAGCTCTTAGAGGCAACTAATCCTTTATGGTAACTGGAAGGGTTCCTACAATCTGATGCCTTGTCAAGTTACCTTAACCTCTGAGGGGTTACTGTTCTTACAGGTAGCATTTGCTTTGTGTGTTTTTCCAATAATTTGGAAAAGTTCAAATTGCAGAACAAGTGGCCTCAATCCAGTTTTAAGACAAGCTTTGAGTCTTTCTCCAGCTAAGATGTCTGTAAACACCAACTGTGGTCTTGAACTAATATGTGATTACTCTGAATGGTGAAATCCAAGAGACTGGCCAGAGACATGTGACTTAATGGTGAAAGCATTTCTTACACATGTACACATATAACTGCCCTTGCCTATTGAAACAGAACTGATGTTGATGTAAGTGCCTAAACCCAGCAATAGACATAGGAGAAACTGGTATCTGACTGGACTCAACACTTAATAGGCTGGAAGAAACTTGGCCTGCTGTACTCTCAGCTGTCAAATACCCAGTTTCTCGCCTTAGTCAGGAAATGCTAACAGATGAAATCCCGTCAGTATTTTGCCTTGTCCTAGAATCTACAGGGTTTCAACAAAAGAATAATGACCCTGTTTGGTAATAGATGTTTTTTCAGATTCTTAAATCATAACCATAATTCACAGTGCTTTTTTCATTTTCTTATTGAGGTAACATTTGATTAATAATGTCATAAATTTCAGGTGTGGCCACAGGGTGTTTTTTGGAGTTTACAAACTAGAAAACTTGGAATTACAATTTACAGGGCTTGTGTTAATTTATGATCAGGTATTAAATGAATTGCCTGAACTCTTGCAACTTGGTTGGTAGTTGACAGATCTCTGTGGTTTTGTGGGGACACCTACTAACAACTTGAACTAACAGGTTCACCAGTTAGTTCAGATGGGGCATACAGAAATTTTCTGAAGTGTTAGCTACTGCATGCCTTCCTCTTCTCCATCCATCCACATTGTTTGTAGGAATTGGGTGTATTTTGGGCTTACTTTAGAATATTCTCTAAAGGTTCCTATACCTCTCACAGAGGTGAGGAAGATTTATCAGATCAATAGATGACAGATTCCCAGATGAACTGGAAAGTAGGACTACCAAAACAATGCTATGAGTACCCATAACAGCCTATGCAATATTAACTTCCTGAATATCATGTGAGATCCTCTTTAGGTTAAGGAAGTCAAGTTTGTCTATTCAGTGTACTTCATAGTGAATTCCTCATTGAACAGCTCTTTTCAAGTTTTTCTATTTTGTTGATCCACATAACTGGAGGTTATTCTGCTTCAGTGGTCAACTCAACGTGGGGCTCTTTTAAAAAACGCTGTGAATCCCTTCTGTTTGTGTTTGCTAGTATTTTTCTGGTTCCATTCTTGTGTTCATGCTAGTTACTCTCTTGCCTAAATTTACACCACTTTTTCCCTTACCTATCTTGATCATTTGTTCACATTCTATTTCCTGTCCTTAATCCATATTTACCACTTGGCTTTCATCTTAAACAGATGGTTCTGGTTACCCCTTTTCCTTATAAGCATTCTTAGTCTATATATATATATGTCTATTGCTTAAATGTGTAGAACTACGGTGATGGTTATGTGAACAGTAGATCAAGGTTATGACTAATTCTAAAACGTGTGAATATAGACAAATAGTAGCAACAGTAGCTAAAACTTGATACCATTGTACTGCTTTACATATATTGGTTGATTTATTCATAGTAAATACCTTATGGGGTAGTTTCATTATTTCGTAGAGAAAACCAGAAGCCCAGAGGTTAAGTCACTTCCTTAATCTCAACTTTAGAAATTATTCATTTTAGGTTGTTTTATGTGTACAACTAAACTGTCCTTAGGACTTGCTATAACATGACGATAGAACAACTATTTCACCTAATGCTTAATGTTATAATTAAGGGTTAGGTGTCACATAAATATCGAACTGTATCTCTAAAATAAACCAAAACCACACATAATTGGGTAGAAATCATTCCTACCTTGCTCAGCATGAAACTAGATGTCTTTGGGGAACAGTCACTTCCTGCATCAGTCTGTTTACCTGGCTCTTGTCATACAATGACTCAAATGTGAACTCTGGGTAACATCGGGCTTCTGTCATTACGTGCATGGAAGCTTCTGATGTGGCAAGATGACTGGTTAAGTGTCATTAGCTTAGTCATGTACGTGTTTGCATCAGATTAAATGACCACATAGACATAAAAAGGTGGAACAAATGTCATAAAAACATAGAACAACTCTTGCTGTTTTTTTTTTCTTTTTTTTTTAGTGGCTTAACTCCATCTAATAAATCTCTGGGCTATTTCAATAAAAAAACAGTTAAGGGCTGCTGCTTGTCACATAATTAACACATGTATATACTTCTACTTAAGTATTCTATTGAGCCTAGATTTTACTATTATCTAATTCAGTGAAGCAATTAGTACCTGTCACTTGATAAACTAGAATTGATGTAGAAATCTTATTGAGGTATTACAACAGCCAGTTTCTACTTCCACTGACTTACCCAAGAAAGCACTTACGTACTGGCCCACTGCCAGATAAATGAGTTGCAACTACTCACTCCTAGGTAGTTATTAACTTTTATAACTGCTCAATGTCTCTCCTATGAGAACTGGGATTTTTGAACCTCAGATATGCTTCCAAAGCCAGATGCTAGTTCTGAGTGAAGAGGTGATGAGATGTTCACGGAAACTCCACTCTCATACCTTAAGTCATCTTACTCTTCATTACTTCTACTCTACTTTATGGATAGGTGATTAAAACCTTGCACTCTGTTTTCCCAACTAACCCAGCTGTTTCACTCAATGACCTTGTCTTTAGCTTGCTTACTCAACTCTTCTCTCTTCAGTCCTACCAAGATTGTTCTGTCTTCATATGGACCTCCAGTCTGTTGATCCCTTTACTTTATTTCAATGTTCCCATTGTTGGCTCCATTTCCTTGTTAGCTTGTTTTCTCTCTCAAGTAACAATCTTATAGTTCTATTTGTGATATTTACCTAATAAACCTCATTCCAGCATGAATCAAAGTATCTACTGTGTCCTAATATTGGAAAGACAGTGCTTGGGTGAATTAATAAACTCAGTAAAGAATTAGGTCACATTAATCACAGAATCATTAAAGAATTAAGGTAAACTCATCACTGACTCTGGATTCTCCCAACTGCTAAACACTTGCAGAGGGGAAGAAGCCAGAAAAACAGGATTTTTGAGTAATCTTAAGCTTAGATTTTTTTTTTCAAAAAGGGTAACTTTTTTGCTTCAGAGATTATAAATGGGTTGGTAAAGCATGGATTAATAACCACAGATTGATGTAACATGTGTTGAAACTCTTGTTTCAGCCTTATTTTCAACTTTTCATACTAAACTCACCAATTTAAGTAGCTGCCATATTTTAAGATGGATTCCTCCCTCACTTTCTGAATCAGTCTCTGGTATTTGACTGCTATAGGCTAAGTCCTGGGACTGTGTCTTTAGCAGCAGGGACATAGAGCCCTTAGGACAATGGGACTCAACGTGAGAAACTCCAAAGTGATCCAAGAGACACTGGGCCTCAGAACATAACAAAGTTCCACTTCCACAACTATGTTGAATAATTGTCCTGATATGGAGGGCTTGGGTAACTGCATTTCTAACAGCTCAGCAGACAGTCACGGGTCACCTGTCTTCTGGAAGATCATGTGAAGTCAAGAATAAGTGTCTTCTAGTGAACTTCAACTAAAAATTTACTTCCCTACATCTGTAACTGGGATAAAGCAAATCCCCTCTTAAAAGTGGCAGTATTCACATTTTCAACCCCCAAATTTCAGACAAATTAGCAAAGCAGTTTTACAACTTAAGATTTCCTTTTTTTGGGGTTGCTAAGAGTCCCTGTTGGAAATGCATAAAGCGCTATTTGGTGGTTGAGCCCTAAAATGCTTAAGTAGCAAGACCTTGTGTGCAATTCCTGAACAGAAACCAGGACTCCACAAATGTGAGGCCATGACATTAGACCCCATTAGTTTGTCTCCCTATGGCCATTGACATGTATTTGTACAGTCTTCATTTTGGGGGCCTCTTTTCATCTGGGTCTCCTATCTCTATGGGGTTGATACTTATCAACACCATCCCTCCATTCCTCCAACCAAAGCCTAGTTGCTTTGTTCTCATTTGCTCATGTTATTTGAAAATGGGTAAAATTGAAAATTTGGGCTGGTTGGAGTCCTGAACAATGGCTTCTGATTAGTCTTAGAGGAAAAAGCACCTTTTCTCCCAATAATACCTTCCTATTTTTAGGTGGAAGTTTTAGGCCCTGGGGCTAATGAGATAACAAGAGTAAAATGGTTAATTTTTTAGGCAGTACTAATCACTTTTACAAAATGAGTTTATAAGGCCAGGGCAGCCTAGACTAGTTTACCTAAGACTATTTGGTATAGGACCAGTTTCTAAGCTGCCATGGGCCAACATTTTATAAAATACAGTAAAATGAATTACTAGAAAAATAAAAGCCAAATCTCATTAGGCTTTATAGACATGAAACTACATCTTGATAAACATAATCAGAACAAAAGGGAAGGAAATATAAAACTTTCATTTATTAAAATAGGTGACTCGAAGAATTACAATTGCAGAATGATAGGTAGTGTCTTGAAGAATTAAGTATAATTCATTGAACCAAATGTTCTTATGCAGAATGAATACAGTGCGTTAGTACTTCAAGCACTTAGTTTTTAATGTGACAAATGAGTTTGCTTAACTCCTTTATAGCTTTATTGAAATAAAATAGATAATTAGTTGTTCACTTATATTGTACAATTCAATGAGTTTTTAAATTAGAGTTGGCATACAATAATACATTAGTTTCAGTTGTACAGCATAGTGATTAGAGATCCATGTAACTCAAGGTGATCACCCCACTAAATCAGGTACCCCTCTTCCCACTTACATATAACATTTTTGATTATTTTCCTTCTGCTACACTTTATATCTCCATGACTTTTGTAACTATCCATTTGTACTTCTTAATCCCTTTGTCCTCTTTCACTGTTCTCCTCCACCCCCGCTCCCTTCTAGTAGCCCTCAAAATATTGAGTTTGTTTCCATTTTTGTTGTTGTGAAAGCTAAAGAACAAAATAAACATGGATGTGAAATCATGTATTTCTTTCTGACTTCATTCAGCATAATACCCTCTAGGTCCATCAAGGCAATATCTTTTTCCATCCTGTTTTAGTTTGTGTCTCTTAATCTGAAGTAAATCTCTTGTAGGCCGCATATGTAAGGGTCTCATTTTTCTTATCCATTCAGCCACCCTCTTTTGGTTGGAGTACTTAAATTCTTTTCCATTTGAGGTGTTAATAGATATGTAGTTATTACCATTCTTCATGTTTTTGATAAATGTTTTTCCTTAAGTCCCTCCAACATTTCCTGTAACATTGGCTTATTGAATTTCTTTAGCTTATTGACTAGGAAGCTTTTTACATGTCCTTTGACTCTAAATGATAGCTTCACTGGATAAAGTAACCTTGGTTATAGATCCTGGGTTTATATCACTCTGAATATCTTGTGCCAAGCCCTTCTGTCCTGTATGGTTTCTTTTGAGAAGTCAGTTGCCAGTCTTATGGTGCTCCCTTTGGGTAATTGATTCTCTCTTGCTGCTTTTAAGATTCTCTTTGTATTTAGCCTTTGGCATTTTAATTATGTCTTTGTGTGGGTCTCTTTAGATTTATCTTTTCTGGGGACTCTCTGGGCTTCCTGGGGTTGTATGTCTATTTCCTTCAGGTTATGAAAGTTTTCCATCGCTGTTTCTTCAAGTAGTTTCTCAACTTGTTTTTCTTCTCTAGGTACTCTAAAACACGAATGTTCTCAAATTTAATTTTGTCTCATCGGCTCCTTAAGTTATTATATTCTTGGCTTTTACTTGCTTATATGATTGGGTGTCCTTGGCTTCCCCATCCTCTATATTGGTGGTTTGATCCTCTTCATCCACTCTGTTGATTCCCTCTAATATACTCTTCATCTTAGATAATGTATTCACTTATGAATGGTTCCCTTTTATAATTTTCATTTTTTATCTCGTTGTTAAAGATCTCATTGAGTTTATCTACACTTCCCCTAACTTCATTGAGCATCTTTATAACCAGTGTTTTGAACTCCAAATGGATTGCTTGATTCCATTTTTCCTGGATCTCTGTTCTGTTCTTTCACATGGTTTCTGCTTCTTTGTCTTCACATTTTGGATGTGTCTGTTTCTATATACTAAGCAAAGCTCCTATGTCTCCCAATCTTATTAGTGTGGTTTTGTGTAGTAGGTGTCCAGTGGCACAGTCCTGAGAGGTGTTCAGCTGCAGGCCAAGTGTAGCCCCAAGCTGTGTCTCTTCAGGACCACCTGATAAGAGTCAGCAAGCAATCCACAGATGCTGTGCTTACAGTTGCCTCAAGAGGCCATGCCAGAAACTAAGGCCAGTGTGGGTCTTGGAGCTGCTTAGCAAGGGGCACAGGACTCACCCAGGCCACAACTAGATGTGGCTTGGGTAGGGCTGTGAGTTGGGGGAGGTATAGTTTCAGAGAATCCTCTGGGTGGAGCGACCTGTTATCCAGTTTGATGTCTCAGCTATGGCGGTGCTGAGTCTGCACACTGGGAGTGGGGAGGACTCAGCAGAGGAACAATGAATACCACCAGCATTTCTGCCTGGGAGAAATTCTTCTAGCCCTTGCTCCAACAACTCGGTCTCCCCCTGTAAGTCTCTGGTGCCCCTTGAGCAGCTGAACAGGTGCTGGTGCTCACAGTGAGCGAGTCTGTCACCGCAAAAGTCTGGTTCCAGACACTGCCCCTTTAAAACTGACATCTGCAGCAGCTGCTGCTGTAGCCTCTTGGACTGGCCTGACGTTTTTGTCCCCTCCTACTGTTGCAGGGTGATTTCTTATTTCTCTCCCTAGTTAGGTCTTCTGTTTAACCAGACCCCAGGTGACTCTGCTTGCTGTTTGCTCCGTGTTTCTGTCACAACTTTGATGTAGTCACAAGAGGAGATGAACAAAGTCTCTATCATCTACGCCATTTTGCCCAGTCCTCCTTAGGTTGGAATCTAGGTTGGATTGACAGCAATGCTACTCAAAAGGGATCATGTAACTAAAGTACTGTTTTAATTCTCCTAGTAGGGAGACTAGTCTCATACAGGTATGTTGGTCAGAATGAAGACTAAAGCCAACACAGCTGGCTCTGGAGGTATTTAACTTAGCCAAAATCAAGGAATGTTGTATTTTAAACTCACCTTCAACCCTTCATCACTAGCCAGTTAGCTATGTTTATCTTTCCACAAGAGGGATTCCAGGTCTGTATCTCTTTGCAAACCAGGCTATCATTCCCTAAGCCCATCCTATAAAAAATTCTGGAGGTGCTACTTTTCCATGGAATAGTTTGAGATCTGCAGGGAGGTGATATAATTTAGTGATTAGAACAGTCTTGGCAGATGAGCCTGAGGTAGAGTTCTAGATCTTCCATTTTCTGGCTTTGCAACCTGGACTGGCAATGCACTAGGCCATCAAACCAGGAACAGTGGCTGTGTCTGAGGCATAGCTTTCCTGTGTAGTGTCCATGTCCTAACCAACCCTGGTGCAGCTTATTCTGTCACTGAACTCAACCATGAATTAGTTCTGACCTGGGTAGGTAGCTTCTTTTGAGGTTCACTTTGGTCATCTATAAAATAAAGATAGAGTGGTATTAGATCTAAATTCTCTACTCAATATTGGACTTATCTTAGGGTTTCTGTGTGATTGGCTATCAGGAAAAGAAGGTAAATGGAAACATAAGAACTGCCTTGACCCTGTAATATACCATCTTGATATAATGAAGAGTCATGTCTTAGTAATTCTACCTTGTTCAGAGGTCTTTGATTAAACAGTGGCTATGAGTTGTAACTGATGAGGCATGCCCAAACGTGGGCTCTGGAACCTTCCCATGTCTGCCTGTGTAGGAATAGCTAACTTAAATCTCTTTTCTATATTGGTCTTTCTTTAAATTGTCATTTGAAGATAGGCTTCAACATTAAAGTTTAGGAAAACCTTGCATGCAATTATAGTCAACATCAGAACCAATACCAGAGACTAAGCTGGTCAAAATTCCCTGGTCCTTCTGTTGAAGGGTTGTCTTGTGTTCCAGACTGGGGCTAGAGAAAGGACATGGAATTACCATTGTCCTCAATGACTGTCTCACTCTAGTTGGCTTTTGAAAGGCAAGGAGCTGAGGACCGCCTAAATCCTTCTCTTTGCTTTTAGGAGGAAAGAAAGGACATGACTCCTAGACTGAGAAATAGGACAGTGAAACACGAAACAGCTGGGGAAGATTGAAGCAGTGGCTGCTGGATTGAATGATGCCAGAAGACCATGTAGAACTGAGTAGGCAGTGGCATGGCAGGGGGAAGCCTACTTTGTAGCTACTTTGTAGCTACTTGGCCATGTGTTCTTTGTAGTGCTGACTGCCTATAGTGATGCCATAGGATGACCAAATCATACTGTAGGCATAATCACAGTAGCATTGTTCAGTAGTTCTATATTAATGGAAAGGAAATAGTGTGGAAGTATGTAATATGACTGGTTTCTAGCACTGGAGCACCCCAGCTGAAATAGCTGGTCACACAAAAGAAAACTCATGTTGTTCTAATGTTTTGTAAGAGCCTGCTATTGGCTTCTTGAATAAAGGACAAATTGAATGAAAAAACAAGGTTACCCTTCGTTGGTATAGTCAGTTTTGCTCCTTTAGTATCCATCAGGATATATACTTAGAATACCTTGAAGAGGTCCCTTGGAATGGGCAGTGGAATTGGGCAGATGAGTTGGAAGACTTAAAAAATCTGGCTTAAAGGGTAGTTTTGCTGTCCCTGTGAAATAGAATTCCCATTCCTTTGAAATACTAGGAAGTTCTTTTCTAGTTTCTTCTTTCATTTCCTTACTCAGTCATTTTCTAACTCTACCACTTCTTCCAGTCCATTTCAGAGGGGAAAATATCCCCTAATCCAAAAACTCATAATACAATATTGGAAATTGCCATGAAAACACAAAACAAGTGAAAAACATCAAATCCCTTCCAAGATTCACATTTAGCAAGTACACAAATTAAAAACTAGTCAAACTCAAGTTGTATAAACATGTACAACTTAGCAATTTTATTGAAGTATGATTGACAAGAAAATGAATCATGTAAAAGAAAATTATGGCTTTTGGCTTAACCTGAGTTAAGAACATTAACAATAATTTGCATGCAATGAATTAGCTTCTTAAATACAATAATTCATTTTCTACACAGTTTAAATATGTATTTACGATTCAGACTAACCTTGAACAATTTTAAGTGACAAAAATATACAGAAACAATTACAAGTGGAAATAATACTAGAAAGTGCCCTGTCTTTTTCCCAGAGACTTACAATATAAACTTCAGGTTAAGAAACCTTGAAAAATGTTTATATTAAGAATGTTTTGGAAGTGGTGAGAATAACAGCTTTCTTTTTGGTTCAAAATACTCAACATTCTGAAGTCATGGATCTTAGAGCCAGAAGGCAGCAGCCCCTAATGGGGGCAGAACTGAGGCATGGAATCCAGCGTGGGGGCAGCACGCTACTGTTTATTAACCAGTTCGCAAGGCTCAGCTCAGGTTTCCACTTTGAAAGAGCAGCTGAGGGCACTTCTACTTTAGAAGGGTAAACATCTGGTTAGTATGAACAAATTTCATCTTCATTAACTGGAATGAGCGGTAACTTGTGAAATACCTTTCCATTTTAAAAGTCTATGTATCCGAATCCACAAAAGCAACAGGACTGTTGTGGGTCTGATTAACATCCATGAGCTCTGTAAGCAGGGAGCATAGTGTGGAGCAGCTCAAAGTTCAGCTGTCAGTGGCACCTTGAAGTTGATTGTAGTCATCTTTCTTTAAATTATAATCATAGCTATACCTGTTCTTCTGGCATTGTAATTTCATTAGCACCTTTTCATTAACACCTTATTCCTATGAACACTTTTGGGGCACAACATATTGTCCTCCAGGCATGGGGCGGGGGCGTGGCAAGTAGCAGGCTGGTAGCAAGAACACAGACTCCCTTGTTCTTTAGGAACCCGGGCTTGCTCAGCATAAAACTGTGGGAACTAACCCTTTGTGTGTGCAGGGAAACTTTGCCAATAAACCACACACCTGACAGCAGAGGCCTCTCATGGCGATTCCACTGATTCCATCTTCCCAGCTGTGGCTGCAACTCTGGCCCAGGTGGGGCAAACACACCCTCTGGGGCAGTAGTTGTCACATCATTCACTCCCTCAATGAGAACAGTAGACCCTTCAAGAGCAGGTGCCACCTTCTCAGAGGGAGCAGTCACTTTAGGGGGATCAGAACTTTTCAGTGTCATCTACCCCCTTTTCTATCTCTGATTTTCTTTGTGACTTTGTCAGAATCTTGGCCTTTTACTGTGACAGGAATGTTCTCTTGATTAGGGTAAGCATATTCGCAGTCTCTCTTGCATCCAGTTGCAAGCCTTTCCTGCCCGCTTTTATTGATGGCTCCAGGGTCTCATGATGTCTCGGTGAAGGTCAACTGGTGGTAGTTCAGGGGGTAGTGAAGGAATTGATATCTTCTGAAGTCTTCTTACTATTTTATTACCATATGCCACCTTTTGTGGACAGGAAGCTTTGTCATCTTTCACAGACCTTTTTTTCATTTGGTCCCCTTCACTGAGATTCTTCGAATGTTTGGTTCTGCAGTAGCCCATTGTTCCTCTTTGGCGTTTACTGACATGAGTTTGAATTTGCAAGTCATATTTCCACCCCCCTGACTTCGTGGAGTTCCACTGGAAGATTTTTTCCATTCCTTTATTCTTGACCTCTTCTGAATAAGTGTTTCCTAGAGGAATGATGTACATCCATTCAAAAATTTATTGTTCCTCCCTTTAGTCTTAGCCAAGGGAAGAAGAATTGCATTAATGAGAGTAGGAATAATTCATGGGGCACATGTCGCTGAACCCCTCTCTTTAGCTTTTAGAGCTATCTGCCCTCTCTAAAACTAGAGAGGAAGAATGTGAAACCAAGCTGGGTTTCTCTACCTGTGTCAGAAGATTCATTCAGCTTGGTTCAGGGGGATCATTTCTTCCAAGCTTGGTTCTCTGATACAGTATAGCTGACAAAGGTAGTCTGATTCTAGGACTTTGTCTCGTTTTCAATTGAGATGGGTGGCACTTCACACATTAACTTGGGTTCTGAATTTCTGTGGGGCCATGACAAGGTAGCCTGAGAGGCACACCAGCCACACATTGCTGCTGGCCCTGTGTCCATGGCTCCACACTGGTATGCCAAGAACTAAGGCCAGGCTAAGGGTTTTCAAGTCTCCCTAGTGATATCCTGACCAGGTGTGGCCCCAGCAGAGCAGCAGGGTCAGGCTCTCCTCCATGGTGGGATACTATTATTCCAGGCAGTTACTGTAAAGGTGGGGTCAGACAGACCTGGAACTCAGCCAGGTCCTATTGCATATGACAGAGAGACTAGTGTTCTTGGGCAACAGTCTGTCAGGTTCTTGTGAGTGTTCTATTACAGAAATTCTGGATAAGCATGTCTTATCATATATGCTGGTTTGGAAACAGTGGTCCTGGTTTCCCAGGATAGACAGGATCTAACTCTAATCTCCTGGGAGAACAGCCTGTGCTATCTGTTGGATCTGGTCTGATAAAATCTTGGGGTATTGAACAGTTTCATGTGCCACAGTCTGAGCTGAAGATGGTCTTCATAGCTCCCTTTCCCATGCTATATTTACTACTTACTGGATCTGTCAGAAGTGAACTCATGATAGCAGTCTACACTGGGGTTATTTGGAGGAAAGATTCTCTTTAAGGTATTAGAGACTTGAGTTTCTGCCATAAGAGAATGTCAATTGGGTGAGTTAAATGGAAGGTAGAAATAAAATACCCTTAGGAATATCTCTGCTGTGGCAAAGTCTTGGCAGGAGAGATTAGAGTGGCAAGATATCTAAGATAATGTTGGAGAACACTCTCCTATCTGGAAAGAAGTGGTAAAAGTTTGAGGATCCAGAAGGACCTCCTTGGATAACCTTTGTAAAGCTTTTGGCCAGAGCTACTACCTCTTCTGAGGTGGTGCAGGGGATATTTAGTTTTAGTTTTCCTATGAAACTGCTCTAGTAAGCCAGAGGTAGTTCATCTGCTGGATAGAATGACTTTCTTTAAGCCTATGGGGTAGAGATATTTTAAATTCTCCAGTCACACACAGTAAGGAGAATGGGATTTTAGTTGCTAGAGGTATAGATGATAATGTAAAAAAGATACTTGTAGATAAAAGATACTTGTAGATGAATTTTAGGAAATAGCATGTGAACTTGTTTAACTATGGGTTGTGGCCAACTTCTTGGCTTAAGGTGCGAGAACAAAAGTGTCCTTCGGGTTCTGCTCTCTCATGGTATGTAGCTAGGAGAGCTCCGAATGCAGTTTTAGAAGGTATGTGTTCACCAGCAGGCAGTCCTAGCAGGAGGAAGAGTTACTTGCTGTGTCAGTTTGAGTCCTTTGGAGTTAAAAACCCAAGAGACTTGATGCGTAAAATGCCTGTGAGGGAGATAAAGGGAGTATGGAACAGGAGCAGGCAGAGAAAATCTTAATACTTCATTGCAACACCCGTGAAACGAGGACGAGAAGAAGAGAAACCTGAGAATTCAGTACACTCTGCAGTATAGTCTCTGCCAGCCTGAGGGGGAGCTCCAGTACAAAGAAGGCTGGTAGGAGTCTTGCCTTGGTTAGAAATGGTGAGGCCCTAGTATTTCCCTCTGCCTGGTCTTTGGTTAATTGCTCCCTAGGAAAACATGTCCTAGGCTTGAATGCTGTAGCAGATCCTGAAGGTGCCAGCTATGCTAATGATTATAGCAGGTTCTGTCAGGAAGGGAGATTTGAGTGGCATGTTCCCATGGCTACGACATTCTTTCTCTTGTGTGGTATGGATGTACTTCTCCATATTCATTTGGGGAGAAACTGTTTTTGCAATTCCTTCTTTCTGAAAAGTCTCATAAGAGAGAGGTTAATAGGAAGAACTACAGCTCTCACTGCTGTAATTACTCTCAGCTGCTCTGGTAATTACCTCCCTCCTCCACTAGCCATTCTAAATTTCTCTTACACTCGTCTATCACCTGTCTATAGTTTGTGGTGGCAGGGACCAAATCTCATGCCTGAAGGATCTATTGTCATGGAAACTATCCTCTTCTCAGGCCAGTATTACCATATTTATTCAGTTACAGCTTGACAAAGGCATATTGAGAAGTCCTCAGTTAGATCACCTAAGTTCTATAGATATTCCTCTTTGCTGTCACTGTAACAGACTTACCACCCTTTGTTGATAGGTCAATCATTTCTGCCAAAATGATGGCTTTTCTGTAGGCTGGTTCCTGGGTACAGTCAAAATACCCTGGTTGCAGGTTATAGCATGTAGTTCAATGAAACTCATCCTGAGTTTTTTGGTAAGACTGCATACCTTCTGTGGATAATGATTTCTAACCCTGCAGAGCCAAGAGTTGCAGGAATGAGAATAACAAAGTCATCCAGTGGGTCAGTGAGAGAGGTAGGTAGGGCACTCTCCTCGTTCTAAGACTCATGTAGTTGTCTTATTGGAGACACAGCATCATATAGGCCTCTTTGACACAGTGGATGTACTTTTTGGAGGATGGCATCACATCTATGCAAAGGATTATCTTGGACCTGGCAATTGTTCTTTCAGCAAGATATAATAACAATGAGGGCAGGAGCTTCTGGATGGTATAATACGTGGAGTGATCAGTGAATCCCATGGTCATGAGTCTATCCACACTCTTTGCTTTGAATTGGGTCCTATGGTCAGAAACTAGGATGTGTACAACTCCTCATACGTTCTATAAACCCCTATAGTAAAGCTGGTTGAGAAGTCAAGCCCATGACTAATATAGGTATTTAATACCATGAGAAGCAACTTTTGATTCTAGGATGAAAGGTGCTCAACATAGTTGACTTGCCACATATGAGCATCTTTTTTAAAAAATTGTTTTTGATAACATTGGTTAACGAAATCCAGTAAGTTTCAGGTGTACAATTTAACAGTAAGGCATATATGTGTGTGTGTGTGTGTGTGTGTGTGTGTGTGTATATAGCGTGTGTGTATATAGCGTGTGTGTGTATAGCATGTGTGTGTATAGCATGTGTGTGTATAGCGTGTGTATGTATATGTGTGTATAGCATGTGTGTGTGTATATAGCATGTGTGTGTGTGTATATAGCATGTGTGTGTGTATATAGCATGTGTGTGTGTGTATATAGCATGTGTGTGTGTGTATATATATATATATATAACTGTAAGGCATATAAGGCATATATATGTGTACATACATATATTTAACAGTAAGGCACATATATGTGTGAGTGTGTATATATTGCATTGTGTGTTCCCCTCCCAGAGTTAGATTTCTTTGTCATCACATTTGATCCCCTTTACCCCATCTACTTTCCCCCTCTCCACTCCCCCTACTCTTTGGTAATCACTAGTCTATTGTTCATGAGTCTCTGTCCTGTTCTTTTGTTGCTTCTAGGTTTATATCCCACATATAAGTGAATCATACAGTTTTCAACTTTTTCTGTCTGGCTTATTTCACTTAGCATGATTATCTTAAGGTCTATCCATATTGTTGCAAATGGCAGTGTTTCATCTCTTATGTCTGAGTAATATTTCATTGTATATATGTACCACAACTTCTTTATCCTATCATCTATCATAAGATACTTTGGTTGCTTCCATGTCCTGGCCACTGTGAATAATGCTGGTATGAACATCGGCGTGCAAATATCTTTTCGGATATGGGTTTTCAAGTCTTTGGAATAAATACCCAGCAGAGGGATTGGATCATATGGTAGATCAATTCTTAATTTTTTGAGGTACCTCCATACTGTTTTCCATAGTGGCTATACCAATTTGCAGTCCCACCAGCAGTGTATGGGGGTTCCTTTTTCTTTGCATCCTCTCCAGCATATCAGCATCTTGATTCTCTCAAGGAATACAATTAATCTGGGAACTCGGTGTTGCTCTCTCTTGGTGGCAGGTTGGCCCTTCATAGGCGGTAGTAGCTAGACTGGCTCTGATAAAAACAAATGCATAACATTGGGCCCATATATGGACTCTCTTTGCCACTGTGGCCACTTCATTTATGTATCTGCCATTCTAAATACGGTGTGACTAATGTCAGGTGGCAGCCATTTTATCTACTTGGTTATTTAGTACCTCTTCTGCGGTGGATCCTTTCTGGTGAGTGTAAACATGGGATAAAAAAATTCCCATTTCATCCCAATCTCCCTATGTCCACCTGTATTCATTTGCCAACATCCTGTCTGTTTTAGTCTTCCTTCTAGATTGTTAACCAGATAGCTAAGCCATTGCTCATGTGTTTACGTACATTCTCACTTTAGGCCCCTTCTCCTTCATACATAGTAGATGACCAAGATGTACTGCTGGAAATCTTACTCATTGGAAGCCAGAGCTAATATTTGGCTGAACTTGAAGACTAGTCATTCTCCGGTACCCACTCACTTTGTTTATGGGCCAGAATGAAGAATTAACCTGAGATTAAAGGACTACCAATCATTTTGCTTGATTCTTAAACATAGAACTAATATTGGCCATCCTGCATGCAATACTTTTGACTTAAGTTGTCTGATATAGAGACATTTTTTAGAAACTCACAATTTGCCTTCTCCACTGTGATAGCTCTTACTTCACATGCCAAGGACCCAGTGTAGGGGTATTCCAAATGCCAAGTATTTAATCTCAACTATGCACTCAAGGGTAATTCCTGGATATGCTCTCAGACTTACTATACTAGTTGTCAGCCAAATATTTGGCTAGGACTCCATTTATAACCTGACACCCCCCTCCCATATGTCTGCACTTTAACATGGGGTCAAGATACTTGGATCTCAAGATATCAATGTCAGCTCAGATCCTATGTTCAACAATTCTTGAATTCCTTATATTAGTGTATATTAATGTGAATAAATAGCTATAGGAACAGATTGTTTCCAAGAACCCTTGCATGCTCAACTGGTCTGGTCCCCAACTTTAAAGCTCCTGGCACCAGAATCCATGCTGCTGGGGGCATAAAAACTAAGACCAACATGAATAAGGTCTGACCCTTCCTTGCTTCAAATGAATAAACCTAATGGAGAAAATAGAAATGTAGTGGAATGAATTTAATGTGGTGATGACAGTAGAGCATCTGACTAATAGTAAAGAGGTACCAAAGTTAGTAATGGAGGTAGGGTCAAGGAAAGTGAGCCCTAAAATAAGTTTTAAAAGAACTTACCTATGTGAAAAAGTAAAGATTTAGAACAAAGTGTCTTCCATGTAGACAAAAAGAACAAAGCATATGGAGAACTGCAAGCAGTTTGATATTAACAGTACCAAGCTGGAGAGAAGAGCAGGCATCCTTGAAAGATGCAAGAGTTAAAACATACCTAAAAAGTAAGGGAAGACATTGGATGGTTTTAGACAAGGAGTGTTATGGTCAGACTAGTATCTTCAACATTATAGCAGTATTTCAAGCAAAAAAGATGATGGCCTCTAAAACTAGAATGGGTGTGTCATAAGAGTGGGTAGTAATTGAGATCATGAGTAGCTTCCAGGTTTCTGGTATGGACATTGATGAATATGGTGGTATCATTAACTGAGTGAAAGAAGTTTAGAAGGAAAGAAAATGATTGTCTTACCTGATCTTATAATTTAGATTCAATAAAATCTAGCTCATGATGGGTAGCTCCAATTGGGATATTACTGGTGTCATGTTCAATCTCCCTATGTCCACCTAGATCTTCACTAGGGTCCAGTAGTTAATTCATTATCTCTCTCTCAAATGGAGAGTAGTTCTTTGCCATAGAAGACATGGCCTTGCTCTAGAATCCTAGAGGTCTATATTCTAGCTTGTTTGGATTTCTCAGACGTATAGAGAAACTTCATGCATCACAAATACCTCCTGGCACCGTTGGATCTGCTGGATCAAGGGAAATTCAGAGCACCTTATACTACAGCCTAGACTTACTACTAGAACCATGGTACTTCTCTAAGCATGGACAGTTTTCTCAGGATGAACTCATAGTAGGGTGCTCTGAAGAAAATGCTTAACTTCCCTTTTCTTAGGATGTTACTTTTTACCCTTGGATACCTCAAGGAACCTGCTTTTCCTGTACCAGACTCAGGTATGTGAACATGATCCAGCGTCAATGGGCTTTGGGCTATGGAGACCCACCTTCGGGTTGGTGCTTACTCTGGCACATTCTTTAGCTCTTCCTTAAAGCTCTGATAGGCTAGTGAGATGGTTCTAGGAACAGACCTTCTCCAGGATGAAGAATAGGCATCGCTATTGGTCCTTTCTATCATATTGAGTACTTGGGTTTTACTAAGCTCAGTATAGCAGGGCCTAGTTCAGGGAACTGAAGGAATGGCCACCTCCATGGTCTTAGGGGTATCTAGCTGTTTACAGGGTGGAATATCAGAGTGGACTGGGTTAAAATGAGAGCAAGGATGACCAGGTCCCATTTCCCAAATTTCTTGGCTGTGGCCAGTCAAGGGAAGAGAGCCGTTGTTAAATCCTTCACGATAGTAAGTTCCCTGTACCCTCAAAGGCTGTATTCACCACTTTGAAGGGAATCTATTCTATACCAGCATTATGGACAATGGTGCTCCATGAGTGGGTTTTATGACTCTGTATCAGGTAGGATCCAGTGAGCAAAATGGAGCCCATTCCAGGGAGTTCAATAGATGAAATTTGTCAATAGTTAGCAATATTAAAGGTGTCAAAAGCTGAAGGAACATACAGGTATCAATCAGGCACTAGGGAATGCTTGAGACTTCCTTTCTATAACTTTAAATGTCATATGAGCAGTATCTTGAAACTAAATAGCCTTGACAACCTTATTAAACATAGACGGAGGGAGCAGCCATAGAACAGTGAAAATTAAAGTGAACTCTAGCCATGACTGAACATCTCCAGGAAGCTACAAATCACCACCAACACTTTCGCTGATGTAGACAAATAGGAATAACAGAAATATTGGTTAAAAAAAAAAAAACTATGCCAGGGCACTCTTCCATTTCAAGCGCAATGGGAAATTCTGCTTAAAATATGTAGCTTACTCTTGCTTTGCCCTATATATCCTGTGCTCACCTCTGCTTCAATACACATTGTCTTTGCTATTTATTATTCAACTAGATAAGAGCATATTTGGATATGATAATGAAACTGCCAGTTAGTCTTTGATTTTTCTTGGCCAGATCCTTATAGGAAAAAATGGCCTACTTGTCATACTGCTTGTATAATTCCTTTCAACCACATTACCTACAGGGAGAACTGAAGAATCCTCAAACTTATTGTGAAATACCTGACATGTGAGCCCGTCTTTATTAGGGAAGGTGATTCTGAATTGGAGCCTACAAAATTTTGAGTTATTCTATAGCACATGCAGACAAAGCTGGATTTGTTGTGAAGCTTCCTTATGTCCTCAAGCTTTTAGATTACTTGACAAATTGAAGTAGCACATCCAATTGTGTGTTGCCTCAAAAATCAGAAGAAGCCAACTTAGCATTTTTCCTCTTTTAGCAGGCCATGTTCAGTGGCTGGGTAACAAGGAATCCTTCACTTTAAGCATCAAAGCTCTCACCTGAGTATTACCAAGATATGTACCTGCAGTGCCTCCATCTGGGCCTGCACCATGGGATTCAGGGTTTATCCCACTTGTCTTCCTATTCTTAAGTAGCACAGATCTTATGAGGGACCTAGACTGCTGATGCTGGCTCTTCATTGTCTTAATTCTGCCTCTTGGGTTTGATTCTAGCCTATGAGATAGAAGTGAATCTGACATTCTGAGGCCATCTATTTTCAGAGCTAGTTGATCTATTGTCTACACCTTAGTAGAATCTGATTTTCACAGACACTGTTCATACTTCAACAAACCTCTGGAGGCACAGAACTGCTCATGACAGCCTCCTTAATACATAATGAAGGGATGAGGTCCTCTTCATAAGCCTCTTAATGTTATGTTCCATGTGGTTCACAAGGTGTTTGGTGAAAACTCGTATCAGCTGTGGTTCAAGCTTTTCCTACGTGGCCTTTGTGGCAAGGTCATTGGGTGCTGGCACAGACCTATTAGTCCACACATGCTAATCTAAATTATTACTGGTGATAGTAAACTTTTCTGTTCATGAATCTGTTGTTCCTAAAATGTTGAAACTAAGAGCCTTGAAGTTTTTTCTTATGCTAATTGCAGATAACTTTTGAAGGAATTCACAGAAGAATGAAATGTCCCTTTTTAAATGAAAAAAAAAAAATACTGACGTGACTTGTTCAAGGCAACAGTAATGGATAGGACTGAAAAAAATCCATCTCTGTAATTCCATAGTGAGTTTTTTTTCTGCTACTTTGCCTACCTTTCAGTTTGTATAGTTTATGCTTCTAGTTTATTCCCACATCTATTTGAATAAATCGTGATAGCAACCATAAATGATCTGTAGTAATTTAGGAACAATTATGTGACTTTTGTATTGCAATTTTGAGTACTTTTAGTGTAGATTTCTCTAAAAGAAGATTCTGAAATGAGGATTTAAGTGGCTTATTTCAGAGATGTCTTCAGGAAACAAATGGAATATGGAAAGTGACAATGGATTGAATAAGGCCGGCAAGGGTACACTAAGAGTAACTGCTGTAGGCAACTGGGGCACAGCCCATTGGGGACTGAGGAACTATGAAATATGTTTGGGAATTGGTCCTCAGAGGAGTGGGGAAGCTAAAGTGTTTATGACTCAAATTACTGTTCCTGTTCATTTGTTGATGGTTGTCTCTGCAAGCAGGCTATCCAGTAAGCAGGTGGAGAAAACTCATGTGGTGCTGGAGAAAACCCTTGGGTAGAGAATTGAGTGTGGGTGCCTGAAATAAGAAGCCAATGGCAAGTGGTAGAACTGCACTTTAGCTGCAGACTAACTCAGTGTCAAGGAGATAAAGGATGAAGTTTCAAAAAAGCTGATTATCCATGCCCTTCCTTGCCTTGACTTTGAGTACACACAGTTACTGGTGTGTCAAGGTGGTTGCTGGCCACAGTCCTTAAAATAAGCAGGGTTGGTTGGAAGTTATATTCTTCAGTTAGGGATGTAATTGACATTAATTTCTTTCATTATCGATTCTCCTTATCCTTGGCCAACATTTTATACTGGACTAGATTTCTAGCCTAATGGAATACTCACACCTTCATTCTTCCAGTGTGAGCCTTGACTGTCATGCCTTGGTTCTTGCAATTTGCCTATTTTCGCTGAGCATCAGAGCACTCTCCTGTGATTACCTGAGTTCTAGACATACTAATTCCTGCCAACATGTAATAACAGCTAACCCAACTCATGATCAGGATTAATGATGCTGTCAGTAAAAGAAACTTTCCCTGCTGGGTTACTAGTTTGAGCCCAAATGACCAAAAAGTTAACTCCAGGTTTATGAGAACTGTCTTTTGGAATCTGTCTCCCACCCCTCAAGGCAACATATCATCACTCGAACCTCAAGCATGACTTCAAGTCGTAAGAGGGGCTAAACTGACTACTGCTATCTAACATGAGTTTGGGAACAAAGCACCACATAATAGCGATTGGTTCAACTTGTAGAGAACATTCTGGAGGACAGTCAAAGATCAACAGGCTATTACTAAGTCATCAACTTAGGTTGTAGGAATGCCTTCCTGAAGACTCATCTGTAAGACCATCAGCATCTAGGTGATGGGATACACATAAAGACAAGTAGATAATATAGTCATTGTCTTACCCCCTTAACTTTGAAATGAGTCCTTGGTCCAAGGTGGTGTTACTCAGCATCCCTGATCAGTGCTGCCTCTATAGTGGTTACTGTCATTGATGTGAGACACATATGAAGATTTTGTGTCTATTCCCTTGAATAGATGCACATGCATCTGGACTTTTTCTTGATTTTCAAATTCTATAAGGTACCTGACCAACTCTTCTTCCCCATCCCCAAGATGCATAGGTTTGAGCTGAATGTAAGAAACTTGTCTAAAAGAGGTAGATGGCAGGGTATCTACGTTTCTTGTTTCTGCTTAGTTTCTGGATTCGTTCAAATCCAATCATAAGTGTACCACTTTTTACCTCTCTTAGCACTGTTTCTTTTGGGCCACAAGACCTGAGTTCAGGACAGTGGCCCACAATCTAAGACTGCTGCAGAGCCTTCTTATTCAGGGCCCCGTTCAAGACTGGGAGTTTTCCAAGTCACGTTTGAGCCAGAGCAGCAGAACCAGTAGAAGGTGTATATGTACACATACACATGTATATAAAGTATAAATGTTATAAAAATATAGGAGGAATTGGTTTATATGACTATGGGGCCTGGCTAAGCAAGCCAAATAAGTAGAGCAGGAGGTCAAGATGAAAAGATCATGGGTAGGGTGGCAACTGAGGGATTCACACCAAAGCTATTGTGCACAGAGAGTCAAAAGGAACATTGTGATTAGGATGAATCCATGGGCACAGGTGCAGCCACTGACCACAGGTTGAATTTTTTAGTGGTGGGGGAGAAGCCACAGCTCTGATCTTAAGGTGGCACAACCGATGACAACAGGCTCATGAGTTTTGATGAGACACTTCATTAAAGTTGATTGTTTATGGGCTTTACTTACATCTGCAGCATGCAGTGTATGAATAAGTGGGGACTAGACCCTGCGCGTGTCAACACACCAAAAAAGCCATCGCAGCTGATGAATGGGTTGGGGTAGTATTTCTAAAGAAAAATATCACCTTAAATGTGTTAAATGGATTTGCAAAACAATCTATTTAGTTTTGAGGGGTGAAAAGACCTAGTACTCATTAAAAGTTAAAGAGGTTTAGTTGTCCAGTATTTGGATATACTGCATTAGCAGACTTTTCATTGATCTTAAAATGTGCTATTTGCAGACTTGATAAGTATTCTTATAAACACGTAAGCATAAAACACTTGTATACCTTCAAGTTTTTATCTTCTTTACATGAACCATTCATTAACGTGCAAATGATTTCCTTCTGATATGAAATTTTTTTCTGATGAGTTGCTTTCTCAATTACCAAACTGAAGTACTAGTACAAGTGATAGACAAGTACTACCCACACTGATCCAAATCAGTTGTACATGGGACTTTTGGGGACTGTTCCTAGGGTGCTGTGGGCTGAGGAGTTGAGATGTCCACTGAGGGCAGCACTCTGTCTCATTAAATGGCTTCCTTGCTTGTGAGTCTGAGGCTCTTTGAGCAGAAAGTGGTCATGATGGTGGTGATGGCTATAATTATGAAGCTTCCTATTGCCAAACAAACCATCAGCTTGATACTGCTGGGAAGTACAGAGGCAGTGGAGATAGTTATGCATTAGCAGAAATTTCAGCTCAACAGGCCTCTACCTATATTCCAGGTTCTTGGTAAAGATTGTTGAGTCTTGATAGAAGATAGGGGTTTCCTATTGCTGCAGCTGTAACAAAGTGGCTTAAAATAGATTTATTATCTTAAAATCTAGGAATTTGGAGCTGAAACAAGTCTCAAGAGACTACAGTGATAATGTGGGCAGGGCCACTTTCTCTTCTGGAAGTTCTAGATGGGAGATTCAATCCACTTTTTTATTTACTCCAGACTGCCTGTATGCCTTGTCTCTGGCCCCATGACTTCTAAACCAGTGATGGCTAGTTGAGCCTTTCTTACATCACTGGCACTGACTCTTCTGTCTCCCTTTACCACATTTAAGGACCTTTGTGATTATACTAATCCCACTGGGATAATCTTCCTATATTTATGATCAGCTGATTAGCAATCTTCGTTCCATCTACAATCTTAACGTCTCCCTTGCCACATAACCATAACATATTCAGTTTCTGGGATTTAGCACGTAGACATCTTTGGGGGCCATTCTACCTACTACAGAAAGATATGGGAAGCAATCTCCACCTGGAAAGGGGCAGATGCTCATGAAAGGTGTCATGTGAGAGCAGTCCACAATGTTGGTGCTGCCCATGGGGATATATAGTGGGCACCATGGTAAGGACTCCAAAGGCCCTGTGTGATCACTGCCTATGGAGACTGAAGGAAATAAGACTGAAAGCCAGTAGGTAGTGATGACTCTTGGTGGAGGAGGGGAGGTCATGATGTTCTTTTGTTTATCTTTCACTTTAACCTGTGAACTCTTCTTGGGGTTTGCATAAGCTTCGCAGCTCTTCTACTGTTTAGTTACAATCTGAGGTTCTGAGACTTGGTACTTTTTACCATTTGTTTTCCAACTGAAGAAAAAAATACAATAGGGTCTGGAGATAGATGCTTAGATTTTCCCCTTGTGGCCTGACCATTGTCTCAGCTTTGTATCCTTCAACATTCACATCTCTGGATTTTGAGTGGTTTCTCTCCTTACTCCAGACTTGTATGTGACCTTCAATGTTTAAATTGTCCCTCTTTTCAGTGTAGCTGAATCCCTGGGTGTTCACTGAGACAGTAGGCCTGGTCGACAATGACTGGGAGTTTTCCTCAATGCCTCCCCTGTTTTTATCACCTTTACAAGCATGGTTTTGGGAGTGGCAGTGGGAAGTCAAACTCCCTGGGTGATCCATATAGGCCCTAGAACTCATCTTAAATCTAAAAACAAAAATTTAAGGTATATGCCATAATGATTTGACACATACATACAGTGAAATTACTAGTCAAGCTAATCAACATATCTGGTCACATAACTGTCCTTTATTTGTGGTGAGAGCACTTATTGGACTCAGCAAATGTCCAGTATTCAACAGACTAGTAAACATAGTCATGCTGTACATTAGACTTACTTGTCTCATGGAAGTGCAACTTTGTACTCTTTGGTCAATATCTCCCCATTTCCCTCACCTCCCTGCCCCTGGTAACCACTGTTCTACTCTGCTTCAGTGTATTGAACTTTTTCAGATTCTACACAACTGCAGTTTTTTCATTTTTGTTTCTACCCCGGAACTCATAACGTCACTAATGTCTAGTAGCAAAGAACTAATAGCAAAAGTTATGTTTGGTTTTCATTGAATCTTCATGGCAGGAAGCACCTGTAAGAAGAAGAACTAAGGATGACAGCATTAGTCTCTGAAAGGGTCTATTCTGATTGCTGTAGGAGGTTCCACTGTAGAGCAATTTTCCAAAGGACAGGGAGTTGTTCTAGTGTCCTTACTGGAGTGTTGTACTGAAGATTGTCTAGTACAATCTTGACTTGCTTGTTAGGGTGACTTGCATAACTTCTTTCTCCTAAAAGTTTGTGTTAGTAGTTACTTCATAGGGGTGATTTTGTTCTTCAAGGCTAATCACAGATTTGGGATCCATTTATCTTTTTTGGTGACGTATCCTCTGGGCCATTTCCCTGATGAGTTGTCAAAGATGACTCATGGCCACTATCTCTATTTTCCAGACAGCAGAAAGGGAACCAAAAGAAGGTGGTAGGTCTTCAGCTTCCTTTCTAATAGCATGGACTGGCATTTATACTTAATTTCTGTTGACAACATTCCTTTGCTCAGTATCTAGTTGTGTGGTCACAACTAGCTGAAAAACTGGTCATGTAGTCTTAGCTGAGGGGATGTGTGCCTACCTAAACATGGAAGACTCTTACTAAAAGGAAGAAAAAATGAATACTGGATAACAAGTAGTCTTTGTACTGCCCTATATTTAAAGGAGACCTCTCCTATTTGGAACCCAGTTAAACTATAGTCTGTAATGAGATAATACCTTGCCTGTTCTGATTTCCTCTTCATGAGGTGGGCTGATCATGTCTAACCCCTCCAAGGTTAGATAGCTGGCTTAGAGCTCAGTCTGGCTTTGAGTGTAGTAGACATCTATTACTGTCAGATTTGGAAGAGTTCTACTTCCTAAGAACCTCCTGTTGAAATATCTAGCATGTATGGACCTGGTGTTTGTGCAGGTTGTGACCCCTGAGGCTGATGATTTTAGTACCTTTCCAGTACCTGGGTAAAGCAGCAGTGTGTGGGCTAGCTGGTTGGCCTGGACAAGGTATAGTAGAAAAACTCCTCTGTATTCTGTTTCTTCTTAGACTGTAGCGATATAAACAGATATTGAATGTGAGGTTACTCAGGCAGTTCTGATGAGGAGTGGGAGAAAGAGTGAGAAGTAACTCCCTCTTATTTTCTGCTGTGGGTCTTCTGGTAGGCCTAAGCCCATGGTGTGGGCTTTGTACTTGCATGCATGATCTGCAGGCAATATTATGTTACATGGAAATTGAGCTCTGCTGTGACTGTCCTTGTTGGGTCAAGTGTATGAAGTCAGTTGAAACAAAGGATGGGGGATAGCCTAGTGAGTTTCTCTTTTGACCTAGGGCTTTCTGGGCAGGCATTTCAAAGCTGATTTCTTGGGTGGAAAGGGGAGGGAGTAGGTAGTGCTTGTGCTGGGCCTAGTCCCCAGCACCCGGTGTCAGCTAACATTGGCTTATAGGTACTTGTGGTTACTTTGTGGCACTGTTTACTTTGCCTTGAAAGTTACTAAGCAATGAGAGTAGGAATGTATGTGCCCTAGGAGAAGAGTTGTAACCTCCTACTTTAAACCTTGGTCTTTCAAATTAGGCTCAAAACCTCTATGCTATTCATTATTGGTTGGCTAATGCAGCAGACTGAACACCCTTTTACCTTTTTCCTTAAAGAGGCTGTGAAAACTAAACCTGTTGCTACATCTTGCTTCATGAACTGCTGAGAAAGTGATTTAACAAGACTCAAACATAACTAGTGGAGGGCTTCTGAGAAAGTTATTTCTTAGTTGATTAAAAATTTTAAAAGGCTAGTTATTTTTTATATTTGTGCCTGCCATGTGCTTGTGATGCTGGAGGTCAGTACCATATTATGCTCGAATTAAAAGCATGTTGGCAATTCAACATTCTAAAGATAATAGAAGAGAGGGTGGGGAGAGTGTGGTCCTTGAAGACACCACTGAGCATCTGAACTGTTAACAGCATCTCTCCGGACTTACTGTATGTGGAAAACTATTCTTGATCTCATTAAACCAAACTGGTATTCTATGTAAAAACAATGCATAAATTAGCTGAAAAACCACTGGATGAAACAAAAATCATGGGTTTCAAGTCTTTTCTTAACTCACTTCTAGCTTTTATAAAGTCCAGAAGGGGAAAAGGAGAAACAAGGTGAAGTCTCCTGTTTTAATTACTTAACATGGGCTTTCTAATGGCTAAGACCACTCACTTGCATATGAGAAGCAAAAAGCAGACACACACGCCTACAATGCCTAAATCTATCTTACACTAAGGTAGACAAAAAATACTATGTAATACTTTCTCTGTGTAACAGACAGGAACTTAACTCTTGAGCTCCAGTTAAATGTCAATTAGTTACTTGAATGACTTCGGGATTAAGACTATGTTCAGGTAAAGTCAATTAAGATTTAATTCTTGCTTAGTGTTCTCAAAAAAACAGACACTGAAAAAAGGATTTGGGCATCAGTAACTTACTAGGGAGGTATTTCTAAGAAATGCAGTGAGTTTCGGGAAGAGACACAGGGAAGGCAAATACACTATATAACTATATTAGTGAGTAGGTGACCACTGTGGCAACTTGGGCCAATTCTGCTGAGGATCTTCTGGTGTGATAGTTATGAGGAGTGATCTATGTAGCTGCCAAGGGGCAGGAGACCCACTCCACTATTGGTAGTTTTTGCTGGGGGACTCACAGCCTCTTGGCAAGCTGGTCCTGTGGCAAAACATGGGCAGAGAGACACAGAAAGCCATTGGTGTGTGAAGCTGTTAGCAGGTGATTTTGGGTGGCCTGAGCAAGTAAGCAGGAGGAGCTAGGTGTCTGCTCAGTCAGTCTACCTCATCTGGATCTGCGTGTGCCCCATACTGAGTTCACTTGTCTTGACTGCTTACCATCTTGAATCAATCTTAAGGAAACTTAAAATATGATTAGTGTGACAAGCTACTGTCCTGAAATGAAACCTTAGTAATGTAGTAGATATTCATCTCCCTCTTTACTCATTATTGATTCCCCTTTGCTTCTACCAATATTTTGGATTGAAATGCTTTAACCATTAGGGTGCCAAGACCATAAGTCTAGGCACCTGGTTACCTTGTTCTTGTCAGGCTGTTATTGCTGCAAAAAATATTTTGTTCCAATGGGTGGGGCAAAGAGGCATCCAATCAACCCCACAAGTCTAGACATAGGTTTTTGCTACAAAATGTGATGCTCAGGGTCAATAATCCCTGCTATAACAGTAATTCCTCCCTTTGCCTGCTGGTTTACTGGCATGAGGTGTCTAGCATGACCAATTGTAATTTTAGGTCTTCTGGAACTCATATCTCCTGGTGGAAGTCTTCCTCTCCAGGTGGTCATAAACACTAATCCTGCAGGGCTTGAAGTTGTAGGAATAGGAAACACTCATCTCTAAGTGGGTCTTAGGATATAATGGTCACAGGAGCCATACTACTTTCTATTAATTATAGTTCTTTGTAGAGCAAACTACTAGATAATGGCTATTTTTAAACTTAAGGTATAATTTCATGGATATGATATAATGGGATATTTAAGTGTTGATTTAAATCCAGCTGAAATTCAAGACACAAAGCACTAAGATCCCAGATGATAGGCAGTCAACAGGGGAAAGCTGGTAGTGAAGGCTGCTAAGCTCAGGCAGTCTCAGTCATGCCTGAGACTGAGTTTCTCAGAGGTACCTCCTGCCTAGGCTGAGGCTTATCTTGTTTGTACCACCTGGTTAGGTGGTCATCTAGCTTTTAAAAAATTTTTTATGGTGACATTAACAAAATCCAGTAAGTTTCAGGTATACAACTTAACAGTAAGGCGCGCGCGCGCGCGCGTGTGTGTGTGTGTGTGTGTGTGTGTGTATATATATATATTACATTTTATGTTCACCTCTCATAATTAGATTTCTTTCTGTCACCACATGCTTGACCCCTTTTACCCATCTACCTCCCCTCTCCCCCCTACCTAAAAGCAACAAATGAACAGAATAAACAGACTCATGAAAATGGACGATAGACTAGTGTTTACCAGAGGGTACGGGGTCATCTATCTTTTTGAGGCCTTTTACCTCCTCTAGGAAGTGGTGCTCCAGGTAATCATAGGGATGGACATATTCAGTTTTCAGAACCCAGGGTATATGGAGCCACCAGGGCAAAGTTGAGACCTTTGTCCACAGCATACAGGGTGCGACTCCATTCACTCAGGGAAAAGAGCACAGCTGATGGACTCATTTAGCAACTTCAGGATATCTTTGATATCTTCATTGCTTTCTGCCAGGTTTCATAGAAGGTGGCTCATGCCTTCTAGGGTCATATGCTAGCAGTCAAACTAGAAGCCCAGTAGAGGGTTCTCAGATACAAACTGACCAGGTGATTGGCAATATCCTCTGGGTAGATGGAACTACTTTGGAGTATATGGAAGATTATGGTGAGAGGCAGGTGCTGTCTGTGAAAGATTTAGCTGCGTCAGGATTTGCCCAGGAGTATGGAGTGGGTGTTAAATTTGTCTCTGTAGAAGCAGACCTGAAGATGAGAATTTGTGAGTAAGGATATACAATCAAGTAAAACTCCATAGGGTAGTGGAGAAGTAGGATGGGCAAGAGGAGGTAAGACAATAATGTGGTATCAAATAGAGTCCTATGGATGACAAAGATAGGTAAATATGGCAGAGGACCACCAGAGACAGTACAGGTCATACCTGAGTACCAATCAAGGGAAAGGGAACAAAAGTACTGGCACCATCTTACCTATCCTTCTTGGACTAAACTCAGGGTGCATAAATTCCCAGGCCTTTGGGACCTCTTCATGAAGCCCCTTCCTTCCTTTACCCCCAAAACAAAGACAATGCTGGCTGTTGGTTGTCAAATCACCAGAAGCTATTATGCCTGAAATTGGGAAGTAGCCTAAAGATGAGCAGACTGAGCAGTGACTTCCCATGATAGGTTTCACTGATGCCTAGAGAAGGAAAGGGAAAACCCGACCTAGTCTCTTTATTCCAACAAATCGAGAAGCAGATCCACAAAATTGGAAATGCTGTGAATTGTCATGTATTTAAAGCAAGACCAAATGTGGAATAGTTTTTGTTTGGGCATCCCACAAAAAGACTGTGAGAGATTAGTGTGGGAGTAATTAAGGAAGTATTCCCAGGAGAAAACAGTGAAGAAGTGGGGAGGCGGGATAGGGGTTGGTAGGTAAGCTGAGGGAAACTGATCTCTGGCAAAATTCTGCACATTGTATTATCCACTTGCATCCCACAAGAGAGCACTAGACTACAAGTTACACCCATTTGGGAAGGGGACTTTCAAAGTCTTGTATCTGATGATCACTAGTTACTATGCCCTTATTTGGTGGAGGAGGGAAGTATAAACCCTCAGGCACACCTGGATCTTTGGGTGTACAGGCAAAACAGGTCCAATAATCCAAGGGCAGTGATCTAGAAGAGATGCTGGCACTGACCCTGGAAGACAGAGCTGAGGAGATACAGAGAAAATGGTAAAATGAACTTGAGGGGATATAGGCATGGCCTCAACATAGATTCACTAATGATATTGTAGTTAAAGAGGACAAAGTAGGTGAGAAGTAAGGCCTCTCTTCCTTCATGTCATATCTTTCTACATGCCTCTCCTAGGAATGTGATCTTTTATTGTGTGCATACTTGCCTTTGGGATTAATCACAAGAAAACAAAATTTTTTCAGTGTAAACTTGTGAAGTCCCTGGCTCTGTTTTTATAAGAACTAACTCAGCATCTTCTAGAATGCTCCAAAGTTTTGATTGGGGGGCATGCCGAGAAGTTTCCAGAGGGAGCCCACTGTTGGGGGGCTACCCAGAGGGGTGAGGTAGACAAGAGATTAGTATAGAAACAATTCTTCCTATTGGTGGAACAATGTATATCCTAGCACTGACTTCTGGCAGGGACAAACACTTAATATTGGTACTTGTCTAGATATTTTGGTTGTTCTAAAGCTTATCCTCTAGTGGATTCCAAAGGCAGGGTTTGTCAGCAGTATTCTGAGTCTTACGTGTTAATAACTAGTAGAGGTAACTTGAAAGTTAATTGCGTTGGTTGTAAAATCCTTAGGTCATCTTTCTATGGTAATATTTAAGTTCTCTAAACTGCCTTCTGGCTTAGTGTGGCTGTTGAGGTTATAAGTGACTTGATCTTATTGCTGAATTTCCCTGAGGATTTTGTTCTACTTTGAAGTATAATATGCCCATGCATTGGCTATCATGAGTAGATTTTCCTCTGGAGATTCTGGTGTTGATTGAGGAATCAGTGTCATCTTGGTTCTGTCCAAGTGGTGGGGACCATAGCATGCAAGGGATTGAGAGAAGAAAATAAGTTGGAGATAATATAAAAAGTAATGTATCTTTCTGCCATTTTGCCTTTTGGTATTCCTTGTAATTTTCTCATGATAGTCAGAAATGATGTACCAGAAAGGAACTGCTGTGAGTAGAACTTTGGTAATGTGGTGAGGTTGAAAGGAGAAGCATTCCGTAGTCATGTGATTAGGGCTCAGGGTTTCAGTTATCCTATTCCTTGGAACTATGAAGTTCACTCATGTTTATTAGTTGTTTTTCTCTCGCTTTAGGTTGTAGGTGGATCATGATGGCTAGAGCGGGCTAGAGTTGAATATTTTCTTTCCAGGTCAGTTAGGCTGATACCCCAGTAGGTTAGACTCTGTTATATTAATGTCCCTTGAAGGCAGACCTTATTAAGAACAGAGTGCACTGACATTTTTTAAATGATTCAGTTTCTTCACTTCCTGCCAGAAACAGGCGATTTCTCTCAGCTTCTTACTGTGGGCACCTAGTAGAGCTCCTGGAGGTAAATTTCATAAATGTGAGTCCCTTTGGCTGAGTTTCCTTGAAGTTTTAAAGTCTCAGACTTGTCTGCACTAAACTTCCAGAAACATGTCAAGTATGGTTTAAATTTTTCTCTCCCTCTTGTGAGTCTCTGCTCCAGTAAACAAACTCTGTATTCATCTGTCTCTCCAATCTAGGGAGCAGCAGTTTGCTCTGTCTTCTTGTATGGATCTAGAAAGTTTTTTCAGTCTAGATTTTCATTTATTAGGACAGTGGTGACTTCCAAGCCCATGCTTGTTGGACTAGAAACTGAAAGTTTCCTCTTCTGCCATTTTGAATACCACCTGCTCACCCTCTAGAATCAAAATAGCCTGAGATCTGCATCCTTGGCATAGAAGGAATATAAGAAGGAAAGAAGTAATAGATGGCTTAAAACATTTGACTTTACATACCAGAAGCTAATCTTGGCAGAGCTCTGTCCACTATTATGTGATAGGGCTAAATGTTCTTATTCTCTTTGGCGGGGGTAGGGAACCCTGAGAAGACCAGCTTTTGTGGGAAAAATGAAGAAGCTCTCCTTTGAAGGCACATTCACATTGTTTGTAAAATTTTATGACTTTTTCATGAGACAAGGCATCTCTTTCTCTGAAGCAGTTTAGAGAATCTCAGACATCATCACCACGTGAAGGTGCAGATGTGGGATATGATTCTGTCTAGTGGTCAGAATGAGTTCTGCTTCCATGTTCCCAGTGGGTAACAGAGTCTGAGGCCTCAGTGCAACTCTAAGCTCTGTCTTCAGAGGGTTCAGAGAGATTCCTTGGTTCCATTGAGGGGGTAGGAAAATGGAAGAAGAGTCCTTGGCTGTGAGCATATCTGATTTGTAGTTCCCTTAACTTCTGCTTGAGCTACCACATGCCTGCCTTTATTGTAGTCATGACCCTTATTTCTACTACTGGGACCCTCTTGGTTTGAACATGGATCTCTAGATATTAGAGCAGGATGTGAAATATTGTTGTTGGTACCTCCGTCACTTTAATCTTATGTCTCCTCAAAACTGTTTCTAGAGTCACTCCTATAATTTGATATTTCTTTACTCCAACATCTGAGCTAGGTCATCATGGATTTTATTTGGCATAAGGCAGAGACTTCATGAGAATTTAGGACTGCAGATCTCTATCAGAGCCAGGTACCTGAAGCTGGAGTTTTGAGGTATGTATAAGGTACTTACTGGTTTCTCAGGTCATGAGCCAGTACTGGGTGGGGGTGGGGGGGAGGGGGCGTGGTGGGGAGATTTCTTGTGTTGGGTGGAATCCTAGGATGAGCAAATACCAAGACAGATTAGATTTGCAAGAATTTACTGAAGGAAACTTCTACAAGGGAAAAGGGAAGGAGCCTCAATGGTGGGAGAGTCTTTATTCCACAAATAGGGAAGGAAGAAAGATAAGTAAATAGTCTCAGATTTCAATGAAGTATAAAAGGTTTGGGCAGGCTGATAAGGAGTCTTACTTAAAGTTCCTTAAAAGGGTCCTGTGTCTTGTTAAAATGGACTTTCCTTAGTATTCCTGCCATGGGGCATGAGCTGGGCCTGCCAGTCAATTACACTGTCTACCATAAGAGATCTGAGTGGAGCTCTTCTTTATTTCCACTATTGAGTGCCTCTTGATGTGGATATGGATCTACAGATGTTGGAGCAGAGCATGAAATGTAAAAGCTTAGAAAATGGGTTGGAGATCTCTGTGTCCCCAAAAGAAGACTTAAAACTCACTTATGTCTGAGGCAGGTTTTAAATCTTCAAGTTGCTGACTCTAGATCCCATGGGTAATCATCTGGTTCAGTGGTTCTTGATCCCAGGTTCACTTGGAATTGATAAGTTTTACTGATTATCTATGTTCCTGAGTTTCATGTATCTTGGGTTTCAACTTAGTAAGTCCTTGAAAACTGATCAAGTGGCTTTCTGTTAAGTTGGAAACTTACTAGAAGTGTGATATGATCACTGTTTTGCCCTGGATGTATTGCAGAATCTTTATTGGTAGAATGTGGTGCAACGCTATGTATCTTGGCAAGGTCAATGGCAAGTTACAGACCAGAACCCACTCCTCAGAAGTCCAGGTCTCCCAGGAATGGACTTTCCTTTGTGTCCCTGAAACTCAGTCATTGGTTGGAAACAACCTGTGGGAAGTGTGGCATTCTAATGGCCATCACAGTCTGCCCCTTGTGCTAACAGATCTACTTCTCTTTTTGGATCCACAGAGCAGCAACTCCATGGTTCCTGTAGGCCTTTCTTCTAGACAGGAAACTTGGGATATAAGTGGGATAACATTCAGCTCCCCTTGCTCGAGTTGATCTTGGGTCACAACTGATACCCATCTTCTTCTTTCTCCACTCCACTCGAAATTCTCTTCACCTTTGGCTGTCACTACATCTGAAGTTTGGTGGCTTACTTGGCAGTGTGACTCAACTCATCATTCTAAGAGATCTGAACCCTTACAAGGTTCAGAACTTTTACAAGCCTGGGCTGCTGAATGCATCGACTACAGCAGGACAATGATGGAAGTATGAGGAGATACCCAAGTGAATTACCTGGGTTCCACATATATTCTTACCAGCACCGTATGCTGACAGAAGGCATCCCAAACTTATACAGTATGTTAACTCTTAGTGATTGTGCTATGCTTTCTGTAAGCTTTTTCAACTAAGTTAGCTTCTTCTGAATGGTTGTATGATGTGATATGAACAGTGTACTCATGATCAGAGAGTCCATTCTACATCTTTTCTGTGAAGTGAGTCTATTGGTCAGATGCTTTGCTCTGTGGTATCCAGACCTGTGGATGGAACATTGCAGAAGATATCAGAGAGTAGTACTGTTTAAAGCTCTGCAAACAGGAAAGACAAACCCATACCAAGATTAAGTAGATTAAGAGTCTATTCCTGGGAGGTTGAATTTCTGGCTTTCCTAGAATGGAAGGGACTTAATGTAGTCAATTTGCCAACAAGTGGCAAGTTGGCCTTCTTAAATAGAGCCATATAGGGGATTCAAGTGTCACCTCTGACAGTTTGGGAATTTAGAGGCAACAGTAGCTACATTGTCTTTGAAAATTGACATTTCATATAGTTGAACACATATAGCCTCCATCCCTGCAACCATGGCCACTGCATTTATCTCCCATTGGCTGATGAAGGCTGCTGTTAACTGGCAGAGCCATTTTGTCTGTTCAGTGCCTCTTTGATGTTAACATGTGATATGAAAGTCTGTACATCTTGTATATCCATATGCCTTTTCCTAGACTTCCTCCTCTGACTTTTCTAGTCTTCCTTTATCCACACTCAGACTAGATGTCCAGGACTTTGGCCGCTGCCCAAGGATCATTATATACATATTCTTAACTTGGGTTGCTTGTCATTCCACTAATAATTGGTTTTTAATATAGCGACTACAGCTGTCAATTAGTTGTCGCTAAGCAGAGGGTCGTGGAGGCATATTTTAAGGGTTTCACAAATCATAGATTATAGCCAAGGTGCTTTAGATTTGGAAATAATCTTTAGCTAGTATTTGAATCATAACTTGGTCTCTTTCCTAATCCTAAAACAGTATCAGTATTTTAAATGGTTGAAGAACCTAGGCTGTATTTCAAGAATAAAACTCTTTGGCATCTGATTTCGTCTAATCATGGATGAAAGATAGTTGATTATTGGATAATGAGGACTTTTTTGAGTATAGTTGTGATTCTCATTTAATGGAAAAAGCAAAAAGTAAAAAAAAGTTGCTGTGGGAGATTGCAGGTCCTAGTCTGTACTAACTAACTCTGATGGTGGATCTCATGTACCATGCAGGTTAGGTAATAAGGGCTGAGTGACATCTGTCAGTTTTGGGTAGTGGTGGTGGTGGCAGTGGCGATAAATTTCTTGCTCAGTCAGTAGACCCTGACTTCATGTCCCGTCCCATTTGAACAAAATGTGAGTCACCAGTCAGTGTTCTTGTCCTTCAGAATGGGATGGAAATCTGTAGTAACAAACCATATCAAAGGTCTAATGCCTTTTTACAGAATTCTTGTACTGAGTTTTGTATGAAGGTTGATATTCTCAAGCTCGTAACACACGAGCTTTCTAAAACTAAGAACTCTACAAGAGATGTACAAAAACATGTGTGGGCTTGGAGGAAACAGTCTCTTGGGTCAGTGTGTCAAACAGTATCCATAGTTGTGAACATCTACCTCAGGGGGATTGCTGGATCACAGGCAGGCCTATGAGTCTGGGTGATAGAGGGGCCTAGGCTCACTCAGTTGCAGTGGCATCTGGACATCTGTGGGGAAGTTCCTATTGAGCCACTACTGGTGTTACAAATTTTGGAATAGTGTATTTGTTATTGCTGTGGTGAAGCCATATCGTTTACTTGCATTTCAAACTGATCAATTGTTGTATTGTGGGTCAGGCTGAAGACTTGGTTACAGATCCTTGGGAGAAGATCCTTGGTAGAAATATTGCCTTTTAATTGTCAGTTTGTCTTCAGGGGAAGCAGTTCATCTACCCACTCAGATTAATACTGTGTTTATATTTAGTCTTCCATGAGAAAGTCTGCCTTCCATGTTCTGTAACTCAGGAACCAGCCTTACCCCAACAGAAAGAATCAAGTCTTGTATTCCGTGCAGAGGCAAGTCCTCACCTAAAAGCTAGACAGCACTTCTGTTGACCTTTTCACCTGGCTTACTTGATCAGAGGATCAAGTAGCAGCTTAGACCATTTTAGTTGATCTTTCTCTGTGAGGGAGATACTTTAGGAGTTGAAACAATGAGGTTTCTGAGTCCTCAGGACATCGCTATTAACTGATTCTCTAAGATCTATACCTTATAAGATGTGGGTGGTGCTGAGTTCCTCTCCCATCCTGGCTGGAAGTGCAGGAAGGGGAATCAGACAAAGCCTAAGGGTGACCTTGGGGTAGGCAAGCTGGGACTGAATTCAGCGTTTTTGCCAGGAGATGGCAGCACTCAATCATACAGCAGGGCTCTGTTTCCTGAAACACCCCAGGTGAGTTGGAGCCTCAGATGAGCTGTTTTTGAGAGGGATTTCTGGGTAGAAGAAACCAGCAGTGATGGACTAGCACTAGATGATCCCGAGGGATATCCTGGGTAGAGAGCCCTGGATGGAGGCAGTTTTTGGGAAAGAGAATGTGTTAAGCTGAAGGGAAAATGGATCTCAAGCAGATAAGGGAAAACTGGAGCTGTGTACCAGAAAGAACACCTCAGTGGAAAAACAGACTGAAGCTTAAAGCAGAGCCGAGTGTCGCAGAGAAGCAGAGTTGGCTCTTGTCACGTATCAGTGGCTCACACCTCGATGAGTGGACTGAGTGTCACAATAGTAAAAGATATCCTGTTTTCAAAAGTACCTGTGCTTGAACAGCAGTTTCTATTCTATAAATATTTTCACACTTTCCTGTGCACAGAAAAAATGCGTCATCAGAAGGAATAAGTGTTAGGACTAAGTGTGTCTTCTATGGGTTCAGATTTCAGAATGTTCAGGCATTGCATACAGCTCTTCCCTGAACACAGACATTTTCTAGGCCTCTTGTGCTCATCTAATTTTTCTTCTTATATGGGTAAGATAAGGGATAAAGCACAGTAAGTTAAACAATATAAACATGATATGTGGACCTTATGGGCAACAGTAGAGAAGACTCCTGCTTATTGCTATTCACCCCTGTACTTCTGTGCAGCCGAATTTGTTGGTGTATATTCACAGGTTCATTTAGCAAGTTATGAGTTTGCACAGTGAGTCTTGAAGAGAAATGTTTTTACCCATCATTAAAACAAATTGAAAACGGTGAATTCAGATTGAACTCTAATTCAAAAAATTTTTTGGCTCTTCCCAGAAATTCTATACACATACTTGGATTTCTATAAAGAGTCATGCTGTACTACTATTTTTGTGCATTACCCCTTAAAAAGTCTGAAATGGGTCTCACTTTACTAAAATGGAGGTGTTGGTAGGGCTGCATTTCTGAAGGATCTAGGTGGAAGATCTTGTTTTATTGACTTCTGCAGCTATCATGGCTGCTCGTTTCTTGGCTCATGGTTCCCTTGCATCTTCAAAACCAGTGATGATGGTTTAAGCCATGGTTGGTTGAGTTTCTTTTCACATCCTATTACTGACATTGATTCCTCTACTTCCTTCATTTAGACTCTGATTATACCATCCAATTGGAACCATCCAGAATAGTCTCTCTATTCTACAGTGAGCTGACTAGCAACCTTACATACATCTGCAATCTTAATTCCCCCTTGCTATGTAACCTAATCCATTTTCAACTTCTGGGAGTTAGGATGTAGACATCTTTGGAGGCCCTTGTTCATACCACTAAGAGATTGGGAAATAATCACCACTTGGAAACGGACAAGTGCTCATGAAAGGAGTCATTGACATTGATTTAAAACATATTTGTTTTAATATTTCTTCTTACGCATATGCAGTTTTACCCTTTTAAATTAAATGGCTAATTTTTATTTTGATTTCCTATAAAAAGAGTCATTGATGCTGCTCATGGGGTACCCTCTAGTCACTCCCACCTCAGTGGACAGGGACTCTAAAGGCACTGGGTGCTCAATGGCTACAGAGACTGAGAGACAGATCTCAGAACCAGTGAGTCTGTATTTACTCTTTGAAGAATTTCATGGTTTCTCTGATCTTCCTTTACTTTTATCTCTGAGCTCTCTTTGGGGTTTCCACAAGCAGTCTACCTCATGTTTGGTTGCTACTTGAGGTGCTATTGGACATTAGTTTCTACTACTAGTGTCTAGATACAGAACAATATGACTTAAGGACAGGTGCTTAGATTCCTCCTCTGTGCCCTGATCATTTGCCTCTCCTTTGGTTTTTGTATTTCAGCATTCATGTCTTTGAGTATTCTGAGTCATTTCTCTCCTTATATTGGATTTGACTTTTTGAGCTTCCATGTTCAAATTATATTGGATTTGACTTTTTGAACTTCCATATCCAAATTGCTTTTCTCTATATAATGAAGCCGTAAGACTGGTTACTTAGATATGAGAGACAAAAAGCAGACAGGTCAATCCTAGTGTGCCTAAATGCTTCTTAATGGTAGGGTGAGAAAAAATATGACATCCTGGTAATATCTACCTAAACTGACCTCTACCCTTGAGCCCTAGTTAAATGTCATTTATGAGTCATATAGGGCTTAAAACTTTCAAGTAAAATCAGTCGATTAAGACTTATTCCTGCTTAGTTTGTGTTCTCCAAAAAATAACAACCCTGAGATAAGATTTGGATACAAGTAAGTTACTGGAAAGGTAATTTCAAGAAGCACAGTGAGGGAGTTAGGGAAGTGAGACAGAGGAGGCAGATAAACCACTAAAAACCCATTAGTGAGTGGTTGACTACTGTGGGACAATTTTGAGGAATGATCTAGGTAGACTCCCCAAAGACATGCACCCACTCCTTCCCCTTACTGGATGAGGGTTTTCCTGGGGCTTTTCCTCCAGGACTCTTGACCTGCCCTATACACAGGCAAGCTTGGACTTGTGGCAGGAGAACATGGCCAGAGACACAAGAAGTCACTGGCACATGTGACCCCATAGGTTTTCCCTGGGTGGCCTGAGCAATTAAGAGTTGAGTGTCTGCTCAGTTTATCTCAAACATTTGGATTCACTTCTGCCCAAATTGAGTTTACTTGTCTTGTCTTGGATGGTCATCATATTGAAGAATCAACCTCTACAAAGACACTTATGGTAAAATGATTAGTGTGATAAGTTATTGTCCCTACAGCTGCAGAGAATTTGCATAGTATAATGGATTTTCATTATCTCCATCTTTACCCATTCTAGATGCCTCTCCATCCTCTGCCAGTACTTCTGCTGCTCTAGTTGCTTACTCAGTAAAGGTACCAGACCTACATCCACAAGTCTGAGTATCTAGTTATCTTGTTCTTGTCAAGTCATGGATGTTGCAATAATTAGTCCCACCCATGGTGGCATTAAGAGGCACCCAGTCAACCCAATAAGTCTAGACACACTTACCCATTCTATAGTAGAAACCTATTTTTTCATGATGTTCAGTGTCAAGACCCCTGCCATAATAGAAACCCTTCCCTTTGCTTGCTGGCTTACTGGCATGAGGAGCCTAGCATGACCAGTTGTAGCTTTAGGTTCTCTAAAACCATTCTACATCTCCTGGTGGAAGTCTTCCTCTCCAGATGATCTGAACCACTAATCCTGCAGGGCCTGAAGTTGTAGGGATAGGAAGAAGCCATCTTCTAGTGGATCTTGGGTACAGTGGTCACAGGAACCTTCCTACTTCTATCCTTTGGTTATGGATACAGTATTGTGGCTTATGGGAGACATAAGCTAAATGGCCATTTTTTCAACCTAGAGTTTAACTTGATAGATGTGATATTGGGGTATTCAAGGGTTGATTTGAAACTAGCTGAAACATATCCCTAAAGTGAAACAAAAGCCTAAGAGCCATAAGTTAGCCAAAGAAAAGAAAGCAGTTATTGAAGTTGGCTGAGTTCATGTGGCCCCAGTTATACTTGAGGTTGTTCTCAGAAAGGCACCTCTCACCTAATCTGAGGCTTATTTTGTCTGGTCAGGTGGTCACTTATCTTCTTGCGGGCTTTCCCCTCCTATAGGAAGTGGCACTCCAGGTAATCACTGGGATAGGCATATTTGTTTACAGAGCCCAGGATATATGGATCCACCAGGACAAGGTTCAGATCTTTGTCCATGGCATACAGGGTGTGACTCCATTCATTCTAGGAAAAGGGTGCAGCTGATGGACTTCTTTTTTGGGGAGAGGGGTGGGTTTTGAAGTATTTGGGTATTTGTACTAACTAGGGCATGACATATATGCTAAGAAAAAGTAAAGTTAAAGTTACAAAATGAATATTTCTAACATAGTAACAGCTGCTTGTTTTAAATCATTTCATTTTGTTGACCAAATTATATTTGACCATGCTTAAAGAACATATAACTTTAAAAAAACATTAAAAAATCATGGTTACACAGAAATATGTTGAGTCACAACACCTTTGGTGCCTTCACAACTTCTGCCAGGTCCCAGAAAAAGTGAAACATGTCCTCCAGGGCCACATTCTGTTATCAAATAAAAGCCCAGTAGGTGGTAGGTAGAAAGTGCTCAGATGTAACTGACCACATGAGTGACAGAATCCTCTGTTTCAATGAAATTACCCTGGAGTGCATTGAAGTTTGTGATGAGAGGTGGGTGTTGTTTGAAAGACTTAGCAGGGTAAAGGGCTGGCCAGGAGTGTGTAGTGAGTATTAGTTTGGGCTCTGTAAAAGCAGACCCTAAGTTGAGAATTTGAGGAAGATTAGAACTTAAAACCATGTAAAATTCCATAGGGTAGTAGAGAAGTAGGATGGACAAGGGAAGGCAAAACAAGGGTGTGATATTAAGCAGAACCCTGTGGGTGGTAAATATAGGTCAATATGACAGAAGACCTCTGGAGGTGGTATAGCTCATATTTCAGTTGTATCAATCAAGGGCAAGAGAGCAGAAATATTGATATTCTCTCATGCCAAATATCTTTACTAAAGCCTGCCACTGGAAGGGATATAAATTTCAAGGCCCTTGAGCCCTTTGGCAGCACCCCCAACAAACACACAAGTGCTGGCTGTTAACTGTCAAATTGTCAAGAGCTATTGTGCCCAAATATGGGAGAGGGGTCTAAGGAAGTGTGAGCTGATCACTAACAGCTTCTAACAGGATATCCCTGAAGCCTGGAGATAGAAAAGGAAAACCTGCACTAGTTTGTTTGTTCCAAACACTTAAGAAGCAGAGCCATGAAACTGGGAATACTGTGGATTGTCAGGTATTTAAAACATGATCAAGTGTAGAATAGTTTTTGTTTGGGCATTCCACAAAAAGACCATGAAAGATTGGTATAGAGGAAGTATTCCCAGGAGAAAACAGTGAAGAAATGGGGAGACAAAACGGACCCCTGACACTCCTTTGGGGAAATTTTTATTCCATAGTCTGCTTCTATTCTTGGTAATTCTGTCATTCTCAGTCATAGATGACTGAATCTAGCTTGTTAAGCTGTCCCTATTCCTTACCTATATACCCATGACTAGTTCAGGAATGGGCTTGCTATCTCATCAGCCACCAAAATTGAGGAGATATTGCTGGAAAGGAGCAACTTTTCTGGAAGAGCTTTTGTAAGAGATAATATTTGAAACATAACAAGGAAATGTACATACTGTCATTGAGGGGGAGCTTGGAGCTTCTCAGACATAGTATTGAGGCCCCGTGTAGACCCTGAGAATGAATCTGATGCCATGGAGGATAGACAAAAGATGAGGAAAGAAATCTGGTTTCTGATTAAACTGAACTTCCTGAATGAGCCTCACTTGGAGACAAAACTACATTTAGACTTTAAAATCTTTGAGCCAATGTACACTATTAGGACAACTACATTTGGGGTTTTCCCATCACTTAGAACCAGATAATTCCTAATGGTTTATTTTAACTTAATGGAACATCACTGAGGATTGTGGGTATTAGTGTAAGTTGGTTTATCATTTGTGAATTTAAAACCAACTTGCTAGTTAATAAATTTGGAGAAGTAGGTAGTACTAATAAAAAACAATGGTATTTCAGAATAAAATCTTCAAAATGGAGGGAGATTTATATAGGTCTCCTAAGGGGAGCTGGAAAAGTTATGTCAAGACCAACAAAAATGAAAATTATCCCAGAGCCAATGGTTGTTTTGTTGGTAAATAAGTTTACCAGTTAAAGTGCCATTTTTCACAAAGTGTTGCTTTAAAAACCATGTCTGGTTGTTCTAATATAATGCATTAATAAAAACTTAGAGAAATTAGGAAACTAACACTACTCATGCAACTTCTATTCAGAAATGATGAATGTTAAAGCAAAGAAAGATGAAAGAAATGAAATATACCAAATGAAGAATTCTCAGTGATGTCATAGCTAATAGCACTAGCCCTTGTACTAGCATTGGTATTAGGACTTGCCCAGGCACCAGCCAGCCTGGATTCAGTGGGCCTCCAATTGAAAGAGACAGATCTGAGTCTTAGCCTCCCTGGTCAGTCTGGGTTTCTCTCACCATTTAAATTTCAGATGCTTGGTAATCAGCCTCTTCTTGGGGGTGGGATGAAGACATTGATGGTGGTCACAGGTAGAAAGCTATCTCCAGGATAGTTATGAGTTTGTAAACAGAAGAATGAAATAGCATATTGTAGAACATGAGAAGACTAGAAGAATCCAAAATAACTGGCCCCAAGGAAATGTGAGGTGGTAACCTGGCACATAGTAAAATATCAGGCTTAGGAGGGGTGAGGACTAACTTTGGAAAGGTGGATGCCTATACTTGAGACATTACATCAATGTTGGGTAAATTTAATATATGTGGTGTTAAGGTAATTAAAAAACTGGGTCCAGCCACTACTTCTGACTTGGATGGATGGTAGCTTCCCTTTGAATGGGGGTATTCTTGCGATGTCTATAGGCAAATACAAGCTAATTTCCACAACTGGATGTGTTTTAGTGCTTCAGTATTTAATTGGACCCCAAACTTCTATTAGATTGTGTCCCCTGAGAAAAAAATGCCAAGATAGAATTAGATGTTAAAGATTTTGGGGGTGGGGGTGGGGGTGGGGAAACGCCTTGGGAGAAATTGAAGAGGGAGAGAGAGAAGTCTAGGAGAGCCATCAGATTACATTGTAGTTCTGACTCAGGTAAAAGAAAAAGGGGGAAAATACTGGTTACGAAGCGTCTTAAACTGCCGTGCTATATAAACATTTGGCAAGGTCAATGACAAGTATGAGAGCCAAAATTATCAATCAAGACTCCTAAGTTTCCCAGTAATAGGCCCTCCTCAGTATCCCTGCCTCATTCATAGTAGGTTGGAACCCACCCATGGGAATCGTGGCATTCTAATGACCACCACAGTCTGCCCCTTGTGCTGACAGGTCTACTTCTCTACCTGGGTCCACAGAACAGCAACTCCATGATTCCCACAGCCATCTCGTCCAGAGGGTAACTCAGTGGATGTTAGTGGGATGAAATAAAGTTCTTGTTGAGGTTGATTTTCAATCACAACCGATATCCTTCCTCTCCCTTGGTGACATCCCAGCTAAGTATTTGTGGCTTACTTGGTGGTAGAACTCCAACCTTCCTGCTAAGGGTTCTGAACTGGTACTATTCATGTTTTCTAGCCAGAGCTGCTAAACATGATTGAATAACAACAGGGAAAGGAAGTAGGAGATAATCAATGGATCCACACATTCTTACCTGCTCTCATCATTTAGAAGTAGCCCAACACCCTTCTGCTGATCAGAGTCAGTGATCCCTACAATGTTGATTACTGACAAAAATGACCCAAAATGTCATTTGGAATGATGGGACATGGCATTTTTCTTGACTTTTACCTCCTGATTCCTGGACACAAGTAGTCTTCCTAATAGGAGTAGAATGCCATATAAACATCTCTTTAATGTACAGATTGCAACTTGATGGAAAGCACCCCAAACTTATAGCATCTTAACTGAGTTAATACATTTGTTATGCTTTCTGAAGGCTTTTTCAACTTTCTATGAGGCTAGCTACTTCAGAATGGTGTATTGTGACATGACCAGTGGAGCCTATGATCAGGGGACCATTCTACACTTTTTCTGTGGAGTTCATTGGTCACATATTTGCTTTGCTCTTGGGTAGCCATGCCTCGATGGAGCATTGTAAAAAGCCCCAGACTAGTGTTAGTTGAGGTTCTGCAAGCAGGAGAGATGAACTCATACCAAGATGAGGTATCTAGTAAGGATGAACTATCTTTTCTATAATGGAAAGGCTTTAATGTAGTCAAGGCAGTCAACTTGCTACCAAGTGGGAAGTTGGTTTTCTTAACAAATAATACTATAATTAGGATGCGACATTCCTCTGTTGTTGAAGTAATAGTAGGTTGTCTTTGGAAGGTGGCAGTCCATATAATTGGGTACATGTAACCTTTATCTCTGCAATGATGGCCACTGCATTCACTTACCCATTGGTTGATGAAGGCTGGCTGATGTCAACTGGCAGAACCATTTTGTATGTTCTGAGCCACTTCTGTGGTCAAGGCTTGTAGTGGCTTGTTAACATGTGGTATGAAAATCTGCATATCTTGCACATCCATATGTCCTTACCTATACTGCTTTGTCTAATTTTCTAGTCCTTTTCCCTCCATGCCACTGCCCAGGGATTAGTATGTATTCTCTTCTTGGGCCACCTGTCATTCCATTTATGGTTGGTTTGTGGTGCAGCAGCAGGAGCTGTCATTTACTCTCCCCTAAGTAGGGAGTCAGAGAAGCAAATTTCCAAGGCTGCCACAATCGTAGAACATAGCCAAGATACTTTGAAATTGGGATTAGTGTTTGAATAGCATTTGGGGAATGTAACTGTCTCTTTCCTAATTCCAAAACAATTCTAGAAATGCTGGAAGTTCTTAAAGTGTTGAAGAATCTAGGCATGTGTCTCAGGATACCTGCCCTTGGCATCTGGGCTCTTACAACAAGGGATGTGAGGGAGATCTTTTATGTGATGATGAGGAATATTTGATGTAAAACTGTGATTCTTACTTACTGGCAAAGTTAAAAAAAAAAAAAACTGGCCCTGGGATATTGCAGATCCTGGTCAGTACCAGCTAGGACTGATGGCAAAATCCATGTTCCATGCAGGTTAGGAAGTGAGGATTGAGTAACACCTGTCAGTTTTGGGCAGAGTGGCTGGTGGAGGTGGATTTCTTATCCACTTGGTAGACCCTGACTTCAAGCTCTGTTCCTTTTGTGAACAAGTGTGATGAGTCACTTGTCTTTGTTCTTGTCCTTTATAATGGAATGGAAATCAGTACACACATCATATTAAAGGTCTAATGTCTTATTCTAGAGTTCTGTGTATATTTAGTTAAATACGAAGGCTTATCTTCCTCATCTAACAGGTAAAACTTCTATCACTAAGATCTCAGGTCTGTACAAATGTCTGGGCTTAGAGGATGTATATGTGTGTCTCTAGTCTCCTGAATCATGTGCCAAACTGTATCCATAATTGCAAACTTCTACTTCAGTGAGATTTTTAGATCACAGGCAGGCCTATAATTCTGGGTAACAGAGGGGCCTGGGCCCACTCATTTGCGGTGTCACCTGGACATCTACAGGGGAGCCAGTACTGGTGTTACAGGTTCGGGAGTGGTGTATTACTTGTTACCACTGTGGTGAAGCCATATTGTTTACTTGCATTTCAAACTGATCAATTGTATTGTGGGTCAGACTGAAGACTTAGGCTTGGTTACAGATGTTCGGGAGAAGATCCTTGGTTGAAATGTTGCCTTTTATTTGTCAGTTTTTCTTCGGGGGAAGCAAGAGTTCATCAACCCACTCAGATCAATAAGGTCTACTCTGTATTTGTATGAACGCTTTCATGAGAAGGTTTGCTTTCCATGTTCTGTCACTCAGTAACCAACCTTACCTATCTGGCAGAAACAATCAACCCTGGATTTCCACATCAAGGCAAGTCTGCACTTAATAGTCTTTGGTAGAGGCTCCACTTGGCTTATTTGACTAGATGAGTCAAAAAACAGGTCATTTGAGCTGGTCTTCCTTTGTGAGCGAAGTGCTCACGGAGTCCAGAAACGAAGTTTCTGAGTCCTCGGGACATCGCTATTAACTGATTCTCTAAGATCTATACCTTATAAGATGTGGGTGGTGCTGAGTTCCTCTCCCATCCTGGCTGGAAGTGCAGGAAGGGGAATCAGACAAAGCCTAAGGGTGACCTTGGGGTAGGCAAGCTGGGACTGAATTCAGCGTTTTTGCCAGGAGATGGCAGCACTCAATCATACAGCAGGGCTCTGTTTCCTGAAACACCCCAGGTGAGTTGGAGCCTCAGATGAGCTGTTTTTGAGAGGGATTTCTGGGTAGAAGAAACCAGCAGTGATGGACTAGCACTAGATGATCCCGAGGGATATCCTGGGTAGAGAGCCCTGGATGGAGGCAGTTTTTGGGAAAGAGAATGTGTTAAGCTGAAGGGAAAATGGATCTCAAGCAGATAAGGGAAAACTGGAGCTGTGTACCAGAAAGAACACCTCAGTGGAAAAACAGACTGAAGCCTAAAGCAGAGTGGAGTGCCTGAGAGAAGTAGAATTGCAGCCTGCCCCTTTGCCTAGTGTTGCAGGTTGGGTTTTTCAAAATTTGATGTTGAGGTGGAGTTTGGCATGAAGAGCACTTATTAAATATGAAAGCCCGTAAAAGGATTGGGAAAGAAAGTTCAAATGAGATGTGGTTGCAGTTAAATGCAGTGCATGTACAACTGGTGTACTGCCAGGCCCTGGGAGCCTTGGCATGTGTATGGCTCATCAGAGTTGTTCCATAGTGGCCTGAAATGGCTGGCTGTTATACGCCTCTTCAGTTAGTAATTGGTTGGTAGCTGCCAGGTGAAGGACATGCCCTTGTGGCAGAGGCAAATCCTGGAGCACATGACAGCTGACAGCAATTCCAGCAGCTGGAGCATAAAGCCCTTGAAGTAGGATCGGGTGGTGCCTTTCCAGGTTCTCCATATGCAGTGACCTGGTGAACTGAACTCCTTTCTAGTATCTGGCCACCTTTTACACATGAACATGCTCAGTACAGGTTTCCTGCTGAGGGCCACCACTTTTCCTCTTAGCCTCCAATGTAGCCTGAGCTTTCCTTAATGCTTGGCAAGTGAGACAGAAGCCACAGGGGACTAGGGTTAGCTCTGTTTTAAGTAAATGTTAAAGTTTACAAAGGGATAACTATTCTTTCAACTTCCAATTGTTCATCCTATTTAAACTTATGTGTGATCTCTGTAACTTGTCCAAATAGACTAAAATAGTTCAACATGCTATTTTCCACATCCCAGATGGCTTGGACCCCATGGAAGTGTTGGTTTTTCTGCCCTGGTTAAATGGTTCAAGGTCTTAGGACTTTTGGGAGAAGATAATCTGCAGTGGTTACTTTCTGTATTTGCAACTTTGAAAAGACTGGCCAATGAAGAAAAACAGTCAGAATTCATCCCTGTGCCTAGAGAAGAGCTTGAGGCACCTTATGTTGGTCCTCAGAGTATCCTCTAGGCTGTTGCAGTCCTGTGCTGGTCTCCTTAAAAGCACAAGGTGGAGAGAATTCAACATGGATCTTCATATGAGCACTGGGATTTTAACTTATCGCTTGCCTCATGATAACATAAGTTTTAAACTTTGAGCCTGGGCTTTCAGCAGAAAAGGAGAAGACCCTACAAGGGCTTCTGTTACCTGGAACAATCCTAGTGTAAAAACAGGGCCTGACGGGCCACATGGGCTGTGTATAGACACAGGTGGTTTCTTAAGGGTGGATTGCCTAGGCGAAGCCAATGATGCTCTGTAGTAGCAGCCTGATGGATATAAAAACCACTCTTAGTTCATAACAACATGGCAAAGGGCTGGGGCATTCTGTTAAGCTGTGTTAATGTGATGTGGAAAAACCAACTCCTGGCACATATCCTGAGTAGTGCCAGCTATTTTCCCACTGTTCTTTACTTTGAATTATCTTTCCTTTAGTCCACCAATAGGATAAAACCTATCTGGACCCAATTAGAATGGGTACCTTAATATGCTAAGAAATCTTGGCATTGTCTTTTTCTGTTCTCTTAACATTTAGCCTGTATTTGCCCCCCTTGTTCTGAGTTTGAAAAATATCCCAAGCCTTAGATTCTGAGATCTAAAAATTCTGATAGTTATTACTATTATCAGTATTCTCAGTGATACACACTGGCTGGTCTAATATCGCATCATTAGCTATAGCAGCATAAATCTAGTTTAAAAAACGATAGGTAACCAACAGAATAAGAAAATAAAAACATCATATTCTCACAACCTAGATACACTAAGGGTGAACCATACCATATATCCATGTATCCTTACAGATCCTTTGTGTGTAAATATACACACATAGGCACACACACTCTCTAGGCAGGAAGACAGTGGCATAAAGATTCATAGATGCAACACTGGACAACTACAGGAGTCACAGTTCAAAAGCTTCTGCAAAGCCAAAGATCCTGGTCTCCTGTGGAAGTGCCATTTTCACCTGCACTGTTCTCATATTCCTTCTCACCCCTTGGTATTGTCTTTTGAAAATGGGATTGGGAAGCTGGGAGAAGTGGATATAATAAGAGGACTTTCCAGGGAGCAGACCAGAATAACAAAGATAGCAGGCATGCCAGGGCCTTGCTACAGCTTCCACAGCATGAGATAGCCACCCTCTGTCCCACCATAGTGATCATCTTCCTGGTATTTGGAAGTTGTTCTCTTAACACAAGGAGCTACCTTCTATTAGCTTTGAGAACAGTGCTATTCAATAGATAGTTTGAGCCATGTTATTTAAAAAAGTCGGGTAGCTACAATAAATGCAAAGAATTAGATGAAATTTAGAAATTCTTGGGTTTAGTGAGACTCGCATTCTAGTCTCAGCTACTCTTGCTTGCTACTTGTAATTGTGATTCTCACTTAGAATCTTCTGGTGTGAGTACCAGTTCCCTGCTTACTGATAAAGAAACTGCCCCATGGGTTTGTTGAGAAGCAGTTTTTCAATTACCTATGTCTCCCTAAAAATTCTAGTTCTTAGAGAACTTGGTAAATGTTTTAAAAGAAAGTGAACTCTAAGTACACTCATTTTCAGTGGCTTAGAGGTTTTTTGGCTCAAAAGAAGCAGTTGTTTTAGAGTTGTTGAGAGTCGACAAATGTTGGTTGTTACACCATCTGGTTGAAGAAAAATAATAGCTCTTCAGAGAGATTGTGTTAGGGGTGGCAGAAGGGGCTATGTTGGTTACATGTGGTAGCATCCAGTGTCTAAATAGGGACAACGGCCAGGTTATTAGTAGTGTTCATAGATGTAAGGGCCGGTAGTTTTCACTGAGAATGTAGGTAATCAACAAAATTTGGTGGTGGGTATGGCCAGCGTGGGAAAAGTCATTTACAGAAGGCCTGGATTTCTGAGCAAGGAATCGTGGTGAACGGTTGTGTTAAACAGTAGGAGATGGCACGATGGAGGGGATCTGGTCTCTGTGCAAAGATAGCTGTTCTCACATGTGAAACCACTTGATGGAGTCTCCTACGGGGGAGAGATTCTCTGTGTAGTCCTTGATCGAATGAGACATAAACTTAACTCTTGGTTAATTTGCCTATACTTGATTCTCTTCCTCAGGAAAGATTCCTCAACTTACTGTCACTGGGTTCTTTGCTGGAACAGTCCTCTGGAGCTGAGGGACTTCATTTTGGCATAGTGGCAGCACAGCGACTGCTGTGATTGTGCAGCCTCTGAATGGAAGACCTTGTGGTTATCTCCGATACTGTATCTGACCTCATTTATATCTGGGAGACTATCTTAAGGACTTAGAGTGGAATGGTTTCCTTACTGGATGAAGAACACAGATTAATCCGAAGTCTCACTTTTGTCTTTTGTAATACATTCTCCCAGTTCTCACTAAGCAGTGTCTTGGAGCTAGGATTTTGGACATTTGTATGACAGCCCAATGTTCACCATCAATTTATTCTAAGTCTTGGTGAATTCTTTATACTGGATAATTAATAATTTAGAAAAGACCACTCTGGCTTGGTTCCCCTTTATATGCCCCCACCTTTTCTGTCCTCCTCAGGGATTTCTCTAGCTAGATCACTGCGACCCTTGCCCCTTGGCTTTGCCAATCTTTAACTTGCTTCATTCTTACTTTAGGCATTTATAGATATGATTCATGTGTATCTTCATCTTTCCTTGCCCAACAGTTGAGACTGCTTATTATCCTTTAGATTTTAGCTGAAGTGTTGCTGTCTCAGCTTAGGTACCTTACTTGATTCCTTACTTACCACCACCCTATGTGCTATTCCCCACTTGTTTGCTTTTATTATTTATGACCGCATATTCATTTATTAGTTTACTTCCCTCCACCAGACTGAGCTGTGTGCCATAAAGACAGGTCACGTCTTAAGGACATTCAAGTTTGGAATGTGCAGCTCCATGTTCGAAACATTCATTTGTTGAACAAGCAAAGAGGAAGTTTGGCAATAGATAACATTCTTGCTGGTCTTGCTAAGAATTTTGGCCATTATCTTATATATAATAGGGAAGCTATTAAAAACTTTCAAGTATAGTTGGGTGACAGAAGGTATGTTGGACATGATTGAACTTCATTTTAAAAATTACTCTTGGCATTTCTCAAAAAATAAAAATGAACTGAATTGTGAATCTTGTATGAATAGGTGGAGGCTTGGACCAGCGTGGCAAGACTGAAAATGGATTAGTTTGAGGAATGTTTAAGAGGTATAATCAACTGGATTTGATGGCTGGGTGTAGGGACAGTCATTTTACAGAACTGGGATTCTGAGCAGGGATTCTGTGTGAATAGTGGTGTCATTTACTAGGATAGGGCATGAAAGATGTGATCTGATCTTTATGTCCAGAGACAGCTGTTCTTAAAAGTGAAATCCCTTGAAAATGGAGATAGTCTAGGGTGAGAAATTAGCTGTGTAGTTCTTTATTGAATGAGTCATAAACTTAACTGAACTCCTTCCTATTGGTTAATCAGTCAATATTCTTGTTCCTCGGAGAAGCCTTTCCCAAACTCTTTAATGAGATTGGCTCCTCTCATTTTCTGGAAGGGGCCTCTGCAATTTAGGGGCCTTATTTCATCATCTGGCAGGGTAATGGCTGGTATATTATTGTGCAAATTTTGAATGCCTTGTATTTGTCTACTTCTGGGAGGTTTAGGCAGACTTTCTGTCCCTTTTATGAGAATTGCCATTGTAATTACATTAGCAACAGGAATACCTATCTTTCTGTATCCTGTCCACTTGTAGGTGGCATTTCCTAATCCTTACTACCCTGAATGTTGAAAAAAAGAGCCTATTTCTTTGCTTACTTATGAATTTCAGTATAATTCATATGCTCAATGGTTACTGGTTTCCCTATAAATCACCCATGTCTGTCCTGCACTCTTTATTTTTAAGTATTTTATTTGTAAGATTTTTGAATATTGGGGATATTAGACCTCAGACTGTTACCACATTTTTTTCTTTACCAGGTTGCCTTGAACTCCCATTTTTCATCATATCCTTTATAGTATCCTTTGAATTTCATGTTATTTACACATAAATCAATTATACACTCTGCAAAAATTTGGTTTCCTCTGTCCTTTTCCCTAGCAATCGTGGTTCCTCTTTCTGAAAGAAACTGTTTTGTTTCCTTCCAGAGGTTCTATGCATATACTCAGTTTCCCACAAAGTAAAATCATAGTAAAGGTAATATTTTATACCTTAGCACTTACAAATAATCTAGCTTTTCAAAGTTAATCAGGTGCTCTTATTGTTAAAGCAAGCTCAACCTCATATTTGAAGTTAAGGACTTGTTTGGGCATCTGCCCAAACATCCCAAAGTCTTAAACTGCTAACTGTTATAATACTATGGTGTGACTGAAAGTAATTATAAGCCCTGGTTAAGCCAATTGTCCAGATAAATTAATAACAGCACCTGGCCTTGGAATTTATAAAAACTGTTAGGTTGAATAAAAAAAAAATCAATCTATCAATAAACTGAAGCTAGAGCAATTCAGAAGTTTTCTATAACTAACTTCAGTTTGGAACCATGGATGTGGTGAATATTTGTACTTAAATGGATCTTTGTTCAGGTCCCACCTTTACTTAACCGCCATGTGATTCTGAAGGAGTTTTATTTCCTAATCTGTCGGGCATAATATCCAATCTACAAGAGTTATGAGAAGCAAGAGAATGTATAAGAGAGCACTTCAAATATAATGAACTATATTCACTTTTCAAAAGTGGATACACTTTTAAAAGAAGGATGGCAGAAAAATGATACCTTTTGTAGACCAAAACTTGCAGGATTCCTTCCATTAATTGGAAGCTCCCTCGACTCTGTGATTGAACAAAATTGATCTCAAAGTGAGGCAGGTCCCTTCTTACATGCTAGAAGTCCTTAAACACCTAATAGTCTCAAACCATCCACATTTTTATAGTATGTGTGTTTTATCACTGGCATTCTATACTGAAATGGTAGTGGAAAAAGCCACCACATTTTTCTTCTGGGTTAAATCTAAACCCAGACATGGAAACTATACAAATAGTACCAGATGTGCACACAAAAGCTATCTGGGCCAGGTAAAATAAGGAGAAATGGAAAATGATAAATGTTGCAACATGTGGTCATGCAGTAATCTCAGTTGATACTAGACTAAAATGAATCAAAAATCTGCTGTATTTACTGGCAACCTAATTTAAAATAATACTGCTTCTTTCCTTCTTTCGCTACATGCTTCATATCCTGCTTTGTTTCCTTCATAGTACTTATCTCTACCTGACTGTTTGTCTCCCTTATTAGAATGCAAACTCCATGAAGGGTGGGACTTACATTGTTTATTGCTGTCTCCCTCAGCGCCTAGCATCATACTTGCCTGACACATAGATGCTTGATATCGTGGGAGCTAAAAAAAAACTTTCCTGACCCCCTTCTAAGTTCTCCTAGCTAGCCTAATAATCATATTAACAGACACATTAACAGGAGGAAATCAAATTTTAATATATGTACATGAGGAATTCATATAAGACCGTGAAGCAACATTGGGTATATATGATGTTTTGGACAAAGGAGAGATGTGGGGGTGGAATGGGGTCTTAGATTTCAGAAGTGAGAATGGGTGATTTACAGGTAGTTGAGGAAGAGCAGACACATGTGGCAGGCAACTTCTTACTAGACAGCTCACACAATGGCACGCAGGGTATTCAGCTAACAGGCCCCTGCCTGAAGCCCTCCTATTTACCATATTTAATTCAAATTATGCTGGGGCAACATCTTAAGACTTCCTATTCAGGCTTTTCTACCTAAAACTGTTGGGCAGGAAAGGGGAGGGTCAAAGGTTCTGAGTCTTTTATTTCTTAAAACAAACAAAAAACACAACAACTTAAAATTAATATCCCAAAAGGCAGCTTTAGGGAGGCACGACCTTTGTTCCCTTTAATATATTGCTTATTGGATGCAGCAGCCAGGTAGACAATTACATGGAATACTAGAACATCTCTTTTTTCTGGTCATTGCTTAGAAAAGGAACTTTTTGTGCTTCTGAGATTCTTTACCTAGGTTCCCTAGAAAATAGATCCTGAGACAAAACTTAGGTGCATTTGTTTATTGAGGGGAGATGTGTGCAACCCTAGGGCAGAAAGAGTGAGGGGAAAAAGTGAGCAGGAAAAGGAGCACAAATATAAGGTGTTAGGTAACCTGCCCTGATCACAGCTTAATGAGAATACACGTGGCAGCTTGTGTTAGGCAGGCCAAATGAAAACACCATATGAAAACATTTTGTGGATGGGGAGTATATTTAAAATTTCCAATTATTATGGTGGATTGCTCAATTTCTCAGTTAAGTTGGAAACTTTAAACCTATGCATCTATAACCTTAAATTTCATTTCTGGTGAGTTGAAACTTATTAAGATTAGGTAATGACTTTACCTCAAATAATCATCTTGTTTTGATTTTTTAATATAGTAGCTACTTTGTTGATACATTCCTAGTATCTATTTTTCTATCTTTTCATTTTAAAAGTGACAGACTTAAAACTCAAATGATCAGATACTTAAATATCACATGCAAGCATTTTAAAAATCCATTTCTGACAATTTTGTTCTCTAACTAGAAATCACAAGTGTCAATCTCTAACACCGTATTTTGTGCTTTTGTTCTGCTTTTCTGCTTTAATTCTGCTTTCTCTGAGTTTCAGAAAGAGAAACAAAAAAGTGCTTTGTTATCAAACTGGTCATGTTTTTGTTGATAATGTGGAACCTCTCTCACAGCTTGGGTTCTCGAAGTCATTGCTGAAATGGAGTTTGGGATACAAGTGTCTCTTAAGAGTCTCTACGTTATAAACACTTTGGAAGGGGAAGGAGGCAGAGAGAAATTGAAATGTGATACAGGCTGGACAAAGCCTTGGCAGACTGAGTGGGGAGCTCTGGAGCTAATATTGCTCATTAGTGTCCCATGTCAGACATCAGATGTAGACTGCCCTGGGAGGGTGTGGCCTTAGGGGAATGAGTTCTCTGCAGCTGTCACTTAGGGGCTAACAGTACTTCCCAGCTTAGAAGCAAGCCCTTTTTTAAAAGGGGATCTGGATGAAGACTCTCCACGTCTACCACAATATCTACCAAAATATGATGGTTCCTTGTGGCTGGTCTGGAGGGGTGGAAGGTGAATTATCTGTTTACTTCACTTCTCTCATTTTCTATTGGCATCAAATCCTCTGTATTTCTATGTTGTCACCTGGCCGCTCCAGGCTGCTGCTGGAAAAGCCAGATTTCATCCCCATGGCACATGGTATTCTGCATGAGTTCACAAATGGTAGGAAGAGCTATAGCCTCTGAGTCCTGTCAGGTTGGGCTGGGGTCCCTGTAACTTATGCCATGGTAGGTGCTGTGAACACAGTGTCAGAGTCCAGCCTTCTTGGGGGAAACAGAGATGGCTGATAAAGCCAGGGATGAGATGGTGATGGAAATTAGGGCTCTCCATTGAGCATACAGGCAAGGACCAAGAAGCAGGTAGGGCTGAACAAATTTGAGAAGAGTATGAATATGGTCTGATGCATTTATGAAACACTTACTGGCTCTTAAAGCTCAGTGGCCAAAATTGAGGTAATATACACAATAATGGCTACAACCGATGTTGTTCTAGGCTGCTTCTCATGAGTAGAACAAAAATTTGAAGTCTTTTTCAACACTAGCACATTCTAACAAAAAAAAGTCATATTTTTATTATATTAAATAGTATGTATAGGTATAATTATGTTAGTTTAATATTTAATAACTACAACTACTGGCTTGTTTCATTTCGTATACCTTTGTCTGCTTTTGGTATGAGAGTAATGCTGGCCTCATAAAATGAGCTGTGAAGTATTCTTTTCTCTTCAGTTTTCTGGAAGACTTTGCATAGAATTGTTTATTGTTTTTTTTTCCCCCCTCAGGTGTTAGAATTCCTCAATGAACCCATCTAGGCCTAGATTTTCCTTGTGCAGAGTCTAACTACATTCTATTTCTTTAATAAGTCAAGGGCCATTCAGATTACCTGCTTCTTGAGTGAGCTTTGCTAGTTTGTATCTATCAAGGAATTTATTTCATCTCAGTTTTTAAATTATTGGCATACATTTTTACAAATGTTCCCTTTTTCCTTCTGTAGAATCTAAAATGATGTCACCTCTTATTCCTGATATTAGTGATTTGTGTGTTCTCTGACTCTTCCTTATCAGTCTGGCTGGAAAAGGGATTGGCAAACTACTACCCCTCTTCATTTTGTGCTCTGACAAAAGTGAAATAATTAAAGAGAGAACATATGGAAGAGCCCATCGTTCTTTGGAATTTGGGTTACCTTATGTCTTACAATCCCAGCTCTTGGGGTTCCAGAAAAATTATGATCTTGTAGATTATTTGGCTTTTTCTTAATGTTACAGTAGGGGAAACCTTCTCTTATGGCTTTCTACATCATAAATGAAAGCAAAACTCTTGCCATACTTTACAATTTCAGAAACAAAGTTTATTGAAACAAAAAGCCAACAAATAGAGGAAAGGATTGATATGGGAAAACAAAACCATAATTCAACCACTTAATTTCTAAGGAGAGCTCCCTATAATTCTACTGAATCCTACTGAATTACAGTGGGAAGTTTTTACTCTTTAGTAAATTCTGCCAACTTTACAAACACAGGGAATTTAAGGGGGCAGAACTTGCACATGTGACTAGTCTTCAGTGATGGGGTGGAATAGTAGCTTCTGGAGGCCATATCTTGATCATGTCTTCCTATTTTTGAGGTGGAACTTCTCGATAGTCTCATCCACTGTGTACATATAGTACTTCTCCTCTGAGTAATTTCTCTGGTGTGTAGTGAGATTTGACTTTTCTCTGAGTTCTCACCCACACTCCACCTGTACATAGCTTGTCCTTTGAACATATTTGGTGTAGGATGAGCTGTTATAAGTACACTTGTGTGCGGAAAACCACAGGGTTGTGAGGACTGGATAAGGCTATATATTTTTGGTTCACATGGAATGAGGGATTCATGTTATGAAGCTGAGACTCAATCCTAGGGAGCATGGCACAGTTTTATTAAGGATACACACATCAGGAGTTTCTGATTCACTGCTCACACTTACGGGCAGGCCAAATACAACCTTTCTCACTTTTAGATGTGAACTGTGTTTTAACTGAGGTTCAGATATGGTTGTCATAGATAAGCAACTAGAAAGATAAACCAATACATGGAGGCTACCATGGCTGCGGAGTATAGAGCTGGCTGGCAACCTATGAGGAAGAGGCAAGGGATGCTGGTGTAACAGAGTGGGAATCTCCCTAAGTCTGCATTCTTACTGATCCAGCTGGCTTCCTTTGTTTTCTAAACAAAATTTAGCCAGGACCTTCTAGATTTTCCCTCCTATTTCTCTCCATTATTTTCTTGTCAATATGTGTCTCTGGTTACTTAAGACCTCAGTACTAAAATGTCAGAAACTCTGGTGTGTTGCAAGTTTCAACCAAGAAGTATTTCAGTTATCTCTTCCTAGCTTGTTGCATTAGGAATGAACTTTTCTACCTAGACTCTGAATTATATATGCCAGACAGATTAAATGGAAGCCAATTGTTGGGAGAAGCAATTAGTGATGAGCCTTGAGTATTTTACACATACTTCCTGGGTATACCAAGAATACAAGGCTCTGATTATTCTTGACCAGGGCCAGTTCTCAGGATTGTGTCTTCAGTGAGCAACACTGAATGATGATATAATGTCTCCCTGTAGGAAAAAAAAGCAGGTTTGTTTGCTGCTTGCTATAAAATGGTAGGTACTCCAAGTTAAGTATTCTTTGGTTTCAATGCAAACACACAGCCTGTAACATCTACCATGGGGCTCTGCCCCATCTTTCCCAAGGGATTTAGAGACATGTGGGGATGTGGTGCCAACATTGTCATGTTGCTTGTGCTATGAGTAATAAAATTCTTTGTCTCTTACCTAGGAGTTTATCCCTTGCCAGCATCCATGAAGCAGTCTAGCTTATTAGCTTGCGACTAGGGTAAAATTTAAACCCTCATGGAAACATGCCTGAGATTAGGGAAATATGATGTCCAACAGAAAATAGGCAATGTATTTTAAGAAAAGTATTGACACGAGAAAGTGACATATGTAGAATGTGACATTGGAAAAAGAAAAGTTTCTCATGGAAATGAGAATAGTCTAAAAATAAATCTTGGAATTTATGACCATTGTGTTTTGCAAAAAGGCAATTCTATGGATGTTTCTTGGCTCTAAGTAAGTGCAGTGGTGGCAATTTAGGGAACCATCAGGAGAGGATTACCTTCTACCCCAGGTTTGTGTGGATATCAGAAGTCTAGATAGAATGTAACAGAAGCCAGTGAAATTTGGACACTGACTCCTAGGGTCCTTGAACTTTTGGAGATTGGAAACGGTAGTAATGGGAGTTTGTGAGCCATATTTTAGCATTTCAAAACAGCTAGGTGTACTCATTTTCCTGTATAGCTTTTTGACATGTGAATTCAAACACTGAGTTTCTTTGCTTTTGCTCGGGATGTTACTCAAGTAGATATGAGAACACCGATTCTCTTGTGTTAATTAGAAGCTCTGATTGGCAGTAAAAACATTTCTATTCCCACTTAAAGTTTAAATGCCGATGGACAATACATAAAAAGTTGGCGTCTAAAAGGCTGGTGAACTCTTTGGGAGCCTGGGATTGGTATGACGGTGTGATGTGACATGCCTGATCCAAGCCTGATTTCACTTTACAATTTTGTGGGGAAGACTAGTGCACCTTGGTGAGTAATCAGTGCTTTTTGTCTAATAAGAGTAACCTTGCTTTCATGATTCATGGTTTCACGGTTTTTCATGGTTTCAAAGGCCCCTTTATGTGACAAGGTGCAGACTCAATCAAGTAACTTCAAGTAACTTCAAATGATGGAATTAATGTGTAAATAAGGGCATAGCCATAAGAACTATGAATAGAAATTGGGGACCTATCATGACTCTCTAGCCTGGGGGCTGTCAACCTTCTTCTGAAAGGGCCAGGAGGTACACACTTGAGGCTATGCAGACCATGCAATCTTTGGCTCAACTACTCAACATTTATAGGGCAAAAGCAGCTATAGACAATGCATAAGCAAGTGAGTGTGGCTGTATTCCAATAAAACTTAAACACAAGGTGGGTGGGATTTCATGGGTGTTGACTTGCCAACTTTTGCTACAAATAGCTTTTAATTTTTAACTGCCTACTCTTCTTGGTATTTCTTAGTATAAATACAGAAGAGATATGATCAAACTCACCTTTTTGTGCCAGAATCTATCAGTTTACTCACCATCCTGCAAGTCAATCACCCTTGATTTAATTTCAGATGAGATTTAATGTAGTAAACAGAAAATGCTCCAGGTAATTCAAACAGGAATGTAATACAAGGAATTAGGTCTCTACCAAGTATTTACAAGGGCCACACAAGCTTGAAACTGGGGGTGGGGGGGGCAGGCTAACACTGGACTATTTTCAGAGTTGTATCAGCATAACAATGATCCAGAGGGCAGAATCAGTTGCTGTGTCAACTACCACTACTTCCTAGTATCTACCATAATCTTCCCCTTTAATTTCTTAACTCCCACTCACAACCTAGATCTATGTAATATTTCCAACAACAGTAACTTGTTTCTAACAAAATTGGAACCTGAAAGTATTCACTTTCTCCAAAAATGGAGCTATGAATTCCCACTGTGTAATAGTAGCCCTGTTTCTCCTTAACAATCAGGGATATTACAGGCATGTGACAAAGGAATTCATTTAAAAACTGTAGTGCAATTTTGTATTATATCCTTTACATATAGGGGCTCAGTCAAGAAAACAAACCACGAGTTATTTGAACAGAATTTAATTAAAGGAATTGGTTTAACAGATATTGTTGTATTTAAAAGACAAAAAAATATAAAATTAATGTAGCTATAGTAACTGCAGTAAATAGGTTTCATCCCTAGGGTAGGCATTTGAATATATTTTTGATTATGTAGGTCCAGCAATGCTCTCATTGTCCATCTATTTCATCTTTAGTAACCCTGTCATTTATTAACCATTGCTAGAGATCCTGTGGGTCACTGTCCTGTAAGCCATTGTATCTCTGCTGCCTCTCATAGTAATTACATCCACCTTGCTTCTGCCAGTTAAATACTGATCTATTGTCGCTGCTCTTCTAGGACCTTACATTACCCATTGATGACAGAGAGCCCGGTTCTATAGTAGTGTTCCTTTTGTTATCAACCTCGGCCTACGTAGGATAGCCAATGCTGAATCTTCTTAAAGATTCCAGAGCTGTCCTTGCTAGCACAATTATTTCTTCAGTGAAGGGTGTATCTTCCAGGCCCTGCTGGGGAAAATAATTGCATATTGAATTCCCTAGTCTTAAAACTACCTTGTAGCTTTCCCACATCTGAAACTTTGGCTCTTTCTTTAGTACTCAGTCTACACTCAATAAAGTGGAAATACTAGAAATATTTTGTCAGTCTCTTTTCATGCTTATATGGTGCCCTGTTAGGATGGCTCTTTTATCTTTGATAGAACGTCCGAATTTCCCTTTAAGGATGACTTGTTCCAGGTATTGGGGGTGCTATTAGTATATAGTCTGCAGTTGTTTGCTCTTTCAAAGTTTGTCCTAGCTGCAGAGACACACTAAAAGTTATGCCCTTCCACATCCAACAATTGATTGTATTGGAAATATAAAGGCCAAGTCATTTTGGTCCACTGAGGGATAACTCTAATGAACTATATATCCTCTAGAACTCTATATGGAATTGACTAACGTTTTTTTCAGGTCTCCATTACAGATTGACTTTTTCCTCTAACTCTAGTATTTACTCCTTCCTTCCTTAAGTGTTGATCCCTACTAAATACCCTGCATTCTAAATTCTCAACATTTGTCTGGAGAACCCAACCTGAGAGAGTTCATACAAGGAGTGGTCTAAGAAAGCAGATAATAATACAGTGTTAAATTTAGGCTGAACTATTCACTTTCCAGCTGGCCATGGGGACCTTATCAGTAGTAGTGGATGGAACATAGGCAGTGCAGTCATAAGATAGTGCTCTAATTATTTAATGGTCTTTCTGATGGTGAATTAGGGTGGTATCCTGGTAGAGGAAAATGCATTAGCTGATGCAATACAAAATATGTTTGAAAAGTATCAGAGAAATAGTCCTTATTCTTATTTTGGCTAAGCTCCATTGACATTGGAAATCTAGAGTGTCATCATGGCTTCCCTGTTAGAGACATACTGGGGCCAGGTTATGAATGTAGTCCTGGCCAAAGCTCAGCTTATTTGGGATCCATTTTGTCCCATGATCAGTCTAGTGGTCATGTCCATAGTCCCTGCATATACTGGTTTTAACACTTGACATTTAGAGCAATCCCCACATCGAGTTCTCGGTCTTCTCCACTATAATAGCTCTTACCTATAGGCCAAATAGAAGATGCTAGAAACCCTTTCAATGAAAGGGATGATGAAAACAAGTGCCCCACCTAAGGATCTAAATGACGCGGAATTGGTAGTCCCCATCACAGCTTCATTTATTTCACTAGCCTGATCCCAGAACCATATTAATTCTGCAGAATGATAGTAGACAACTGTAAACTTAGCCAGTAGTCTCAATTGTAGCCACAATTCCAGATGTGATATCTTTGCTAGAGCAGATTAATGCAGGTATGTAGTATGCAGCTGCTGTTTAGTGAATGCATTTTTTTTCTATTCTGATTGGAAAAGAACATCAAAGGCAGTTTGCATTTATATGCAATATAAAACAATACTGAGAAACAGTTTTGCCTTTAGGTTGTGTTAACTGTCCTGTTTTGTCATAATGTAGTCAGGAGATTTAGATCACCTGGACATCCCACAGAACATCACACTGATCTATGACATTAATATCATCAATGATGCAGAATCTGAGGAACAAAAGAAATGAACAAGCTAAATGAAAACAGACTCACAGATACAGAGAACAAACTGGTGAGTGTCAGAGGGGAGAGAGGTCAGGGAACTGGGTGAAAATGTGAAGGGATGAAGTACAAATTAGTAGTTACAAAACAGTCTGGAGATATAGAGTACAGCATAGGGAATATAGTCAGTAGTATTGTAATAACTATGAATAGTGCCAGAAGGGTGATAAGAGTAATTGGGGATCACTTCATAAATGAGTTAAATGTCTAGCCATTGTACTATACACCTGAAACTAATATAAAATTAAAAAATAGAATATTAAACCTCAAAAAAAACATGCATAGATAGGACAAGCAAGAGGTGGCTAAGATGCTGGAGGTCTTGGTAAGACTCAAGTGCGAGATAAACCCTATGAAGATTCAGGTACCTGCCCCTTTGGTGATATTTTTAGAGTCTAGTGATTAGGTATGTTTTAGGACATCCCACCAAACATAAATAATAAGCTGTTCTTTTTTTTTTATTTTTGAATCTCCTATTATAAAAAAGAAGCACAAGGCCTGGTAGGCATTTTTGGGTTCTGGAGGTACCACATTCCCAACCTAGGGATACTTCTTTAGCCTAATAGGTGCCATTCTGTGTTCCATTAAATTCACAACTAAATGTGTTAGTAACTGTTATGCTACAGTGTGCTAGGGTTATCACCTTGCCTTTTGCCACCTGGCTACTAAATGATTCAATTTTAGAATCTCTTCTCAAATATCTCATTCCTAAGATAATTCTATTTTGGGTGTCTCTGGAAATAGTCCCTGAGGCAAGTTTTTAAGCACCAGTGGTTTGTTGACTACCTTTCCTTTCCTGTCTCAAGGTCTTATCTTACTGGTATATCCTTCACTTCTAGAGTTATCAAATTTGTTACCCTGAAAACAAGTGAAGTTTAATTCTGCTGGGGAATCTCTAGGAGCCAGAATAGACGCATGATTCAGAATCTTCTCTACTTGAATCAAGGGATTTGGGATATTTATACAGTGTATCCCATCATTCATTGTTTGAGGGTTGTTTCAATAAAGTGGTGATTTCCTGACACGTTTTGGCCTGCTGCAACTGTTTTGATGCTAGGAGTCTTGGGCAAAAATGCACAGGCTGACTGACATGCATAGAATTGGCAAATGAGGTGACGTGAATGGGGCATTAATAGCCCAGTAAGCCTGACCAAACTATTACATATATTGTTAGTTACACTGAGTAATTTTAGCTATTTCACTTTCTTTCATTGATTGTACTTTTATTTACTTTTATTTCTTGTTCTCCATTGGGTAGGTCAAATTTTCTTTTGCTAGCTTTGGAAGTCAAGCATTTTTTTTCTTATTCAAGTAGTAGTCATCTATATTTTAATGGCTGCAACAAGTATCTTTCCCCAAATAGACAAAAAAAAAAAACTTTAATAAGATTGAACACATATCTTCCACCATACCCTCCCATCCTGATCTAAGACATGTGCAGTTATTTTCATAAATTTTAGTTCTGAGTTGGTAATAAATGCTGTCTAATGCTTGCCTTTTTTTATAAAAAGAACTTTGATGTAGTGAAAATATTGCAAGTGGGAGATTGGTTGAGGAAGCCAGGAAATAATTAGAGAGATGGTAGGATGAGGAGAACAAATAGAGCTGCCAGTTCTTGTCACTTCAACATGACCCGTTCACATATTCTTGACCATACCTTGTGGGGAAGGTTGACTCCAGAGAAAGAACAGGATAGGATATTACTGGGGGCAAGAATGTAGACAGGAATTTGGAGGTAGCTCTGGAGTCAGATAGGTGGCTGTACCACAAGTCGCTCCATTGAGCTCAGTAATGTGGCTCCCAGGAAAGGCAACAGAAATTCTTGCAAAAGATTGCAACCATACATCCAATTGAGCAAAAAGACTTTGTTCTTCATTTCTAAGTCCTTCTCTTGACTCTACACTTGATTGAACTAGAAGAGTGAATATGCTTAACACCCTGCTACCAAAGGCAAGTCCTTACATCTCACCTACTCCCTTACCCTTACCTCAAACCTGGCCTGATGGTATGAGTTTTAAATTGGACTGAACTTAGGTCACTTTCAGTTACTACAAAAAGTTATGGGGTCATCCAGGGAAAGAGTGATTGGACACAGCATGATTGAGTTCAGAGAATAAAATAAAAAAAAATATCCTATTTTGTACTCAGGAGTTTAGACTAGTTCAGTAAACTGATTACAAATGATTAGTTTATTTCCTGTGACCTTTAATTGGAGAATTTAATCCATTATATTAAATGTAATTATTAGCAGGTAAAGACTTACAATTTCCATATTGTTTTTTCTATACCATTGTGGTTTTTTGTCCCTTTCTTGCTATTTTTCTTTGTGAACTGATGATTTTCCTTAGTGGTATACTTTGATTCTCTTTTTCTTGTATATACCTACTATGTTTTTTTTTTTTTTGTGGTTACCTTATAGCTTACTTGAAATATCAAGATACAACAGTCTATTTTATGCTAATAACTTAGATTGTATACAAAAACTCAAATGTTTCACTCCTCCCAAATATGTTTGTTTTTGATGTCACAACTTACATCTTTTTATATTGTATATTCACTAAAAATTATGTAGCTATAGCTATTCTTAATATTTTTGTTCTATAACCTTTATATTGAATGATTAATATATCACAATATTATTTGGAATCTGACTATATACTTACCTTTACCAGTATAATGTATTTTTTTATTTTTTCATGTTATTAGTAACGATCTTTTCATTTTAACTTGAACTCCTTTCAGCCTTTCTTATAAGACAGGTATAGTTGTGGTTGTGATGAACTCCCTCAGCTTTGTTTTATTAGGGAAAGCATTCTCATCTTCATTTCTGAAGAACAACTGTACTGAGTAAAATAGTCTTGATTTGCAGTTGCTAGGTAACCATGATGGTGCCTTGATCTTGGACTTCCCAGCTTCCTAGTGTGTGAGAAAATTTGTTATATTTTGTTATAACCTCTCACATGGACTAAAACAGTGTATTTAAAAGAATATTTCAATCAATGGAGAATTTTTCATTGAAATTCTTTTCCTCATAATGTCTTCTCTTCATCCTACTTTATTATATATTATACACTTTGGTTTTAGTGATTGTTCCTCTAACCATTTTTATACACAAATATGTACATATTTACATATAGATATTTTTTCCAAAATATGCAAGAGAATCATAATTGTACATGCTCAACATTTTTTCCCCATCAAATACAACATGGACAGATTTTCAAGTCAGTACAGATTCAGTATTTTTGAAATGCTGCATACAGTTGGATAGTGCAGACATCACATGAATTTTAAAACCTTTCCCATGTAATGAATATTTCAATTGCACCCAGTTCTTAGGTCTTATAAGCTTGTTCATTGGAAACATTACAAAACTGTATGAAGATATATGTATAAGTTTTTCTACAAGACTGACTCTTAGAAGTATCTATGGCCTCCTACAGCACCAGCAGCCATATAAAACCAGGTAGCAGCTTGGTGGACTCATGAATCCAGCTCTTCCTCATCCGCCACAACCTCCCCAGTGAGGACAGTGCCCTGAGACCCAGGCAACCTGGGCAGAGCAGCGGCACTTACTACCCTTGACAGTGACTCCCACAACCACAGAGATGCCTCCCTACCATGACACCAGAAGTACAATTAGCAGAGGTTAAAGAAAACAAAAACTTGTGCTATAGCACGATCTACTTGGAAAAAAGACCTCTAAATATTAACATTCTGAATTGTTCAAATCAAACCATACCTAAGTAAGGAAAGTGTTCACTGCTTTAAATGTACTAGCAGAGGAACAACCCATCAAACACCACAAAAAACCAAGGTGACACAGAAAGAAAATGACAGTTCTCCATAAACCAAACTCAAACTCATTGGAGATTGTGATCTAAATGACAGAGAATACAAAATAGCAGTCATAAAAAAACACAATGAGATAAAAGAAAACTCAGGCAGCTCAATGAACTCAGGAATAAAATTAACGAACAGAAGGAGTACTTTACCAAAGATTGAAGCTATAAAAAAGAACCAAATTTCAGACCTGAAGAACTCAATAAATGGGAAAGAATGCATTAGAAATAGAGCAGACCATATGGAAGAGAGAATTAGTGAGCTCAAAGATAAAAATCTAAAAAATGATTCAGGTAAAAGATAAAATTAACACATGCAAAAAAAGTCTACGAGAACTAGGTGACTTCATTAGAAATTCTAGGGCTACATACAGATAATGGGTATCCCAGAAGGAAAAGAGAGTAGAAGGAAACAGCATACTCAAAGAAATAATTGATGAGAACTTTCCAAATGTAGGAAAGAAACTGGACATTCAAGTACAAGAATCTAAGAGAACACCTAGTTATCTCAGCACAAAATACCTTCTCCAATTCACCTTATATTAAAACTACAAAAAGTTAACAAAAAAAGAATTCTCAAGGCAGTTAGGGGAAAAAAGATAGTAACCTACAAGGGAAACCCCTCATCAGGTTATGTTTTCTCAGCAGAAACTTTACAGGCCAGGAGAGAGTTGAATAATGTATTCAAAGTATTGAAAGATAGAAACTACCAGGCAAGAATAATATATTCAGTAATGTTATCCTTCAGTTATGCAGGAGAAATGAAGGCTTTCCCAGACAAACAAAAGCTGAGGGAATTTACCACCACAAACTATGTTGAAAGGAACTCTTCCTGAAACAAAAAGACAAAAAAGTACCCAAAATAGCAGAAAGTACCCCAAAAGCAGAAAATTGCAACTCTATTTCAGAACAGGATGTTAAGCAATATAACATAAATGTTAAAGGGAAAAAATCATTAAAAATAATTATAGTTACTTTAATTTGGTAATGAACATACAACATAAAAGGATAAGTTGTGACAACAAAAATATAAGGGAGAAGGATGGAATTTGTATAGGCAAATGGAAGTCAGCTGCTATCAGAAGAAAAAGGACTATTTTATGAGACATTTTATATAAACCTCTTGGCAACCACAAAACAAAATCTAGAGATGAGGCACAAAACATAAAGAAGAGGAAGTGGAGAAAAACATCATAGAAAACCACCAAACTAAAATAGTAGACAGAAACACAGGGGATAATAAATGGAGATACAGAGCAATCAGAAAACAAGATAAAAGTCCTCATATCAACAATCACCATAATTGTAAATGGACTGAACTCACCAATCAAAAGTCACAGAGTAGCTGGATAGATTAAAATACAAGACCCAAGTATCTGCTACCTTCAGGAGACCCCTCTGTTCCAAAGACAAACTTAGGCTCAAAGTGAAAGGATGGAAGATGATACTCCAACCAAATGGTACCCAGAGAAAAGAAGGCATAACCATACTTAGATAAAATAGACTTCAAGACAAGAAAGGTAACAAGAGACAAAGAGGGACATTTTATAACAATAAAGGTTATAATCCATCAAGAAGACATATTTTTTAATATGTATGCACCCAACCTAGGAGCACCAAAACATGTAAAACAATTATTAATAGACCAAAAGAGAAATTCACAGAAACATCACAGTATGATACTTTAACACCCCACTTACACCAATGGCTATATCATCTAGACAGAAGTCAACAAGGATACCTCAGCCTTAAATGACACATTAGAGCAGATGAACTTAATAGACATTTACAGGACTTTCTATTCTAAAATGACAGAATTCATATTAAATACGCACATGGAACATTCTCATGGATAGACCATATGTTTAGACACAAAACAAGTCTCAATAAAATTAAGATTGAAATCATATATATCAAGCAGCTCTTCCAACCACAATGGTATAAAACTAGATATCAACCATAAGAAAAAAACTGGAATGTTCACAAATACATGAAGATTAAACAACATGCTACTGAACAACTATTGGGTCAATGAAGAAATAAAAGAAAAAATCAAAAGATACACAGAAACAAGTGAAGATGAAAATACAGCCTACTAAAAACTTTGGGATGCAGCAAAGTGGTACTAAGGAGAAAGTTTATAGCAATACAGGCCTACCTCAATAAATATAAAAATCTCAAAAAATTTAACTTTATACCTTAAGGCAGGAGTCCCCAACCACCAGGTCATGAACAGGCCTGTTAGGAACTAGGCTACAAAACAGGAAGTGAGCAGAGGAAGAGTGAGTGAAGCTTTACCTGTATTTGGAGCCAATCTCCAGCTCTAGCATCACTGCCTCAGCTTCACCTCAGATCATCAGGCATTAGATTTTCATAGGAGCACCAGTCCCTGGTTTCAAGAAGGTTGGGGACCACTGCCTTAAGGAACTTAAGAAAAAGTAGAACAAACAATTCCAGAGTCATTAAAAGGAAGGAAATAATAAAAATTAGAGCAGAAATAGAAAATGAAAGAGAAAAAAATTGACAATAGAGATTAATGAAAGAAAGAGCTGTTTCTTCAAAAAGATAAAACTTACAAACCTTTAGACTCACTAAGGAAAAAAGACTCAAGTAAAACCAGAAATGAAAGAGAAGTTACAGTAGATATCATAGAAATATAAAGGATTACAAAAACAAAAAACAAAAAAACCCAACATGAAAAGCTATACGCCACTAAATTAACCTAGAAAAAATGAGAAAATTTTTAGAATTATCAACTTTCCTAAATTATGAACAATTAGAAAACCTGAATAGACCAATCACTAGTAAAGATATTGAAACAGTAATCAAAAACATCCCAATAAACAAAGGTGCAGATGGACCCACATGGCTTCTGTGGGTCCCAGGTCTGGCTGTGATCCAGGCTCGCGGTTAGGGATAGGACTCTGGATTTAAAATGTTACATTAATATAGTAAGGCACCTGCACCTAACTTATGCAAGTATGACTCAGCGTATTGTTTATTACGCATATGTAGCGGAATGCCACTATTGTTCTGACATATATAAAGCCCATGTGATCCCCTAGTGCAGAAGTGCACACTCCTGGCAGTAAAGTTGGTGCCTGCCGTTTCATTTTCATGTTGGCTCCTTGTACATTCTTTCAACTGGGTGTTTCACCATTGAGACCTTCTCTTCTTGATTAGCTCAGCACTGACACGTGGAGTAGTTGGCAGGATGAGGTGAGCACAGCCCCCAGCGCTCCAGAGGGTCCCTGGGTGGAGGAGATCTGGTGGAGGACATGTGGCTCCCTGCCTCCCAGTAGTATCCTGTGGCCACATATCTGGCTACGTGGACACTCCCAGAGGATTGGGATGTTGTGAAGCCATGTCTGGAGGATGTCTGGAAAGCCCTGGAGTTGCTGGAGCCGAATGTCCTGACCACTCACCAGGAGGCAGGGGGTTGGGTGGCCTGGATGTTCCTGGTGCTGCGGCAGGCCAGCCTGGAGGTTCAGGACCAAGCTCAGAGGGTGCAACAATTGCAACATCAGGAAGAAGCTCTGGAAAGGCGGCTGGCAGCAGTGGAACGCATATTGCAGGGCCCTGACAGGTCGCTACCATCATCCCTGTCTGGGAGCCCACAGATGATACCATGGCAGGCGCAGCTGGTGATACAGCAGCAGGTTGAAATAGAGCAGCCACTGGCCCTGGGGGTGAGGGCAAGCTGGTGATACCCCCAGGCTAAAAAGCATACCACCCTGATCCAGTACACCCCTGTTGAACTCCAGGACCAGACGAAACAGGTACGTCAGAGCCAGGGAGACAATTTGGGGGTGACTGCTGTGGCTGTGGGATGACAGGACCGAAGGGACTGAATTATCTCCAGAAGAGATGGCTCAGCCGGCCTCTGTAACCATGATATTGTCCCCAGGCAGCACCTCCAGAATGTGGCACATTCAGCGTGGGGTGCAGGCAACCACTCCTTCATTAACTGGTTCATGTCTGCTGCACAGTGTGGGCGGGCCCTGTTGGTGCCTGCTGTTTCATTCTCATGTCGACTCCTTGTGCATTCTTTCAACTGGGCATCTCACCACTGAAACCTTCCCTTCATTTTTTTTAAATTAAGTTTATTGGGGTAACATTGGTTAATACAATTATATAATTTTCAGATGTACATTTTCATTTGACATCTGTATGTTCTATTGTGTGTTTACCACCCAAAGTCCAGTTTCCTTCAGCTAACATATATTTGATCCCCTTTACTCACTTCACCCTTCCCCTAGCCCTCTATATTTGACCCCATTTACTCCGTCTATCTCCCCACTCCTCCCCTACCCGCTACCCTCTGATAACCACTAGTCTATAGTCCACGTCAATGAGTCTGTTTGTCCTATTCATTTGTTGCTTTTATGTTTATATCCCACATATAAGTGATATTACGTGATTTTCAACTTTTTCTGTCTGCCTTATTTCACTTAGCATGATAATCTCGAGGTCCATCCATATTGTCACAAATGGCATATTTCATCTCTTCTTATGGCTGAGTAATATTCTATTGTATATATGTACCACAGCTTCTTTAGCCAATCATCTATCATAGGACACTTCAGTTGCTTCTATGTTCTGGCTACTGTGAATAATGCTGCTATGAACATCAGTGTGCAAATGTTTTCAGATATGGGTTTTCAAGTCTTTGGGGTAAATAACTAGTAGAGGGATTGCTGGATCATATGGTAGATCAATTCTTTTTTTTTTTTGAGGAACCTCCACACTGTTTTCCATAGTGGCTGTACCAATTTGCGGTACTACCAGCAGTGTATGAGGGTTCCTTTATCTCCGCATCCTCTTCAGCATTTGTTATTATTGTCCTGTTGATTATATCCATTCTAACAGGTGTGAGATGGTATCTCATGGTAGTTTTGATTTGCATTTCCCTAATAGCTAGCAATATTGAGCATCTTTTCAAATATTTGTTGGCCATTTGTATGTCTTCTAGGGAGAAGTGTCTGTTCAGGTCCTCTGTACATGTTTTGATTAGATCATTTGCTTTTTTGTTATTAAGTTATATGAGTTCTTTGTATATTTTAGATATTAAGCCCTTATTGAAGGTGTTGCTTGCAAATATATTTTCCCATTTGGATGGTTGTCTGTTTACCTTGATGATGGTTTCTTTCGCTGAGCAGAAGTCTTTTAGTTTGATGTAGTCTCATTCATTTATTTTTGCTTTTACTTCCCTTGCCTTTGAAGTCAAATTCATAAAATCCTCTTTAATCCAAGGTCCTTCAATTAAGTTCTTATGTTGTCTTCTATGCTTTTTATTGTTTTGGGTCTTATATTCAGGTCAATCTATTTTGGGTTAATTTTGGCATGTGGTAATAAACAGAAGTCTAGTTTCATTCTTTTGCAGATTGCCTTCCAGTTTTCCCAGCACCATTTATTGAAGAGGCTTTCCTTTCTCCACTGTATGTTTTTGGCTTTTTTGTCAAAAATTATTTGCCCATATAAATATGGGTTTACTTCTGGACTCTTGTCTTAATTCTGTTCCACTGGTTTGTGTGTCTGTTTTGCTGCCAATATCATGTTGTTTTGATTACTGTAGCTTTGTAGTATAATTTGAAGCCAGGCAGAGTGATGCCTCCAGCCTCGTTCTTTTTTCTCAGGATGGCTTTCGCAATTCGGGGTCTTTTGTGTTTCCATACAAATCTGATGATTTTTTTTCTATTTCTTTAAAAAATGCCGATGGGATTTTTATAGGGATTGCATTAAATCTGTATAATGCTTTAGGTAATAAGATCATTTTAACTATATTGATTCTTCCAGTCCTTCCAATCCAAGAACATGGAATATCTTTCTATTTCTTTGTATCTTCTTCGATATCTTTTAATAGGGTCTTGTAGTTTTCATTATGTAGGTCCTTTACATGTTTCCTTAAATTTATCCCTAGGTATTTTATTTTTTGTGGCAATTACAAAAGAAATTATGTTTTCTACTTTTTATGACACTTCATTATTAAAGTATAGGAATGCTATGGGTTTTTGAACATTGATTTTGTATCCAGAAACTTTACTGTATTTGCTTATTGCTTCTAGTAGCATTCTTGTGGAGTCTTTAGGGCTTTCTATATAGAGAATCATGTTATCCACAAATAGTGACAGTTTGACTTCTTCGTTTCCTATTTGGATGCCTTTTATATCTTGTCTGAATGTACTTGCTAGGACCTCCAATGTTATATTGAAAAAGAGTTGCGATAGTGGACAGCCTTGCCTTGTTCCTGATCTTAGAGGAAAGGTTTTTAGTTTTTCACCATTAAGTATAATGTTGGCTGAGGGCTTGTCATATATAGCCTTTATTATGTTAAGGTACTTTCCTTCTATACCGATTTTGTTAAGTGTTTTGATCATAAATTGTTGCTGTATCTTGTTGAAGGCTTTTTCTGCATCTATTGACATGGTCATACGATTTTTATTTTTTAATTTGTTTATGTGGTGTGTCACATTAATCGATTTGCATATGTTGAACCATCCCTGTGCCCCTGAGATGAAGCCCACTTGATTGTGGTGTATAATCTTTTTAATATGTTGCTGTATTCGATTTGCTAGTATCTTATTTAGGAATTTTGCTTCTGTGTTCATGAAAGATATTGGTCTGTAGTTTTCTTTTCTTGTGTTGTCCATACCAGGTTTTGGTATCTGAGTAATATTGGCCTCATAAAATGAGTTGGGAAGTATTGCCTCCTCTTTGATCTTTTGGAAGAGTTTGAGGAGAAGAGGTATTAAATCTTTGAATGTTTGGTAGAATTCACTGATGAAGACATCTGGTCCTGGACTTTTACTTTTTGGTAGGTTTTTGATGATTGTTTCAATTTCCATACTGCTGGTTGGTCTATTTAGATTTTCCAGTTCTTGATTCAGTCTAAGAAGATTGTATTTTTTTTTTTTAAGTACTGGTCCATTCTAGGTTATTAAAGTTGGTGTTATATACTTTTTCATAGTATTCTTGTGTGATCCTTTGTATTTCTGCTATGTCAGTCATAATTTCCCCTCTTTCATCCCTGATTTTATTTGTGACCTTTCTCTTTTTTTCTTTAGTGAGTGTAGCCAGAGGTTTGTCAATTTTATTAATCTTCTCAAAGAATTGGCTCTTTGTTGCATTTATTTTTTTCTATTGTTTTTTTTTGTTGTTGTTTTCAATTTCATTTATTTCTGCTCTACTTTTGATTATTTTTTCCATCTGCTGACTTTAGGCTTCATTTGTTCTTCCTTTTCTAGATTTTTAAGATGAAGCATTAGGTTGTTTATTTGGGCTCCTTCTTGTTTTTGGATATAGGCTTATAATGATATGAACTTTTCTCTTATGATTGTTTTTGCTGTTTCCCAAAAGTTTTGACATGTTGTACTATCATTATCATTTGTTTCTATGTATCTCTTGATCTTTTTATTTCTTCTCTGACCCAGTTATTCTTCAGTAGCATGTTGTTTTATCTCCATGTATTTGTGGTTCTTCCTGATTTCTTTTTGTAGTTGATCTCTAGTTTCAAAGCATTATGATCATAGAATATGGTTGGTATGATTTCAATCCTCTTATATTTGTTGAGGCTATCTCTGTGTCCCAGTATGCGGTCAATTCTTGAGAATGTTCCATGTGCACTAGAGAAGAATGTATGAGCAGCTGTTTTGGGATGGAAGGCTCAATTATGTCCAGTTGGTCTAATGTGTCATTTAAAGATGTTACTTCCTTATTGATTTTCTGTTCAGATGATCTGTCCATATCCGACAGTGGGGTATTTAGATCCCCTACTACGATAGTGTTTTGGTCTATTTCTCATTTTAAGTCTGTTAGTAATTGCTTTACATATTTTTGGGCTCCTTGATTGAGAGCATAGATATTAATAAGTGTTATATCTTCTTGGTGCATGATTCCCTTTATCATTATAAAGTGTCCCTCAGTATCTTTCTTTACCTTTTTTATTTCAAAATCTATTTCATCTGATATTAGTACTGCTACTCCTGCTTTTCTCTGAATGCCATTTGCTTGAAATATCATTTTCTACCCTTTCATTTTGAGTCTATATTTGTCTTTGGAGCTGAGATGTGTCTCCTGGAGGCAGCATATGGTTGGGTTTTGTTTTTTGATCCATTCTGCAACTCTGTGCCGTTTATTGGTGAGTTCAGCCCATTAATGTTTAGGGTGATTATTGAAATATGAGGTCTTTTTATAGCCATTTTATCTTTTGCTTTCTGGTAGCTCAGTGTTTCCATTGCTTCCTTGTCCTTGTGTCTCTATTTTCTTTATTTTGGTTGGCTTTTGTGAGTTTTCCCTCTGGTTCTTCTTGTTTTGTGTTATATACTTCAGTTCTAAACCTTTGCTGTTTGATTACCATTATAAATATGTAAAGGATAGTGTTACACACACACACACACACACACACAGAGTGAGCCATTTTCTTCTGTGCTTGCCTTATCTCCATTCCCTTTTGCGAATTTGTATCTTTGAATCCTCCCCCTTTCAATCATTGTTATCTCAATTTGTTCCTATGTATGCTGAACGTTCATTACTATCTTGCTATAGCAATTTTCTTATTTTTAAGCTTATAATGCCTTGTTCTTGGTAAGGGTTGCACTCTTCTTCTATTTGCCTGATAGTCACTTTACTCCTAATTATTTTTTATTTTTTATTTTTTTGTCATTTTGTTTTAGGTGAGCTGACCCCTTTCAGTATTTTCTGTAGTGCAGGACTCATAATGGAGAATTCCCTCAATTTTTGTATGTCTGGAAAGGTCTTAATTTCTCTTTCATATCTAAGGAGAGCTTAGCTGGATGCATTATTCTAGGCTAGTAGGTCCCTTCACTTAGTAGTTTGAATATTTGATTCCATTTTTTTTCTGGCTAGTAAGGTCTGCATTGAGAATACCAAGGATAATCTAAAGGGTTTTCCTTAATAAGTTACTGTTTTTTTCTCCCTGGCTATACTGAGAATTCTATCTTGTCACAGATTTTTGATAATTTTAATATAGTGTGTCTTGGTGAAGGACTTTTTGAGTTGAGGTAATTGGGTATTCTCTTGACTCTTCTTGAATTCCAAGCTCCAGTTCATTCTTTAGATTTGGGAGATTCTTGTCAACTATTAGTCTGAAATACTTTCTAGTCCCTGCTCCTTTTTCTCGCCTTTGATAATGTCCATTATTCTTATGTTTCCTTTCCTGATGGTATCAGCTAGTTCTTGCATTTCTTTTTCATTATTTTTCATTCTTCGTTTCTCTCTTCTTCTTTCTGATTTATTTCTAGATTTCTGTCTTCGATATCACTGAATCTTTCCTCCATTTGGTTGACTCTATTTCCCAAGCTTGCTATTTCATTTTTTAACTCTTGCAGTGTGTGTGTGTGTGCATTTTATCTCCAGAAGTTCTCTTTAGTTCTTTTTGAGGGTTTCTATCTCCTTGCTCTGCTCATCTAGTTGTTATTCTAATTCTTGAAAGTGTTGATATGAGTTGTTTCAGAACTCACTGAGTTTTTTTCAGAAGTACCATCCTGAATTCTCTGTCATAAGTTGCATATTTCTATGTCTGTAAGCTTGTTTTCTGGAGATTTTTCTCTTTCTTCCTGAGATGCCTTGTCACCTTGGTTGTTTATGGTGTTTAATGGACTATTTCTCCACCTGGACATTAATGGAAGTGTATTCTGCTTTTTTCCCCAGACAGAAGATTTATTATATAAAGATATTTCTTTAGCCTGCTGCAAAGAAGGTGCTTTTCTTTTGGTTTCCAGTAGGTGGCATCTAAGCCTCTTGTATCCCTGCTTTATATAAAACCTTAATAACGCCTTTACATAATGCCTTTATTTCTTTATAGATATTTAATTACACTCGCTACCCTCAGTTTCAGTCCCTATCAGTGTTAGCAACAGTTTCTGTAGCATTTGCTCAGGTACCCCTGGGGCTCCGTGGTGATTGGTCTTGGAGGGCATGGGGTGAGGGGCCCTCTTGATTGGGGTTTGGGGGCTATGGTTCAGCCTTGGTTTTGCAACTTAGGCTGGTAAAAATCAACTGTTGTTTCTTTGCCATCAACTTCTCTGCTTTCTGCCCTAATGACTGGGCCCTGCTGCCAGTTGCATAAAACTCACAAACTCTCCCAGGCAGGGCTGTTCAGGGAACTCACTGCTCCTTCTTCCTTCCCCCTCCCCCTACTGGGAACTTCAGCTCTGGTGCGAGAGGCAGCTTCTTTATTTCTCCAAGTCCACTGCCCCATACCCAGACTTCTGATCTGTGGTAGCTCATGCACAGATCCCATGCTCAGATGTGCTGGTGTACTGTTTGGGTGTTTTTTGTTGAGTTTTAGATGTTTAGCTTATTGTTGTTTCAAGGGGAGAGATATGGGGATGTCTCTCACCCTGGCATTTTTCCTTTCCAATGATCAAAACCTGTCAGCTTCATTGGTGAATTCTACCAAACATTCAATGATTTATACATATTCTTTTCAAACTTTTCCAAAAAATTGAATAGGAGAGAATGCTTTCTAACTCATTTTATGAGGCCAATGTTAACCTGATACCAAAACCAGGAGGGGACAATATAAAGAAAAAATTACAGGCCAATATCTCTGACCATAGGTGTAAAAATCCTTAACAAAATACTAGCAAATTGAATACAACAGTAAACAGGATCATACACCATGATCAAGTGGGATTCAGTCAGGGACTACAAGGATAGTTTAACATTCATTATTTAATTAACCATATTAACAAAATGAAAGATAAAAATTATATGATTATCTCAATAGATGCAGAAAAAGCATTTGACAAAATACAACTTCCATTATGATACTCAATTAAATTGGTGTATAAAAATGTACTACAACATACAAAAGGCCATTTATGACAAAATCCCAGCTACCATCATACTCAACTATAAAATACTAAAAGATTTTCCTCTAAGATCGGGAATGAGTCAAGGATGACCACTCTCACCACTCTTATACAGCATAATACTGGAAGGTCTAGCCAGAGAAATTAGGCATGAAAAAGAAATAAAAGGCATTCAATGAAAGGAAAATAAAACTGTCACTATTTGCAGATAACATGATTTTACACATAAAAAGCCCTAAAGACGCTACCAAAAAACTATTAGAAATAATAAATACAGTAAAGTTGCAGGATACAAAACCATTATACAAAAATATATATACTAACAACAAATGATAAGAAAGGGAAATGAAAATAATTCTGTTTATAATTGCAATGAAAATCAAATATGAAGAAATAAACTTAGCAAAGGATATGAAAGACCTGTACATCGTAAACTACGAAATGTCATTGAAAGAAAGTGAAGAAGATATAAGGAAACGTAAAGATATTCCATATTCATGGATTGGAAGAATTAACATTGTTAAAATGCTCATACTACCTAAAGCAATCTACATATTAAATGTAATCCCTATCAAAATCCCAATGGCATTTTCCATATACTTCAGCAACTAATTGATGACAAAAGAGCCAAGAATATACAACAGAGAAAGAAAAATCTCTTCAATAAATTGTGTTGGAAAAACTGGACAACCATATGCAAAATAATGAAACTAGATCACTATCTTATGCCATACATAAAACTTAATTCAAAATGGATTAAAGAATTGAAGGTAAGTCCTGAAACAATAAAATACATAGAAGAAAACATAGGCACTAAGCTTCTGGGCGTTGGTGTCAGTGTTGTTTTTGTAAATTTGACTTGAAAGTCTAGGGAAACAAAAACAACAAAAAAATTAGACTATACCAAATTAAAAAGCTTCTTCACAGCAAAGGAAACCATCACACACAAAAAAGGAAACCAATCAAACGTGGGAAGATATTTGCAAATTATACTTGCCATGAGGGGTTAATATATAAAATATATAAGGAGCCCATAAAATTCAATAGCAAGAGAATAAATAACCCCATGAAAAAATGGCAGAGGATCTGAGACATTTTTCCAGGAGAGATACAGATGGCTGACAGGCATATAAATACATGTTCAACATCACTATTTACTAACTAGGGAAATGCAAATAAAAACCAATGAAATATCACTTTACACCAGAATGGCTGCTACCAAAAAGACAAGAAATAATAAATGTTGGAGAGAATGTGGAGGAAAGAGAACCCTTGTACAATGTTGGTGGGAATGTAAATTGGTGCAGCCACTATAGAAAACAGTATGGAGGTTCCTAAGAATGTTATAAACAGATCAAACAATTCCACTTCTGGGTATTTATCTGAAGAATATAAAAACAATTCAAAAAGATATATTATAAAAGATATATAATACAGCATTATTTACAGTAATCAAGATATAGAAACAACTTAAGTGTCCACTGACAGATGAATGGATGAAAAACGTGATACGTGCACACACATACTAAAATACTACTCAGACATAAAAATAGGAAATATTTTCATTTTGGACAACATGGATGGATCTTGAGGATATTATGTTAAGTGAAATAAGTCTGATGAAAATATTATATGATTTTACTCATGTGGAATATTTTTAAAAAGTAACTAACAATGCAAACATGTAGATATAGACAATAGAATGGTGGTTACCAGAGAGAAAGGGAAAAGTGGGGGGAGGGCAAAATAGGTAAAGAGTTGAGATCAAATATATGGTAACAGATGGAAACCAGACTTTAGTAATGAGCATGCAATAGTGTATATAGATATTAAAGCATAATGCACATCTGAATTTGTTATTAACCAATGTTAACTTAAAAATTAATTTAAAAAGAAAAATTCCTAGCAGTACTATGCAATTCTTATAATTCAAGGAACTGAGATCCAGAGGGCAAGAAATTTAAGGCCCAATTCAAACCATTACTGATGTCAGTGATCATAAAATTTCTGTTATGCCCTGCTAGCCTTTCAGCTCATATATAGTTACTAAGGAAGAAAAGACTCTTCCTTTATTAACATGTGTATGATAGAGTACATGAGAACAGTGTTTGAAAGCCAGGAAGTATTTGTTATGCATTTTCAAGTTGTCAATCTTTCTCAGTACAGTTCTTAAATGTCGGGGACTTCTTTGTTGGCAGGATGGACATTTATAATTTTTTTGTAGAATAAAGAATTTAAGCCCTTGAGACTTCAGATTCCTTTCTTTTTTTCTACTCCTTTGAGGCTGTTTCCCAATGATATAATTTGAGTCTAATAGCCTATGACATGGGGCTATAAAAGAACTCTGAACAATGGGAGAGACAGCAAGGAAATCAATGCTCTGTATTAGAAATAGGGTTAAATAGATAGCAGAGCTTCAAGAGAAGGTGAACAGTCAACTCAACTTGGAAATTCATATAGTGGGTGATGCTTAAGTTGGGAATTGAGGGATGAATAGACATTCATCAAGTGGGGAGGGCATTCTAATTATAGGAAAAAACAAGTGCAAGTGTTTGGTGTTCTGGAAATAATTGGTGTGATCAGGTAATATCTATATTTTATCCTGGGATTGGCATGAGTTACAGAGGAAAGCATAAACCAAATCACAGAAGACCTATTTCCTGTATAAATTTGGAATCTCTGCCTCCAATCTTAAGTTGCAGTAATTGTCTAGATGAGAGATGAGGGTCTAAACTATGGAATGAGACATGATAGATTTGAGAGATTTACACATTGAACAAATGCCAGCTGAAAATTATCCAGGGTCTCCCTCCTGTTAAGCCTCAAACTAATTGGGACACAACTGGCAGCCAAGAGATGGAAAAATTGGTAGTTATCCAATTTCTTGTCTGGTTGGAGATTTCCTGAGTTATTTGAGACCCACATTCAAGGCACTTTTTTTAAAGGGACAATAGAAAGCATTTAGGCACACTGCTAATACTTGTGAATCTGAATTTCTTTTCAAGACAGTGTGAGAGCAGTCAAAAGGTATGTCATAAACCTAAGTAATGAATTAGGAGTAGAGTTCAAAGCTTGAACCCTGGTCATTACTAATGTTAAAGGTTGCTAGGACTTGAGTCTTGATACAATTCATTTCCAATACAAAGACACAGTAAATGGTCTCTACTTTCATTGTCCTATATCACAGTAATTGAGATATACTGAGCTAGTCTTTTTATTTCTGTTTCAAAGGCAAATAGCGTAGAGGGCATATTGATACCATCGCCACTCTTAAAATTCTTCCCTACCTTTTTTCACTATAACTTCAATGTGACAGAACTGTCCACACCAACAGATCCATGGCTAATCAATTTCAAATGTTTTCTACATAAATGACATTCTATTTAAAAACAAAAATGGCCCACTAACCTCTGTAAACAGAAAATAAACTTAATGAGAAAATATCAGACAGCTCACTGAATTATTAGGAGCAGGAGACTTGGGCCCAGAAATATGTGTAAATAGGGGCAGAGCTGAAAACTCACCACAAGGACCATCTGAAGATACAGGCATCAGTGATAAGACCTTCTGCAGCTGGCAATATCACCATCAATAAATCTGGAGCAAGCAACCCAAGAAACAAAGACACTTGAGAATTTTAACACTTTCATTAATGGATGCAGTAACCCTTAAAGTCCCATATGCAAGTATTTAACTGAGCCCAAGTAATGTGCCCACACTCAATTGCCAAGAGGACAAGGGAAAGTTGAATATAATTTTGTATTTCTAGGTTTGTGGCAAGAAGGCCTGTTACACACCAAAAGTCACATAGGACCCAATGAGAAGGGTTCATACTGGGAATATATTATCTATTGCCACACTAATGCTGCATTAAAAACTACCCCACACTTAAACAGGTCTATAGTACTGTTGGATGGTTCTGCTGTGTTTAGCTGGGCAGTTTGTTTGGTCTTAATGGACTCACTCCGGTGGTTGGCTGGCTGTTGGCTCATCTAGCATGGTCTCAGCTGGGATTACTAAAGCTACTCTATGCGTTTCATCTTCCAACCAGAATTCCTGGGTACATTTTCATGTCAGTTGCAGGGGTCTAATACCTAGGCTTAGAATTGACGCACTGAATGTCACATTTGACTACCACATTCAATTGGCCAAAGTCCAGATTCAAGGAAAGGGGAAATTGCATTCCTCCCATAAAGAGGTGGAATCTAAGACTAATTCCAAAAATAGTCTCAGTTCTTCACCTCTCCTATATCTACCCTCTTTTTACTTTTAGAATGATGGACAAAATCTCTTGTCTCCCCTCTGACCTAGCCACCAAGGTTCTTTTCTATTCTCTTGGATATTATCAGTAATTATAGGTAAATATGTATACATATTTTTTTGTACACAAATAGTTGAATATTTCACACGATTCTGCTTTTGATTATGTGCATTTCATGTGAATCGATTATCCTATATTCATAGGTGTATATATTTGTAGCATAAATTCCTAAAAGTGGAATTGTCATGTCAAAGGATATATGGATTTAAAAGATGGTAACAAACAGCCCTCCATTAGTAGAAAGCTATGTGATTACTTGTTTTTCCAAATCCTTGCCAAAATGCCAATCACCAAACCATTTTATATAATAAACATAATTTTTAAAAAGGTATGTCTGAATTTTTGAAATTTATTTTAAAATTTCAAACTTACAGAAAAGTTGCAAGAACAGTAAATACTACCATATCCTCCTCATTAAGATTACCCAGTTTTTAATAACTGTTAACTTAATTTTGCTCTGTAACCTTTGTATATAAACATCTCATTGTCATTATTTGTTTTCTAAACCACTTGAAAGCAAGTTGTTAACATGATGACCCTTCACTCCTAAATACTCCAGAGTGTATTTCTGAAACACAAGGCCCATCTTACTTATAAAGCCACAGTGAAACCATTCGAATTATGCTATCGACACTGATAGAACACTATTGTTCAGAAAGGATCCTGTGCTCTTCTAAGTGCAGTGCATTGGAGGCACATGACACTGACTCACCCCACCACTGTCGATGTTATCCTTGATCACCTGCTCAACTTTGAGTCTGGTGAATTGACAGGTGAAGAAGCCTGCTATTTTCCGCTTTGTAATTGAGAAGTATTTTGTGGGAATATCTCTGATGAAAAATGGGATATTGGCCATGTCTCAAACTTCCACCCACCAGCCTTAGCTTCGATTGATGACTCCCACTTGAACTAGTCATCACTGTAAAGTTTGCCAAATGGTGAGGTATTTTCATCAACATTCCTTCTGTATTTATCAGTTGACATTCAATTGTAAAATAAAGCATTTCCTTTTCTCTCATATGTTTATATCAATATTTACTTCTATAATTTTATTTAATGGATTATAATCCATTACTATCCTTTATTTTGATGCTCAAATTATCCCAGATTCAACTAGTAGGAGCCCCTTAAAATTGGATCCTACATTCTTTGATTATCTTTTTTTACTTTCCAGTATAAGATATCTCAGGCTCATTTTATACTTTCCCTGACCTAGCCGTGGAATCATCCATGTCTCCGAGGAGTCCTGGTTTCTTCAAGTCAGAGGTCAGAGAACATTTTCTGGAAAGGGTTGGATAGTAAATATTTTAGGCTCTGTGGGCCATGGAGCTCTGTCATGACTACTTTACCGTTATAGTACAAAAGTAGCCAGGATAATATGTAAATGAATGGGCATGAGTGTGTTCCAATAAATTGTATTTATAAAGCAGACAGTGGGCCAGATTTGGCCTACAAGCCATAGTTTGCTGACTCCTCTTTTTTTTTTTAGTGAAGAATGGTATTTATTTAATTTTTTAAAAGTGAGATATAATTGACATATAACATTGTATTAGTTTCAGTTATCAAAACAACACAATGATTTGATAGATGTATATATTGTGAAATGACTATCACAAGTTTACTTAACATCCATCACCTCACACAGTTACAAATTTTTTTCATCTGATAAGAATTTAATGGTCTACTGGCTTAGCAACTTTCAAATATATAGTAAAGTTTTGTTAACTATTGTATTGTGCTCTACATTATATCACCAGGACTCGTTTATAACTGAAAGTTTATATGTTTTGAAGATGATACTTAGAAACAAAGATTTGGGAATTTAGTATACTCATTGCTACTAGGATATCTTGCTTCTAGTTTCTTGTAGACATAGAGCTAGGAAATATATGTATATACATATATAACTGTCTCTACTTGTGCTACAAGACTATGAGTTCACACTGTTAACCTCCAACTTCCAATCCAACATCTTAGGGTTCTTTTTAGCTCCTCCCCCCATCCTATTTATAAATCCCTTCTTTGGTTGTAAACAATGAGAGCCAATCTCCTGACCACGCTGGGAAACTTCTTGGCTCCATGCCAGCTCTCCAGCCCCACCCACTTGTTCCCACCACCTCCTCAGCCTTATTTTTCCACCTCCAAGGAAAGGAAAGGGGAAGAGCTTAGTGTATTTTAATTTGCATTGATCTTATAACCGAAGGTGTTCATCTTCTATATGGTTAAGGGCCATTGCTTTTTATGAATTGTCTGTTCATGTATCTTGGCCAGTTTTTCTACTGGATTACTCTCAGTTCATATACTTTGTTGATTTTTCCATTGTCATTGGTCTTTTTCTTATTTCTCTATGGGTGATCTTTTTCTTTTTTCTTTTTTCATGAATGCTGAGTAATATATATTTAATTCCCCCAAATGGAAACAGAACAAACTCATAGGAGACAAAGACCAAGAAAAGCACATAGAGAAAAATAGAAATTATGAACTAATATATCTAGTCATTAACTGAACTGAAAGTGGCACTCAATATAGTAATTATCAAATTCCAAAGCTCATTGAAAATTTTCACCTTGTAATGAGATTTCCTCTGACAATAAAACTCAAATGTAGAAGTGAAACAGCTTAGCTCTGTAGCTATCAGTTATAGTAAAGATTTTAAAAAATCAACAAACAATGTCCAGAAACCATAAAACTCCTAAAAGAAAATGTAGGTAGTAAGCCCATTGACATCAGTCTTGGTGATGAATTTTGGATCAGACAAGCAAAGGCAACAAAAGCAAAAAATAATCTAGTGGAACTATATCAAACTTAAAAGATTTTAACAGCAAAGGAAATCATCAACAAAATTAAGTGGCAACCTACCAAACAGTAGAAAAAATTGCAAATAATATATCTGATAAGGGGCTAATATCCAAAATATATAAGGTGCTCAAACAACTCAATTGAAAAAAAATCTGATTAATAAATGGGCAGAGGATCTGAATAGACATTTTTCCAAGGAAGACATAGAGATGGCCAGCAGGTACATGAAAAGATGCTCAACATTATGAATCATCAGGGAAATGCAAATCAAAGCACAATGAGATATCATGATCCTCACACCTATTAGAATGACTAGTATGAAAACAAGAAATAACAAGTGTTGACAAGGATGTGGAGAAAAAGGAACACTCCTGCATTGTTGTAAGATGGAAACGTAAATTGGTGGAGATACTGTGGAAAACAGTATGAAATTTCCTCAAAAAATTAAAAATAGAACTAACATATGATCAAGTGATTCCACTTTTGGGTATTTATCCATAGAAAACAGAAACACTAATTTGAAAAGATATATGCACCTCGATGTTTATAGTAGCATTATTTATAAATAACCAAGACATGGAAACAACTTAAATGTCTACTGATGGATGAATTGATAAAGAAAATGTGGTATATACACACAATGGAATATTATTCAGCCATAAAAAATGAATTCTTGCCATTTCCAACAACATGAATGTACCTTGAAAGCATTATGCTAAGTGAAACGAGATAATACCATATGGTCTCACATGTAGAATCTAAAAATACAAAACAACCCCTTACCACCAGCAACAAACAACACCAAACTCATGGACATAGAGAATAGATTGGTGGTTGTCTGATGTTGGGGGTGGAGGGTGGGGATGTGTGAAATGGGGGAATGGGATCAAAAGTTACAAATTTCTAGTTATAAAATGAATGAGCCACAAGCATGTGATATATAGCATGGTGACTATAGTTAATAATGCTGTAGTGCATATTTGAAAGTAGTTAGGAGAGTGAATCTTGAAGATTCTTATTACAGGAAAATTTTTTTGTAACTATGTATGGTGATAGATGTTACCTGGACTGTTGGGATCATTTTGCTAGCTAATATTGTAACAGCTGTATAGTTTTCCCCTTCCTTATCAGGCCCAGTACATCCACTGAGGTATACTGAGATTTGACTCTAGTTATCAGCCTAGAAGCTGGGATGGGATTGGGGGCAGCTGTTGTCTTTTGAAGGAGAGACTTCTGCAGTGTCTTCTACCACAGGAAAAGGCTATCTCTTCCTAGAGAAGATGGACAACCTCTGCAAACCCAGAGCATCTTTCAGAGTTATCCTCAGGGGCATCCATCAAGATGTACAGATCCCATGTTTTAAGGTCCCAGGTTTTTCCCACTAGAGTCTTGACCTTTGCATAATAAAAATATCTTGGGTGAGCATTCCAGAGTCTCTGGAGCTCTGTGACTCTAACAACTTATGTCTACAGACTATTGCTCAGCTGTGTCTGCCTTTCCACTGCAGGAGATCCAGGCCTCTTTGTAAGCTGCCATAGAGGCCACATTACTGGCACTTGCCCACAAACAGCTTATAAACAGCTCTCCATCTCTCCGCCTGCTGAGGGCATCAGCATGACTTTGCAGTAAGTAATCAACTCTGATGTCTTTGTAGGCTTTCTTCCTCTGTAATTTTCAAAAGCCTGCGTCATTGCACTTGCGGCATTTCCCTCCATGGCAATTTCAGGCTTTCTTGGTGAAATCTTTATCAATGAGCCAGCATCTTGTGACAGATTCTATTTGAAGATTCTTATTACAGGAAAATTTTTTTGTAACTATGTATGGTGATGGATGTTACCTGGACTGTTGGGATCATTTTGCTAGCTAAATGATCCCCTGTCCCATCTGTAAAGGATGGAGCCCTCTTTGCCCACTGGATTTAGAATGGGCAGTGGACGAGCCCATTCTAAATCCCTATATTATCATATTTTTCCTCAGATTATTTCTGATATCACATGAGGAGCAGATGCTAAGATAGGAATTTTCTCTAATAAATTTCTTACCTGTTTAATCCTGTCTATCAGAAAATGGAGAGAGAGAGCCAGATGAGACCGAGAGCACCATCAGGCTGAAATGCAGGTCTAACATCTTGTGGAAAGAAGATTATATGGAAGCTTCTTAGACTGAGTGCAATTCTAAGGAAAGTTTGGCAAGGCTATCACAGAACCATTCAGCCACTTTACTTCTCTGCTTGTCTTGCCCAAGTGACCAATGTGAGGAAGACCAAGGGTCATTTGTCACAGATAGTGGGGACAAGATGACAGCTTCATTGTTGATTTGGATTTGGGGGAATTACAATTCCATGCTCATACATTATGAGAGCAAATTAAGCTGGTTGTAGAATTCATTAGACAGTGGGGGTTGCTTTTAATCACCATCTGGTATCTCTTTAAATGTGGCTCGTCTGGGATTTAATCAGGCAATAATAAAATGTTAATAAAAATCACATCCCAGGTTATTGTTTTATATTATATGACTTGAGATATTAAAGTGATTCCAAATAAAAGTTGAGCAGCATTCTTCTTTTAGATGAATTGTATTAGTCAAATTTTATAATTATTGTTTATTTAATCATCAAGCCCTGTGGGTAAGTTAAAGAAGCTTTTAATTTTCTGGGAAATGTATACCAAAGCATGAAATCAGGAAGATTGCTATAAAAGGCAAAAGATATCTAAAATGATGGTGCTACCACGACTGGCTAGTTCATAGATAGTATTTGTATGATTTTACAGGCTGGATGCCAATAATTATGTCAGTTACTTCTGCTAAGGAAATATCTCATTGCAAGATATTAAGGTTAGATCTTACTGCAGAAAATCCACAATTTCATCATAAATTTATAGGCTTTTAATAAAACTCATTAATCAAATTGTATAGATGTGGGACATCTTTGGGAGGATACCCTCCGGAGGTGGTGGTGGGGTTATGGCAGTCAAGACCATGAAGATGGATACTGCTCATTCTTGCATTAGAATTGTTTACTATGCCAATGTACTAATTTAAAAATTATGATCAAAATCAAAGCTATAAATCATAATTAGTACAATCATCACTTTAAAATCACATACTATTTTGATACTAGGAATATACTCACAACTTGTATTTACATATGAACATATTTACATGTTATGGGTTGTTTTGTTAAAATTCTGACCCAGCCCTAGAGACCCTTTCTAGGATACCAACATGACCAAAGCCAGTGTGGAATGACCCAGGTTTGGGGAAATATACCAGCGTAATACTAACACCACAAAACCACACCACAGTCTTCCTATGAGACCATACCATGAGTCCTGGGGGTTGGGGAAAGACATTTCCACATTAACTCTGGGATAAGAAATAAGATGTTTTTGGACTAGGGAGAGTGAGGAGGCTTGGAGTAGTTTTGCTGGTGGGGGTGAGCTCCACGTGGAGACAGACAGGAGTGAGAGGGAACACCGATCTCCTCTTGGTGGCGACAGTGGCATTGTAGGACCACCCCTTCCTGAACAGCTAGGATCCAGGGTAGTGGTCCCTAAGATAGGCCTCCTAACTTAAGGGGGCAGGTCTAAGTTCTGGCCCTGAGTGGTAAGACTGACATTTCCAACTTGTAGTCGTCAGTCTTGCCTTCCTAAGTTTGAGAAGGGAACATTAATGGGAGTCACCACTAGAGAGAGCTCTATTCAGCAGAGTGGTGAGTTATGAGCTCATCAGGATCAGTAACAGAAGGAAGCAGCTTACAAGGGCCAGGTGTGGAAGGAGGTTGGCATAGAAAAATCTGAGATAGTCATTCCAGGGTACATGTGAGATGGTACCTTAGCTAGAAGTCAGTGTCCCCTTTCCTCCCCTATTTGACTAAAAAGTCTGTGGACACTGGACCAATAACTCAGCTTTCATAGAAAGTGTAACAATAAGTACAAGCTAGGAACCTCAATGGATTACCCTATATCAGCCCCAAGTTCGGTAATTTCATGGGGATCAGGGAAGGCTTCATAAAAAAAAAAAATTCTGCTGGCCACTTAGTTCAGAAGCCTTACAATCTGAGATCTCATTCTGGACAGCCCAGAGCAGGATGTTTTAGCCTCTTGAGTCTGGGGTCACCTCCCTCATCTAGGAAAAAACTCCATCAGTGCTAGATAATTGGAGCTTGACTCTCTGACCTTTAAATAAGGCTTTAAGTTCCTGATAGGCAAAGTACCAAATGAGACAGTTTCTATATTCTTATTAACTGAGGAAAGATTATGCCTATTACTCAAGGGATACATAGTCTTTCCTACCAGGCGACTTTGTCAGAAAATTTTCACAAGGGGCTTTCTATAGTGAGAACTGAGTGATGTAGTGGGCAATGTTGTCCACATTCCTGGAATACAGAGAATTATGGATTTCATTAGCCAGGTTTTTTTCTAGCATCCCTTGATGAAAGTGGAAGGCTAACACCAAAATATAACACAGTAAATGTGGTTATGTGTGAGGCCAAGAAAATATTGTCCCAGTACATGAGGGTCCTGTACAATCTGAGGATGGAATGTGGAATAATAAAAATTGGATGTGCTACATGACATCCAATCAATTTTTCATAAACACCACTTCTTTCAATTAGTCTTTTGGAAAGAAACAACAGATAATTTGAAATTAACCTCTAGTAAGGGTGTAGAGAAGAATCGTTTAGCTTGTTCAAAGTTTATCCAATACTTAAAAAAATCAAATGAGTGTGGGGTAAAGTTAACATTTAACATGATGATAATTAAGCAGATTAACCAAGGCCTCTGATCCAGATGATTCTCATCCTCTCTTTTGTATAGAGTAGCAGTGGAGGTCCAATAGGCAAAGCTAAAAGTTTTTAATGTACCAAATTTACTGAGTACTCAATTATAGCCTGGAGCAGTTCCTACGCATGTAGACTTTTAGGCTATAGGCTCTTTTCACTCACTTCTAAAAACCTACTTCTGGCAGTTTCCTTAAATTCCTGAAGGCCTCTTTGGTTTCAGAAACTATACTTGCCCTCTGGTATCCAGATATATGTGGCCAGAGGAACAGAGATTTCCTTTTGTGATCCTGAGAAAATTCCTAAAGCAGAGATGGTGACCCATAAGTCCTGGCAAATGTTGCAGTGCGGACAAGAGCCAGCTCTACCATTAGGGTCTGGAAATGAGGAATGGGAGAGAATGATACCATAGGGTCAGCTGGCTTTAAACTTAGACTAGAATGGATAATTAGCACATTTGGTCTCAGCTCTTTAGCTTTGATGAAAATGTTAAATATCATTTGGGCAGTTTCTGTTTGGAGTTCATCTACCAGATTAACAACTTAACAAGAGATTGTTTTATATTTATGTGGAAACATCCTTCAGAAATTTAACTCCAAAAGTTACTGTGTGGAACCCAACCTAACCTTGATTACTAGAAGAGACTGCCTAGAAGTCCATATGAAAATATGTATTCAAATCAAGACAGTACTTTTAAAGATCCCTTTCAGATGACTGATTTGACCAGCTAAGGTTGAAGACAAATAATGAGGTTCAGGATCAAGAGTTGATGTCCCTCTATGGAAAAGATGCATTTGAACTCTGAGGGAGGTGTGGACTTTAGATGAGTCCACTGGGAAGCACGACCAGTTAATTCTCTAAGTTCAAAGCCAGAGGTCTCCAAACATTTTGGCACCAGGGACTGGTTCTCCTATGAGAATCTACTGCCTGATGATCTGAGGGAGTGGCTGCAAGTAAAGATTAAGCTTCACTTGATTGCCTGCCACTCACCTCCTGCTATGTGGCCTGGTTCCTAACAGGACATGGACTGGTACTGGCTCACAGCCTGGGGGTTGGGGACCCCTGTTCTAGGCCTTATAAGATGAGGGTGGGTGTCCAAAGCATCTCCCTAAACCTGGCTGGCAGTGTGGATGGGTAGTGGCCACAGTTAAGCCTAAGGAGAACTGCCAGGGCAGATGAGCTGGGACCAAGTTCAGTGCTTTCACCAGGAGATGGCAGTGTCCAATTACACAGTAGAGCTCACTAAGCCCTCAGGCACCTTGGCTGGGTAGCTTCTGAGAGGGCTTTCTGAGAAGAAACGACCAGTAGTGACTGTCTTAAGAAGTCTTAGAAGGACATGCGAGTTCCACAACTGAGTAAAGATAGTTCTTGGGAGGAGAATGACCAGGCTAAGCTGTGATCCAGTTAGGATCTGATTAGCAGAAAGAAGACCCAAAGAAAAGGAGGAGATCCTAAAAGACTAAAACAGAGCAAAGACAAACCAGAGAAGAAGCAAGAGTGAGACCAACAGGTATAGGTCTCAAAAGAGAACCAGTCCCAGGGAAGCTAGAGGAAAGATTGGTTCTGTTAGTGAAGAAATCATGAAGATCGACTTCAAAGCACCAGTGTTTATGGCTTTGTTGACTTTCTCTCCCTCACTAAACAAATAGATTATCCTCCAAGCTTGAACAGAGTTAGGATAGCTGGCAGCAGGTGAGCAAGACACAGGTGATCCCATTCTCTTGGATCTATGTTTTCTAGTTAAGGTATTTGAGCTCTTTTAGCTGCCTTGTTGTTCTTGACAGTGGTTCAGCAATCCCACTTCTGTGGGTCCCTGCTGTTGGAGGCTACTATCTTGCCCAAAGCATGATGGTCCCTGGCTTATACATGCTGCTATGGGTTCTTCTATAATGGAAATGACAGGAGGTTTATGTGCCACAGAAAGAAAATAACCTAAGTCAGTACTATCATGGCAACTTTGGTTTTGAGATATAAACTCAGTGACCTTTGGTAATTTGTTTACAGGCTAAACTATCTAAGAAAATAACTCACTAGAATAGTGGCTTATTCTTATTAAAACAGTGTTTTTAAGTACTTATTAAATATACTCATTGAAAATACTAATATTTTATGACCTTAGGTTCCAATTATTTTGTCCCATAGTCAGCTAATATAATACTAATACTTACTAAAATAGTGGTCTATACTTATTTAAAAGTTTTTATATAATTCCACTTGGTTACCAGTGACTTACTGGGGCACACTCTATCATGGCCAGCCTCATCTGGAACATATGAGTAAACTAGCCCAAGGTACCTCAACTCTGAGAGTTGGAACAGCTCTGGATCCCAGGACTCCTGATTTAGTCTGGTGAACTTTGTTCATATACCATGAAACAATCTAGTTTATGTAAGCAGAAATTGGATCTATTTACTCTTTCAGGTCTCATGGGTTTACTCATTAAGCTGTAGGAGTTTTGAACATTAGTAAATCCTCTGGAGCACCCCTTGGTGAGAAGGTACCTGATGGTGATCAGGGAACCAAAGTGAACAGACCTGCTCTGTCACATCCATGCAGAACCTTGCTGAGAGAAATGGGGTTGAAGAAATTGGTGCTCCATCTCCTATAAGCCTGGTGGTTCTGCATCAGAAATCCCTCCAGATTCCAAATGTAGAATATGAATCATTCTTGAAGTGTACCCCAAATCTGTGATGTCCATTGTGGGCTCTGTATTCTAGTTTCATTGATGTAAGACCAATGCTGGCTTCCTTAGATATTCGTGTTTCAGAGCCAAATGGATGACAGACAAACAGAAAACCCCCTAGGGAAGGAGCCTTCACTAGGCAGGGAGCCAGATCCTGGGACAGAATAATTGGCCTCCAAGACCATAAAGAACTTTTCAGTAGTCATGGAATTGGTGACTTGAGGGGTCTTTGGAAGGTATACTGGTAATAACCTTGGAAAGTGCTATGGTGACACCAGATCTATGTAAAACATGTCATCATGGGTCTCTAATTTAGTGTTTTACCTTCATTATACCCTGTTCTCAGATATTCCCTAACTTGCCAACCTGTTGAACTCCCTTTGATTCCTTAAGTCATTGGAGCAGCTCATATCTGGATCTGTTGTTATATCTCTTCCATGCACCATGTTTTTTTTCCATATTTTATTTTATTTTTTAAACACTTAAAAAATTTTTCCCCCTTTTCTCATACACCATGTTTTGTTTAAAGAAAATGGCCTTAATCCAGAGGAATGACTTATTTTGAATACTTAGAGTTTGGGTGAAATGGGCCATAACAGTTTCCAGATGCTCATGATACATCCCCTCACCCATCTATGACTTCATTTACACCTCTAGGGAATTTTTAGGTCTCATCCCTGCTGGCAGTGTACTCCCCAACTCACACCGGACCTCTTCTGGTGGGCTTGGCTTTTGCCAATCTAGGCCCTTTTCTCTGTATAGTCTGGATGAGTTGAAGAGTTGTTCCTGAGGGTAAGTCTGAGAAGCATACAGATCCTCTACAAAGGTGAAAAGCTGAAGTATGGACTTTAATACTGCACCTCGCATTGGCTTTTCCTCATTCCCTATCTCATGCATCCCCCCTTTTCACTCCTGTTTCCTGGACAGTTTATTTAGGAGGTAATCTTAAGTTCTTATCTCAGGCTCTGCTTTTAGGGAAACCCAAACTAAGACATGAGTCTTAGAATTAAAAGATTTGTGTCACTTAGAAAAAACCCTATAACCTATAATTCAAAAAAGAGAGCCGGGATAAGAACAGCATAAGCTATAAAACCACAGTAAGGCACTATTCAGTAATTAAAGTAGACACCAGAGATGAAGATAATTCCTGAACTCAGGGAACTTCCATTCAGTGTTTTAAGTTTCCTCTATTACTAAAGAAATAGGAAAATTGGCTTCTAACACTTCCTATTGTTTGAGCCTTGCCATGATTCTTTGGCTGCTGGTCTTTTTTCTAATTTTTTTTTTCAGTCTTGTAGGAGCCAATGATTCCTGGTGCTGATCCTGTCTTTGCTGCCCTCTACAACTGCTCTTTTCTCATTATTTAAAAGGGTAGCTTTTGCCTCAGTTGTAAGGGAGATCTAAATTTATCTGGTGATTCTGACTGGCAGGCTGAGGGAGACTGCCTTAAGAAACTGGCACCCTGTGCAGAGGGTTCTAATCCAAGATGGCAACCTGTGAGCATCCTGAATTCTCCTCCTACTACAGACACACTGAACCTACAGCTGCACATGGAACAATTCCCCCTGAAAGAAATCCAGAAACTAGCTGCGTGATTCTTACATATTGAGTGAATGAGAAAAATCTCACATCAAAATGAGTAGAATAGGCTGTGACACATTACTGTCATAAACCTCACCTCTGGCACAGCACCATACAATTGAAAGGGAACTCCCAACTCCCAGCTCTTCCCTGAGGAGTAAAAGGTTTGGAGCCAAATCTAGCACCCCAATTTTTAAAACTTTTACCTGAGGGATGGGCTGCCAAGACACCCAGCTCTAAATGCCAATGGGGCTTGCATCCTGGATACCAACCAGACTACAGCAAAGAAAGAAACAATTCTTAACAGCTTCCTGACAACTCCCCATGGCTATTCCCTCAGGGCTCGGCACAGAGGGAACAGTCAGAAATGCCCATCTCACAGAAAGCTGAAGCCTGAGGGCCAAGCTCCTAATTTAGTACATAGTTAGAGGCAACTGCTATCCTCCCCGGAAACCAAGGAAGGCCATTGGGAGCCATCTTCACATTATCCCTCTGCTCTGCTGCAGGTCACTGGCATCTCCCTGAAAAGAGCTTGTGTACATATGTGGAGCCCTGGCTTTTGTGGCTGCTGGCTAGAAGATGCACCCCTTGATCACTTGGCTCTGGTGGTCAAATGTGGCTTGTGCTCTCAATTCCCACAGGACTGTAGAAAACAAAGAATTAAGTGTTTACAAGCTATTCCCCTCCAGGGCTCAGTTCAGAGGGAGCAGAAAGAAACACCCAGTTCCCAGTCTCTCTCTGAAAGAGGTTTACTAGCAGTAGTCTGAAGGCGTGGCATCTAGGTTCTGACTGAGATCCTCCCATTTAGGACACTGATAGGTTTTGGAACATCTTAAATTAGTGGGAGCCAATAAGACAAAGAAGGCAGCTTGAATAATCACAAACATTTGAGAGACAACCAAGAACTAGAGTCAATAAGATTCATCTCCAAATGAGGCCACTTTTTCAAGACTGGAAGAAGCAGATGTTTTATCTAATGTGCGTGAACAAACGCAGAGACTCAAGAAAATGAAGAAACAAAGAAATATATTCCAAACAAGAACAAGATAAAACTCCAGAAAGAGATCTTAATGAAATGAAGATAAGTGATTTACCAGATAGAGTTCAAATTAATAGTCATAAAGATATCAATAAGGTCAGGAGAACAATATGGGAACAGCACACGAATTTTGTCAAAGAGAGATAATATAAAACATTACCAAATAAAAACCACGTAGCTGAGGGATACAATAACTGAACTGAAAAAACCCAATGGAAGGGTTCAAGAACCCAATAGATGAAGAAGAAAAATGGGTCAGCAAACTCAAAGATAAGTCAGAGAAAGAAAAAAGAAATCAAGGCAGCAAAAAGAAAAACAATGAAGAGTAAAGATGGCTTTAGGAATTATGAGACAACATCAAGAAGACCAACATTCACCTTACAGAGGGTACCACAAGAAGAGAGAGAGAAAGAGGCAGAAAGTTTATTTGAAGAAATAATGGCTGAAGATTTTCATAACATGGAGAAAGAAACAAACATCCAAATCCAGGAATCTCTGAGAGTTCTCAATAAAATAAATCGAAAGAGAGCCACACTAAGGAACATTGTAATTAAATGACAAAAGTTAAGAGAAGGATAGAATCTTAAAAGCAGCAAAAGAAAAACAACATTTACTTAAATGGGAATCCCCATAAGGCTATGAGCAGATTTTTCACAGAAACTCTTTAGGTCAGAACATGATATACTCAAAGTGCTGAAAGAAAAACCTGCCAACCAAAAACTTTCCAGACAAGCAAAGGCTGGAAGAATTCATCATCACTAAGCCAGCATTACAAGACATATTAAAGGGACTTGTTTGAGCTAAACTGAAAGGGCACTAATTAGTAGCAGGAAAACACATGAAAGTATAAACTGCACTGGAAAAAGTAAGTATATAGTTTAATTTAGAACACTCTAATGTTGTAATGGTAGAGGTAAATTATGTTAAAATCTGGTATAATGGTTAAAACACAAAATTAGTAAAAATAACTATAACCACAATAATTTGTTAATGGATACACAAGGAAAAAGATGTAAAATGTGTCACTGAAAACAAAACATGGAGTGAGGGGAGGAGAGTAAAAATACAGAAATTTAATATGCATTTAAACTTAAATACATCAGCTTAAAACAGACTGTTAAAGATACAAAATGTTTATATAGACCAAATGGTAACCACAAGCTAAAATGTATAGTAGATACACAAAGGATAATAAAAAAGGGCTCTTCCAGAAATGGTATCTGCAGGCATTCAGAATGGTCCAGCATTTGACATACTGTCAGAGGCTGTCCTACGATATAACCTCTAACAAAACTAGGTTGTCTTGACTCCCTTAATAGAATTGTTTGCCTTTATACTAAGAACATTAGGAAAGTACCAAAATCTGTATGTGGTGTGTGCCCAGGCTGACTTTGTGGAATTTGTGCTGTGAGACCTAAAGTTCTAATGAGGTTGTCTAAAACAAAAAAAAACATATCAGCAGAGCCTATGGAGGATCCACACGTGCTAAATGTGTCTGTGACAGTATCAAGTGTGCTTTCCTTATAGTGGAGCACAAAATTGTGAAAGTGTTGAAGGCGAAGCACAGTTAGAAAGCTAAATAAAAATACGAAGCGTTTGTGAGTAATAAAAAAAAATTAAGGCTTTAAAAAGAAGGAATCTGAGCATACCACTATAGAAAACCATCAAGTTACAAAGAAAGAGACAGAAAAAGAAAGTCTTTAAAAGTAGCCAAAAAACAACAAAATGGCAATAGTAAGTCCATACGTATCAGTAATTGCTTTAAATGTAAATGGAGTGAAAATACACAAACACATGGAGGCTAAATAACATGCTACTAAACAATGATGGATTTTCAATGAGACCAAGGAAGAAATAAAAAGATATCTGGAGACAAATGAAAATGAAAACACAATCACTCAAAATTTGTGGGACACAGCAAAAACAGTCCTAAAAGGGAAATTCATAGCAATTAGGCCTATCTCAAGAAACAAGAAAAAGCTCAAATAAACAATCTAACCTTCCATATAAAATAACTAGAAAAAAAAAACAGCAAAGCCCAAAGTGAATAGAAGGAAGAAAATAAAGATCAGAGCAAAAATAAACAAAATAGTCTAGAAAAACAATACAAAAGAAACAATGAAACCAAAACTGGTTCTTTGAAAAGATAAACAAAATTGACAGACCCTTTGCCAGACTCATCAAGGAAAAGAGAAGACTCAAACAAATAGAATCAGAAATAAAGGAGGAGAGATACAGACTCCACAGAAATACAAAGGATCATAAGAAAATACTACAAGCAATTATATGCCAACAAATTGGACAATCTGGAAGAAATGGATGCATTCATTGAAACATACAACCTCTCAAGACTGAGTCAAGAAGAAACAGAAAATCTGAACCAACTGATTACCACCAATGAAATAGAATCAGCAATCAAAAACCTCACAAAAAACAAAAGTCCTGGACCAGATGGCTTCATAGGCAAATTTTACCAAATATTAAAAGAAGAATTAACACTTATTCTTCTCAAACTATTCCAAAAAATTCAAGAAGAGGGAAGGCTCCCTAATTCCTTTTATGAGGCCACAATTACCTTGATTTCAAAACCAGACAAAGACATTACAAAAAAAGAAAACTACAGGCTGATATCTCTTATGAACACTGATGCAAAAATCCTCAACAAAATATTAGCAAACCAAATTCAGCAATACATTAAAAATATCATACACCATGATCAAGTTGGATTTATTCCTGGAATACAAGATTGATACAATATCCACAAATCAATTAATATGATACACCACATTAATAAATAGAAAGATAAAATCCATATCATCATAAAAATAGATGCAGAAAGTGTTCAACAAAATTCAGCATCTATTTATGATAAAAACTCTCAGCAAAGTGGGAATAAAGGGAACATACCTCAATATAATAATATATGACAAACTACAGCTAACATCATAGTCAATGAGGAGAGGCTAAAAGCATTTTTCTTAAGATCAGGAACAAAATAAGGATACCCGCTTTCACCACCCCTATTCAACATTGTATTGGAAGTCTTAGCCACAGCAATAAGACAAGAAAGAAATAAAAGGTATTTGAATTGGAAAGGAAGAAGTAAAACTCTCACTATTTGCAATGACATGATACTAGATAAAGAGAACCCTAAAGATTCCACCCAAAACTGTTAGAACTGATCAATGAATTCAGTAAAGTAGCAGGTTACAAAATAAATATTCAGAAGTCAGTGGCGTTTTTGTACACCAACAATGAACTTTCAGAAAGAGAAATTAAGAAAATAATCACATTTACAATTGCATTGAAAACTATAAAATACCTGAGAATCAAATTAACCTAGGAGGTAAAAGACTTGTTCTCAGAAAATTATGTCATTAAAAAAAAGAAATTGAAGAAGATACAAATAAATGGAAGCAGATACTGTGCTCATGGGTAGGAAGAATCAACAGCATTCAAATGGCCATACTACCCAAAGCAATTTACAGATTCAAGGCAATCCCTATCAAAATATCAATGGTATTTTTCAGAGAGCTAGAACAAATAAATCGGGCGTAGTAATATTAATATAATATGAACTGAAATTTATAAAAGACAAACTTTTAATTAAAGGACTAAATCTCTCAATTCCTGAAGACCTCTAGAGACATCTTGATCAGGTCTTGAAAAAGGTAACTACCATGTTGAGCCATTTTTATAGGAACAGTTAACTGGGGTTTGAACTTTCTTTTCCTTAAGATTGTGCCCACATGCAAGCCCTATGGGACCTCTTTCAGCTATTTCTAACTAGAGTAGTACAAACTGCTCATTAAAAAAAAAAAGCAGTACCAAACTTTCAGTATGTTATTCTTGGCTCAAGTTGTCCATACTTCCATTAGAAGGGAAAGAGAACATTGTGCGATTAAACCTACAAGGAACCCACAGGAAGAAAAGAGCTCTAGTTGTCTCACCCACGACTGGGTGATGATGAGGAAACCACTCTTCAGAGCCTTAAATTCTTCATCTGGAAAATGAAAAGACCTTCTAGGGATTTTTTGTGAAAGTCAGAGAAGAATGTGAACATACTGTATAAACCATAGAACAGATAGTATAATGATGGTGAGTGGGACAGGTCTGGTCTACAGATGTGCTGGGTTTGTCCCACCCCAGATTTTTTTTTTAATCTAAAACTTTAACAGAAAATCTGGCATTCTTCCTTCTTTTGCAAAATTCCACATGGCAACATTCCAATGGCAGCGAATGACAGCTGCCCTCTTACATATGGTATGTTTCCTCCATTTCAGTCCTGTCTCCCAAACCAGATGAGGGCACTTCAGAAAAAAAAAAATTCCAGACCAATATCCCTGATGAACTTAGATGTAAAAATCAAAAAATTTTAGCAAATCAAATTTAATCATTCACCACAATCCAGTGGGATTTACTCCAGGGATGCAAGGATGGGTCAATATCCACAAATCAATCAGTGTGATACACCACATAAATGGAAAAAAAAATCTTATGCTCATCTAAGTAGATGCATAAACACCATTTGCCAAAATTCAACATTTATTTATAACAAAAACTTTCAACAAACTGGGTATAGGGGGATGTACTTCAACATAATAAAGTTTATGACAAGTCCACAGTTAATATCATCTAAATGTGCAACAATTAAATGGAAAAGTCCTGCAGTTAAGACAGGGGTGCCCAGATTCTGATATTACTTTACAAAAGAGTCTCCCAAAACAGAATTATAACATGAAGGAGCAAGCACCACCCTGATGATCCTCCATGTCTCTGCTTTAGACAGTTACCCTCTGTGTCAGCTGAGTCAGAGCCAAGATGGATTAGACATGCAAACTACAGGGAGATGCCTATGAAGTGTCAAGGAGAAAGCAATGGGGGTGGGGAGGTAGAGAACTCAGACCATTATGCAGGTCTGACAACTAGGAAAGGAGAGAGGAAAGGAAGGGTTGTTTGGGAAAAACTTCAACCTGCATTGCAGTTTTGAGAAAGCTGTGACCAGACTGATGGAAGGCCTTGAGCCAAAGCTGCCTATGAGATAAAACCTGCATCCAGAATGACTGGGTGGCTTTAGAACTCCTGATGTGCTCAGTCATTGTTTGGGGGAGCCTCAGCCCCACTGGCCTCTGAGTGAGGGGTACAGTGGATCCAAAGGGCAATTGCTGAGGTTTCCAGTCAGCTATGTTCCCTGCAGTTGGTTTCTTGATGGAACATATGAATAGGGAACTTCCATGGCCACAACACTCTCCTTGCCTGGATACAACCCAGATGACTCACAACAGAGATAGGGTTTGCTGTTTAGTTGAGTAAAGGGATTTGGTAGAACCTAACAAATAATTTTCTTTTCTGCCTGAATTCTTAAATAATATAGACACAGGAGAAAAGTCAGCAGATGGTAGCCTTATCTATTGATAAACAAGATATTGAAGAATGTGACATATCAGCAGCAGTGGGCTTCTCAAAATTAAGCCCAGAATTAGACATTTAGACAGTCAGTCAAGCAACACTGACCACTATAGGACTAAGTCATGAGGTATCTCTGGAAAACTGATAGGTGACAGGAATTGAGAAGAACACATATTTCCTGTGAGCAGCCTCATACTCCACAAAAAGAGGAACAGGATGGGCTACACATGACTAGTTTGCCCTTTCAGGGCAGTGTTGGTGGGGGTGGGGAGGAAGGAATGGTGAAAAAAAAGCCAAGTGCTTTAGCAACTGAGTTACCTCTACATGGAAGGAAAAATTAGGAACGAAGAAGGACCATTCTCCTCTTTCCTTCTGGTTCTAGTTTGAGTCCCTCCAAACAGCCAAGGACTTAAGTGCAGGAGGTTTATTTGTGGTCTCAGGAGCCAAAGTGAAGTGGGGAGAAGGTTAGAAAGAAGGTGTTGTAGACTTTTTCTAGAAGCAGATTCTAAGCAGAGTTTGGGGTACAAGATGTTTCTTAGAAATTGACATCTGAAAGAAGGGAAGAGGAAGTAGGATTAGGCAGTCACACTGCAATGCATGCCTGACAAAGACTTGGTCACCCTGGCAGTGAGCTCTGAAGCAGATATTGCCCATCAACATCATCCTGTATGGGACCAAAATGGCCTCACATTTGTACCTTCATCTCAGCTAGTCATCACATATGGACTGCCCAGAAAGGATATGGCCTCCAGTGAGACCACTCTGGGACTAAGGTAGACCATGAAGGAGCTGACACCTGGAGCTGATAGTTACTCTCTCTGGATCAGGATGGTGTATCTCCTTATCAACCACAGGAAGAAGCCAGTATGGTTGAGTAAGATACTGCTGTGGATAACTAAGGTTCAATTCCCCTGGGGAATCTGAGCATTTACTGAGAATATGCCTCAGGATTTTCCTCCCAAGGGATGCAGCATTGCTCCACTGATTTCCAATAATCATTAGTTGAGGGATATATCTAGGAGTATTCAATCCCTGGCACTTCCAGGCAAGCATCTTTAGCACCTCTAGAGGAAACAGGGAGAAAAATTCAGATAGATGCTTGAGGTAGGAGGCTGTTTACTGTAGCTGCAGACCAACTTGGAAGTTACTGGAGGCACAGAATGGGATCCAAAGCATCTTCCAGGCCTCTGAATGTGCCTAGCAATGTCATCTGTTCTAAGGTAAAGTTAAGTAGCAATTCCGAGTTTCTGTTGCATTTTTGGGTTGTTGCCAATGGGTATATTAGTCCATGATTTGTCCAGTTCTAGCAAATATGAGCTCCACTGTTCATTCTAGTAGCAGAGAATTAATAAAATGTGAATGATGACTGATAGGGCTGTGAGCAGTGTGAGACATTAAGCCCATTGGGAGCAGAAGTTCATGCAATTCAGATTGCATTTAGAACAATCTTTGACTTTCAGTAGGGATATAGAGTCTATTCTATAAGAACAAATGTTTGGCTTTGGGAGGTGTTTGAGCCTCTTCCTAGTCACCCAGTAATTCAATATCAAGCATTCTGAACCACACTCAGTGGAGACGCCTTCAAAGAGGCTGGAATTGAAGTGCCCTAGTTCGCCGGGGGGTTGTCCTGCTGGAGCCAAACCTTCTCAAGTCTGGTGTGACCTACAGAAATGAACGTCAGATATGTGAATGACTATAGATTTCTAGAAGCTGAGCTTCTGGTATGGTCCAGCATCTCTAAGTGTAAGCCTCTAGAATGGCTACCCTAGTTTCATATGTCTTTAGTGATTGCTGGCCTACAGCAGATGCAGAGGACTGTTGTTTTCTCCAGTGTTTAAACAGGAGCTATTTCTCTCTTGGATGAAATCAGAACACCATAGGTCCAATGGAAAGGAAGTCAAGAGCTGGCTGGGGGAGGCAGACTGCTTGAAGTACATCTGTGTTTTATTTAGAAAACAATGGCTTCTGGACCATTTTCTGATGTTCCTCTGCCCTGCAGGGTTAATAACGCACAAGCCATCTGTTCTCTCCCTCAGCCTATGCTCTCCAGGAAGCTGACTGTTCCTCTTCCTGCATGAAGAGAGCATGGCTCAATTTGGAATTACTTTTCCCTTTTTAGAATATGTACTTTCAGTAGTTCATGTGGTATAACTTGGCTAAGAGTCAAGATACAATTTGCAACTGACCATTTCTGTCCTTAAGAAACTATATTTATATAATGAAATGAACCTGGGGAAAGCAGCAGTGTCTTATCATCATACCAAGAAAATGCTTATGACAGAAATTAAAATATTAATACATGAAACCTGAACCTATTTATTTCCCCAACTTGTGAAGGGAATTCTGTCAGTGTCCCCTGACCTCTCACATACCACCCATCTCAACCTGTTGAAAGTACCTGGATTCTGGATTTCATTAGGCCAATAGGTTCAAGAATAAAGAAGAAATATTTAATCTGTAATTTGAAGAATGTCCCATTCCATCCTCTCCATTTCAGTAAATGGTACAATCATCTTCCCTTGGCTCTTATAACCAATCCATCAGCAAGTCCTAGAGAATTTAAAATCTCTGGAATCAACTCATTCCTTCCTCTCCACTGTCACTTTTCTCACCTAAGCACTCACATTCAATAACCGGCCTGCTTGCATCTGTTATTATTCCTTTCAGATAATTCTTTTCAAGGCATTCAGCATCATCTTTTTTAGAGTCTTAAATTTATTATGCTATTATTTATGCTATCCTTCTATTTAAAACATGTCTTGACTTCCTATTGCCCTTAAAATTAAATCTAAGCTTTTTAGGTACTACAAGCCCCCACACTGTCCAGTTCTTACTTTCTTCTCCACATCCCCTCATTCCATTTTCTATCCCTCACTGAATTCTAGACAAAGTGAACTCTGTCTTAGATTGGGTTCTTTTGAAAGCAGACTTCAAGATGGGATTTATAAGCTCTAGTATCGAAGGAGATACCAGGAAGCAAAGTGAAGAGAGGGGAGATTATATAAGGAAGGGAGTAAAACAAACAAAAAAGGTGCTTTACCAAGTGGGTCACTACTGTGAAGAAGTAGGTCTTGTACCTTTGGAGACTCTCAAACAACTGTGTAGACACACTTTGCACATCTATTAAGTGAAAAGGAAACTGGGGTATTTATCCACCCACTCCCATTTCACATTGGTTGAGGGAAGGTTGACTCCCTGGTAGTTTTGGCCTTCTTTGTATTACATCTAGCTAACTTTGCTTCCATGGCAATAGAATGAAGGGTCATAGCTGCAGTGTTTTCTCTGGCTCTGGATCCTTTTATGGAACATAACTTTCCTTATCACCTAGTGAATGGGTCAGAGTAGTACTCCCAAGTGTAGCTTCTTGGGAATCCAAAGGGGCCTACCAAGTGCTAAGCATCTTTCATGGTGGAGAAGAGGCTATCTCAGCATGCCTCAGAACACCGGGCCCCTTACAACTTCCCCAGTGTGGTACCTCATCCCTTGTAGAGTTTGCTTTCACTTTTTAGTATGCTTGTGTGTCAGGTTATTTTATGTACTTACCAGTTCCTGCTTTTCAGTCTAATTAACATGATGTCATCAGTTTAGTGGCCAGTATGATGTTCTAGGGAATGACCAGACAATCAAGTCCATTCAAACTATATTGTGATAGGAATCAAGGGAGAAGACCACAAATTTATAATTCTGTCCATTCCAAGTGAGTTCAAACCACTTTGATCTTTTTTTCTTGCTAGAAATTAAAAAGCACGCAACAGCCCATGACCAATAGCCATATGCCAAGTGCCATACACCAACTAGAACAGATGATCTTTTCTAGCAAAGATACCACATCTGACACAATAGCCTGGTTAGGTTCGTATTAGTCCATCATCATTTATTATTATAAGTCCATGCCAGCATGCCTAATTCTCTAAGATTTTTGGGCCTCTCATCAATACTGTGCCAAAGCAGTCTGGCATCCCACCTCTAATTACCCATTACTAATTTCAAGCTTCTACAAGCCATCTAAGCAGTGAATTAGAATTTAAGTTTCAGGCAAGGATTTGTGGAACTGATTCAGGGTCATTGGAGACTGTCATTGGAGACATATTCCCATCAACAAACTTTTCCTTATCCAGTCTTATATTTCATTCCTTCTCTCCATTCCCTGGGGGGTCCTATTCCAGTACCCTTCAGATTCCTTTGTAGGCATTTTCTTTCCACTCATGCCAGTACATATTAACCAGGTTTTGAAACTTTTGGTGAATAACTTCTTTTCCTTTTAGAACATAGGTGGTACTTACTTAAGTGGGCCATGGTGGCCCTTGATCCTCATTATTGATCTAAAAGCCACATAGAGATGCAGTACAAAAAAATTTAGAAGGGCAAACAGGATCTTGCAAGGCATCTGCCTCAGGTTAGACCTTTCATATTTTCAGGTAGTGGGAGGCTGTTAGGTTCTAGCAAGGGGCCATTGGGGCATTTCTATCATCCCCAGGGGGTTCAGGAGAATGTGGGCATTTAAAGTTCTTAAGTGTATCGCTCCAGATGTTCCTATCACAGGTCTTTATTTATTCCTTTCATATAGGGCCAGACTTCAGCACAGGAGAATTGCTGGGACTGTAAGTTAGCCTCATTTTTAATTCTGCATTCTATGATCAGATATTGGGCCTGATTTTCAGCCCAGTCTACCCTCAAGCTGCAGGAAATTATCTCTTTAAATATTGCTGGAGACTCTCTCCAGTTTGCATATTGTGACTAAGTTGGTAGTCAGCTGACCTGAACCTGTCATTTTCTTCTTTGAGAGCATCAGTAGCACCTAATAAAGAGCTTCATGGTCCTTAAATTTATCATTATCCTTATATCTCTATAAATTGCATAAGCCAGTGTATTCTCTTCTACCTGTATCTCAGCCCAACTCATCACAGATGAGAGTCTTAGTAATTGTGATGCTATAGCACATCTATCCCACTTACCACAAGCAATGAGGTTAGAAATCATAGTAAAATTATCTGAGTCTGCTGTATTTTCTTTTTAACTTTGCAGATTTAGAAACTGAGGCACAAAATAGCTAAAGTGGTCCTCCAGCTAGTTAATGGCAGAGCTTAGCCCAAAATAAGTTCCTGACTTACCAGCTGGTATTTCTGGTAGTCCACATGTAATAGAAACATTCCATTTTAGCTAAAAATTATTTATTTAAGGTGTATAGTGGTGTTCTTGGTGCTCTTGATGTTCCACTCATATCCCTTTCACCAGCTGGAGCATCCACCCCCAGTGCTCTGAATGTTGGCCAATAATAGCTTACACCCCTTCCTTTTCCAGAGAAAAGGCTCTGGGAAAAGAGAAACTTGTCGGGGGCTGTGCCACACACCCTCCCCCAACTCACCTCCTCACCTGGGCCAGACCTTGGCCAATGACTAGCTCCGTGTGTAAGAGGATAGCCCCCTTGCTTTGAGGTGAAGCTAGTTTTATGGTACAATTTATGCCTCAGAATCCCAATGGGATGAGACAGAAATGAGACTCCAGTGAGATCACATTCTTGTTTAGCATTTTATCTGCTCTACCTTGTTTCCCTCATTTTCTTTTTTTCCTAAGAGCACTTGCCCAATTAATCACTTAAGAATCCCCATCTTAGGTCTGCTTTTAGGGAATCCAAATTAAGACAGTTGGTAGAGGAAACAGAGTCTAAGGATGAGATTTTAGAGTTGGATTGCTCATGAGCTGTGTGGAAAAGAGTATATGAAGTAGTGATAGTCCCTGGCATGCTGGGAACTGTGTAATTGCTAAAACTAACTGGAATGAGGTACAGGTGGAGGAGAAAGCTCTAGCTGGTGCAATGCCTTCAGCATTTGAGAAGTATGGTGGAGAGAGCAACAAATATCTATTCCACAATTTTTATAGTTTCTAAGTGCCATTGTCTTATTAAAGAGAGAAAATGACAGACTCGGATATATTAATCAATGATTTAGAGCAAGGTTCAAGAGTCAGATGGGCTCCTTGACAACATTTTAAAAGAACCATTATCTTATGCAGCTGAAGGGAAGACACAGATGAACAGGATCAGGGCTAGGATGAGCTAATGAAATGCTTAGGCAACAAAATTTTAGAAGGTACTTAACCTCAGGTTTGTACTAGTGCAAGGTCTGCACTTGCATGACCTTGAAGATGAGCACCTTCTTAAATTTTGTAACCTAGGTGTTTCACTTGCTTCACCCTATTCTCAAATCTACAGCTGAAGAGCAGGCACAGGCATTAATTCTAACAGAACAGGACTTTACATAAGGCTGGATTCCAGACTGGTCAAGAATCCTACACCAAAGTTCTGACTCTAATAAGGAAGGAATAAGACCTTGAGATCTGAAATGGGAATATCTGGGGAGATGGACTGAGAAACTTGACTCTTCTGATCCCACTGAACCTGAAGAAGTAGTTCACATTCCTTGTTGGAATGAGCTCATCCCCTTCCATGAAGACTATGCAGAAGCCTCAAATGAGATACATGCCTGATAAACACTTGCCCTCCTCAGCATCTGCTCCCACCTAATCTCTTGTCCACTAGACCTATAATAAGGGTCAAATCTCAGCAGAACCTTCCTGGGGAAAGTTCTGGGCTTGTTAAAGTGAGTGACATGTCAAAGGAGATGCAGGACTTGGCTAACATGCAGGCAGAAACCAGGAGAGCATACCTGGGAATGGATCCTGAGGACCTGGTCTCACTGAAGAAGGAACATAAATCTAGGTACAGGGAGCTTGTCAAAATGAAGGCACTCTCCTTTGACACAGGACTTGATGCCCTGGAACAGACCCCAAATGGCTTAGATGGCTTTTGGAAACTAAGAAAAAATCATGGCCCACATAGAATGAAGTAGAGAGGCCAGCACTACCTACATTGACTATTGGGGAAGGGATTATGTTAAAACAGATCTACTACATAACACTTGACCATGATCTACTCTATAAGAGCTGATAACGTTCCTCAGCAGGGTCTACCAAACACTTGTTTAATAAGATGGTAATGAATGCACTGGTATGAAGGAAACTGCATTGATGAAAAGCTATCTTCTGTGAGCTGGGACTGACAGTAAGAGATGCTGTTATGGAACTGGGCTTGTTGGAAGCAATGGAGGTGATAGGATACCAGAGAAGCAGAGGCTAAGGGGCCACACTTAATCCTCTGAGCAAGGTGAGCATTATGATCATAACGGGCAAAAAGGCTGAATGACCACCAGAGAGGCCTGACCCACCATCATATATGAAGATTCCATACAAAAAGGCATTCCTAGAACAGCCCACAAGGATACTACTTAATAAATATGATAAAAAGCAATCAAGAAAACACGAGCAAAAGTTTGATGCCAAGAAAAAGGAATCCTCGTACATTGCTGGTGGGACCACAAATTGGTACAGCCACTATGGAAAACAGTAGGGAGGTTCCTCAGAAAACTAAGAATTGATCTACCATATGATCCAGCAATTTCTCTACTGGGTATTTACCCCAAAGACTTGAAAACCCATATGCAAAAAGACATTTGCACACCGATGTTCATAGCAGCATTGTTCATAGTATCCAGGACATGGAAGCAACCAAAATGTTCTATGACAGATGATTGGCTAAAGAAGCTGTGGTACATCTATACAATGGAATATTACTCAGCCATCAGAAGAGACGAAATACTGCCATTTGTGACAACGTGGATGGACCTTGAGATAACCGTGCTAAGCGAAGTAATCTAGACAGAAAAAGTTGAAAATCACATGATATCACTTATATGTGGAATATAAACCTAAAAGTAACAAATGAACAGGACAAACAAACAGAGACTCATGGACATGGACAATAGACTAGTGGTTACCAGAGGGTGGGGGTAGAGGGGAGGGGGAAGGTAAGTGGAGGAACAGGGGTTAAATATGTGGTGACAGAAAGAAATCTAACTATGAAAGGTGAACATAAATATATATATGAACTGTAAATATATATATGTCTTACTGTTAAAATGTATAGCTGAAATTTACTGGATTTTGTTAACCAATGTCACCATAAAAAATAAATTAATTTAAAAAAAGTTCGATGTCAGCTGCTCCAGTAGAAAATCATGATCTCTTGCTAACCTTTTTATAATTTAATATTCTGGAGTCATTTATACCTTAGTTAACTTGAGAATTGGGTTTGTTACTTCAAATGGTACTATTTTTTTTCTTCTAGTAGTTTCTGCCCTTATATCAGGGCTGTACATTTGCTCCCAGGTGAGGCCTTTCATGTTCAATTTCTCTTCACAGATTTTCCTACTCTGTTAAACTAATTCTAATTTCTCAATAGATTTGGAAGCACGTTTACTTTTTTGGAGTTATACATAAGACTTTGGGCATGTGGACAATATCCAGAGTAGATGGTATGGGGTAGGAAGCAGGTTATGTTATATTAATATAATTTTGAATATTTAGATAGTGATTCAAGCAAGATTTCTTTTATGAGCATTAGGTCTGACTCATTGCATCTCCTTTTTGGTTTTTAACATATATTTTTTTTAAATGAGGATGTATACCCTTAATTGGCAAAGAGGTTGCAATGGTTGAGGCAGAGGAAGTTCAACTGTACAACTAGCAATTAACAGAACATCTGAGCATGCCTGTACAATCTAAAATTTAGGGTCATTCCCTATATTTTTCTTACCAGAAAGTGAATTAGGCTTCTTGCTAATGGGTACCTCCAAGAGTCCCATACTGGCTGGCAGACAGAAGGCATCCAGGACCTGATTCAGCACATATGTAGTCAGGATGTTGAACCAAATTGAGTCTCCTTTTGAAATAGGGGCCAGAGGGGACTTCCAAATGCCTTGAGGTTGTTCAGTGTCCTCAGCTAATTATACTGTCCTCCCAAATATGTAAAAGAGGAACTAGGTTTATGCAAAAAGACTGGGATTCCCCTTTTGGCTCATGGTAGATTTTTAAGCCTTTGTTCTAAACATAATATTCTTTTTTCTCCAGTTCTCTTGCTTTAATTCTTCCTGACTCTTTCTTCTTTTAAAATAAACTAGGCAAGATTATACTTGTGGTCCCATCTCTGGCTGGTGATTAGGTCACCCACCACACATCTTGATGTGTACAATATGTACCACTCATATCCCCACTGCTTAGGGTGTTAGAAAGCTGTTAAGATGTGGGGAGGGGTAAGGGCATCCTCAGGAGTCTTGCCAAAAGAGCTTCATGGCCCCACAGTACCTGCTTGAGATGAATACTCTCAGAGAGGATCATATTTCTGGACAGTAGACTAGTCAGAGAATCACAGAATGTTCTGATGTACTGAGCAGTTCAAAGTTTATCTGCCCCAAGTTTTAAGTGAGGATCCTAAGATTCTTAACTGTAAATATAAAAATGAAAACTTAAGAGACATGGGTGGCTTGACCCTGAGAGGGTTTGAGAAGCTTGCCTGAAGAAACCCAACTAACTCCTGGCAGAGCTGAAACTAAAAGCAGGTTTTCCTATGCAAGCTTCTTTCCTGAGACTGAAAGTTTGTGTTTGGATGTTCCTGTTGTGGCCCTGCTGAACAGATGTATGCCCAAACAAAAAAAATCCCCAAGCACTATTCCTAGGACATTGCCCCCACCCACAGGCTTCTGAGCACAACGGGGCCAGGAATATTGACTAAGGACTTTTCTACCTCTCCCTTCCAGCTCTCTCCACCTGCACAGGTTCAGTCTTTGGAACAGAATTCTCTGTACCCAAATCAATAGGCTATTCTGTGAGGCCTTTATACTTTTGACCAAGTGGGTCCCATCTTTACCATTCAAGTTTGCAAGTTTTTCTACCTGATTTTGTGCCTTCAAAAATCATGCAGAGGCCTGCTTGATGATTAAGAAATATACTTTTTATAAAGGAAAGTTTTAGAGCTGATACCTGCCCTATACTTTCGGTACTCACCATCTATTAGCTAAATTGAGTCTTACTTTTTCATCCATATTTGTATGGAGTACAGCTGGTCCCCATCTGCTATTTTGTCAGTTCAACTGATCCTCACCATGTGAAGTCATAAAGATCTCAGTCTTTCTGTCATTACCTTCCTTATTTACTAGAAAATGAATGAGTGCTTACGCAAGGTAACTCAAGGTATGCAGATAGAATTCCAAGTCTGGTTTATTCATGTCAAATCTAGGGTTCTTTCTGCTATTTCATGCTATCTTACCAGATCTAGATGACTTTTTCTAAGGTATCTAATTATTTTTAAATGTAAAGATAAAGATGGTTTCTCCTATGGTATTTCGATACCTTGAAAATTATGGATTCAGTTGTTGGCTACTTCCAAAATACCATTTTCTACCTTTAGCATATTTTGTGACTCTTAAGGTGTGATCCACATATCCTTTTCTTGAAGTAGCAGGACTGCTCAGTTAGAGACCTTTGTGGGTGAAGGAATAAGTATCATCTCTGCTCTTGATGTTTGTGTGATTCTTCTCTTCCAACCGGTCCCCCATCTCTCTTTCCCAAACACCTCTTTACATAATATAGATAACAAACCCTTGGGAGTTGGGCTTACCTTTCCATGTCCTGATTCTCCTTCCAGGTCACTCACTAGTACAACTAAATGAAATGTGAAATCCAATGTGAGGATAGGATACACTCAAATCCCTCTGTTGACCTCTGATCACCAGAGACTCCTGGAGACCAGAGCTTTACCAAGCCATACTACACCAAGTATCTCTGATTTCAGTGCTATAATGGGTACCTGGAATGTCTACCCAACACATTAATAATCCCTGTTTCTTTTGAAATTGTCCCTTCTTCTCACTTTAGGGGTAAGCTCCTGGAAGCCATGCTTATATTACATAATTGTATCTCCCCAGCATTAGTTGAGGATCAATTAGATCCTCTATAAGAACATGTAATTAAGTCAGCATGTTAGTGAGTGGCTGCAAATCAAACATGTAAACTTAAAAAGCATGGGGTTGCTGTATTCTATCAATAAACTGGGACAGCAAAGAAAAATTATCTGAATACGTAGAAACAGAGATGGTACAGTTCTGGCAGTTTACCAGGCTTAGATTCTTGTCATTTTCAGAAGCCCATCTGACTTCTTAACCTTAGAGTTGATTTAACATCTCTCTAAAAAAATTAGTTAAATTTGGTTTACTTGACACTAGAGGGTCATAACTTATAGAACTGCTTAAATTTAACCATAAGTTTCCCCTTTATCTTGATTTCTCATTTTCTTGAATTCCTGCCAGGACTTGGAGTAGAAACCTTGCAGAAATTGATTTTTGCTCGTGTGCTTATCCTAGTTTCCTTCTTGCCTGATTCTCTCCCCACCCTCTAAGCCACATCTTATTTTGATATTGTTCTTTTAAATACTTCCACTGCCAACTGTTACTTCTATTTTCCCTATAGATAAACTTTCCTATATACTTGTCTGTAAAATAGACTACTTCTATACTTTCTTCCCCTAACTGGGACCTGGAGATGTCAATTTCTTGGACTCTCTTGAAAGGAATCTGCCTGTTCTCCCAGAAGACCTTAAAATTTAGCATGGAACCCGGTCCACAGACAGGTCATGGGTCTTCAACCATTCTTATAACCTTCCTCAGGAACTCATTATACCAATCAATATTGCTATCATCTTATGAAAACTCCACCAAATTCTCAAATGCACACAGATTTATTGAGGATTTGGGAACCTAGAAATGGTCTTATTCTCTGACTTCTATTATCTTAAGCATATTTATCATCCATGTCACCGTCCCATCCTCTATTCTAGCCTGTTTTTTGACCATTTATGCCCATAGCTTTCATTGAACAAATACAGAGACCACTTTGTGGCAGACACTGTTGGTTGCCCATCTGGTACACACTCCCCTCCCTATTGTTTCTTTTCTCAATTGAGGTTGAATATATCAGATACTCAGTTACCCAACCTTCCTGGAAACCAGCTATATGGGTGGTTAGGTGACCCAGTTATGACCAAAGAGACATAGGAAATTTTTGGAAAATGTTTCCTTGATTGACAGAAGGAGAGAGGCCAGTGAAGAGACCCTGAATTTCCCTTTCTGCTTTTAAACTTTGTCATGTGAGGATATAATGCTTGGAGCTACTGCAGTCATATTGCAGCTTCGATGGCTCTGACTGATACCTGAGGATGGTAGAAAAGACATATAGAAAACACTATATTTCTCAATGTCACTGTTGAGCTTCCAAACAAACTGGCTACTTCTGGATTTCTTGTTACTTGAGAAAAGTACATTCCAAATTTTTCCCACTTAAACATCAGTACCTCTGATACTTGTAGTTGAAAGCAACTTGACATGTATGTATACTATTAGTACACCAAGAAGCTTATTGGGAAATAAAAGAAAAATATGAGTGCTAGATTATATTTGTTGGACTAGTGGTAAACTAGACTGTTAAGTTCTAATATAATGAGATCGATGTCTGTTTTGTTTGTTATATACCTAAAACCTACCGTGGTACCTAGAATATAGTAGATGCTCTATAAAACTGAAAGAGTGGCAGGAAATGAAGACTAAACTCCTGTGTGCCTGTGTGTGTGTGTGTGTGTGTGTGTGTGTGTGTGTGTGTGCGTACAAAAACTTTAGAAGGACCATTGACATTATGACTTATTTTGAGTGGCAGGAGGTGTATGAATGTGTTAAAATAGAAAGAATCAGTGTTCTAGATTAGACTTCTGGTGTTTTGCTCTGATTTGTTTTGTTTTTTGTTTTGTTTTGTTTTGTGTTTTAAGGAAGGCATGAGTATGAGTGGGTGGGGAAGAGGTGTAGGAGAAGGAGAGTGAGAGAAACCAATTTTTATTGAATCAAGCTCTGGTTTTCTAGATGTGATTTAGTTTTCTAAATTGTTAATCAGGCAGTGTCATAAGCTCATTTTATGTTTATGTGTTTTAAACATTAGTAGTTCCAGCCTGTTTTTGAATTAAATGAAAGTATATTTTAGTGTCAATTTTATAAAACATCAAGCTAAATCAAATTAATACTGTGTTTCTTGGAGTCCTACATCTTATGCCAATAATTTCAGCATTTGGTACACTTTCTGATATAATAGTACTTTTAGTGTTATTTGACTTCACTTATACTAATATGTTAGATAACACTTTCAAAAAGGAAAAAAAATAAGAATTATACATTATACATATAAAACAATGAAGCACTGCTCTTTTTACCTAATCTTAGGAATAAAAAAATTCTTATGGGGCAGATATCTAAGTGTAAAAATTATGTCATATCCATAAATGGAGCTGGAGTCTCAAATTCTGAGTAATAGTTCTCTTCATTATTCTCCCTAAACACCAAATTTCTGACTACAGATGTAAAACACATGCTCTTTCACCTCAGTGTACTATGCAGCTCAAGTGTGGCACATTTATGTTGGCAGCCCTTTAAAAAGAAAAAAAGTAGCAGCAAGAATACTGAAGTCCTTATTGTGGAGAAGGTTGAAACACTAAGCTCTCAAAGTAATAATTTTCCTAATTTTATTAGCAAGAAGATATACAGGCATAGTAATGCATGATAACTCAACATATTTACCTTTTTACTGGCTATTTACAAATTGCAAAGCACTATAAAACAGTAGTTACCTTGAGTAGGCTAAGAGACTAAGATATGGGTATCAGAAGTCTCTGCTACAGGACTTTCTTTATTCCAGGTATTATTCCAGGTCCTGGAGATATATATTAATTTGTTGGTCTCAGGATTCCTTTACACTCTGAAAAATTATTGAGGACTCCAAAGAACTTATGTTTAACTAGGTTGTATCTATTGATGTTTTCTATATTGAGATTGAAACTGTACTTCTTGACAGAGCACATGCATTTAAGGAAGAAGGGCAGACAAAGTTATACTACTTCTTTCTATCCAAATTCATTAGTCTCTTCAGGGCATCCCTAAATGGGGGCTTCTGCTCCTACTATGTAGGAGGAAAAACCCAATACTGACTGATTCTCAAAGGGAATGACCTGTTGCAGGCTGGAAGGGAACACCAAGCTTGTTTTCCTTCAAACTACCACATTAGTTTCAGGATTTGAAAAACAGTGCCTACAGTGGTGCAATGGCTTTAACAAAGTTCTAAGTACCCAATGAACTTAAATTATTTCTTTCCTAATACCATGGACTAGGTGCCCTCTTGATTCCCTTTTTAGAGAAATCCAGTAATAAAAAGTGGATAGCCAACATAAATACACAAATTGTATTTAGTTCAAACTTAAGATAAATATAGAAATATAAATGTCTTAACTCTAGAAAACAGAGTTTGAGGCAAAGTTTACATGCAAACATGTTATTAGAGGTTGCAATCCCAGGGCAGCAAGAGTGAAAGAAAGGGAAGTAATATAGGGATATAGGGAAAAAACACAAGGTGATATATTACTAAGGGATTCATAACTTCATAAATACACATAATAGGTTGCTTAGACACATCCCTGAAAAGCACATATGAAAGGTGCCTCTGGGTCTTAGAAACGTCTGGTAGGGGACCAAGAGGAAGGATAGAGAATTTGTTAGCTCACTTCTGCCTTCTGTCTCTCATTGGTGAAAGTTTTCTTATGGAACAGTAACTCATCTACACTCCTGGGTTATGTTACTTGGCCATTGCAGACACCTGCTAGGTAAACCAGAGCCTCCATGGTCTTGTTAAGTCAAATCTTGGTGGTGGAGCTGCTATAGGTGTTGCTATGACAACACCACAACACCACAGAAGCTGTGCCCAGGTCGAGGATGAGACAACTGGTGATGTTTGGAGTTGAGGCTATAGCAGTAGTGGTCATTGAACAAGGTTGGGAGTGCAGCTGAGGAAATCTGGGAAGATGCATAAACTGAGTCTGGTATAAATATCACTTGACTAAAAAGACTTCATGCATACCCCTGGAATTTGAAGAATGCAGTGATTACAATTTTTACAACATTGTATATGTAGGCATTTTCTAGTTATTAGAAACAGATAGGGACAGGAAGTCTAGGATGAACCAATAGCCTAACCAATAGAGTCATTTTTGCATCCTCCTTCAAAACATTGTGCTTAACTTAATGCATAAAAAACAACCTTGGTTTTACATTGGCTGAAGAAAAAGAAAAAAACTAGGTATTTTCCTTTAGTTTCTTTTCTTATTGAGTTCTGTGATAACTGGTACTATTTGAAACTTTGTTGGGTTGAAAAAACCTTTAAAAATGAAACAAATACAAGCACTCACAATTAATGGTCAAGAGATAGTTCACAGCTTAGTGGTTGTCCCTGGGGCATCTTTACTTTGATGGATGATTCTTAATAGTGCTATATTGAGTAACTTAGAAACAGTTAAGAAATCCCCAAATGTCACAATACATCAGAATTTCAAGGCTTTTTTCATCCAGCATCCAGAATATGGCACCTACATAAAGCAGTGAACTTTTTATGGATCTGGGATTCCAAATAGCTGTGTATTGGCCTCACCTTAAACAGATAACATTTAAAAAGGTTATTTTTTAAAATACAGTGACATACAAGTTAGGACTCCTTCAGGAATATAAACCATCCACCATTCCATTTTGCTTTAGCACATACTATCTTTGAAGATCTGGATTCTAAATATAGTTTGGTCCCACCATCTGCCATCCCACATTCCTGAAGAGCAAAGAAGAAAAGTAGATGGTCAAGTGCCCATTCTCATGAGGATATTTTTATCAGAGCTTTTAGTGTGTGTCATTTATCTTACTATATACAGATACTGCCTCCGCATTTCCTATTCGCCCACTGCTTGATCAATCCTGGCTCTTTCTGGATGCTTCAGGAGGACACTTTATCTGATTGATTGTTCACCATGTGTGAATGCCTAAACAGCACTCTTCATTGGCTCAAAGCCTATTATTCGTGCGCAGAGGATAGCCAGCAGGCCCAGAGGCTGCAGAAGGAAGAGAAACTATCTGAATCCATGAACATTCAACAGCACCAAGGCTGGAGGCTATTGCTAGTGATGATTACCTCTGGTTATTTCTTAGGACCCAAATCAAGAGCATCCCCTAAGTACACCAACCCCATTCATACAACATAATTTTCCCTATCCAGGCAGGTTTGATAACTGATATCCTAATATCAGAGATTCTTCCTTTGAGTTACCACACGGTAGATGCAGAGTACATCCTTTTCAAAGTGGAGGTCTTTTGCAGGGCAGAGGGTACTACTATTGCCTAGTGGGTTTATTGGAATAGAAAATTTCCATTCTCTTGTCAAAATCAAGTAGATGAAAAACATAAGTGTTCCTGGGTGAGATAGGGAAGGAGAAAATTAAGAGCAGGGAAAGTCATTCATGGTGGGCTGGAAAGTGGAGTGAGATTCATCAGAGTCACCCCTGTTTGTTATCGGGGGAAGAGATCCATGACCAGTTTTACCTTCACCACCTTGCCTAGGATTATCTTGGGAAATACAATTTTTGAGACTGAGGATGGTAAAACAAAACTACTTAAATCTTATCATTTCATTTCCCCATGAAATCCTTTTAATGCCTTTCCACCAAAGTCAACAGACTCACCTCAAATATACATGCATAGCCTATGTTGTGAGCACTTGTGGTGCTATAAGTAAAATAATTAAAATTATTAGTAAAATAATTAAAATCTTTAGCCATTTAATATTTTTTCCCCCAGCCATTTACTCTTTTTTGGTTTTAACATGAACTTTGAATGCGATCATGCTCTCCCCTGTTTCAGACACATTCTTGGATAGAAGAGAGATGATGAATAACAGCTAGCCTACTTTGAGTTGCACAGAAACCACAGCCTATCTCACCCATGCCACCATGTCACAGAATCATGCCAAAGCTCTATAGCATGCCCTACAAGGCCTTTTGGGGTCTGAGCTCAGAGGCCTCTTTAGCATCACTTGTCACACCTCTATTTGTACCATTTGCTCCTGCCATACCAAAGGGCTTGCTACTTTTCTAAACATGCATTTCCTCTGCCTAAAACACTTCCCTTTTACCAATTCCTTAATTTTAGAATATTTCACTTAGTTATACTCTGATTAATTGTTATCATTTTTAGAAAGTAAGACTTTCCTGACAAGCTCTCCCCTGTATCTTTATCCTTACTTGTAGAGGTCTCTTATTTTGGGTTCTGTTCACATGTTTACCTCCCTCCCCTACATTAGTTCCTTGAGGTCAGAAATTGTCTTATTTTCTCTGTATCCCCAGTGGCTATCACACAGCAGATGCTCTTATTTGCTGATTAAGGATATATCAACAACTTACACCACCTAAATATTTGTTTATATAAGTTGTCCAGTTTCCATCATCAAATACATACTAATTAAGAATTTAAAAAGGTAGAGTGCAAACAATTACATTGTTGGACAATTCCCACTTTTATTTTCTCTATTGTCTTTTTCTGGAATGAGAAAGTCAGTGATTGATTCCAGCCCAGTGAATCATTTAGATATCCATGCTGCTTCAAACCAGAATGTCCACTTGGCTTTCTCTGTGCTTTGTAATTTAACACCAATTGGTAAGAAGAAATGGACTGTGATTTGATATGAGTACAGTGAGCTATGTCTACTTTGTGTATATACATAAGACTGTTCAACTTGCTTTGACTCTGTTTCATGTCTAACAAGTTTTACATTATTTTCCCTTAATGCCAAATGAAGATGGCAGAGTAAGAAGTACCAGGAATCTGTCTCCCCACCTAGATAACAATTGCATTGGCGGAATCTGTGTGATGTAATTATTTTGGAACTCTAGGGTCTGTTGAAGGCTTACAACTTCCAAGAGACTTGGAGGGTAAATTGTAATTCATTTGGGTCAATTTCAGCTCTTAGCACCATAGCAGCTGCTTATCCACAACCCCCGGCCACATGGCAGGCAGCTGTGCATGTGTTTCTGGAGCAGCTTACAGGAGCCAAAATGAGCAAAAAAACCCCCAAAACCCTGTCCTCCAAATGCTGGGGATCTGTGCTCTGATTGCTGCTTCTGATCACAAATGTACAAGAGATGCACGGAATAGATAAAAATACATGACTCAACTATATTCTGTGTACAAGATACTCAACTGTGATCCAATGACACAAACAGGTTAAAGTGAAAGGATGGAAAAAGAGATTGCATGCAAATAGTAACCAAAAGAGAGCAGGTGTGGCTATACTAATATTGAAAAAAATAAATTTTAAATTAAAAAAGTTTATCAGAGACAAAGGATATTATATATTAATAAAAGTTTCTACACAGCAAGAAGACACAAAAATTTTAAATATTTATGCACCAAATGACCATCAAAATATATAAAGCAAAAACTGGCAGAATTGAAGAGAGAAATAAGAATTCTACAATGATAGTTGGAGACTTTACTACCCCTCACAATAAAGATTAAACCAACCAGACAAAAGATAAGTAAGGAAATAGAGAACTTAACACAATAAAGCAACTATGTCTAGCAGACATACAGAACACTCCATCAAACACAGCAAACTGATTCTTCTTAAGTACAGTTGGGAAGTTTTCAGGATAGAACATATGTTAGGCCATAACTTAAGTCTCAATAGATTTAAAAAGATAGATATCATACAAAATATCTTTCATGACCACAATGAGATGAAGTTAGGTATCAATAACATAAAGGAAACCAAAAAATTAACAAAATTGTGCAAATTAGGTAACACACTTTCAAACAACCAATGGATCAAAGATGAAATTACAAGAGGAATTAGAAAAAACTTAGAAATGAAAAAGGAACATACACTATGCCAAAAGTTATAAGACATAGAGAAAGCAGCAATAACAGGATATTTATAGCTATAAATGCTTACATTAAAAAAAGAGAGAAATATCTCAAATCAACAACCTAACTTTACAACTTAATGAACTAGAGAAAGAAGAACAAACTAAACCCAAAGCTAGCAGAAGGAAGCAAATAAAAAGTTTAAAGATAAAATAGAGAATAAAAAAACAAGAGACACAATCAATAAAACCAAAAGTTGTTTCTTGGAAAAGATCAACAAAATTTGAAAATCTTTAGCTATCTGGACTAAGAAGAAAAGAGAGAAGACTCAAATATAAAAATCAGAAACAAAAGTTGGAACATTACTACCAATTTTACAGAAATAGAAAGGATTGTAAGAGTACTGTGAACAATTGTACATCAAAAACTTGGATAACCTAGATGAAGTAGACAAATTCCTTGAAACAAAACCTACCAACATTAGGAAATATAAATAGATCTATAACTAGTAAGTATATCAAATCAGTAATCAAAAATCTCCTGACAAAGAAAAGCCCTGCACCTGATGGCCTCATTGGTTAATTTTGCCAAATATTTAAAAAATGAATACTAATCCTTTTCAAACTTTTCCAAAAAAATCAAAGAGGAGGGAATACATCCTAACTCATTCTATGAGGCCAGCATAACCCTGATACCAAGCCAGACAAAGACTCTGCAGGAAAAGAAAGTTACAGACCAACATCCTTTATGAACGTTAATGCAAAAATACTCAGAACACTGGCAAACAGAATTCAGCAGCATATTAAAAGGATCATATACACCATGACCAAGTGGAATTTATTCCTGAAATGCAAGGATGTTTCAACATATGAAAACTGATCAGTATAGTATGCAATATTAACAGAATGAAGGGGGAAAACCACGCGATCATTTCAGTTGATGTGGAAAAACACTTGACAAAACTCAATACTCTTTTATGATACATTCATAAAAATAGGAATAAAAGGAAACTATCTCAACATAAAAAAGCCACATATAAAATTCCCACAGTAAACATAATACCCAATGGAGAAAGACTGAAAGTTTTTCTGCTAAAATCAGAAATAGGGCAAGAATGCCCACTTTCACCACTTCGTTTCAACATACTACTAGAAGTTCTAGCCAGTGAAAAAGAAATAAAAGTCATCCAAATTGGAAAGGAAGTAAAATTATCTTTGTTTGCAGATAATATAATCTAATATTTAGAAAATTCTAAAGACTCCACAAAAAATTCTATGTTTAATAGATGAGTTCAGCAAAGTAGCAGGATACAAAATCAACACACAAAAATCAATTGCATTTCTATAAGTGAACAATAAACAATATGAAAAGGAAATGATAAAAAAACAATTCCATTTATAATAACAACCAAAAGAATAAAATAGTTATAAATTAATTTAATCAAGGAGGTAAAAAAAACTTGTACAATGAAAACTGAAACACTGCTAAAAGAAATTAAAGACACAAATAAATGGAAGTTCATCCTATGATCATGGATTAGAAGTTTTAACATTGTAAAAATTTTAGTGTTACCCAGAGCACTCTATAGATTCAATACAATCTCTATCAAAATTCTAATGACATTTTCTTACAGAAATAGAAATACCCATTCTAAAATCTATATGCAATCTCAAGGGACCGTGGATAATAAAAACAATCTTAAAAAATAACAAACCTGGAGAACCCACACTTCTTGATTTCCAAATTTATCACAAAGCTACAGTAATCAAAACACTGTGGTACAAGCATAAAGACAGACATATAGACCAATGGAACAGAATAGTTAGCCCAGAAATAATAATCACATATATGGCCAAATCAATGCAGAAAGAATAGTCTTTTAAAAGAATAGTGCTGGGAACACTGGATATCTATCTGCAAAAAAGGAAGTTGGGCCTTTACTTAACAAAATACACAAAAATTAGCTCAAAATGATCAAAGATTTAAATGTAAAACCTAAAATTATAAACTTTTTTTTTTTAGGTGAGGCAACCCTTGGTTGACCTCAAAGATTGCAAGGACCTTCTCAGCTTACAATCCCTTATTTTTTATTTTTTATGCTTACAGCACCTGGTCTTCCTAGGTGGTCTCCCATCCAAGTACTAACCAGGCTTAACCCTGCTAAGCTTCCAAGATCAGAGGGGATCGGGCTTAGTCATGGCCATAGACTAAAACTGTAAACTTTTAAAAGAAAACATAGGGCAAAATCTTCAGGACACTGGATTTGGTAATGATTTGTAGCAGCGATTCTTAATCTTCTTGGCACCGGGTACTGGTGCTCCTATAAGAATCTAATGCCTGATGATATGAAGTGGAGCTGAGGTTGTGATGCTAGCTAGCACTGGAGAGCAGCTGCAAATATAGATGAAGCTCTATTTGCTCTTTGGCCTGCCGCTAACCTCCTGCTGTGTGAGCCTGTTCCTAATAAGCCATAGATTGGTGGTACACGGGTGTTGAGGACCCTTGATTTATAGAATATGACACCAAAGGCACAGGAAACAAAAGGAAAAATAGACACATTCAACTTGATCAAAATGAAAAACTTTTATGCAACAGAGGACACTATCAACAGAATAAGAAAGCAATCCACAGAATAGGAGAAAAGATTTGCAAATCACATATCTGATAAGGAATTCATATTCAGGATATAGAGCGAGCTCTTAAAACTCACAAAGAATAAAACCAAAACAACCCAATCTAAATTGGGCAAAAGACTTGAATAGACATTTCTCCAAAGAAGACATATAAATAGGCAATAAACTCATGAGAAGATGCTCAATATTATTAAAAACTATGGAGATACAAATCAAAACTACTGTGATACCATTTTTAATGAAAAAAATTACAAGTTTAATAGGCCCTATGACATTTTTTAAGAAACAAAAACAACCACCTACATGCTATAAATATATCTTCATTGATATATTAGATTACTTTGACAACTATATGATTAAACTGATCTGAGGAATTTTAATTGCATCATTTTTATAATTACATTTTCTTATATATACTGTCTAAATGTGGTACTAATTTTTTAATTCTTTTTTTCTGTATTTTTTTAAATGAATCCCTACATTTGAGAATTATATCTACCCATTAGGACGACTAATATCAAAAAAAAAAACAGAAAGAAAAAGAAAAAAAAGGAAGAAAATAACAAGTGTTGAAGTGTGGAGAAATTGGAACCATAGTACATTGTTGGTGGGAACATAAAATGGTATTGCCATTGTGGAAAATAATGTGGCAGTTTCTCAAAAAAATTAAAAGTATAATTATCACATGATTTAGCATTGAGCATATACTTTTGGGCATATACCTAAAAGAATTGAAAGCAGTGTCTCAAAGAGATATTTTTATACTCATGTTCAGAGCAGTATTATTCACTATAGCTAAAACATAGAAGCAACCCAAGTATCCATTGATGGATGATTAGATAAGCAGAATGTGGCATATGCATTTAATGGAATATTTAGAAGCTTTAAAAAGGAAGGAAAGAGGGAGGAAAAAAATGGTGTAGATGATAGAGGATTTGTTTATCTCACTTGCGACCAAATCAAAGTTGTGTCAGAAACAGAGCAAACAGCAAGGAAAGTCGCCTGGGATCTAGATGAACAAGCCCTACAACTAGGGAGAGAAATAAGAAATCACCCTTCATGGAGAGAAAGTAGGACAGGGCGAGGACATGAGGCTGCCCGGTCCCAATAGGCTTAGTGGGACAGAGGCAGCAGCAGCTTAAAGGGGCTGTGTCTGTGAGCAGATTTTTGCGGTGATGAACCTGCTCACTCTGAGCACCAGTGCTGGGTTAGCTGTGTGGGGGGCACTAGGGACTTATAGAGGAACACCAAGTTGTCAGAGAGAGGGCTAGAAGCTAGGATCTCTCTCAGACAGAAGTGCCAGGGATATCCATTGTTCCTTTGTTGAGGCTTTCCCATTCTCAGTGTGCTGACACAGCTGAGACATCATCAAACTAGGTAACAGAGGTTACTATGCCCAGAGGATTACTTGAAATTCTGCCTCCTCCAACTCACGGCCCCACCTAAGCCACATCCAGGTGTATCCTTGGGGAGTCTAGTGCTCCTTGCTGAGAAGAACCAAGACACACTAGTAACAGCTGGCCTCAGTTTCTGATGTGGTTTCCTAAGGCAACTATAAGCACAGCATCTGTGGATTGCTTGCTGAATCTTAACAGTGGCCCCAGAGGGGCAGAGGTTGGGGCTAAATTTGGCCTACAGCTGTACCTCTCTCAGGATGATGCCACAGGATACCTACTACACAAAGCTGCAGTAATAAAACCAGTAGACTTACTTAATACATAAAACAGACATAGAAAGGCAGCCAAAATGGGAAGACAAAGAAGTAGAAACCATATGAGAGAAGAGAACAGAGATCCAGGAATAATGGGGTCAAGCATTCTAACAGATGCAGAGTTCAAAACACTGGTTATAAAGATGCTCAGTGAATTTAGGGGAAGTGAGAACTTTAACAAAGTGATAAAAAACATAAAAATGGAAATGGAAATTATAAAAGGAAACCAGTCAGAAATGAAGAACACATTATCTGAGATAAAGAATATAGTAGATGGAATAAACAGAGTGGATAAAGAAGAAGTTCAAACTACCAATATAGAGAATGGGAAAGCCAAGGACACTCAATTAGTATGGCAAGAAAAAGAAAACCAAGGCTATAATAATTTAAGGAGCCTATGGGACACTATTAAGTGTAAAAATATTTGTGTCATAGGAGTACCTGAAGGAAAACAAGAAGTTGAAGAGCTAGTTGAAGAAATAATAATGGAAAACTTCCTTCGCCTGATGAAAAAAATAGACATATAACTCCAAGAAGCTCAAAGAGTCCCAAGAAAGAGGAACACAAAGAGGCCCACACCAAGACACATCATAATTAAAATGCTAAATCTTAAATATAAAGAGATAATCTTAAAAGCAGCAAGAGAAAAGCAGTTACCTAAATGGAGCTCCCATAAGACTGGCAGCTGATTTCTCAAAAGAAACCATAGAGGACGGAAGTGCTTGGCACAAAATATTCAAATTGATATAAATCCAGGATCTACAACCAAGAATACTTTATCTAGCAAAGCTATCATTTAGAGTAAAAGGAGTGATAAAGAGCTTCCCAGACAAAAAATAAGCTAAAGGAACTCATCAACACCAAGCCAGTATTATAAGAAATGTTGGAGGGACTTCTTTAAGAAGAAAAAACACGTATCAAAAACAGGAATAAAGAGTGTAATAACTACATTCACTACATTCCTATCAACAAGTACTTCAAATGGGAAAGAATTAAGTGTCCCAACTAAAGATAGAATGGCTGAATGTATAAGAAAACAAGACCCCTACATATGCTGCCTATGAGAGACTTACTTCAGATTGAAAGACACACACAGACAAAAAGGAAATGAATGGAAAAAGATGTTGCCTTGATAGACCTAGAGGAAATTGTGCTGAATGAAATGGGTAGGATAGAGAAGGACAAATACTGCATGATTTCACATACATGTGAAATCTAAAGAACAAAATGACAACAACAAAAGCAGTAATAAATTCATGGATACAGAGAATATTTTTAGGGCTACTAGATGGGAAGGAGTTGTGAGGAATGGAAAAAAAGGCAAAGGGATTAAGAGGTACAAATAGATATTTGCAGAATTGACGTGGAGATGTAGAGTGTAGTGTGGGGAAGATGGTTAATAATGTTATAATAAATATGTAAGGGGGAAAAGAGATAATAAATTTAGTGGGGTGATTGCCTTGTGAGTTATGTGGATCTCTGATCACTAGGCTATACAACTGAAACTGGTATATTATTGTATGCCAGCTATAACTGAAAAAAAAAACCTCATTGAATTATACAATGTAAATACTAGCAAGTAGTTGTCTATTATATTTGATAAAGCCAAGGGGGAAAAAGTAAAGATTATTTTAAAAAAAGGAAATCCTGCAATATGCTACAACATGAATAAATCTTGAGGAGTTTATGCTAAGTGAAATAAGCTAGTCACAAAAAGACAGATACTATACATTTCTACAGATAGAAGGCACTTGGAGTAGTCAAAATCATAAAGACAGAAAGTATATTGGTGGTCGCCAAGAGCTGGAAGGCTGGGGGTAGAATGGGCAGTTATTGCTTAGTAGGTATAGTTTCAGTTTTACAAGCTCAAAAGAGTTAATGAGATGGTGGGATTGGCTGCACAACAATGTGAATATATTTAATGCCACCAAACCATATACTTAAAATTATTAAGATGATAAATTTTGTGTAACAGTAGGTCCACTTATCTGTGGGGGATATGTTGCAAGACCCCCAGTGGATGCCTGAAACCTCAGATAGTACCAAATTCTATATATATTATGTTTTGTCCTACACATACATACCTTTTCACTTAAAGGAAGCACTTATGGCTTCTCTCTGGCATATTCACATTGCCAGCATCATTACTCTTGTGCTTTGGGACCATTAAGTAAAATACAATTGTCCTTTGAAAAATATGGGGAGTTAGGAGCACTGACACTCTACCCCTCCACCCTGCTAAACTTGAAAATTCATGCATAACTTGAAAAAGTTAGATACAGTTGGCCCTCCACATCTATAGATTCCCAACTGCGAATTTAAAACATTGACCCTTGAAAAGCATGGGCTTAAAAAATACACATAAAACTGGGCCTGTGCAGTTCAAACCCATGTTGTTCAAAGGTCCATTGTAAGGGTTAATTGAGCACAACTGCTGCAATACTGTGACAGGTGATATGATAACCTAGATGGCTACTAAATGACTAACCGTGTAAATAACATGGACATGCTGGACAAAGATATGCTTTAAGACCTGGATGGAACAAAACAAGACAATGAGATTTCATCATATTATTCAGAACAGCATGTAATTTAAAACTTACAAATTGTTTACTTTCTGGAATTTGCCATTTAATATTTTTGAATCACAGTTGACTGCAGGTAACTGAAACTGCAAAAAGCAAAACAGCACACAAGGGGAAACTACTGCATATGTGTCTTACCACAGTAGAAAAAAACACTTTTCCCAACATATAATTATTTGATACCAATCAGTAAAATTAACTTTTTAGAAATTTTCTATCAGTTTTTAAAATTCAGTGAATAAAAGTATTGACATCAGACAAGATTGTTCTCTGCTTTCCTTGTTAGAAAATAGGTTTCTCATTTCTGGTGAAGATGGTGGAGTAGGTAAATGTTATGCTTACCTCCTCTCATGATCACATCAAAATTACAACTAAACTACAGAACAACCATCATTGAAAATTGTCCAAAGTCTAGCTGAACAAAAGCCCTACAACTAAGGACATATAGAGGAAGGCAAACTTGAGACTGGTAGGAGGGGCAGAGATGCAGAAAGGGCTGGTTCCACACCTGTATGTGGTGATTAAAAATCAGGATGGATATCTTGGCTGCAGAGGGCCCTCCTGTGGAATGAGGAGTCCCAGCCCCACAGCAGACTCCAGTTCTGGGAAGAGAAGGCCTCACAAAATCTGAATGTGAAAATTAGTGTAGATTGTGGTTGAGTTAGATAGAGAGCTGCATGAGTCTCAGCAGTTCCTCTTAAAAGGCCAGTGTATGGACTTACCTGCTGACAAAGTCACTCTGAACTCCAGCTCTAGGGCAGCAGCTCAAAAGGTTCCAGGGAGATATGAGGAGGAACTGAATTGTCTGGCTTCAGAAGGGCTGAAGGGGCAGCTTTTTCCCAAACAGAAGTGCTGGTGGAGGACACTATTCCTTTGTTGAGCCCTCCCCAAACCCAGTGTGCAGACGCAGGTGCCACCATATCTGAGTCTCCATCAACATGGCAAACACTGGCCACCTGCTCGGGTGATTCCCTGAGACTCTGATGCGTCGAACTTGCAGGTTCACCCAAGCCTTTTCCAGTGGATTTTTCATACAAATGGCCTGTGTTGGCTCATGCTGTAGACTTTCTTCAAAATCTCTCAAAGATTCATAAAACCTAAATAAACAGTACCTACATTTGGCATGCCCCATACCTCTTGCTGAGCAGACCTAAGCAATGCACAAACATCAGCCAGCCTCGGTTCACGGTTTGGCCTCTTGAGGCACCTGTAAACCCAGTGGGTGGTGGCCATCTGCGTATTGCTTGTTGACTCATGCTAGGTGACCCTGGGCAGGGTATAGGCAGTAGTTGAACTTGGCCTGTGACAGGACCCCTCCCAGGAAGCATGGACCTGCTTGCGCAGTAGCCAGCTTTGGTCTGAGCAGGAACACCACCTGGGAACATATCCAAGGACAACACATCCAAAGGGTAGACAGGGCAGGCACCAGAGTCCTGCTAAAGCAAATTCTGCTTCATAGGAACAGTCCCTGCACAACGACTCCTTCACTGTAGTCACTAACCTGTCCTCACAACCAATCAGCCCAAGGGTTAGTCCCTCCCATTGACATGTAAACAGCAACCAACGCTCAACTACAACAGGAGGCAGACACAACCCATGAAAAGAACACATCTGGAGTACTCAGCTCAGGTGAATGGGGTGACTGTACTACTGGTTCCCACAACCTACTATACAAGGCCATTCTACCAATGCTGGGAGATATAGCTGCTCTACTTAATACATAGAAACAAATACAAGTAAGCAGTCAAGATGAGGAGACAAAGAAACATGTTCCCAATGAAAGAAGAGAACAAAGCCCCAGAAAAAGAAGTAAAGAAAATGGAGACAAGCAATTTATCAGATGCAGAGTTCAAAACATTGGTCATAAGGATGTTCAATGAACTTAGGGAAAGAGTAGATTAACTCAGTGAGAACTTAACAAAGAGATAGAAACATACAAGTGGAGATAGAAAACAAAAAAAAGACCTAGTCAGAAATAAAGAATAACTGAAATGAAGAATACATTACAAGGAGTGTACAGTAGATTAGATGAAGCAGAGTACTGAATGAGTGATTTAGAAGATAAGGTATCAGAGAACACCCAATCAGAACAGTGACAAGAAAAAAATAATCCAAAAAAATGAGGATAGTTTAAGGGGCCTCTGAGACAACATCAGGTATACCAACATTCGCATCATAGGGGTACCAGAGGAGAAGAGAGAGAAAGGAATTGAAAACCTATTGAAGAAATAATGGTAGAAAACTTCACAATTCTGGTGAAGGAAATATAAATAAAAATCCAGGAAGTGCAGTCGCAAACAAGATGAACCTAAAGAGGCCCACACCAAGACACATTACCATTAAAATGCTAAAGTTACAGGCAAAGCGAGAATCTTAAAAGCAGCAAGAGAAAAGCGATTAGTTACCTACAAGGGAGCTCCCATAGTACTGTCAGCTGATTTCTTAATAGAAACTTTGCAGGCCAGAAGAGATTGGAAGGAAATATTCGACATGGTAAAAAGTAAGATTACTTTACCCAGCAAAGCTATCATTTAGAATTGAAGGACAAATCTAGAGAGCTTCTCAAGCAAAAAAAAATTAAAGGAGTTCATCACTACCAAGCCACTATTATAGGAAATGTTAGAGGGACTTCTTTAAGAAGAAAAATAAATAAGATAAAAATATGAATAATAGGAGGGCAATAACTATATATCTGTCAATAATTACTTGAATGTAAATGGATTAAATGCTACACTCAAAAGATAGGGTGGTGAATGGATGAGAAAACAAGATCCTTACATGTGCTGCCTACAAGAGACTCACTTTAGATCAAAAGACACACACAGACAGAAAGTAAAGGGGTGAAAAAGATGTTTCATGAAAATAGAAACGAACAAAAAAAGCCAGGGTAGCAATACTTATACCAGAGAAAATAGACTTTAAAACAAAGACTGTAACAAGAGACAAAGAAAGACCCAGTAATCCCACTTCTGGGTATTTATCCAGAGAAACCCAAAACACAACTTCAAAGGGAATATGGAACATTCATATATTTATTATAGCACATTTACAACAGCCAAGATACAAAGGCAATCTGGGTGTCTATGAATGGATGAATGGATAAAGAAGAGGTGGTACGTATATACAGTGGGATATTACTCAGTCATAAAAAATAATGAAATCTTGCCATTTACAACAACATAGATGGACTTAGAGGATATTGTGCTGAGTAAGTCAGACAGAGAAAGACAAATGCCGTATTATTTCACTTATACGTGGAATCTAAAGGACAAAAAAAAAATAAAACAGAAACAAACTCATAGATACAGAGAACATTTTGATGGTTACCAGATAGGACGGGGTTGCAGGGATGGGAGAAAAAAGGGAAGGGATTAAGAAGTACAAATTAGTAGATACAAAGTAGTTATGGGACTATAAAGTATAACATAAGGAATATAGATAATAATATTGTAATAACTGTATGGTGTCATATGGTTACTAGATTTATCCGGATGATCACTTTGTAAGTTACATAAATGGCTAATCACAATGTTGTATACCTGAAACTAATACAATATTGCATGTCAACCGTAATTAAAAAATAAAAATTTATTTAAAAAAAGATTTCAGCCACAAGGCATTTTTATATGTTTATTTAGTTTTGTCATTGTTGTAGACTCCTGGAGTTGGATAGAGCTGAGGATCAAGAGACTTAGAGAGGTTTTGACATTGTGAATTCCATGTGTCTGATCACTTATCCAAATAATTATTGGAGTTACCCAGGAAAAAAAACAAAATGCATCAGATAACTTCTAGACCAACAGTCGGTGGCAAGATATCCTACACATATCAAAATATGAATGGGTGAAGATAAACTGCCAATTGCAACAAGATTCTCATGACATTTGAACTGTGTGGGAAATAGTGGAAGGAGAGTAAAAGAATTTTTGACAACGTTTATAGCTAGAGAACCCCTAAATCATAAACAGGAAAAAAATAGGTTTTTAATCATCTCTCAAGTGTTTTCATAATCTAATCAAATGCAAATTTATATCTTCAATTCTGTATTTTTTCTCAGTGTATAATTGTATATCAGAACTTTGCTTTCTTTTGAAAAGCAAGATTGCTTCCCAAATTCATTGAATTACAACTCATTTTCCATTTCCAAAAATGATCCAACTTATTGGAAGTCTAATTTTTAACTGAAGTGATTATCATGAGTTATTTATATAATTAGAATGAGGAGTAAGGTAACATTTGCTTAAAAGAGTTTATGTTCTAGGATTCAAGTTGATATTTAAGCCACAGTTTTGAAAAAGAAAGGCTATGGCCAAAACCAAACAAAAACACATCAGCCTAATGAAAGTAGATTCATCCTTACAGATGTATAGTTTTGAGTTGCATTCACAGTATATCGACAGGAAATTACTTGGATATCTATCATCTTAAGATTGAGAAGACAAATGTGGCTATTCTCTCTCTGCACACTGTTCCCAAGACTGATAATATGAAGTGTATTTAAGTTGTCATTTTCCAAAAGCCCATTGATAGGAATGTTAACAATGTTTTCCTCTTGCAGCTATGAGTGTTTAATTTATTGGTAACCTATTAAGCTTGATTCTAAGGTACCACCGATGAAGTATTTGCTTTGAGCATCTGGGTTTGCTAGTTTACATGGAGGTGTATTACTTTTATTTTAAATTCTGCATTAAATGCCATTTAGCTATTTACTAGTAAATGAGTATTTTTCCTTCAGATATGACTGTTGCAGACAGCCAGAAAGATATAGTGAATAAAAGGATAGAGGCTAGAGGGCAAGGGGAGTCAAGAGATATTCTGCGTTTCCACCTCCATGGCCAAAGCTGTACCTCACCTTTTTAATGAAATGGTTTCTTTATTGTTTATTTCATGTTCTTTTGTCAACCTGTATACCTGGTCATTATTATAACCTCTACAAAAATAATGTAAACTTAAATTTGGTGAGGAACACCACTAGTTACTGAAATAACAATCAATCCTATTATGGTATGTGGCAAATTTTAATTAGATTTTGACATAGAAAAACACACACAATTGTTTCTGGGCATATTTGCTATTTCTCAGGCTGCCTGGTCTAAGAGACATATCATGTGCCCAGGAGAGAATAGGGAATATACCGTAGAGAAGACTTCATAAAAAAAGGTACATGCATAGAAACTTGACAGAGTGCCCAACTTTGGTATTATGTTATCTCCTTGGTTCAGCGACTCCTTTCCAAAATGATTTGAATTTACGTGACCACCATTCTTTGCATGATAGAATATACTATAGTCATTCCTTGGTTCTAAGCAAGTCTTGTTGGTATGATCATCCAAACATAGCAATTACCTTTAACACCTGGAGCTTTCAACACCTGTCTGGCTCTGGCAGTACTGGATGGACTCCTGCATGAGATCTTCAGAATCCAAGGGAACTGGCAAAGGTGTTGTGATGGACACACTCCTGTTCAATGACAGATTTGTTGCCTCAACTACTAAAGTGCTGTTGGCAGACAGTAGGGTGACCAATCATTCTTTTTATCTGGTATTTTTCAATGCTAAAATCATGACAGTACTGGGAAATATGGGATGGTTTGTCGCCCTACAAAACAGACTTCAGTCATCAGGACCTTTAGTGACTATCTCAGCTTCAGGGAGCTAGATAGTGTAAGGTAATGTTCTCAGCATAGCTCACATCCAATGACTGATCTATGAGGGAATACAACAGGCCTGGCCATCTGGGCCCATCTACCTCCAAAGCTTCTCTGTGGGGTTAGCTGAGACTATCACTGACCCTGTATCACAGCTAGCCTTCCCCCTCTCTTTCATTCTTTTGAATCCCAAGGATGTTTCTTAATAAACATCCTGGATGCTAAAATTGATCCTGGAGTCTGCTTCTCAGTGAACCTAAAAAGCACAGTGGTCCATAAGCTAGGCTTCCAACAGAAGAGTATCTAAGTTAATTAGCACTTGCATATTTTTTCATAAATAACCTCAAGTGCTGTTTCTTTGCTTGTGTGTATAAAGATTTTATTTTTTAAGGTTTAAATGAAAAGTCTATTGCATAAATCTTCATTTAAATCTCTTCATTTCTTCCCCAAATCATAATGCAAGTCTAGTAAATATTTTCTTTTTTGAAATTAAATTTATTGGGGGTGACATTGGTTAACAAAATTGTATCGGTTTCAAGTATACAATTCAATAATACATCATCTGTATATTGCTTTGTATGTTCACCACCCAAAGTCAAGTCTTCTGTCACCATATATTTGACCCCCTTTACCCTTCTCTACCTTCCTAACCCTGTCCCTCTGGTAACCAGTAAACTGTTGTCTGTGTCTATGTGTTTTTGTCTGTTTGTCTTGTTCATTTGTTGCTTTTAGTTTATATCCCACTATGAGTGAAATCACATGGTTCTCAACTTTTTCTGACTTATTTCACTTAGCATGATTATCTCAGGATCCATCCAAGTTGTCACAAATGGCAGTATTTCATCTTTTCTTATGTCTGAGTAATGTTCCATTGTATATATGTACCACATCTTTATCCAATCATCTATTGAAAGGCACTTTGGTTGCTTCCATGTCTTGGCCACTGTGAATAATGCTGCAATGAACATTGAGGTGCATATATCTTTATGAATAAAATTTTTCAAAAATTTGGGGTAGACACCCAGAAGAGAGATTGCTGAGTCATATGGTAATTCTATTCTTAATTTTTTGAGGAACCTCCATACTGTTTTCCATAGTGCTGTACAAATTTACATTCCCACCAGCAGTATATGAGGGTTCCTTTTCCCCCACAACCTCTGTAAGACTTGGTATTACTTGTCCTGTTGATTATAGCTATTCTTACAGTTGTGAGGTATCTCCCTATTGTTTCGATTTGCATTTTCCTAATAGCTAGTGAATTTGAACATCTTTTCATATATCTTTTGGCTGTTCATATGTCTTCTTGGGAGAAGTATCTGTTCAGGTCCTCTGCCCACTTTTTAATTGGATTGTTTGTTTTGTTGTTGAGTTATATGAGTTCTCTATATATTTTGGATATTAGCCCCTTATCAGAGGCATTGTTTGCAAATATCTTCTTCTATTCAGTTGGTTACCTCTTTATATTTCTGGTGGTTTCTTCTACTGTGCAGAAGTTTTTAGTTTGATATAGTACTATTCATTTATTTTTGCTTTTACTTCCCTTGACTTTGATTTCAAATTCATAAAATTCTCTCTAAAACCAAGGTCCATGAATTTAGTACCTATGTTTTTTTTCTATGTAATGTATTGTTTCATTGTCTTATACTTAGGCATTTGATTCATTTTAAGTTAATTTTAGTGTATGGTGACAGCAGTCTAGTTTCATTTTGTTGCATATGGCTTTCTAATTTTTCAGCATGATTTATTGAGGAGGCTTTCTTTTTTCCATTGTATGTTTTTGACTCCTTTGTTGGAAATTATTTGCCCATACACATGTGGGTTTATTTCTGGGCTCTCGATTTTATTCCATTGGTCTGTATGTCTGTTTTTCTGCCAATACCATACTGTTTGATTATTGTCACTTTGTAATATAATTTGAAGTCAGACAGTATGATACCTCTGGCCTTGTTCTCTTTTTCTCAAGATTGCTTTGGCTATTCAGGGTCTTTCGTGATTCCAAACAAATCTGATGGCTTTTTTTTGTTCTATTTCTTTAAAAAATGCCATTGTGATTTTGATGGGGATTGCATTAAATCTATATATTGCTTTGGGTAATATGACCATTTTAACTATGTTGATTCTTCCAATTTATGGACATGGAATATCTGTTTCTTTGCTTTTGTCTGAAATTGTGGGAATGCTCTGATAACAGTAAATCTCTTGAATTGACCAGGAATAATGATTAGTAATTATGTATATTCTCACTGATTTTCTATTTAAATGTTCAAATGTGGTTTTATACACATATTTAAAAATGTATTCCAAAGGTAGGATGAATATATAATACAAAGAGTCCTGGAATTATAGGGCACTTTTGGGTGGCAATTGGTCAGGCAAGGTGACATAAAGTACTGACTCAAGCTAATTTCACTTTGTGATTTTTGTAGGGAGTGGGGGTTGTTGGAATAGTTTGCAGAAGCCACTTGCTAATGCCTTTTATTTTTAAGGATGCTGATTTGCTTTGTTTCTTCTGACTACTATAAGTATCTCAGATGATAAATTTGTAATATTAATAACACAGTAAACCCCACCTCATGGTCTTTTGGCTGCTGCCACCTCTATTTATCCCCTTCTCTTGCAAGACATTCCTAGTTCAAATTCCTGAGAGAGAACCTGACCAATAACATTGCTTGACATAGAAGGATGAGCAGTATCAATATACAGACCTTGGATAGGTGGCTCTTTCATTGGGTGTCCGTCTTTATCCAGTCAACTGATATGTGGTACTAAACATGATCACCTAGAGCTGCCCATTTACTTCGCGCCATAAGTAGAGCAGATGCTGACTGACATGTCCAGTAGCAGTTGGAGAACCTGGTACATAATTTGAACTTTTATTATGATCCTATTTAAGTTCCAACTTGGAACATGGTCTGAATTTTAAAAGCATATTCCATTTGGCTACATGCCATGGCCAAATTGAAGATTTGGAAGATACTTTCAAGTGAGAAGTGTAGCATGTGTTGAAATATACCTAGCATTATTCCAATGGAAGATGATACTGGTAGCATGACCCTTCACCCCAGTTTAGTACCAAAATTACAAAGAAGAGGGAATGAGAGAAGAACATTAGTGTTTGGAGTCATAGAAAATTACTTTATGATACCCACAACACAAAGGGAAGTAGGCAAACAGACTTTTGCTTCCCCTATCATAAAACAACTAATACTGCATTAATGAAGAAAGCCAGAATATATTCTAATGTCCTATGATTAGGGCTAAAATTGAAGATAAAATGTTATCAAAGATTCACATATCAGCTCCTTGAATTCTGTTTTTAAAAATTATGATACTCTAGGCAGAAAGAAGGAAAGGACAGAAAAAATCCTAAACTGGTAGAAAATAATTATGCAAATATGTAACAATATAAAGTTATTTTATCTTGAGGTAATGTCAGTTCCGAGGCAGAGAATGAGAGAAAGAAAGATATAAAATTTGTGCCTTGAATTCTTTCCAATTCTGCATACATGCTAGGTATCTTTAGGAATACTTTATGAGAGGTCTCTATAGCATTGGGCCTCTGCAACATTAAATCATTAATGCTGTTTAGCAAAAAGTATTTTCCATTACAGTTTTAAGTCTTTCCAGTTTTGGCTATTTCTGATTTAACTTAAAAATATAACCTAGCAAAGCTAACTGTATAAAAAATTCCATTTATTTGCTATAACAAATGATCCTATGATGGGCAATCTTCTTTCCAAGGGTGAGGAAAACAAACTACAAAATTTGAGCAAAACTTTTTGGTGGCAAAGGAATTAGTGGAGAGGTTAGAAACATGACATAAGGGATGTTGTGGTCCTGATAATGCTTTTCTTTTTGTATTTTCCCCTAAAATCAGGATCTTCTTTTAGTTACTTCCTCTGTTTTTCTCTCCAGACACAGTTTTTTCCCCTATGTTTGTGGATTTATTGGTCCATAAGTGCAGCTCTAGTAAGATCATTCCAACAACAGGACCTGGATTTTCTTTTTCTCTGGTCTCACTATTTACTGTCTTTTAGTTGAAACGTTCATTTCTCAACTTACTGCAAAGTTTCCTGGTTAATCTTACTACTACTGTTAGAATTATCTAGCATGGGAGAAAGACCCTACATGGTGTAGATCCTACCAACTTCATCATTCTTACCTCGCCTCTCACTCCTATATTTGCTCCAGTTGCTTTAAATGTCTTGTAGTTCAAATGTGCCATTCAGGTTCACTAGCAGCTGTGGCACAGCTTGCCTTGACCTGGTATTCCTCAGTGTTGTCTATGTACCCCTTGTGTATCAGCCAAGTCCCAGCAGACAAATGGGAATTTGAGAAGAATTGAATAAAAGACTATTTATTAGGGTGTAGGCAGGTATAGAGAAGCCACATGGATAAAGTAGTATTCTGGTAGGGCACTGATCTTGGCACTAGGCTGGAAGGGGTGAAGGCAGGGAACCCTTATCAGAACCTGGAGACAGAGTTATGAAAAGAGTCAGTTGAATGAGCTGTGACTCTTCAAGGACAGAAGCGAAACTCCAGGATGGCAATTTCATAGAGAGAATTGGGAACAAAGTCTCCTCCCTTCAATTCCCCTCTTTCTTCTGATTTTTGCTAGTACTTGCCTTTGGCTGAACCCCACTGGAAGCCATAGGGCAAGAAAGCTTCTTGATGAAGTCCAGGGTGGTCAGCCCTTTAGCACAAAGGGTGGGGAAGAGTGGACTGCGGCTTGGTAGAGTAAATAAAAATATCTGTCATGCCCTGTTTTCAGTTACCTGTAGGACTTGTTGAAAAGTAGATTGTTGAGGCTCACCCTGCCTGCTAAATCAGAATCCCTGTCTTGCATGTAGCAGAGATAATGAGCCACTCACTGAAGAGCTTAGCTCTACTTTCATAGTGTAGAGGCTGGAAGTGGACTACTTTGTATCTAGATGAAGCCCTATGACAAATTTTTACTAATGGGATGTCAGTGGAAGTGAGTATGTGAATTTCAAAATTCTCTTTCCCCTACCTATCTGAGCACAGAAAACATGCAAGCACCACGGGGGCATAGTAGAACCACAAGATGAAAGAAGTTGGGGTCCCTGGAGCATCATGAAGAGGAAGGCATCACACTAACTAGGGAATCACAACAAATTTTGGAAAAAATTATTATAAAATATTTTAAACATTAATAAAATTAGAGAAAATAATGGATCACAGTTATCTACCACCAAGATTTAACAATTATCAAAATTTTCCTTATTAGCTGAACCATCACTTTTGTCTTTTTCTTTGGTAAATTATTTCAAATTATAGACATTTTGTCATTTCACCCTTACATACTTTACTATGCAGCTCTTAAAAAGAAATAATGTGTTCTTACTGTACCACAATACCAGATTATACCTAATAAAATCATTAACAATTCTTTGGCATCATGTACAAAAATCCACATATCACATTTCATTGTTGTGTCTTTTACATGGAGAGTTGTCCCCTTTCCCAGCTTTTTCTCCGTTATTGCCATGTTGCAGCAAGTCAGTTCTGCAGAATGTTCCCTCTTCTGGATTCATTAGTTTGCTTTCTTCGTGTCATTTAACTTGTTCCTCTATCCCTGTACTTCCTAGAAATAAAAGCTTGCACTAGAGACTCTAGATTCAGGTTCAACATTTCTTGGCAAGAATACTTTATAATATTAAATGTTGGTGTTTTGTATGGTAAAAATACAGAGTTTTAGAGTAATAGTAGATATTGTAGCAAACAGCCCAAAGTGATCCAAATGGACCCTGCTATTGAAAACAAACTAACCTGGAATATTCTCTTTCCACTTGCTGGAGTCTTATCTCTTGGAACTAAGCTCAGGAGAATTCCTTAACTTTATGAAAAGCTTACTAACACCTCCTTTCCTTAGTATGAACTAGTATTATTTGCTGCAAAAGCTTTTGTATGTTTCTATTCTAGCATTCGCATATCACGTTAATGATATATATGCTAGCATTACAAGATGGGATTCTGTCTTAGTTTTTACTGAGAGCCAAAAAGCAACCAATCTTGCAATCCAAAGCAAGGTGCTCTATGCCTATGCAGAATTTGCAAAGGAGTTGGTTAGAAACCCATGGCTACATGGTCAATTAATCTATGACAAAGGAGGCAAGAATATACAATGAGGTAAAAATAGTCTCTTCAATAAACAGTGTTTATTGAACAGTTACATGCAAAAGAATGAAAACGAACCACTTTCTTACATCATACACAAGAATACATGGATTAAAGTATTAAATGTAATACCTGAAATCATAAAAATCCTAGAAGAAAACACAGGCAGTAAAAGTAAACTCTATAAAATCACTCTTAGTAATATCTTTTTGGATATGTATCCTCAGGTAAGGGACACACACACACACACACACACACACACACACACACACACAATTAACAAATGGGATTACATCAAGCTAAAGAGTCTTTGCACGGCAAAGAAAACCATCAACAAAATGAAAAACAACCTACTGAATGGGAGAGGTTATTTGGCAATGATACATCCATTAAGGGGTTAATATCCAAAATATATAAGAAACTAATACAACTTAACATGAACCCCTCCCCCAAACAATCCAATTAAAAAATGGGTAGAGGGCCTGACTAGACATTTCTCCACAGAGAATACACAGATGACCAATAGATGTATGAAAGGATGCTCAACATCACTAATCAGCGGGGAAACCCAAATCAATACCACAATGAGATATCACCTCATGCCTGTCAGAATGGCTATCTTCATTAAATCAACAAACAACAAATGTTGGTGAGAATATGGAGAAAAGGGAACCTCCGTGCACCATTGCAGGAATTATAAATTGGTGCAGCCATTATGGGAAACAGTATGACAGTGCCTGAAAATATTAAAAATAGAACTACCATATGACCTAGCAATCCCACTTTTGGGTATTTATTTGAAGAAATCTAAAACACTAATTTGAAAAGATATATGCACCTCTATGTTCATTGAAGCATTATTTACAATAGCCAAGATATGAAAGCAACCCAAGTATCCCAATGATAGGTGAATGGATAAAACACATATGGTACATATATACAATGGAATTTTACTCAGTCATAAAAAGAATGAAATCTTGCCATTCATACAACATGGAAGGATCTAGAGGGTATTAGCTAAGTGAAACAAGTAAGACAGAGAAAGACAAATACCAGATAATTTCACTAATGTGTACAATCTAAAAAAAAAAAAACAAAAACAATAAAACAAACAAATTCATAGATACGGAGAACAAATTGATGGTTGCCATATAGAAGGGAAGTTGAGGGGCTGAGTGAAAAGATGAAGGGATTAAGAAGTACAAATTATCAATTATAAAAATAGTCATGGGATGTAAAGGACAGTATAGGGAATATAATCAGTACTATAGTAACATAAAAGTGAGAATGGTGTCAGGTGGGTACTAGACTTATTGGAGTGATCACTTCATAAGGTATATAAATGTCTAATCACTATGTTGCACACTTGAAACTAATATAATGTATGTCAACTGTAATTAAAAAACTAAAAAGTAAAAATAAATAAAAAAGAAACAAGTTTATTTTCCCCTGGACATATTCAGGCCATAAAAGTGAGAATTAAGAATTCAGTCAAGAAATTGGAACTTAGAAAATATTTCTTTAGAGAGGGTTATTAGCATGCTGTAGGCCTTTTCTACATCATGGAAGAGGAGATTCTTCACGCTTAGTGATCAGGGCTTCCATGAACTAGGTAAGTTTGATCTATGTTTCTGATAGATTGGGGGATGAAGTGAAGCATTCCTGAAGGACCTAAAGGCAAGAAGCTGTGGTAATTAGCCAGATGCAGCAGAACAAAGAGAGATTGACAAGGCTGCATTGGGAGCCAGCTAAATTTCCTTTGACAGACAGCTTCATATTCCTTGTCAATTAGTGAAGGAGAGAGTCAACCTAGAGCTATTTCAAATTCTGCCCCAAGGGACTCCCAGCTGAGGATCGGGCAAGGATTATTCCAACTGAGAGATAGACCATTCAGTTGCCAGCGTTTGAGGGACAAGATATAAGCAGCCATCCAGAAGAAAATGCATCACTCATGTCAGAGGAGGTTCCTTTGCAGTTCTCAGTGGGGGCCTCCAAACAACCCACAGGGGACACTGTCACCAAATATCTGCCCTGGCCTGAGGAAACCAATGTAAGATTACCTGAGTGGCAGCCAATCCCGGTCTCCACATTCACCTTTGGCTCCAGCCTTACAGAAGCCAGAGGCAGCCTGGTGTGTGGGAAAGGAGGGGTGGGACCTCCGGGAGGGAGAGGGAGAAGCTCTCTAGGCCTCTGGAGAGGAAGGATAATCTTTAAATGAAATTTGGAGTTTTGATGGGGCATAAATTACTGAAACAAACTTTTTTTTCTCAAAAACTGACCACAAGACTTTATTATTTGGGATGTACCAGAAAAGTCATGAAACTTGTTTTAGATTTCTTCTAAAGGGCAAGGAAGAATTTGTTCTACAGATCGAGTCAGAGCAGCTAGCTGGGGAGAACAAAATAACATTTTCTGATCATAGCCTTGAGACTCCTTGTTCAACTCAGAGTCTCCTGTGTCTGATTCTTCCACCATACTGAACTCTCCTAAAGGACAAGGACTGCCCTACTCAATGTTCTTTTTCTTTTTTTTTTAAATAAAATTTATTGGGGTGACATTGGTTAATAAAATTATATAGGTTTCAAATACACATTTTAATAATACATAGTCTGTATGTTGCATTGTGTTTTCACCAACAAAATCAAATCTCCTCTCTCACTATATATTTGACTCCCAAGTTTAGTTAATGTCTGAGAGAGTACATGTGGTAGAACTATAATATAGTTCAGTACATATTTAATCCTTTAGGTCTGGATCTCAAATGAATCAGTTCCTATTTTATCAATTCCAAAGTACTGTAAAACAAGTACCTGTATCTGTGCATCCTAAAGAGAGGAAATAATTTATTGAAAGAATAATTATTGAATAATATTTACTGGTGAGACCGACTTAATTTTCATGTATGGTGCAAATTTCTTCAAATGTTAATCAATCTCTTTATACTTTCCAGATGTAGTACTGATAGGATTTTAACTTCTAGTACAATATTGTAAGATAAGCAATTAATTTTGGAACATCCCTTAAATGTATTTCCCTCTGAGATATTAGACAAGGCCTATCGAGGGAATCCAAAGTGCTGTTCATAGCATGAGAAATTTGAGGTTTGGTACATCTCCGAGGATTCTTTATCTCTAACTTCAGATTGAGGTGAACTGCTATAAATATTCTGCATGTACATTTGTACATACACAGTACTCTGAGCATTTTGGGTTCCTAGTTGTCTCCCTTATGAAATGAGGATTGGCCCAGTCAATGAAGGTCCTTAGGTCCAACAGACTTTATCTAATCATCTCTTGGCCTGTTACACTTATTTGTGGGAGTAAAAGAAGAAGATGTATGAACAAATTGACCCTGCTGATGAGGTGAGAGGTTGAATGTGTCAAGCCCACAAACTCTACTGCCTGGTTAACTTCCAGAGCATGTGTCCATCATTCCTCTTGGCCTGAGGCAGCCCTGGTCTGGAATTTGTTTCCAAGTATCTACATAAGAATGAATGTAGTTCATTTGTCCTGTGAGTCTCAAATCAAGGGTTTAGAGGCATAGTCCCTTGAGCACCGTGCCATGGAGCACATGAAAGATCCACTGCCAGGTAAGAGATACAAGCCGTTCTGCCTGTGATCAGTCTGCTCAGAGGACCAACTGTTTAGCATACCTTCCTTTGACCAAGACTTTAAAAAGTTCAATCGACTTCAACTATAAATTTGATCTTTATTTTCAGATTCTTCAATGAAAAGAGGATTAATTAGCCAACTTGTTTCTTCTTTATTTATTATTTTCTCATTAATTTCATCTCAATTCAGCTCTATCTATCAGCTCACAGAGGATAGCATTAAAATAATTTTAGTGACAAAATTTATAGGTAGTTTTATAAAAATTAGAAAATGCAGAGAATCAAATAGTAAATTTCCATAATCCATCACATATTGTTGCTATTATTAGTTTGTATTATTAGTTTGCTAGGGCTGCCATAACAAAGTACCACTGACTGCGTAGCTTAAATAACAGAGCTTTATTTTCTCATAGTCTTAGAGGCTAGAAGTCCATGATTAAGGAGTTGGCAGGGTTGCTTTCTGCTGAGACCCCTCGTCTTGGTTTGTATATGGTCGTATCCCTGAGTCTTCATGTGGTCTTTCCTCCATGTGTATCTGTGTCCAAATTCTCTCTTCTTATAAGAACACCAGTCATATTGGATTAAGACCCACCGTAATGGCCTGATTTATCTTTAAATACTTTTTTAAAGACCCTGTCTCCAAGTATAGTCACATTCTGAGGTACTGGAGGGTTAGGACTTCCAATATATAAATTTTATGGAAATACAATTCAGACCATAACACTACTTTAGTGTATATTCCTATATACCTCAATCATAATAAATATTTTTATTTTATGAAATTGAATTATGCATTGGATAACAAATACACTAAATAAAAATCTTTCTATATTAATATTCATCTAGTATGCTTAGTGGCTGAATGCAACTCAATCTAAAATAAATCTTCATATTATTGAGTGCTTCACATGGTCAAATAGGATGTATATCTTAGTTTAATCTTAAGGATGGTGATAATGATAATATATAAATAAAAAAGGAAAATGATAGAAAATATATTCAAGGGGGAAAAGTCTGTGGTAATTTGAAACCTGGATAAAGTAACACTGAAATGTACCAATTCATTCACCAAATCTGAGGATTTATTACATACATGACAGTTAGCCCAGGTGCCAGGGCTTCAAGTGAGGTAAGACCCAAGGTCCCTGGCCTATTGGAACTTGCACAACATGATGTCAGTGAAGAGAGTGGCAAGCAAACAGATAAGTAAAATTGTAGACTTGGATAAACACAATCAGAGGGAAGCCAGAGCTATAAGAAAGATCAAAAAAGAGGACCAACTTAATGAAATCAAGGAAGACCTTCCTGAAGTAGCCTTTAAACTGACACTCAAATTTGAGAAGGCGGGTCACATACAGAATCAAGCAGATTAGTCCCAGGGCCATTGTTTTTGCTGGCCAAATAAAAAGTGTTTGATGTTCTCAAGATGCCTATAGAATGCGGGAGTAGAGCTGGAGCATGCTGGATAAGTTGGTGAATATCAGCTTTCTTTTGTGAATATCAGGACTGGAACTTTGGCAAACAAGACCCCTCAGAATGAGTGGGAGAGTGCGTAGATAGACTTTGTTCATATTAAATGCTAAAAAAGCCACTATTATGCATTTTACCGAAGAAGAGATAGAGATGGCAAATAAGCATATTAAAAGGTGGCCAATGTCATTAGTCATTAGGGAAATGCAAATTAAAACCACAAGGAGATAGCACTACAAACAACTAAAACAGAACAACTAAAATAAAAAGTAATGATGGCATCAAATGCTAATGGGGATATTGAGAGACTGGATGACTCATACATTGCTGGCAGAAATGTAAAATGATACAGCCAGCCACTCTAGGAAACAGTTTGGCAGTTTCTTTAAAAAACAAATATGCAACTGCCATATGACCTAGCAATTGCATTTATGGGCATTTTATCCTAGACAAATGAAAACTGTTTACACAAAAAAAACTTGAATATGATGTTCATAACAGCTTTATTTGTAATAGCACAAAACTGAAAACAACCCAGGTTTTTTTGCAACAGGTGAATAGTTAAACAGTGATACATCCATTCCATGGAATACTACCCAGCAATAAAAACAAATTATTGATGCACTTGACAACCTGGATGAATCTCCAGAGAATTATGCTGAATAAAAAAAAAGCCAGTCCCATTCATACTATATGATTCCACTTAGGTAACATTGTTGAAATTATAAAATTATAAAAACTGAAAACAAATTAGTGTTTATAAGGGGTTAAGGAGGGAGTAAGCAGTAGAAAGTGTGTGTGGCTATAAAAGGGCAACATAAAGGATTTTAGTGGTGATGGATGTGTTCTGTATCTTGACTGTATCAGTGTCACTTGCCTGGTTATGATATTTCACTATCATTTTGCAAGTGTTACATTGAGGAAAACTGGAAAACATGAGACCTCTATTATTCTTACAGCTGTGTGTGAATCTACTACTATCTCAAAATAAAAAGCTTAATTTAAAATATATACCTCTGAGAACTGTAGGGGTGGGGGTTAAATTGGGACCTATTTCAAACTGGTCATAAATGGTAGAAGTCTAAGTAGTATAGACCTTAGGTGTGCCACCTAACCTCTCATCTCTAGTTTCCATGCCTGTAAAATAATGGGTTTGGACTACAAATAGACTCTAAGGTCTCTTTTTGCTTTTACAACTCCATGGCTAGAGTAAGCTATACACATTTGTGGAACCTTGTTTTCAGCCTTATCATATTTAGCAAAGACTCTCTTAAAATCTTTATGGAAACAGCACTAACTAACTGCCTTTCTAGTATTACTCCAGAAAAAAATATATCCTGCCTTCCTACGTTCCTGAAACCACTTTGCATAATATAGCAAGATTACTGGAGTTATAAAAGGGGAAATGCTAAGCATTTTTTTCCTGGCTAAAAATATCTCCCCACCCATATCGACCTCACGATATCCTTTTCCAAAGAGAGAGAGCAGGGAGGGAAAAATTTCTTTCAGAGGACACACACAATGTGGTCAAGAACACATATTTTTGTAGGAAGTAGTGGGGGGGTATTTTAGGAACTCTGTATTTAAGCACTTATTTATTTTTTTAATCTCTGGAGGTACCCTGAATAACAGTTGTATAACTTTCCTTTTTTGACATTTTCATATTTTCTACAATATGTTTTCCCTCCTAGGCATGTCTTTCTAGTTGAGCCATACTCAGATATACAAACTTAGTCCTCAAACCTTAATCTATGACCCACTGTATTTTTCCAAAAATGACCACAAAATATCTCCCATTCTATATGCTCTTCTTATAATGTGACCTTGACATTTCTCCCATCAAGTGTTGGGGTCTATGTTCCCTCTCTTTGAATCTGGGCAGAGCTTTGTGTTTGTCTTGACAAATAACAGAAGTGGCACTGTGCAACTCCCAAGGCTAGAACCTAAAAATGCCATGCACAGCCACCTGCTTTTTTGGGGACACACGCTGTTGGAATCCAGCTGCGATACTGAGTTGAAACCCTAACTCACTCAGGTGAAAAGAGCAATGAAGAGGCTACATTTTGGCCAAGCATTCAGCTGAGGACCCAGCCAAAAACTAACATTAGCTGCTAGACACATGAGGGAACATGTATTGAGATTAATTCCAACTCCCAGCTATAAATCCATCTTCAGCCTTTGAGTCCAGATAAAACTCTAAATACAGTGGAGTAGACACAAGCCATCCCTACTATACTGTCTGAATTTCTGAACCATAAAATTTGTAAGCTTAATAAAATGGTTAATTTATGCCACTAAATTGGAGTCATTTGAACAGCAGTAAATAACTATACAGCTTGTTAGAATATATACCCTAACTTTACTCTCCTTGCTTGTGCTTCTGCTAGAGTGCCCCACTGGCCAAACCCAACTAGAATCCAAAAAGCCAGGGAGCCCACTGATATAACCCATAAAAGTCAGTTTTCTGGGGCAGGAAGCAGGGTGTAGTGTGGATCTGGATAGACTAACAGATATCCAGTAGAGTTTGGAGTTTTATTTATACTCTATCTTATTTCAATAATAATGTAAAGTAGAAAAGATAAATGTTAGAATGACTAAATTTCATCCAGGATAGGACAAATAATCAATAGCAATAACTTAACCATCCTTTAGTTGAATATGTAAAAAGAGGAGTTTGAAGTAGTTTATCACAAAGAAATAGTAGAGCTTAATTATTAAGACCTTGATCCCATACTACCCAAAGCCATCTATAGATTCAATGCAATTCCTAGCAAAATACCAATAGTATTTTTCATAGAAATAGGAAAAACAATACTAAAATTCCTATGGAACCACAAATAGTCAAAGACCCCAAATAGCCAAAGCAATCCTGAGAAAATTTAAAGCTGAAAACATCACACTTTCTGATTCAAACTATACTGCAAAGCTATAATAATCAAAACAGTATGGCATTGGCATAAAAAATAGACACATAGACCAATGGAACAGAATGGAGAAACCAGAAATAAACCTTCACATATATGGTCAATGAATATTTGACAAAGATGCCAAGAATACTCAATGGGGAAAGAATAGTCTAATAAATGGTGTTGGGAAAACTAGATAACAACATGCAGAAAAATAAAATTAGACCACTATCTTATACTACTCACAAAAATGAACTTGAAATGAATTAAAGACTTAAATGTAAGACCTAAAACCATAAAACAACTAGAAGACAGCATAGGGAAATGCTTGTTGAGATTAGTCTTGGCAGAATTTTGGATGTGACACCAAATGCATAAGCAATAAAAGCAAAAGTTAATCAGTGGGTTACATCAAACTAAAAAGCTCTACACAGCAAAATAAACAATTAACAAAATGAAAAGGCAACCTATGGAATAAGAGAATAATATTTCCAAATCATATTTGTTATGGGGTTAACATCCAAAATATATAAAGAATTTATAAAGCTCATTGGCAATAAACAAACAAACAAACAAATAAATTCAGGGCAAAGGTCCTGAACTGACATTTTACAAAAGAAAACATACAATTGGCCAACAGATACATGAAAAGGTGCTCAACATCACTAATAAAATACTGTATGATCTTACTTATATGTGGAACTAGAAAAGTCAAACTCATAGAAACAAAGTAGAATGGTGGTTGTCAGGGGCTGGGAGGTGGAAGAAATGGGGAGATGTTGGTTAAAAGGGTACAAACTTCTCATTATAAGGTGAATAAGTTCTGGAGATCTAATGCACAGCATGGTGGTAATAGTTAATAATACTGTATTATATATTTGAAAGTTGTGAAGAGAGTAAATCTTAAATATTCTTACCACAAATGGTTATCATGTGAGATGATGGAGGTATTAGCTAATACTATGGTGGTAATAATTATGCAACATATAAATGTATTGAATCATCACATTGTACACCTTAAATTTACCCAGTTATATGTCAATTATTTCACAACAAAGCTGGGGGTGGGTGGGAAGGAACATAGACTCAGCAGCCACTCTGCCTGGGTTCAAGTCCTGGCTCTGCTGTTAACTAGCTGTGTAAATTTAGGTGACTCCCCTAGCCTCTATGTTTTTGGTTTCTTCTGTAAATGGAATAAAAATATTCCCTACCTTATAAGCTTGTTATGAAACTTAAATGAGCTAGTAAATGTAAAGCACTTAGCATGGTGCTGGATGAGAGGAAACACTCTACAAGTGTTAGCCATTAATTATAACAGGAGAAGATCGTAGGGTGCAAACTGTGAGGGGAAAAACAGGAGATGGAAAAGTGGCAATTTTTTCCCCTTTTCCCTTAATGTTTTTTTTTTTTTTTTTTGGTGAAACTACAATAGCTGCTGCCATTGTCTCTGATCCTTAGATTTCTTTATAAAGACTTTGTCAGATAAAAAAGGTTAAAGAGTGACTACAGAGAATAAGAATGAATAAAAACTACCTCATATCATTTTTTTTCATGAGCTAGAAATGTGGTCTATTGAGTTCTCATTATTAGAGCACACTATTTTGAGTTAGCTCTGCTACCCTGGTAACCTCTTCCTAGCTTCCATTCCAAAAAATAAAATATGAGGCAATAGTTCTACAAATAATAATCCCTAAATACCACTGGTATCAATCAGATTTCAGCAAGAAACAAATGGTACACTCAAATTACATTATGAAAAGGTTTATTAAAGGGAATAGTTATAAGGATAAAGGTAAAGAATAAGGAAAGAAATGACAAGGGATGAGCATTTCCCTATTACCAGTAGCCATATGGGTATTATTACTACCCTAAGACCTGAGGATACAAGAATAGAAAGTTGACAGTTGGGCCTGGAGAGAAAGCTGTATGGAGAGAACTACAGAGGGGAACTGTGTGGCCTTTCATCGAGAAGTATAACTGATTCACAAAACCCTGCAATATAGAGTCAAAGAGAATAAATACCCCAATATTGCAATCCTTAAGCCTCCAATATATTGACAGTGTTGCCTGTTGGTTGAACCCAAATAGAAGCCAGAGGGAAAAAGATTTGTCATAATACATGTAAGTCAGCCTCCCAGAGCAGGGAACAAAGCTGAAGAATGGATCTGAAGGGACAACGGAAGACATAGTAAAGGACATGCTTCAGCAGTGTGTTGGATAATAGTTGTCTGTTCCCTTGTGCCAGCACAGAAAATTACATATATTTGGCTAAACTCAAATATTTTCTATTAAAGAGTGTGTAATGGATGGTTTGGTTGTTTGGTTGCTTTGTTTTTCTTACATCCCAGGTCCTAGTGTCTGTTTTAGATTTTTTTTTTTTTGGTAGTAGCACATCAATTTTCTTTGGATAATTGCTCTTCCTCCTTTCTTAATCCATGTGGTTCATATGACCTGACTCTATTCATGGATTCAGAATGAATATGTGATTCTACCAGAGCATTTTCTCTCCTGTATATGTAGATGGACTATTCATCTAAATCTAAATCAATCAGTGAGCTTCAGTCCTGAAGTTTTTGCTGTAACTATTAGGAAAGGGATTCTTGCTTTCTGTTGAGGTTATTAAGCTCATGGAATCTATGTCCAAAGCTTAGGTGATTTGGTCACTTCTACTGTCACTCAGTGAAAATCTGAGAATATAGACAACAGAGAAGAAGGCAGAGAGTAGTGATGGAGAAATTGAGTCACACTGGAACTGACTGAACACCTTGAGCCAACTGTGAATAAAGCCAGGATACCTCTGGATATTTTAGTTATATGAGTTAATCAACTCCATTTTGTTTCTAGTTCAACAATTGGAAGTCTTTTGGTTGCAATAAGATAGGAAGAAGGAAGCTACATAGAGCAATAGGGGTCAAAGGAGTACTAGAATGGAATCTAGCTGTACTATTGGTATATTAGGAAAAATTAGCCCTCAAACCAGAGACAAAAAAGATCTTAAGCTGTAATTAAATATTTTATTTCCTCCTTTTGCATTACATAACATAGTCCTATAGAGAATGTTAGCTCTGCAAAGTATTTCTTCACCTCCAGCAAGTGGTTTTTAGCACCATTCAAAGTTTCTGTTTAGAGAACAATGGGCCCTTTGTATGTCTTCTTAGGATAAGTGTCTGTTCAGGTCCTCTGCCCATCTTTAATTGGATGGGTTTTTTTTGTTGTTGTTGTTTTGTGTACATTTTTTATATATTTTAGATATTAGCCCCTTATCAGAGGTATCGTTTGCAAATAACTTTTTCCATTTGGGTGGTTGTCTTTTTGCTTTGTTGATGGCTTCTTTTGCTGTGCAGAAGCTTTTTAGTTTGATGTTGTCTCATTCATCTATTTTTGCTTTACTTCCCTTGCTTTTGGGGTCAAGTTCAAAAATTCCCTCTGAGACCAAGGTCTATAAGTTTAGTACCTATGTTTTCTTCTATGTATTTTATTGTTTCAGGTCTTATATTTAAGTCTTTAATCCATTTCGAGTTAATTTTTTTAGTATGGGGTCAAAAGCCAACAGATATATGAAAAGATGCTCAACCTCAGTTGCTGTTAAGGAAAATGCCATAGCTATAAATCAAAACCACAATGAAATACCACCTCATATCTTTTAGAATGGCTATAATCAATAAGACAAAAAATAGCACGTGTTGTTGAGGATGTGGAGAAAAGGGAACCATTGCATATTGCTGATGGGACTGTAAACTGGTACAGCCACTAAGAAAAACAGTATGGAGGTTCCCCCCAAAATTAAGAATCGAACTACCATATGACCTAGCAATTCTTCTTTTGTGTATCTACCCCAAAATTTTGAAAACACTTATTCATAGAGAGATATGTACCCTTATGTTTATTGCAGCATTATTCACAATAGCCAAGACATAGAAACAACCTAAGTGTCCCTTAATGGATAATTAAAAATTATGGTACATATGTACAATGGATTACTACTCAGCCATAAAAAATTATGAAATGTTGCCATATGCAACAACATGGATGGATCTTGAGAGTATTGTGCTAAGTGAAATAAGTCAACAAAAAAGGCTGAGAACCATATGATTTCAGTCACATGTGGGATATAAAACAGAAAGCAACAAACAAACAAACAAACAAACAAACAAAATAACAAATTCATAGACACGGACAACAATATAGTGGTTACCAGAGAGAAAGGGGATTGGGGGAAGATGAAGATGGTAAAGGGGGTCAAATACTTGGTGAGGAAAGGAAACTAAACTTTGGGTGGTGAACACATCATGCAATATACAAATGATGTATTATAGAACTGTACACCTGAAACTTGTATAATCTTATTGGCCAATGTTACCTCAATAAATTTAATATTAAAAATTAAAAAATAAAGAGAATGATGGGTATTTTCAGTTTCAACTACAAAACAGTTCTTAATTTATCTCTTTAAAATATTTTTGCCAGGAATATGATACTAAAACAGTCCATTGTTAAAATAGAGTACTCAAACAATCTCTTATAGCATATTCATTCTTAGGGAATGAGCACAATTCTAATGATATTTAGCAGTCTGGTTCCTGCTCCAATTTCAAAAAGAGAAAATAGGTTAGCATCTGGAAAAGGGAAAGATTTTTGCCTTGGCTACAATTTCTCTCAAAAAGGTTATAGGAGTGTAAAACAAAACTGCTGTCAATAATAATGGTAATGATAACAGCTAGCATTTATTGAGCTAGACACTGTTGTAAACACTTTACATATACAGGTTTAGAGTGTAGAAGTGTAGTTCTTTTTGCATATTGAAGTTTAATGTTTCTTGAATGAGAACTGGCAAGCATAAATGGTCATCTTCCCTGGCTAATTTTACCTCTACCTGTAGAGAGAAAGCTAAGAGTTTTTTTGCAGCTATTTCTCTCCATCTTCTAAGAACACTGAGATGTTCTTTCTTTTTCTTTATGTTTTCTTATTTATTTACATCTTAAACACAGGGGCTCAATGAAGTTGAATAACACTAAACCCACAGTTCAACCACTAGACAAGGAAGTAGGCAAGAGCAGAATTACTCATGTAGCCTTTTCCTGTGTGGTAAAGGGCAGAATTACTCTAGATTTCAGCACTACACCACCTGCTCCTTGGTCAGCAACACAGTCATTCCCACAGACAGGATACCTGTGGCTCAGTTCATGGCCAACTTAAGCTGTTCTGCAAACTTTCATAAAAAGAGTTCTGTTCCTGCTCAGTCTTGTTAAACATTTTTAAAAGTCCATGAAGGATGACACATGACTTTGTTTAACTTGAGGGTATAACAGTGAATTGTTGAGAGATTTGGTGGCTTCTGCATTTTTTTCTTTTCTTCTTTGGGCAGCTATGAACTCCTCCTAGAAGAAAGAAATCTGAAAGCATCTCCTTTTCTCTTTACCTATCCCTAACTTTTACTCCTGCATAGAAGAAGCCAAAACTGACAAGACTGGCTAATTTGAAAAGATGATAGGGTTCTGTGATTTAGAGGTAGAATAGGAAAATGGTGTGGTTCACTCTGATGAAGCTCACTAGAGATGGTAGAACCCCTGGTAGAGATGGCTGCCTGGATACCCAAGGAAAGCACTAATCATCTCAGTCTTGTGAGCTCCTATGGACAGCCCATGTCTGAGCTCAGCACTAGGGGAGAGGATATCCAATTCTCACCAAAGCTAGCAAACTTCAATTGGAGCATGTGGGTCTGGGCAAGGGCAAATGGCAATGACATCCAAAAGTGACTAAGAACTAATGATCTCCACTATTTTCCTTGACCATTGGGTCAGAAGGGTCATAAAAACAGAATGACATTGGCATTCTTATCAACCTTGAGAGAAGAAACTAACTTGATATAACTCTTTTTGGAAAAATAGACACATAACATTTCTTGCAATCAGTGTTACAGAGCAATTGTTTCCTCAGCTTTGTGTCATTTATGGCAGATCCTAATGTATTCAATAATAGAATAAGATACAAAACATTCAATAGAATGAATCAGAGTGCAGAAAAAACCCAACTATATGCAGTTTGTAAGAAACCCATTATATATTTAAAAAACCCAGGTAAGTTAAAAAAAAGGATAAAAAATTTATACTTTTCAAACACTTATCTTAAGAAAATGAGGGGGACTCCTCAGGACAGGATATTACTGCTAGAGATAAAAGAGCATGAAGCAAAAACTGACAGAACTGGAAGTATAAATAAACTCACAATAATACTTGGAGATTTCAACTTTCTTCTCTTAGTAATTGGTAAAACAAAGAGAGAAAATTTCTTAAGACTATAGAAGAATGAAACAGCAGTATCAATCAACTTGATCTAGACAATTATAGAATAATGTTTATAGATCATTCCAACTGACAACAATAGAATACATATTATTTTCAGATGTATATAGATTAATCACCAAGACAGACTGTCTGCTGGACCATAAGGAGTTTAAAGACATTGAAAACATTGAAATCATATAGAATGTGTTCTCTGATCACAACAGAATAAATTATAAATCAATAATAAAGTAGTATTGAAAAATCCACAAATATTTGGAAATTAAACAATACACTTCTAAATAATCCATGTAGTAGAAAATATATCACAAGAAATAGGACATATTTTTACCTGAATAATAACGAAAACACAATATATCATAATTTGTAGGATACAGATAAAACACTAATTAGAGGGAAATTTAGAGCTTTAAATGCTTATATTAGGAAAGAATAAAAGTCTAAAATTAATGATTCAAGATTCCACATCAAAAAGCTAGAAAAAGAAAAAGAGTAAATAGTAAATAGCAGGAAATAGTAAAAAAAAAAAAAAGCTAGAAAAAGAAAAAGAGTAAATAGTAAATAGCAGGAAATAGTAAAAATATAAATTGAATAAAATAAAAGGAATTGAAAACATAATTTTTAGGAAAATAAATCAGTAAAAACAAGTCTGGTTCTTTGAAAAATCATTAAGCCTCTAATTAGACAAGTCAAGAAGAACAGAGAAGATACAAATGATCAAAATCATGATTGAAAAAAGGGACATCACTATAAGACATTAAAAGGATAAGAAAAGACTTTTATGAACAAATTTATGCAATAAATTGGACAATTTAAGTGAAATGGACAAATTCCTTGAAAGATACAGCTACAAAAAACTGACATAAAATGAAACATAAAAATTTAATAGCCCTTTATTTATCCAAAAAATTGAATGTGCCAAAGTAATTCGATGATGAAATGACTGTTTTTTCAATAAATAGTGCTTGACCAGATAGTGAATGACCATATAATCATATGAAAAAATTTAAACCTCAACCCTTTCTTCACACCAAATGCAAAAGATAACTCTAAATGGAGTGTAAACTGAAATATAAAAATAAAAATTATGAAATTTTGACAACAAAACATTGGAAAATATCCTCAAAAATGGAGTAGATGAAGATTTCTCAGATATAAAAGCGCAAAATCTAAAAGATCAACAAATGGATTCAATAAATATTAAACACTTCTGTATTTCAAAAGTCACCTTTAAGAAAATAAAAAGACAAGCCAACATACTGTTAGAAAATATTTGTTTCATATTTCTGATAAAAGACTTGCATCTAGAATATAAATAAAGAAGTTTTACAAATTGATAATCAAATGACAAACACCCAATTTTAAAATTGAGTATATGATTTTACCCACAAAATAAAAAAAAAATGAAAATGGTCAATATATACATGAAAAATGCTCAACGTTTTTAGTTATCAGGAAAATATAAGTTAAACCACATTGACATATTATTATATGCCCATAGAATGGCCAAAACAAAACCAACCAACCAAACAAACAAAAAACTAAGAATACCCAATGGTGAGGATAGAGAGCAACTGAAATTCTTATATATACGGCTAGAACAAATATAAAATGGTACAACCACTTTGGAAAATAGTTTGGCAGTTCCTTATAAAGTTAAACTTATACTTGCCATATGACCCATCAATTCCACACCTAAGTATATACTGAAACAAAATTAAAATATATGTCCATACAAAGAAACTTGTACATGAATGTACAAGTTTTGAATGTTAATAGCCTAAAACTAGAAACAACCCAATGTCCATTTACAAATGAGTGGTAAAACAAATTGTGGTATATCCATTCAATAGAAGACTACTTGATAATAAAAATCAGCCGACTATTGATACACACACTGTGGACCTCAAAAACTTGGTGAGCAAAAGAAGCTAGACATCAAAGAATATATACTGTATGATTCTTTTTATGTGACAGTTTTGAAGAGTAAAACTAATCTATAGTGACAGAAAAGAGATCAGTAGTAACCTGGTAGTGGGAGGGAAGGGTATTGATCACAAAGAGGCCCAAGGGAACTTTTGCAGGTGATGGAAATGTTCTATACCTTGATTGGTGTGGTAGGTATATAGATGTATACATGTGTCAAAACTCATCAATGTACATTTTAAATGGATGGATTTTATTTTATATATATATATATATATATATATATATATATATATATATATATATATATAAAACCTTAATAAAGTTGATTTTAAAACTCATTGGGAAAATAAGCTCATAAAAATACTAAATGCAAAGTTGAAGAAATCCTTATGGTAAAGACATAAAATATGAGAAAAATTCAAAGATAAATTCAGATTAGGGCCACCATCCAAAAAAATAAATGGCCCTGGAAAAGGAATGGGGGGATCATCTCTGTGTGCTCCTGCCATGGTGTTGCAGAATCCTAGGTATCTGGCCTCTTCTTCAGGCTTTGGGCTCTGGGACTAAAAGTGGTTCAGATCTGGACAATGGATCATGACTATATATTAGAGCAACTGCAGTTAGCCTCCCAATTATCCATCCTTGACTTCTTTTGATTATAGTCATGTGCTGCTTAATGATCAAGATACATTCTGAGAAATACATTGTTAGGTGATTTTGTCATTGCGTTAACACCACAGAATACACTTACACAAACCTAGATGGTGTAGCCCACTACCATAACGGTATATACTATGTTTTTATAGAACTAGAACACAGGTTTGTTTACACTAGCATCATCACAAACAAGTGAGTAATTATAGTGTAAGCCCTGACAGTTGGCTTTCCTTTTTGTAATACAAGTGCCTGATTTAAGCTTTGATTCCTGAGGCATCCACTTCAAGAGGCATCTACTTCAAAAAAGGCTTTATTGCTTTAGATCTTGATTGATTTCAGTAACTGATCATTTGGGCTACTTGTTTTATTCTCTTCCTGTACTTGAATTCTCACTCTTATGTTTTAAATTCATCATTAAAGAGTGAGACTGTGAAACCCTAGTCCCCCCACACTTGACCCCAATAAAAGCAGAACCCCAAGCCTGTGCCCTTCCTCTCTAGGTAACTGTGACCTCGTTGTGGGCCCGCTGGTGTGCCTTCTAAGCTTTAGGCTGGGGCCTATAAGGAATAAACTTCATTTTTCTTCAGAGTTTCCTGATGCTTATTGCTAAAGGGCATTGTGCAATATAATAAGAATGACAAGAGTCAGTCCAGTTGCAACGTCGGTTTATTAATTTGGAAGGGTAGATATCTGTGCACAGCTCAAGGGCCCAGGTGAGTGCCCTCAGGCATGCCTACTATTCATAGACTAAGACCAGAACAAAACAGTAATATGCTGCTGCAGGACCTTAAAACAGCTACTATGTCACTAAGCGATAGGAATTTTTCAATTCCGTCATAATCCTATGGGACTACTGTGTATATCTGGTCTATCATTGACAGAAACATCATTACGTGGTCACGATTGTGTATCAATTGAGTAGTACCCTTATTTGTTGCCCTTCTATTTTCCTCCTAGGAACACTGTCTTCTATTAATCAGCTCCACTATTATCTACATGTCATATCCACTCATCACCCTTTTGGTCTTGCCATACATTACAATAATTGCACCTACCTGGCTTTGGATGATTAAGTACCACCACCTGTCATCTATTGTGTGCATGGGGAGGGGGTGATATCCTATTATCAGTGAGCCCAGTTCTATCATGGTATTTCCTATCATCCTTTGTCTGGTGAGAAATGCAAACACTGACCTTTTTATGGATGCTGGTGGCTCTCTTACCAGGGTGACCCTTATTGCCTCAGTAAATGGTGTATCCTTTGGACCATTAACATTTGGTGGGTTTTCCAGTCATACATAGTATACCCACTTTAGCATGTGTGCTTCCCCGAGCCCTTTACTCACTTCTTCTACCATCTGTCATGGAAACTCTAGTATTTTTATTCCCACTTAAGCTGTAAACTATTGCTTTTTCTATGCTTCTGGGAGCAATCCTAGGAGTGTGTTTGTTTGTACCATCTTTTGGTGTTCTTGCTAGAATCTAAAATCATGTATCCTAGAAGAATCTCTCAAATTGATAAACTCTTTTTTCAAACAATATTCTCTCACCCAGTGATCCAGCACCTTTAGAAACCAATCCCATTTATAATCTAGTTTGTTTTATAAAAGATGGCTTATGTCTTGTAGCTCCTTTGGGATATAGTCCCTTTTCTCCCTTATCATGCCCAGCATGCCTCTGGTTGTGTTTGCTGCAACTTAGAAGTGCTCAAGCAGGTAGGTAGGGCCGGAGCCTGAGACTAGCACATGATGTCTTACAAGGAAAAGTTTCTTGACTGTCTTGAGTAAGAGAAGAGTGCTAGCCCTTAATAGAGAGGTGTATACTACTTCCATAGTTCTCTGGAGAAACTGGTGATTCAGGATTTGAGTAGGGGCATCAACCCAGGTGCCCCCATCCCACATGTCAGGGTCTTAATTTTACTTAACCAGGTCCCTGATCTTGGTGTAGCAGATCTACCTAAGTTGAGAGTTTAACCTCCTTTGAATTTTGGCTACTCTTAGTTAGATCCTGAACTTCATCTGTAACTTCCTCAGCTCTTTTGCTGAGGGAGATGAGAGTTTCATTAGATGCTACTAAGGAGAACCTTTGCCTTTCACCTCTAGCTTATTTTTTTTTCCCAAAGCTTCAACTGAGTTATAAAAGCCACCCAATGCTATTTCCTTTATAGTTAGTATTTCCCTTATGTTTCTCCAGTGGCAGAATCCAGCACCAGCTAATGTATTTTCTTCCACCAGTATACCATCCAACTTCATCAACTGTGGTCATTTTAACACCTGCATTACCACATTGTGCCAGGGACTATCTCTCCCCAGCACCAGCAGTACCACCTGTCACAGGTTGGATTCTCCAGAAAGTGGACTCTAAGATGGAGATTACCATACAGGGGTTTATTAGAAAGTACCCTTGAGTTCAAGACCTGTGGAAGGGAAGGAAGCAGGATAGGGCAGAGGGAGAAACTGAGGTGAAATGCCTTCTAAATAAAGCTTCAATGAACCAACCCTACGGAGATTTCTGAAGATGAGAAGATCCTTCAGAACTGTTCCCAATTGCAATGAGAAGGCTGAGACTTTACATCCCTGTGTTAAACAGTCACTGAATGTGGCCACCCAGAGAACGGGTGTGATTTTGGGAAGATGGCTCTCTTCAGTCAAAGGTACTTTCAGTAGTGGGGCAATCACTTCTTTATTCCTGAGGGGGATTTGGGTGGCCTAGAATAGCAACACCTTTTCCTTCTAGGAAAGGACTAAAGTTTGCTCTGTGTGTGTGTGTGTGTGTGTGTGTGTGTGTGTGTGTGTGTGTGTGTGACTGACAGTATAAACTGAAGCTATGTGCTTCCAGCTATTTGGAGTTCAGGTCTGTATGACCCCTCCACCTCCTAAAATTTCCTCATCATAAGCACTGCTGTGGTCACAATGAGGTTTTCTTCTTTTTTCATTTTCAAACTTGGAGGAGCACTGGTCCCTGTCTCCTTTCTGTTTTGACTATGTTAATACTTATTATTTATCAAACACTTACTATAGACTAGGCCTTGTGCTAAGGAATATACACGGATTGCCCTTCATGAATTATCTCATTTAATCATCACTTTAATCCTATTTAGAAAGCATGACACTCTGGAGAGGAAGAAGGTGCACTAGGTAAAAGTGAGGTTCATCTCCTCCCAGGTCTGCATTGAAGTTACAACCAATTATAAAATAATCAATGTGGAGAATCACCTAAAGTCCAGCTAATTATAACATCTATGTCTGATAATATAAAAGAGCCACATTGAAGCCGGTAGGAGGGGCAAAGTCAGGAATTCGGCTGTACCCACACCCTCAGGTGGTGGAGGATCACTGGAAGGGAGGGCAAGGCTGCACAGTCTCCCCTGAAGGGAAGGGAGAGCTCATTTGGAAGCTCCCCAGTCCAGAGAAAAAGAGATTCTAATAACTCTGAGTATAAAAATTAGAGGAGATTCCAGCTGTTTGGGTGAGACTGAAAGAGACTGAAATCCTAGATGCCCCTTGAAGGACCCACGCAGTCTTTCTGACCTGCAGACACTCACCCAGGGCACCAGCAGTGGGTCAGAGGCTCACTCAGGATCCATACCGAGAAAGACTTGCATTACCTGGCGCCAGAAAGAGGGGTGGAAGGGCAGCCACTATTGTGCCTTAGTCGAGCCCCTCTACTGGGCAATCTACAGATAAGGCCAGCTTGACTGTGCAGTCCCCTCCCATAAGGCCATTAGGAAGACTGGACTGAGGGGACCAGCCTGCCCCATTCAACCTGCAGATCCCCCAGGGCTTTTGTTGCTGGATAGTTGCCTCCCCCTGCAATGATCCAGGGCCATGCATTTGCAGCTGGCAGAGAGCTATGAGCCGCATTTCTGAAATAGGGTTAGGCAGATCACTGCTGCCAACATGAATTTGGGCAGATTTTGGGGATCTCTGGGCCAGTCCCAGACAGCAGCTGGTCTTGCTGTGATCTGGGACTTATGCAGGAATGTGCGAATGGTTACCAAAGTGGCAGCAAGACTGAGACTATTGATTTGACTGCCATTGTCTCTCTGAGAGACCTCCCCACCCTACCCACAGATTTCCTCAGGTGGCCCATTGACAGTGAACTGCCACAGCTCTGCCCCTTCCCACTGTATCTCTCAATCCACACAGGCAACAAACTTTGGCTAGCACAGGGTGGGCACTGCATGGAAATCAGTGGCAAGCAGACCTCTGCTGCCTGCAAGAGTTGCAATAGTGCATCTGGGAGTGCAGGGGTCTGTGGGACCACCCCAGATGGCAGTTGGTCTCACTGTAATCTGTGACTACAGAGGGAATGCCCAGGCACAGAAGTTGCAGTAAAACTGAGGCTGTATTGGCCTGATGACCCTTGTCTCCCTAAGATCTTGCTTCACCCAAGCCACAAAGTGCCATTGACAAGCAGCCCCCTGTGCCCTGCTTGGTTCTGGGGGTTGTGCAGTCTGCTCAGGCAACAGACCTTGGCTAGCACAGTGAGAGTATTTTGGGGAAAACAGTTGTGGGCAAACCACTGCCTCCCATACGAGCTGCAGTATCTCTTGAGTGGATTGCAGGGATTTGTACAGCTCTTGACTCCCTAAGTTCCTGCCCCATCCAACACACAAAGTGCCTGCCACACGTTGATAGGAAGGTGCCCCTGCGCTGGGGTGGTGCATTCAGGCCCAAGGTAGGCAGCAGCTGACCTTGCTATGATTGTAATCTTGTACAGGATCCACAGAGACAGTGTTGGCATGTAAACTGACACTGCAGTGGCAGGGGAAATTTACTCAAAAGATCCAAGAGACTCCTAGGGTCCCTGTGCCACCCAACATGCATATCACTCACAGGCTCTTCCAGTTTCAGAGACTTATGGGCAACTGACAGGCAGTGTCAAAACTAGAGGAGCACTGGTCCCTCTGATAAACTGCCCTAGGTCAGGGACAGGGGATAGCCAACCGCTGCCTACGGCATTGTCTCTTCCACTTACCTATAGATCCAGCACAGGCAACAATCATCTGTGGATTGCTTTGTGATTCCCATCAGGTAGCCCTGAACAATCAAAAGCTGTAGCTGACCTTGGCCTATGGGGAGTCCCTCCCAAAGGGACACAAAACTAATGCATTCGGAAGCTGGCACCAGACCACAGCAGAGCAACCCCTGACTAGTCCCATTAGTGCTACACACAAAGGGTGGTTGCCGCAAGTACACAAGCCTGCTAGGGCAAATCCCACTCAGTGGGGTCAGCCGCCACACAGCACCTCTTACCCTGTGGGTGTAGCCAATTCCCACAATTAATCAGCCTGAGTATTAATTCCATCTGCTGATATACTAACAAAAATAAATGCTTGGCAGCAAGAGAAGATCACACGCAACCTACACAAAGATCATGTCCAGAGCCCCTGGCATAGAGGATCAGAGAAAGTGTACCACTGGGCCACACAGGACACCTTCGACATTTGGCCATCTGGCCAAGGCTGAGAGATGAAACAAATATTCCTGACACATAGAAATGAACACAGAGAGGCTAATAAAATGAGAAAACAACAACAACAAAAAATGCCACAAATGAAACAACAGGAGAAAACTCCAGAAAATAAGCTAAATGAAATGGAGGCAAGCAACCTACCAGAGACAGAGTTCAAAATACTGGTTATAAGGATGCTCAACGACCTTATGGGGAAAAAGGATGAATACAATGAGAACATCAACGGAAAGATAGTAAGCATAGAAACCAACGGAAAGATAGAAACCATAAAAAAGAACCAGACAGAAATGAAGGATACACTAGAAGGATTCAATAGTAGATTGGACAAAGCAGAAGATTGAATCAGCGAAATAGAAGACAATGTAGCAGAATACACCCAATCAGAACAACAAAAAGAAAAAAGAATTTTAAAAATAAGGATAGTTTAAGATGTCTCTGGGACAACATGAAGTATAACAATATCCAGATCATAGGAGTACCTGAAGAGAAAGAGAGAGAGCAAGGGATTGAGAATCTATTTGAAGAAATAATGACAGAAAACTTTCCTAACCTGTCAAAGGAATTAGACATACAAGTTCAGGAAGTACAAAGAGTCCCAAACAAGAGGAATTCAAACAGACTTACACCAAGACACATCATAATTAAAATGCCAAAGGTCAAAAACAGAGAATTTTAAAAGTAGCAAGACAGACAGCTAGTTATTTACAAGGGTACCCCTTAAGAATGTCTGCTGATTTTTCAATGAAAACTTTGCAGGCCAGGGAGACTGGCAAGAAATATTCAAAGTTATGAAAAACAAGAATCTACAACCACATATACTCTACCTAGCAAGGCTTTTCATTAAAATGGAAGGTGAGATAAAGAGTTTCCCAGGTAGGAAAAAGCTTAAGGAATTCATCACCAACAGTATTACAGCCAGTATTACAAGTAATGTTAAAGGGACTTCTGTAAAGACAGGAGTAAAAAAGAAAATAGAAATAACAAATACAAATAATAAAATTGCAGTAACTATGTACCTATCAGTAATCACTTTAAATGTAAACGGATTAAATGCCCCAAAAGACATAGGGTAACTGAATGAATAAGAAAACAAGACCCATGTATATGCTATCTACAGAAGACACACTTCAGACCAGATCAAATGACACTCACAGCCTAAAAGTAAAGGGATGGAAAAAGATATTTCATGCAAATGGAAATGGAAAAAAAAAAAAACAGGGTACCAATACTTATATCAGATAAAATAGACTTTAAAACAAAGTCTATAATAAGAGACAAAAAAAAGACATTATATAATGACAAAGGGATCAATAAATCAAGAATACATAACTCTAGTAAACAGCTATGCACCCAACATAGGAATATCTACATACATAAAGCAATTATTGACTGACATAAAAGGAGAGATCAATAGTAATACAATCATAGTAGGAGACTTTAACACCCCATTGACACCAATGGACAGATATTCCAGGCAAAGAATCAACAAGGAAACAAAGGGCCTAAAAGACACACTAGACCAGTTGGATTTAATAGATATTTTCAGAGCATTTTACCCCAAAGCAGCAAAACATACATTCTTCTCAAGAGCATATGGAACATTTTTGAGGATAGGCCACACGTTAAGACACAAAACAAGTCTCAATAAATTTAAGAAGACTGAAATCACATCAACCATCTTCTCCAATCACAATGGTATGAAACTAGATATCAACTGCAAGAAAAAAACTGGAAAGTACAAAAACACATGGAGACTAAATAGCATTCTACTAAACAATAAATGGGTTACCAATGAGATCAAGGAAGAAATTGAAAGATATCTAGAGACAAATGAAAATGAAAACACAATGACTCAAAATCTATGGGACACAGCAAAAACAGTCCTAAGAGGGAAATTCATAGCTATACAGGCCTACTTCAAGAAAAAAGAAAAAGCTCAAATAAACAATGTAACCTTACAATTAAAAGAACTAGAAAAAGAACAGCAAGCAAAGCCCAAAGTGAATAGAAGGAAGAAAATAATAAAGATCAGAGCAGAAATAAATGAAATAGAGTCTAGAAAAACAATGTAAAAGATTAATGAAACCGAGATCTGGTTCTTTGAAAGGATAAACAAAATTGACATACCCTTAGCCAGACTCATCAAGGAAAAAAGAGAGAGGATTCTAAATAAATAAAATCAGAAATGAAAGAGGAGAAATAAATACAGACTCCACAGAAATACAAAGGATCATAAGAAAATACTACGAGCAATTATATGCCAATAAATTGGACAATCTGGAAGAAATGGACACATTCCTAGAAACATGCAATCTTCCAAGACCAACTCAAGAAGAAACCAAAAATCTGAACTGACTGATTACCACTAATGAAATAGAATCAGTAATAAAAAAAACCTCCCATAAAACAAAAGTTCTGGACCAGATGGCTTCATAGGTGAATTTTACCAAACATGCAAAGAATTAACAACTGTTCTTCTCAAACTATTCCAAAAAATTCAAGAATAAGGAAGGCTCCCCAACTCCTTTTATGTGACCGCTGTTACCTTGATTCCAAAACCAGACAAAGACATTACAAAAAAAGAAAACTATAGGCTGATATCTCTTATGAACGTTAATACAAAAATCCTCAATAAAATATTAGCAAACTGAATTCAGTAATACATTAAAAATATCATACACCATTATCAAGTTGGATTTATTCCTGGAATACAAGGTTGGTACAATATTCAGAAATCAATTAATATGATACACCACATTAACAAATCAAAAGATAAAAACCATATGATCATATCAATACATGCAGAAAAAGCATTTGACAAAGTCCAGCATCCATTTATGATAAAAACTCTCAGCAAAGTGAGACTAGAGAGAATATACCTCAACATAATAAAGGCCATATATGACAAACCTACTGCTAATATCATACTCAATAAGGGCAAGGCTAAAAGTATTTTCCTTAAGATCAGGAACAAAACAAGGATGCCCACTTTCACCACTCCTCTTCAACATTGTATTGGAAGTCTTAGACACAACAATAACACAAGAAAAAGAAATAAAAGACATCTTAATTGGAAAGAAAGAAGTAAAACTCTCGTTATTTGCCTATGAAATGATACTATATAGATAGAACCCTAAAGAGTCCACCCCAAAACTGTTAGAACTGATCAATGAATTCAGTAAAGTAGCAGGTTACAAAATGAATATTCAGAAATCAGTGGCATTTTTATATACCAATGATGAACTTTCAGAAAGAGAAATTAAGAAAACAATCCCATTTACAATTGTATCAAAAACAATTAAATGCCTAGTAATTAAATTAACCAAGGAGGAAAAGACCTGTTCTCAGAAAATTATAAGTCACCGAAAAAAGAAATTGAACAAGATACAAATAAATGGATGCATACCATGCTCATGGGTAGGAAGAATCAACATCATTAAAATGGCCATACTACCCAAAGCTATCTATAGATTCAGTGCAATCTCTATCAAAATATCAACAGCATTTTTCAGAGAGCTAGAACAAATAATCCTAAAATTTATATGGAATCATAAAAGAACCTGATTAGCCACAGCAATCTTGAGAAAGAAGAACAAAGTTGGAGGGATCATATTATCTGATACCAAACTATACTACAGTAATCAAAACAGCATAGTACCAGCATAAAAACTGATACATTGATCAATGGAACAGAATAGGGAGCCCAGAAATAAATCCACGGCTGTACGCTCACTTAGTATATGACAAAGGAGGCAAGAATATACAATGGGGTAAAGATGGTCTCTTCAATAAATGGTGTTGGGAAAGTTGGACAGATGCATGCAAAAAAAGAAATAACCACTTTCTTACACTGTATATAAGAATAGACTCAATATGGATTAAAGACTTAAATGTAAGACCAGAAACCATAAAACTTCTAGAAGAAAACATAGGCAGTAAACGTTCTGATATTGCTAACAGTAATTTCTTTTCAAACATATCTCCCTGCTCAAGGGAAACAAAAGAAAAAATAAATGGGACTACATCAAACTAAAAAGGTTTTGTACGGCAAAGGAAACCATCAACAAAATGAAAAAACAACCAATGGATTGGGAGAAGTTATTCACTAATGATACATCTAATAAGAGGTTAATATCCAAAATATATTAAGAACTCATACAACTCAACAATAGAAAAATAAACAATGCAATTAAAAAATGGACAGAAGACCTGAACAGATACATCCCCAAAGAGGAAATACAAATGGCTAATACACGTATGAAAAGAGGTTCAAGGTCACTAATCATCAGAGAAATGCAAATTAAAACCACAATAAGATATCACTTCACACCTGTCAGAATGGCTATCAGTAAATCAAAGAACAAGTGTTGGCGAGGATGCGGAGAAAAGGAAACCCTCATACACTGTTAGTGGGATTGCAAATTGCTACAGCCGCTATGGAGCACAGTATGGAGAGTTCTCAAAAAATTGACCCAGCAATTGCACTTCTGGGTATTTATCCAAAGAAAACCAAAACAATAATTTGTAAAGATCTATGCACTTCAATATTCATGGCTGCACAATTTACAATAGCCAAGATATGGAAGCAACCTAAATGCCCATAAACAGATGATTAGATAAAGAAATTATGGTCCATATATACAATGGAATATTATTCAGCCATTAAAAAAAATGAAATCCTACCATTTGCAATGACATGGATGGACCTAGAGGTTATTATGCCAAGTGAAATAAATCAGACAGAGAAAGATAAATACCATATGATTTCACTTATATGCGGAATCCAAGGAACAAAAAGAACAAACTAATCAAAAACAAACTCATAAATATAGTGAACAATTTGGTGATGGACAGATGGGAGGGAGGTTGGGGGGCTGGGAGAATGGGGTCAGTTGTTAAAGAAGTACAAATTAGTAATTGATAGATGGTCACGGGGATGGGGAGCATAGCATAGGGAATGTAGTTAGCATTAATATATTGGGTAGGTGGAAAATCAGAGGAGAGAAGGAGCAATTAGAGGGATCGTTTTATAAACTATATAAATATCTAACCAATGTACTGTATATTTGAAACTCATTAAAATAAAAAAAATAAAGCATGAATTCATCACTTTATGGATATGGAAGGATATTCTGAATGAATACTGTTCCCAAATCACACAGCTACTTCTCGTTGCAATTCATTTGTGAATCCAGGCCTGACTCTGAATTCCACATTCTTAGCGATGACATTCCCACTGGCCACCTGCTTCTTGGCCTCCACCTTCCCTAACCAAGGTGCATTGTGGGCCACTGTTCATAACCAAGACCTGTTACTGACAGGACATACTCTTAAACAATGTCCTTTTTGAAGCACATCCTATAGAATAATTTTATTAAATTTATGGCTATTTCCTGACACATTCCTACTACTATATTCAAACCCAAGGCTCACTTGTCCTCCAAAGGCTCAGCTGAAATCTCCCTTCTAATTGTACTTTTCCCAGGTATTCTAGACCAAAACTGCCTACCAAAGCTCTCCCACTAAGGAAAACTACTTATTCATATTTTTACTGCTTCATATCTTCATGTACATGTCCACTCCCCTCAACAGATTGTGAACATCACATATGTTCTTTTACATCACTATCCCACATGACGAATTGTACATAGGAGACATCTCAAAGCACATCACATTAATTTTGTATTAGTGTCATGAATTGCTTAGAAATATGCCTTTGGGCTCTTTCTCCTCATTCTTTAATAATGATGCAAATTTTATCTCTTCTTCGGTTTCCCATGATGCTGAAGTTCTTATCTACCCTATATATTTTTCATTCTGCACTTCCTCTCTTGTGTAACTCTGCTCTGGAAACCCCAGGCAGTTAAGCTTATTAGTGGTGATTAACACAGCTGGTTGTTATAGCCCATATAACAGCTCTCACGAATATCAACTTTTTTTCACTATGATTAAACTCAACAGATCCAGGGAAAATATTTTATGATTTATGGTATATAGTGGTTAAAGAGAAATTTTAGGATGGTTTAAAATCTTGCTGCATAAAATATGGCCCATGGACTAGCAGTATCACCCGGGAGCTTGTAAGAAATGGAGGACTTCGTGCCCCTCCCAGGTATGCTGAATTAGAATCTACATTCTAATAAGATATTCAAATGATTGCTATGAATATTTAGGTTTGAGAAATACAGTTTTAAAAAACAATTTAATGACGGCTCTGCACGCAAGCAGCTCTGTCCAACGCTTTAAACAGTTCTCATCATCCCAACAACCCTGAAGGTAAGTGGTTGTATTTCTATTTTATACATGAGAAACTGAGGCTCCGATGTCAACTTACTCCAAATCGTTCTGCTTCAAATCAGTAGCACTGATCTTGAAACCCAGCGTTGGCTGCTTTGAAGACTTTCTTTCCAATTTTCTATTACAGATGTAGCAGATGCTGTCAGCTTCTGCCTTCCCAAAGACTTTACCATCCAGAGTGTACTGGCTGGAGTTAGCCCTGCTCCCCACAGCAGTTCTCAATCTGTGACTGATGGGAGTTGGTGTCTACACATATCAGCCCCATGAGCCCTCAGGTGAAATAATTCTGTGGTGTGTGTTTTACACTGAGTTTCAGTGTTTCTCTGCAGGATTAATTTCCAATTAACCACTGTGGTAGCTGGCTTAATAATTCACCTTTTTTTGGCTGCCTTCCCTTCCCTGCTTTCCTGCATCTCCCAATAAACTACTGATAATTAAATCCTTAGCTCAGTCTCTGCTTCCGGTGGTGGTGGTGCGGTAATCAGCATTAAAACACAAGAAGAGTAAGCTCAGTTCCTGTGAGAGATTCCTCACACCACAACAAAAGAAGTACTGAGAAGTAAACAGTTATGCAAACAGAAGTTTATAGTTAGTGAGTATAATACCCTGAAGAATAGTGAGATCTTTTTTAAAGACTGGTAACAACTGAGATAAGATTCTGGGATGTTTATTAAAAAGAAGTATCATAGAGGAATTCAAGAAAAATAAAAATTGAGTTAACTCCTTCCCCAGCAGAGAGAAAAGGTGTGATTTTCTTCTACAGAAATCTGTCATGTGGGTCTTTAAAGTCTCTTGTCTTTTGTTTACAACTATTTTCTGTAGGGGGAATAAATAAGTGTCTTTGAGGCATACATACTTTCTATCCCTTAAACCTTCATGCATAAATGGGGACTCTCATTGTGTAAACTGAACATCTCATCTGGACTATGGCAGAAATAAACAAAGTAAAGGTTTATAGACACTGATGTTTGTAGTCAGGACCGGTATCATGAACATGTGACAAAAGGGCCTTGCACTTGGTTTAATGCTCTGCTGTCACTGCCTTGAAAGTGTAATAATTGTGAACAAGGCACCCTATGCATTTATTTTGCATTGAGTCCTGAAAATTATGTAGCCAGTCCTATTTGTACCAGTTACAAATTGTTTGAAATATGGATTTTCATGATATAGGAAGAGTTCAAGCTAAAAGGACTATAAGAGTTAAACAACAAAGCTTTCTTTGGAGAAAACTAGGACCAACAAATGCTAGAATTTCTAGAAGTTTATGGGAATTGTCATCAAAGGTTCGCTGCATAAAAAGCAGGAGGAAATTCATGGCACCTGGATGCCTGAGGTATTTCTTGAACTTATATATGCATAGGAACACGCATAGGACACACATGAGACCACATGTTTGACTTGGGGCCAGCAAAGAAAGTTCAGGTGACCCTGAAAATTGAAGCAAAAGAGGTAAGCCATTTGAGGTAGATGTTCTTCCTTAGGCAAGCAAGCGGGCTATTCCTAATGATACCTAGTATTTACCAAATATTTACTCTGTGCCTGACACTGTTCTAAGGGACTCACAGTCATTATTTCATTTAATCCTATGAAAACCCTATGAGGCAAGAGCTATTACTGTCCCTATACCACCAGTGAGGACATCTGGGACAAAATGAGAGTAAGTGATTGCATAAGATCCTATACCTGGCAAGTCCTAGAGTCTGGACTTGAACTCTGGCAGTCAGATTCTAGAGACCAAATTCTTAATTACAACATATAGCTCCCCTCTCCCAGTGAAATAGCTTTGTACTCCAAAAGGTGTAATGAAGCAAATTGTGTGCCGAAAAGACCCAGTAGAGAAGTAAAAGGGGAAAGGCTGTATCCCCAATGGTGCAATCCTTAGTGCAGTAAAGTTCCCCATTCCCCAAGGGGTGGGGGCAGCAGAAAATAGTCACAGACCTTGGGGAGCCTGTGTGGGGTTTTCCTCTGCCCATTTTGCTTCACAAGCACATTTTCCATTGATTTTCACCAGGCTGCCTCAGATTGCCAGTTGTCTTCAACTGTTCCACTGAGTCTGCAATTCAGCTAAGGAGGCTCAAAGGTCTTCTGGGTAGAGAGGGGGCTCGATGAAGGGGCTTTAGTTCCTGCTTCTTCCACCTGAGCAGCTCCACTTTCAACTGTTTTAATCTAAATATAGAGATTTGGAGTAAGAATTTGCAAAAAGACACAGCTCTGTAGGTAGAAATAAAAGTTTAAAATCATTGCTCTGGTTGTGACTTCAAAACAACAGGGAGAAAGTGAATTAGCTGTCCCTCTCTCCATTCCCCCAAACGTAACTCAAGTTCAACCTGAGTCAGTAGAGAAAAGATGATATTGATATTTGGTGTTTGTGGAACCTGGACAGAATATATTTGAATATTCTCTATGCTAAAGGCTTGCTTACTAGCTGTGAGTTTGTTCCTAGCTTAAGAAAAGTTTCTTTTAATGACATGTTTGCACCAGGTCCTTCCAGGAGAAAAGAAAATTCTTACAAAGCCATCTCAGAAGCCTTTACAATGAAAGTGGCTCTGACCTTCCTTTCATTCAAGAGCTGAAATTAATTGCTCTTTTCTCTGCTTTCCTACAGCATCCAACAATTATTAGACTTTCTACTAAGTGTTAAATACAATAGAGCCTGCATTGAAGGGACTCACAATCTAGTATGTAAGAGGACCTAAGTAAGTATCTGTACCTGTTATGGCAATTGTCACTTTGTACCTCATGCTTCAGAGACAGGAGAGACTGCTAATGGCCATATGAGATGATGTGGGAGAATTGAAGAAAAAAATGACAGCCAGGTTTGGTCTTCAAGAAATTTCAGTCCACTAGGTAGACATGTAATCAATTTCCCAAGAGAAGATGAAATAATTGCTACATAGAGGTTCAAGTAACATGAAAAAACCCCACAAATCTTAAAAAGTCTTCTTTGAGGGAACTTGGCTTTTCAGTATTTTCCTGGAGGACCCACTTTTCCTACATACTCTTCAACATCTGGGCCAATGTGTCAAATTTTGCAGACCTTTGTTTATGGTTCGGATGAGCTTCTGTGTAGTTCAGCTCAAGTCTGATGATGAAAGCACACTTCCCTTATTGATATAATTCTAAAAAATATATGGGTCAGCAAGCAGTGTTTGTGAACAGTCAAATATGTATGGCCATCTGGAATAATCTAATTATTTACTAGACAATGTATGTTTTAAGATTTTCTAAAACATTCAAGGTTAGTAATGTGTGTCCCTACTTTTTGTTTATCAGTCCATTTAGAGGTTTATAAAAGTACACCTGTTACAAAAGCAAAGCATTGTCTAAAACTTTGAATCACTACCCCGCAATGCTCTTTCAGATAATATGGACTAGAGATGAGACCAAGTATAATTTAAGACATGTCAGCTCTAAAATAACTGTTATGTTTTTATTTCCTGGACCATAACTCCCCCTACTTTTAAAATTATTGTGGTAAAATATAAATAACAAATTTATCATCACACCCTCTTTAAAATTATAAAAATAAGTACATGGAATGTGAAATATAAAAATCAAGATCTTTAAAAATCTCTTTTCAATTTGTAGCTTTTGTTTTTCCCACTAGCACATAAAATATGAAAATGAGCCTTTTCACAAAATACTTCAGAGCCTCTTGCATCTCCCAATTTTAGTGTTTCCTTGTCTCCTTTTATCCTCATTTAGCCTCTTAAATAGAAATGAGTAAAACTTATGAACCATAAGAATAGGTTTAGGTATTCAACTAGCTGTACTTCTTAAGTTTATAAATTATGTTATTAAAGAAAATTTATTTTATTTTTTCCCTATAACAATGAGAATTGTTTTTTTAATTTCTTTTTTTAAATAATTTTTACTTTTTAATTACTGTTGACATACAGTATTATATTGGTTTCAGGTATACAGCATAGTGATTAGACATTTATACAATTTATGAAGTGATCACCCAGATAAATCTAGTATCCATCTTACACTGTATGTAGTTATTACAATATTATTCACTATATTCTTTATGCTATACTTTACATCCCCATAACTATTTTGTATCTACCAGTTTGTACTTCTTAATCTCTTCTCCTTTTCCACTCACCTCCCAACCCCCTTCCCATCTGACAGCCATCAACATGTTCTTTGTATTTGAGTTTGTTTTATTTTGTTCTTTAGATGACATTTGTCTTTCTCTTTCTGACTTACTCAGCTCAGCACAATACCCTCTAGGTTCACCCATATTGTTGCAGATGGCAAGGTTTCATTCTTTTTTATAGCTGAGTAATAGTCCATTGTGTATATATGTACCATCTCTTCTTTATCCATTCATCCACTGATGGACACTCAGGTTGCCTCCATATCTTGGCTATTATAAATATGCTGTAATGAACATATGGATGCTCCATACTCCCTTTGAAGGAGTGTTTTGGGTTTCTTTGGATAAGTACACAGAAGTGAGATTACTGGATCTTTCTCTGTTTCTTGCCTTTGCTTTAAAGTCTATTTTGTCTAGTATAAGTGTTGTTACCCCAGTTTTTTGTTTTGTTTTGTTTCCATTTTTGTAAAGTATCTTTTTCTATCCCTTCACTTTCAGTCTGTGTGTCTTTCAATCTGAAGTGGGTCTCTTGTAAGCAACATATGTAAGCGTTTTATTTTTCTTATCCATTCAGCCACTCCATGTCTTTCACACCCCATATTTTAAAGATGCTCCTTTGCTCTTGTGGTTTTACTGAAAATTCCAGAGTTATGTCCCCTGGTATGCTATTATAGAAAACTTTTTTTTTTATAATTCTGATGCACACCAAGGCTTTGAAATTAGACCTCCAGCCCCTTGAAGAATGATGTGCTCAGTTGCTTGAAAATATTGTGCTTCTTTGCAGAGGATGTTTTTGGATGATTGTCTTTGGAAAATACACCTGAACTATTGTGGCTAGGGACCCAGGATTCTTAGATTTTTCTCCTTTTTGGCCTGTTCTGAGCAATGCTGGTAACTAGAACCAAGGACATAGAGATAATACCCTTCAAAACAGTTATACCAACCCAGAGTGTTATTTTTAATTTTCAGCAACAGACAGGGCACAAGCACATATAATCACAAGAGACCTTGGCTGTACAAACTATTGATACAGCCAAACTTGTTTACACCAGTGGCCTCTCAGCACTGGTATAGAATGATGATCAAAATGAAAGTTTTCATACAGATAGGTCCTTGAGGTATCCTATACACATGTTTGCAGAAGGCTTCCAGAAATCATTTCTGGCTTTGTCTTTCTGTCTTTTCTTTTTAAACAAGCTCTGGCCAGTTTTTTTATTAAAGAAAAATTTTGCATGATTTATGTTTCACCAGTCTGTTCTGGCATGCTTCTAATGATATCAGAATCACCTGGATCAATGTGCAAAAAGCCAGTGTGTATACTCTGTAGTATTTTCCACACATGGTGCCCAATTCAATATTATTGCCACTGTAGTAATAAACACCAGTCTTGGCCAGCATGTATAGTACTTAATTTTGAATTTCCTCAAGGCCGGGCAGTTGTTGGCAAGGATAACCAGTTTCACTTTGCCTTGTCTAATCGTTTTTATTCTGCTTGTACTTCAGCATGTACTTTCTACATTTTATAACAAGTTGGAACTTAGAGTTAATGGACTCCAGCAACTTCTTCTTTTTCTTTGCAGCCACTCTCTTCTTGTCTTAAGTGTGGGATAGCCCCCAACCAAAAGCAGCTTCCAAGATGGCTAGGGAGTGAGAAAGTCTCCTTTCCCTCACTTCTGAAGGATGGTTTTAAATCTTGACCTACTTTTCTCTCCCTTACTTGTCTCAGTATTGGGACAATGGGCTTTTCTTTTTACTGAGATTAAAGGTCTTCAAATTCTTCATATTCCTACTTTTTTATTAAAAAAAAATACTATCTTCTAAGTGAAAGAAGCCAGTCACAAAAGACCACATAATATATGATTCTACTTAAATGAATGTTCAGACTAGGAAAATCTATAGGGACAGAAAAGAGATGAGTTGTTTGCTGGGCTTTGGATGTGGGGGATGAATAGAGGAATAATAGCTAAAGGATCAAGTAGTATTTGTGAGATGATGAAAATGTTTTAGAATTGTCTGTGGTGATGATTGCACATATCTGTGAATTTACTAAAAACAATGGAATTAAATTAAAATTACTTGAAATGGGTAAATCACATTCATGAATTGTATCTCAATAAAACTGTTAACTATCATACCAGGAACTCTGGTCTAGAGAAACAGATGCTAAAATACAGGTTCTCAAGTAGTTTGCAATTGACTAAATATTGGCAATTTTTGTTTGACTTTTGTTTAAATTGGTCGTCAAATTTTAAAAATAAAGAAATGTTGTAAAATCATTTCTTGATATCAGAATCTTCAGTATCAAGGGCCCCATATTCTTGCATGGGGGCAAGTGCCTGGCTTTTAATAGCTTGGGATTCTTTGAGATGAGATCTGACTTCTCCCGGGCACCTCATTATGCCAACTTGACTTGTTTAATGCATTATTATTTATTGAGTACATACCAGGTTACACATACTTTCTTTCCTTCTGTCTCAGGACAAAACCCCCACACACCTCTATAATCTCTTTCTACTGCTTTCTTCTCCTTAAGCCTCTGGTCTCTATTATAAAACATTTCATGCAACTAAACAATCTTCTGTTGATTGAGCTACTTTCTCAAGTCAGCTGCTTTCTCTTTCCTCAACTTTTACCTACAAATTTGCCAGGAATAATACACATTCACTGACATTTCTTTACCACCTACTCCTTTACCTACTCACAGCTTTGGCTTTTAATACTCTACTGAAATTCTCCTGTTAAAGGTCACTAGAAAATAATAGTAAGTCATCAGATCTAATGTCCTCTTCTCGATTCTCACTTTCATCAGTTCTTTGCCACTTTTCTGCCTGGAAAATATAAAAAAATAAAAAAGGGAAAAAATTGCTGTCTACTCTCCTAACATGCCAATTTTAAAACTCCATGGAAATTGCATTTTCTTTTGTTTTCCCCAGAACCCTTCTGACATTTTGTGGCTCTCCCTCAAGGACTACTACCCTTTCTGTACATATTGGAGCCAACCCACTCATTCAACAAATAATTAACTAAGCTAGGCCCTGTGGACAAATAAGGCCCTGTCTTCATGGAGTTTACAGTCTGCTGAAGTATTGCATAAATGCATAATCTTCAACTGGGCAGAACTCCAAAAGCAAGAGCATGGTTCTTAGAGAGCACACATGAAAAAGGAAGGTGACCTCGATGAGATGGGTGGTGGGAACCAGGGAAGACGTTCATGGAGAAGTTACATTTGCCCAGTTAACTTCTATTCTTCCTTGGTATCTCCTCTAATAGGAGGTGAGGGAAAGAGAAGGGGGGAGAGGGAGAGAGAGAGAGAGAGAGAGAGAGAGTGAGAGAGAGAGAGAGAGAGAGAGAGAGAGAGAGAGAGAGAGAGAGAGACTGCGAGTGCACACAAGCAAACACCTTTCAGGTAAGAAAAAAAAGCATATTGGATGTACTAAGAGAATACAAGATGAAGCTAGATAAATTAAACAGGGTCTTCTAGGTCATAATACGAGTTTTGTTATTTATCCTAAAAGCACAGTAAGGCATTGAAAGTTATAAGTAAGAGAGATGACATCATCACATCAATATATTATTTTTAAAATGCTTCGGCTGCATTTTGTGGAGAACTGGCAAAAGAACTAGGGAAAAGAGAGAGGTTCCAGTTGTGGACTATTAACGTAGGGTAAGTGAGAGTTAGTTGTTGCAAGATTCAACAGAGATTTAGACAGTAAAATCATTTTGGGGACACCATGCAACCATCAGAAAATCTCGGGGCTTTCTTCCCATTCTTTCCAAACTCATGAAGGAAATAATCATTGCTAAGACATGATTGGGGATACTGTTAGTCATGGTGTTGTCAGGGTTGAAGCTTTTGATGTAAGGAACAAAGATTTAAAACACTTCCTTCCAGATAAACTTAGTAATTAGACTGTAACAGTTTTCTTCCTGACCTCTCCCTCCCCTCAGAAGACCAAGGAAGAACCAGAATTAGATTGAGGAGGCAATTAGAAGAGCTTCTGGCTTAGGCCTTGAGCCAGAAGAACAAAAGTTGCTCTCGTGGCTTACTTTTGGTCTGTCGAGGCCACCTGACTGGGTTTAGGCCCAAACCTCACTCTTTGGGAACTGAACAGGGATCAGTGATGCTTGGTGTGAATACAAAACCCCTCAGAGATAAGTTTTCATCCTTTATCTGAAACATACTTTTCTCCTTGTTCCTTTGTTTCTACCACCTTGATGGTTTGACAAGTCTTATTCAAGCTTGACCACTGTCCAAGCTATTGCCTCAGATAGTGAGAAATGATAGGAGAGTAAGAGATGGAGAAATCATTTTCCTGGATGCACCCCTCAGCCTTTTCCAAATGAACTACTCCTTCTCCTTTATTTCCTTTTGCATTTCCACTAGGGCCCATTCGTACAGCACTTCTTGTGCACCTGGTAGAACTGAATTGCCCTTTCCCTGGATCTCAGATGCAGTTGCAATAAGGCCACAAAAGGCTATAGGGCTTTGTTGTTACTTAGCTAGATTAAACAGCATAGAAATATAATGGCATCAACCAGTCCTTTTGGCTGGCAGAGAAAATAGTCAGTGTTCATCCCTATGAAGGCTGTTTTTTAGGCCATTTTGGGAAAGCATCTAGTAGACGTAATGAAGGCACTGAAGATAACTGTCTGACTTAAATGTACTTTTCAAAGGTTAGGCAGGGTTATTTGGTATTTGTTGTTATTGTTTATTTGCTTTGCCTTTTTGTTAGTTTGTTTTGGATTTTACTGAACCCACCTAAGGAAGTATATGACACAACCTCTCCCTCTAATTCCCACTTTCCCTCTTTCAGACTCAGTAAGTGGCAGCCAAGGTGGGACCCAGAGGAAATAAACTTAGTAATTAGACTGTAACAGTTTGCTACTGAAATTGTTCTCATTTAGTCCTAAAATGGAGGGGCAAGAGGAGTCTTCATGGTGGAGGTTCCTCTCGTGTCATTGACTTAGGACATTACATTTGAGTTTAGGGCCAACACACAGATCAATGGCATTGTTCCATGGCCTACAGTGATCTTTAAATATTATTCCTCAAAAATTGTGATGTGGCCACAGAAGATGGCTACCCAGGATTTGTGTGCCAACCACTGATTAGCACTTACCTTTTCAACTCTTCTCATCACCCAATTCTGTTTATATCACTGTGGTCTATCTGCCATTCCACCAACATGCCCTGTCTTCATTAGACAGCTGTAACCAATGTGGGTTCAGAACAGGGAAGAAATCCATTCCAGGCCTTCTGTCATTTTATGCTGATATTGTTCCAATATACAGAGAATGGAGAAATAAATATGCTTTCCTTTGTTGCTACTTGAAATCAAAATAATATAGAATTTGACAGAGAAAAGTTATTCCAGATTGTTCTAAAGCCTAAAAATCTGAATAATCTTTAGAAGACATGTTTTTAACAGTATGGAGAAATTAACTGAACAGAAGTAGTGGCTGAATTTGACTTTCTGGAGCAAAGGAATGCCAAGGAATCCATTGAGAGAGAGAAGGAACATTATTATCAGCCCAGAATATCCAGTGTATGGACTGCCTGGGAAAGCTGTGGGCAAGAAGAAATTGCCTGAAAGGAGATGGGAAATTCAGTCAAGGACTTCTACTTCTTAGGCAAATGGTAGGAGACAATTAGGATACTCTGACCTGCTTTAATTTCTCTAGGTTTTGCTTAATGGCAAAAGTAAGGAGATATACCAGGCATCATAATCCAAGATCTCAAGTTCTTTTTTTGTCTCAATCCTAAAGCTGTTTTAATGATAGCTGTGACTTACACCTATCCAGAATCTATTATATGCTCTAAAGATTCTCTGTTCTTCAAAGACTTCAAAATGAAAAACATGCAACTGGCTGAGCATGCTTTGCTGGAAGAAGCCCATAACTTCATGCAAGCTTTTCTGAAGGACTGCTCCGAATCACACGTATTGGGCCACCATTCTGCAGCATCACTGTATCCCATAATTCCCTGTCAGGCCACTAAAAGCTGAGGCTTTACGAAAGCTGTTGGCTTCGTTATTTAATAAAAGTCTCGATCTTAGTATTCTGGCTATTTAAAATCTCTCTCCAAATGCAGATGCTCAGGGGCAGAGGGACTCAGTTAATGTGGGTCAGGAATGTTTAATTTAAGAAAAAATTAAGTTTCAAAAAATGTTCTATTAAATCATGACAAATGTCAAGGTACACAGGGCAATTGGGTGCTGGTGGCATTGGGTGCTAATTACTGTTCCAGGAAGCTGTAGTCCTGATTTCTAAACTTCCTCAGCCATGTGATATGAGCTTTTTCCATAATACACGCCAAAATGATAACTAGGCAGTCTAGTTAGCAGAGCTTTTGACAAACCATCTCTTTTCCATTCAAATGCACCAGGGTCAGAGAAAGAGAAGCTGAGCCTCCAGTGAACATCACATCTGTGACATTATAAACCTGATGACCGATGACATTATATGACCAATGATTACTAATTATTAGGTAACCATACTCACTGGAAGAACATTTTCTTAGAACTGGACATTTGTGGTAAAATAACTGGCTAGATATATTTTGGAGGCCTTAGAACATTTGAGAAGCTTTAATAAGCCCCCAGCTGACTGACAACCTTTCCACCCCCACAGGGCATGCAGCAATCATTATCATGAGAGACCAAATCTATCCCATTGGTTCTCCTTAGAATTTAGATGCTATTCACACCTGGCACTTACCAGAGTTCAATCCCCAGTATGTTTAAGTAGGAACTGACGAAACAGAGTGTATTTTAAGTGTTTACATCTAATAAAATAATACTTGTAAAACATAAATTTTATGCAATGTAATTGTGCTGTTCACAAAATAAGTTATAAAAATTAATTAGGTTGTGTAGTATTATAATGAGACAATTATAAAGAAACATGAAAAAAAAAAAGTCTTCTTTCACCTCATTCTGATAGCTGTGACAATATATATAACCTCATATGCAGTTAAGGTGAAAGTCTAAATTTGACCCATTTCATGACATGAAGTAGGCCAATAACAACAGCCTCCTGGACAAGTCATCCTGAGCTAGGCTTTGCTCTCACTGTGCTCAAAGATATACAATGGAATTATATTTTTAAAATGTTTTAAAAGAACAAGATCATTAAATTTGGTGACAGAGGACTATTCTTAAAACCCAGATACTGGCAGGATTTTTTTGCATATTCGCTAAGGTTGCAGTATCTCTGGTCATGCAATATCATGAAATGTCATGTTTTTATCGATGGCTTATTGTGTACTCATGCCAAGTCAGCTGAATATAAGCTTAAGAGAATTTAACAAACAGGTAATGCATATCAGTGATTTAAAGTTTCCCTGAGTCTACAAGGGAAAGCAAGAGAAAGTGCCCTGGTCAAGAGATGCTGGCAATTACCTACATAAAGTTGCTCACCAAACTGCATATTCAAGACAGGCTCTCTGACAGTGGGGAAAGAATAGCTTTTATACAGATTACTTAGCAGCCATATTTCCCTGGCTTCAGTAGAATAACTCATTTTTCCGTCTACAAATAGAGGACTGAGACATTAGCTTCATGTAAGCGTGCTGTTGGTCAGGGTCACTTTTGGGACAATTTTACAGCTTAAGAGAAATTTTATGGCAGAGGTTAAAATCCAGGGGAAAAAAGGATCTAAACAGCAGTTGAAAATTGGGTCAAAATGAAGGCTAGTTTGAGACCACAGCTCCCATATACAAAATGCAGACCCAGCTGCAGTAGCTGGTATTGAAATGTGAAAAGTGGACTCTATCGTCTTCAGCAGGTGACAGATAATGTGAAACCACACTGTGTCTAGGCCATGTGGAGCTTCTTCTTCTTAGTCACTCCTAACTCAACAGCTTAGTATTGAAACTCCACTGAGCCTTCCCTGCCTGGCTCTTTAAAAGTTCATACAGCTTAGACTTCCTTTGTTCACAAGTTGATTAATAGTACTCAGAATAAAATCCGGTAAGTCTGGTGTCTTACTTGCTAAACTAGTCAAAACAAGAAAAGGATGCTATGTTGGAATGTTCCCCTTGATTAATGAAGACCTCTAGCTTCATTTCTATCTTCCACTACTCTCTCCCCCTTCATTCATTCATGTGTGCATTCAGTCATCGGAGGAACCATGAGAATCTGGCATACTTTCATCAAGGATGTGCTAGCTACCGTGCAAGTTACAGGGTGAGGAATGTAAAGCCGTAAGGTTTAACCTCTTCCCACAGGAAGTCATAGTCTAAGGATAATGTATAAAAATAAATGGTCATGTTTCTTAGAGTTGAATGCAATAACGGATGTGGGTACTTGGTAGAATAGTGGCTCAAAGGAGAGAGTCTAGGAATCTGCTTAATTGGAATCTTTACAAATGTTGAAATCTATGTGTCAGGCCCTGTATTAAATACTTCACCTCCTTAAGCTTATTTAATTCAATGACTATCATCTTAAAGATTAGAAAACCAAGGCTCCAAGAAAACAAATAATACATTCAAGGTCATGGAACTAATAAGAGGCAGAGCCAAGATTTAAGTCTAGGTTGGTCTTTTCAGGGCTCTGATACTCCCCACCAAGTGACTGATTGCAAGGACAATGAGCATGAAGTTGCCCAGTACATTTGGCCTGGGGAGTGGGTCACATAAAAAGATGGCAGCAGTGAGTGGATGGGCTTTAGCAAAGGACAACTTCTGCTCCTGGATGGAGGAGGTAGCCCTCAACAGCATTCTTCACCTCCCCATCCTTTTCTGTTGCTTTCAAGGGATACACATGTCCACATTCTCAGCTTCATCTCCACTCTTTAAAGGCCTTAGGTACAATGTAGGACACCAGCACTGGTGGCCAAGGGAATTTTTGTCTTGCTTCCTTTGCATGATCTTAATTTCCTCTTTTTACCCTTGGTAGATTCAGAAAAGAAAAAAATTTCTCTTCGCTTAAATGTTGTGACTCTTAATTTTCCAAGAGGCCAGCTCCCCATATTTCTATCATTATGATCTTCATAGAAAAAGTTCTAGTGAACAATCAAATGTTACTATGAATTAGGGTACATACTTTATTCTACTGTTTCTTACCTCCAGCCCCACCTCTGAGGTATAAGACAAACTATAGTTTGGAAGAGTGGGCCACTACATGGGTTGGGTGGGAAGTGGATTGGTCCTGACCCTTAGGGATTCTAGCACTGCACTTGCTGCCCACCTCTGAGAATCACTGTTCTGGTAGGAAGAGAATGGAGTTCCTTCATACTCTAGTCAGCTTAGTTCAGCCTTATAGATGTCCAGCCTTATACATTACTGACAGTGCTGGTACCAGTTGAGAGAGTATACCAGAACTATTTAAAATCCTGTCTCTTTTCATGTGTACATATCCATGGCATGTGTATATATCATCAGTGGAGTTTCTCCCCCAAAATACCTACCTGGCTGTTCTATCCTTTAAGTTCTGAGTTCACTCTATCCTGGACCTGGATCTGGCTCCCTCTTTATTAGTGTAATCTACTCTCATGGATCCTTTTTCTCTAGGTCTTTTCCTGGGTTAACTTTATAGGCTCTGCTCACTTTCTCCCCAACCCTCCCATCTCAAACGTAGATAAAAAAGAACAAAACCGAACCAACACTGCCATAGCAATCATTGCTCGCTACCCTTAAAATCACTAAATGAAGTCATGTAGGCAAAACAAATCAAGGGAGACTAGGTTAGAAGCGTCTCTTTACAACTACCAGAAATGAAAATTACCCCTCATGGTTGAAGCAACTTCCCCTGAATCACTTCTATTTTCAGTCTGTCTAAGTTTCTATTTCAGGCTCATGTGGCTGGAAAGGCTTGAGATTACTATAGACTATATACATTTGTTAATTTACAGAAGTTCTTGCAATGGTTTTGCTTTGATTGCAGGCGGGGTAGAGGAAATTGTTGAAAATGATATCATAGTTCTGCTTCCTGACTCCAGGGTCAAGCACCAAGCACCTGGCATAAAGTTGGCATTTGGCAAATGTTTAAGAGAGATGTACGCTTTTTTTAAGGTCATGAGGAGCCTTTGAAAGATGTTCATATTTTCAATGGGCTCAAGCTATCTAACATTTCTTTTTCATCAATTAGACATAGGAAGTTAGAAAGAGGTTTATTCAATTCAATAGACAACACAGAGACACACTGCCTGAGCCTCCATCAGAAGAATAACACTGCTCTTCTTCACATTTTGATTCCCCTAAATACCTACATATACATTCCCTACACTCACATCTTCCATATATCAAAAGTTCATGACCCATGTAAATGCTCTATGAAATTTGTTGATGACTGAAGTACATAGGAGAATTTTTATTGAAGTGTGATCAGAGCCTCTCAGGGTTTGCAGGGAAGTTCCAAGTCAGAGACCTTTGCACTGAGTGGGTCTGGGAGACAGTAAGATGTATTTTTAATTCAGAAGAGAATAACCTCCAAAATTTATATATAAATTGCTAACTACTTACTACATATGTCAGAAATGTCCTTTTAGAGAATGTCTCTTCTTTGTCTTTAGAAACCAGTTTCCATAGAAGAAAGATACAGTCAAAGGTAAAGCAGAGTCTTTCTCTTTCAACAGAGCAGTGTGTGGGCCAAGGTCAAAAGTGCTTATTCAAGTTACCATCCTACTTCAAAGAAGCTGATGGCTGTGGGGGATTCACAGAGGCAATTTACAGGAAGTTTGAACTCTTCACCAATTTCAGCAATACAAGTATTATTCCTTTAAAAAATAAATTATTTTAAGTAGAATTACCCATGGCACAATGATTTAGTAAAGTAACTCACTCTATCAAAATGCTGATCATAAACTAACTCTAAAAAGACCTAAAGAATGTATTCTCTATAGACACAAGACACATTGTAATGCCTTCCTTTTCTGCACCTGGGTTTTAAAACCAAATAGCCAAGATAATTTCTGTTGGCATAACAGCAGTTCATGAATTATCTTCTCTCCTGTAAAGATGCCACACACAAATTCTAAGAGGTAGAATTAATATAATAGCATTATAAATTCACGGGGCTTAGCACTTGTGTAGTTTTATTCTCCAAGCCCATGAACAGGACCAATATTTTTGTTTTGTAATTGGAAAAAATATGTTAAAAGCTTTTCATGCCATATAAAGTTTATACATAAGAAATGCTACCTGTCTCATACTATGTACTATGTATATATGCTCATACTATTTATGGCTGGTGTCACCATATTAGGAATGGTTTTCAAACTTTAGAAAAAATCAGTATCACCTGGGGAGCTTTTATAAATTGAGAAATAACTGATATATAACAATGTATAAGTTTAAAATGTAAAATGTGTTGATTTGATACACTTACAGATTGCAAAATGATTACCACTGTAGCAGTAGCTAACATCTCCATCACATCACATAATCATTATTTCTTTTTCTAGTGGAAACACCGAAGATCTGTAAAAAGGAAATAGTAAACATCTACACAGAGTTCTGGGTTGTCAGTGACAAGCAAACAAACAACAACAACAAATATAATTCTGGCTACTTAAAGAAATCATTGGAAGGACGTTGGACAGGCCATGGAATCTGAAGAAAGGCTGCAGGACCAGAGGGAACTGAGCCATGGGGAACTGAGCAGCTGAAAAGATGCCCAGACCATGCCCACAGGGCAGTTCACTAAAAACACAGACTATGAATCATTCGAGATTTAAAGTTTTGGTGAGAACACTAAAGTTGCCATCCTGGCTCTTGTGCCCTGACCACTACAGGCCTTTTCAGACTCCATAGTAAAAATGAGAACTTACTGCCTCCAAGACTTACACAATAGGAGATTTCTCCAAAATAAGAAATTTTGAATGCTGAGCAGCTAATGTACATTAGAGTATGATTAGCTTCACTTTAAAGATGGAATAATTCAGAGAGGCTGTGTAAGTTTAAAGTGTACAATGTACATATAACTTATATACAAGTGGACAGAGTTGTGATTTTACCTTAAATCTTTCTTTCCTCTTTCCACACAACTCTGTCCTTTTATCATTCCCTTGGATTTTGGTGAGTCTCAGGCAACTCTTTAACTGCCTTTATTCTTCCAAACCAACAGATAACAAATTCTCGGCCAGAGAAGATTATTAGAAACTGAAAGCTTGCTCCATTTCCCTGATTATGTGCTGATATGAATCACTTGTTGATTTAAAAAAAAAAAAACTGGTTCTAAGACAAATTAAATATTTAAGAGCCAATGAGACTTGAAAGAGCAGAGAAAATCACCTCCAATTTACAGTAAGAAGGAGCAAACACCATTGCCTCACATCACGTCCCGTACTGCCCTTTGTTGGGGGTTGTACCAAAGCTGGAGAATTGTCACTGATGTTGTCACATTAAACAATGAATGGACATTCCCTTGAGATATAACCATTCAAAATGAAGCTGATAAATTCATGTGGCTTTGCGGAAGTTGACCTCAGGAATACATTAATGAAAATGTGTAACTGGAGCAATGAAGAGATAGTAAAATACCTTAAATCTCAAAATCATTTCATATTTTATGAAGCACTTTCACAAATGTTAATGTCATATCATCCCCGTGTAGACAGGTTTAATCATCTTTTTATAAATAAGAATATTTGGAACTCAGAGTTTAAGTAGTCAATTCAAGAACAATGAGTTTTCAAATCTTGATTTCCTAGTGAAATCCTTGGCATGTTCGAAGACAAAGGGTGTTCTTGTACAAAGCAATGCATGTTACAGTGGTATTACCAGCTGGGCAAAAAAATCTGTCTTCCATCAGTTGAGGGGAGGGGAGGACCAGTGCTAGCCCAGAGGTGGGAACGAGACAGACTGCTGCTTGGAAGTGGGAGGACAGGAGTCTAACAATTATCAGGGACTGAACCCAGAGACTGGGCTGGGTGAGAGGATAAAAAAGGACGGTGCCATTCTCTGAGTACCAGCAAAGATCAGCATTGCTCCTGCATGATGTGAAATTCATACTGAAAGCCATGTCATAGCAGGCAAAGCTACTTTTCCTTAAGAAGTGACATCTACCTCCTGGCAACATTTGCTGCAATGCAGGTGCTTGGGGGTTCAACTTAATGGTAAGAGCACTGGATTCTGTATCTGGAGGGCTAAGTATGAATATCTTGAGAGCCTATCAGAGTGAGTTATAAAGAGAAGGGGAGGAGTGAGCTGTCAGACAACTAGCTTTAGGTCCACAAAGATCCAGGTTCTCCCTCAGTCCTGGAAACCTGTCTGCGGAGCTACTTCATGTGCCTTGAGCCCAGGGTAAAGGCTATAGCACCACTTCTCTGGACAGCACAGTCATTGGAGTCAATTTGTCTCCTCTACAAACAGGGACAACAGTAAAATTTTTGAGACAGTGGGCTGGTCAGGAATTTTACTGATACTGGAATCTAAATCATCCATTTTGCTAGCTTTGTCATTAGAGCTGGGAGCAGTAGCAATGCTCAAAAACTCCCTCAGACCATCCACTTACAGCGATCAGGGAAGCCTGCCCAGGTGTCTGCTAAGATGAATATCAGGGCACAGAATAAACATTTCATGTCACTAATCCTAGGAACAGCCTGCTCTGACTCCACTGACAAGCAGCTGGGCATGCCCTGTGGTGTGCTGGTATCCATGAGCTCCAAGAGTGCTCATCGACCCTCAACTCCACATTTGGTGATACCACTTGGGTAGTTTGAATGGTGGAAGTCTTTACATCATGGAAACAGGCAAATGCCACAAGCCAGAAAGCTGGCTTTAAAACATTTATCAGCACCCACGCCCCCACCCTTTTTTTTTTCTGCCAACAAAAGAAAGCCTTTTGCATATCTTAGAGGAAGAGAGATCTGCAGACATGATTCTCTAATTTCTGTTTACTTAATTTAGTATGGGCATCTGCTGCTTTTGAATTCTTTACTAAGACCACTTATGCTTTATAATTAAGAAAACACATCGTATCACAATATTTGAACCACCCTGAGGTACCCTGAGTAAAAGTAATCCAAGTTTGTGCTTTTAAACTCTGGGCCAGAATATGATATGCTTAGAAATGTGAGTGCATGAGTAAAAGTACCAAACTTGAGTAAAAGTACCAAATTATTGGCTGACTTTCAAAGCGCATGGAGCATGTCTCTTTTGTGCATATTGCATAATGGCTGGCATATAGTTGACTTTCAAATGTTTGCTCATTTGAAGGCAAGAAGAGAGCAATGACAGTGATTTAGTTCACCCATGGACCCTGAATAGAATTGAATCATGGAGGGAAATTGAATAAGCTTTTCTTTGTTCATGATCCACAAAGACAGCAGCATAAAAGTGTGAAAGCCACAGCTTTTGAATATAACCGTAGCCATGTTTACAGTACTGATATTGCACTTCTACAACTTTGACCTGCTCGTCTACCGGACTTCCGTCCCACACTCTCAAAGAGCATCCTACTGGTTTTAGGGAGATATGCAACAAGACTTTTAGCAATTTTTGCTCTAGCTTCCTTGTCAAAATACATCACTGCTGTCCTGCAAGGACCTTCTGTGAGGATGCTCTGTCATCCTGAGCATTCACAGTCTTGGAGCTTTACTATCATCTGCAGAGCAGTTAAAGTAATGGCCTTCTCCCAAATTCTCTGTCCCATTTCCTAAGACAATGTCCCTTGGGCTCCAAATAACATGCCTCTGTCCAGAGATGTTATAACTCACAGCCTCCTCAACTTGGCATTGAACCTCCTCCTAATGGTCCCAAATAGTCTTTCAGATTGGGTAGCGAAGGAGAATTGACTACCCCCATGCTACTCTTTTACTGACCCTGTCATACTAAAAAATTGTGGCCCATATTTTGCAAACAAAGCAAAATTTCTTTGTATGTCACTGAGGCAGATAAAAGGCAGTGGGCAGGAAATATAGTGGTATTTTTCCTTGTGTATGGGATCTAAAGCTGACAAGCAAAAGCACTAAGAACATGTGTCTGTTGTGAAACTGGCAGTTAACAGTAAACATGTTTAGGTATTAGATCACAGACTCTAGAGATATAGGCATAGGCTTTAACCAGATGTTTCAATTACTTTGTTTGTCACATAGCTTATAGTCAAAGATTAAGAAAGCATGTTGCTCATGTCCTAGAGGCCTTCCTGTAAAGCAAGTTCTAGGAAAAATGTCTAAAGTATACTTCACTTGAGATAATAGAAAAACAGAGTTAAGTGCAAAACAATGAGAGCTTAAACAATAACAATTATCCCAACATGTTCAGTTCCTGCCTTTTGATTTAAAGATAACGCCACTGACATACAATTATGAAATGTCTTGTAGAATTTTGATTCCTCAACCTGGTTACATCACCTGACCACAGTGACAGAGACATCAAACAAGGTGATGTCAGGAACTAAATCAAGCTAAGGGAAACTGCTGAAGCTTGCATATTAACTAACCAATCAGCTTCACTGATGATCCCTAACCCCTAACCCTCAAGCTTTGCCTTTAAAAACTCTTGATTAAAACCATTGGGGAGTTTGGATTTTGAGCACTATTTTGTCATTTACCTGGCCTGGCACCTTGCCAATAAACTGCTTTAATTTCTCCACTGCAAAACTTGGTGTTCAGTGCTTAGCTCCACTGTATGTAGAATAGGTGGACCCTCTTCTTTTGGTAACAATTAAGATTTTTTTTAAGTAACCAAAAATTCATCTAAAATATCTCAAACAATAAAAAAAAAGTCTCAAATAATAAGACTGTCTCAATTCTTTTGACAAGGACTTCTATGTGTTGTGCTTGTTATTTCTGGATATGACATCTAGAATTGCTGTTGCCATCTTGAACATGAGACAATCTAACCTGAAGTCAAGGCCCAATGGTAGGAAGAAGCTTCTTCTTATGTTATCACTATTTTAAGAATTAAAATAAAAATGTCTTTCCCAGACCCCACTTTCCACTTAAAAGTGGAGTTGTTATGATTGGCTTAAGATAATGAGGATTTCCCTCAAGAGTCTTAGAATAGACTCATCTGATGCACATGGCTGTGTGGAAGAGGTTGAATACTCAAATTAAATGGGATTCTGTTCCAAAGGTGGAAGTGCAGGAGTGGATGCTGGGTGAGCACCCTGCAGGATCTGCTGTGTGGTCAGATTCTATGTTCAGAGTACCAATAGCACCAAGGCCAACCACCTTCCCATAAGGCTACCAAGAGGCATCCAATCAAAGAATCCTCCCTCTCCCCCAGCCCCAAATAATATAAAGGAAAGACTAGGGGAGACAAGAGAGCTTTGGGAGATTGCAAGGTGTATAAGAGAAGCCTTTTCCTTTCTTATTCTAAACTTTGGCAAGCCATTAAAGTGATAGAGTACTTGATGCAGTTGGAGCTTGGAAAAAGGGGAAAAAGGAAGACAGGGTGATGAGAGGGGAAGTGCCAGTGAGGCAGCCTGCTTTTCGACCATCTGGTTTGGAAACAATGCTTTAATCTTGTGTGAGTCTAGTGGACACAGAAGGAGGTAACGAGGCTTAGCTGTCCCACCAGTACTCTACTTCCAAAGGCTGGCAAGAGGTGAGGGGATCCCAGCAACAAGTGGCTGTGGAGTGTGCCCCTGCAGTAGGGGCTGAGGAGTTGTGGAAGGGATTGGTTGGTTTAGGGAGCTGTACAATAGGGAGGCTCCTCAGGACCTCTCTGAGAGTTGAAGCCCTACCACAGCAGGCATCCATAAAGCTAACAGAGAAGGAATGATGAGCAAAGGGGAGGGTGGGGGCTTTCACCTTGCCATGAAAGGTAACCACCCCCCATCCCTCTTTCCTGTGAGTAGCACAAACTTAGAAGAAGGAAGGAAAGGTATAGGCCTTCCAGACTATGCTTCCCTCACCTACTCTAAGACACTTTGGTCAAAATTTTCATCTACATTGTCTAGAAGAAAGTTAAGAGCTTTAAATCATAGAGATATTAATTTTTTAATAAACAGAGGTAAGATTATTTGAATAACAAAAAGTGGCAAAACAACATTATGGAATTTGGAGAAGATGCCTTACACAGCAGAAAAGGGAGCATCAATATAGTGGTGTTGGTGTTATTGGGGGAAATTTTCTTCATTGCACACCAACAAGTTGAGACTCTATGGTAAATATATTCTATTCAGAAGGAAGGTAGGGTGTTGCCCAATTCTAAGCTTCAAAATATCCACGTTCCATTTATCATCCAGCTACAATACCCAGTTAGTTATTAAGTATAAACATAAATGGAACATAGGAGCAGAGCTAGAGGAAAAAATCATTAAAAATATTCAGCTACTGCCAATGAGGAAGAAAGTATTCACTTGGAATACAAAATTGGATCCCTTGCAGAAAATGTTCAACCTGTGAACTTCGGACCCTCTGTTTAGGGCAGAGTGATTGCATAGTATCCTCAACTCCATCTGAAAAGTGGAGTAGAGAGAGTGAGTGAGGCAAGAGATCAAATTGGGGAAGAGAACAGGATCCACAAAAGGACTTATCCAGATAAGAACGATGAGAAGCTTCTGAAGCAGAGCAATAACATGATCAGCTTTGTGTTCAAAAGATGACTGACTGCATCGTGGAAAACAGATTGGAAGAGGATTGGAAGAGAGCAATTAATGGGCTATTACAGTAGTTCTAACAAAAGACAAATGGGGAAGGCTCATGTCCAAGATGGTGACATAGGAGGCTCCTGAACTCACCACCTCCCACAGACACACCAAATCTACAGATACATATGGAACAACTTCCTCAGAAAATTAGAAGAACTACTCTCCACAACTAAGGAAAAAGGGACCACATCAAGACAGGTAGGAGATTCAGAGACACAGTCTCACAAAAAAAAAAAAAAAAACCTACCTGGGCAGGAACAACACACAATAGGAATGATTTCACCAGACAAATGCTTCTTCCAGAGGAGTGAGGCATTGGTGCCCAACATAAGGCAGCTCATGCCCTGGGATCTGCACCAGAGAGATGAGCCTCCAATATGTCTGGCTTAGAAAACCAATGAGGTGCCATTCAAAGGTCCCAAAGTGCTATAGGAAACTGAGATTCCCCTCTTAAAAGCTCAGTGTGGTTTTGTTTTCCCCAAGACCCAGTGAAAAAAAGCAGTTTGAAAAGTACTTAGATTATACATGAAAAAGATTTGTTTGCTAATCTCAAAGCATCAGATTATCAGATGCTCCTGGAGGGGCAGAAGACAGCTGAAATGATCCCCGGAGACAGAGATGCTGGTGGATGCCATTATTGCATTCTCCACCTAACTGGCCAGCACAGGCAGATGAGCTCTGATATGGCACCCCCCTACCCAAACACACACACACACACACACACACACACACACACACACACACACACACACTGCTTTGCTAGGAGAAGCAGGGGTGAGCAGTTGTGGCACTATTTCACTGCCTCACTGAAGCTGGAGAACGGCAGCACTCCCCTGCTTCCTGGCTGGGACAGGCAAATGGGAAGGGTCATGGCATTCTCCTGCACCATAGCTAAAGTCTGCAAGTATGGGTAGTCGCAACACTCCCTTGTCCCCCGGCTGGGGCTAGTGAGTGAGTGGCCGTGGTGTTCTCCCACTCCCAAACTAGAGCCACACGCACATACAAACAAGTCACTATCCTACTGTATTGCTGAAGTCTACAGTCATGGCAGTCAAGACATTCTCCCACTGCCTTTTGGAAGCAGGCAAGAGTGTCCTGCCACTATGCTCTCCAGTTGCCTTGCTAAAGCCAGTGGGCAGGCGCAATCCACACGGAGGATGCCCTTGATCACCTGGCACTCGTAGTCAAGGGAACTGGCACTCCTGGGCTCCACAAGACTGCAACAATCAAAAAGACAGTTCTTAGAAAGCCACAACTCCCAAAGCACTGCACAGACAGCAGATTGAAATATAACCACAGTCTTCTTATGAAAAAGGAGCTATTTACTTAGCATGGAGCTTAAGCCTGAAGGACAGGCTTCAGGTTTCCCACACATCTATAGGCTAAGGAGGTACTCCCAGGGAATGTAAGCAAGAAAACACCATCCTTGCACACCTCCTTGGTCTTACTATGGCTCAAAGAAACTTTCCAGAAAGGAGCTTATATATTTGTCTGGACTGTAATTTTTCCAAGTGTCACCCAGGGATCACCTCCAGATCTCCTGATTTGGAGGCCAACACGTATTACTATTGCAGCCCTAAAGGACAGTATATATTTGTATACTCTAAAAGCTCCTGCCTGAGGGTCTGGCTTCCAATCAGCCTGAAACTAAGTGCTAAATGGGATTCCTCTCCTTGGAACACTGACAGGTCTTGGTACACCATCAACAATGGGGGAATATCAAGAATAAATTCAGCTACCAAGACAATCACAAAGGTTCAAGAGACAACCAAGAGCTAAGGCAAGGGTGAATGAGAAGGCAACCATTTCAAGACAGAAAGAATTGGCTGTTTCTCCTAATACATAGAAACAAACAGAGAGAGTCAAGCAAAATGAGAAAATAGAGAAATATTTTCAAAATGAAAGAACAAGACAAAACCCCAGGAAAAAAACCCTTAATGACACAGAGAAATAACCTTCTTGATAAAGAATTCAAAGTAATAGTCATAATGATGCTCACCAAACTCAAGAGAAAAATAGATGAACACAGTGAGAATTCAACAAAGAGATAGAAAATGTAAGAAAGTACCAAACAGAAATAACAAACTTGAAGAGAACAAAAACGGAACTGAAAAATGTACTAGAGGGGTTCAACCTCAGATTGGATGAAGTAGAAGAATGGATCAGCATCTGGAAGATAAAGCAATGAAACACTCAGAGCTGCAAAAAGAAAGAAAAGAATTAAAAAATAAAAATAAAAATGACTTAAGGGACCTTTGAGAACACATCAAGCAGAACAACATTTGCATCATAGGTGTCCCAGAAGAAAAGAAGAGAGAGAAAAGACAAAAATTTATTTGAAGAAATAATGGTTGAATACTTTTCTGACCTGGGGAAGGAAACAGACATCTAGGCCCAAGAATCCCAGAGAGTTCCAAGTAAGAGGAACCTAAAGAGATCCATGCCAAGACACATTATAATTAAAATATCAATAGTTAAAGACAAAGAGAATCTTGAAAGCAGCAAGAGAAAAACAAATTGCTATATACAAGGAAAACCCCACAAGGCTATCAGCAGATTTCTCAGCAGAAACTTTGCAGGCCAGAAGGAAATGGCATGAAATACTCAAAGAGCTGGGAAAACAAAACAAAATAAACAAAACAAAGCTTCTATCAAGAATACCTGGCAATGTTGTCATTCAGATTTAAAGGAGAGATAAAAGAGTTTGCCAGACAAGCAAAGGCTAAAGGAGTTTATCACTACTAAATCAACCTTATAGGAAATATCAAAAAGATTTCTTTAAGCTGAACAGAAAGGGCACTAATTAATAACAAGATAACATACAGAAGTAAAAATCTCACTGGAAAGGATAAATATGGGAAAGGTAGTGGATCAATCACTTACAAAACTACTAAGAAGGTAAAAAGGCAAAAGCAGTAGAATTAACTAAAACTACAATAATTGGTTAAGGGATACATAAAATAAGAAGATGTAAATGTGACCTTAAAAACATGAAACATGGAGGGGGAACAAAAATGTAATGTTTTTAAATGTTTCAAATTTAAGTTGCTATCAACTTAAAATAGACTATTATAAACATAGGACAATATATGTGAACCACATGGTAACCACAGTGCAAAAATGTATAGTAAATAAACAAAACAAATGAGAAAAGAATCTAAATAGAACACTAAAGATAGTCATCAAACCACAAGAGAAGAAAGAAAAGAAAGGTACAGAGAGGAACTATATTAAATGAAATACGTCAGACAAAGACAAATACTACATGATTTCACCTGTATGTGGAACTAAAAAACAAAACAAAACCCAGACTCATGGATATAGAGAAGAGATTGGTGGTTGCCAGAGGAGAGGGGTGTTGGGGAGTGAACTGGGTAAAGGGAATTAAGAAGTACAAACTTCCAGTTATAAAATAAATAAGTCATAAATTTGTAATGAGTATGGAGAATATACTCATTAACATTGTATTAACTTTATGAGGTGACAGATGGCAACTAGACTTATTGTAGTGATCATTTCATAATGGATACAGATATTGAATAACTATGTTGTACACCTGAAACTATTATAATATTGTATGCCAAATATATCTCAATAAAAAAAGATGGTGGTTTGGAATAGTATGTGGCAATGAGAGTAGAGAAAAGTAGACAAAACCAGATAGTTTAAAAGATACGAGTAGAAGTTCTTGGAGACCAAATAAATATGGGAATTAAGGGAGATGAAAGAATTAAAAATGATTTACTGGTTTCTGAGCAACTTGGTGAATGATACCATTTACTAAGACTGGGAATCCTTGAGGAAGAGCAGATTTTGGAGACATTAAGGTCATTTTAAATATAATTGGTTGGAGTGACCTAAGTGGCCTTTATGAAGAAATGATCAATAGGCTATTGACAGATACCAATATGAGTGGACTTACATCTAAATTTGAAGCAGGGAAAAGACATGTTTGCCTAGGGAGAGAATGCACAGTGAAAAGAGGAGCTTAATGTCTAGTTAGACAAAGAGGAGGTACTGGCAAAGGAATATGAGACCAAGAGGATTACCTGGGGGCACCTGAGGTCTAAGGAGCAGAGTGATAGGCCAGAAACTTTCAAAATGAAATAGGGGTGCTCTTGCTGGAAAATAAAACCCTTGACTTTTATTTATAACTCCCAGGACTTCATACATGGTTATAACATAAAGATATGCTAAGTGAAAAAAGCAGATGGTAAAATAATCTGTACATGATGGAATGTTAGCCAGAGAAACAAGGTGACTATTTTGTTAATTTTCACTGTGCTATGTTTTAACAGGGGTTTCCAACAGCCTTGCTATGGACCAGTACCAGTCTATGGCCTGTTAGGAACCGGGAGGTACAGCAGGAGGTAAGTGGTGGGTGAATGAGCGAAGCTTCATCTATATTGGCAGCTGCTCCCCATCACTGCCTCAGCTCCACCTCAAATTCATCAGGCATGAGGTTCTCAGAGGAGCACTGGTCCCTGGTGCCAAAAAGTTTGGGGACTGCTGCTTTAAAAGACTGGAAAACTTGACCATCACTTTGACATTGATATGTGGTAGTCTTACTGTTCTCAGAAAACTTTCTAATTACAGAAGGTTCACACTCAGCTGCTGCTGAGGCCTAACATGATTACACACCAGAGAACTGATATACAATCTGATTTTGCAACCTCAGGGCCAAGAAGTTGGATTTGGACCAGAATTTGTTGGATTACTTCAGAGTTTTAGGGGGTTTTCTCCCCTCCTTAGTTAACATTTCAGTCTAATCAAAAAATCTCAAAACTTACAATATTAAAAAGGCAATAAACCAAATCAAATAAATAATTCGAATGTTGAAATAATATGCAACTCAGCTCTCTTGTCAGCACTGCAAGATTTTACCTGAGGACCAGCCTTTCCCTTTCTGCAAGCTGTTTTGTAAGTAATACTGCCACCTAGCAGTCGTCTGGCAAATCATGATCCTAATATGTAGAAAAAGAGTTTTAGATAGCCACATTTTAGGTTTGTCTGGGATTCACCATATTTGAATTGAACTTGAACAAAACTTGAAATATGAATTTAACTACCTTCAAAAAATACCTTTTACGCAGGTATGGATCTTGAAACCATTGGCTGGCAAATAACAGACTTGTAAGCAATTCAGTTGAGATGAAAATGATAGCAAAAGGTAAAACACTCCCTTTGTAAAACTTTAGTATATTTGTAACTGATACAAACCTCCACAGGTATCTTCTTAGGAATAGGAGATCAATAGTTTTGTTGCAAGTAGGTAAAAATAAAGTGTGGGTGATCAGTTTCAATTGAACGGCTTTTTGACCAGAGGACCTAAAACACAAAAAACTATATATGTCCAACGGAAACCTAAGTGACATTTTAATTCACTTCAGGAGCTTCCATTGCAAACTAAGCCAAAGTTGCTTCTTAAGAAAGACATATAAGTTCTAAAGATCTACTATACAACACTGTAGCTATAGTCAACAATACTGTATTACACACTTAAAAATTTAAGAGGGTAGATCTCGTGTTAAGTGTTCTTACTACAGTAAAATAAATAAAATAAGAAGACAACAAAAATAATAGATTTTTGTGTATTTACAAAGGTGAAAAATATTTAACATTTATTGAGTATTTTCTGTTTGTCCAAATACTGAGCAAAACATCCGACACTGTTATGTTCCCGATACAACTCTCTAAGAAGCGATTACTGTTGTAAGTCCTATTGACAGAGGAGAAAGTGAGCCTTGGGGAATACAACAAGGCAAGAAAGGGGATAAAAACCCTGATATCAGAACTTGAGCTCTTACCTGCCAGGTTTTAATACTTTCTTGTTGTGCTGACAGGTTTGTGGAAGCAAACAGATGTCAGATTTTCAGCAGGTTAAAACATTTTTTAATGGAATAAAGTAAGTTTCTGTTTTCTAATTGAGTTGATTTGTAAATGGCATGAAAGAAAATGTTCTCAATTTGGTCACAGTGGCATTTGTCTTGTCTCTTATTTTATTACAAACTACTTAAAATTATAAGAATTTTATCCCTGTAATCACATTAAACTTTACCATGGGCCCTCTGTTCAATGCCTATTGGTTAGCTCGATTGATAGATACTTTGACCAGTTATGCCAACTCTCCATTTCGTGACATTTCACTTTTTCATATCTTAAGAGATAATTTTCTTGTGGTTGTTTTAACTGCTCTGCATTTAACTGTCAGCGAGCATGTTTGTCCTGTCCTCTTTCACTAAGGAATCTGTGAGTCATACCCTGAGGAGATAGCTTGTGCCAATATTTCCCTGAAGACAATTTCACTGTACATGTGGCTCATGCTATACTAGACCATTGCTTCCCAGACTTTAAGGTACATTCAAATTACCTAGGAGTCTTGTTGAACTGTAGGGCCTGAGATTCTGCATTTTTACAAGCTCTCAGTTGAAGCTGATTATGCTAGTCCATGGACCACAACTTGAATACTAAGGTACTCAAAACTACTCAGCTTTTCTTGGGTCTGGAGAGAAAATCAGGTTTGATTCCAAAGTCAGGGAAAAAAAACCTCCCCATGATTTTCTCATTTCCCTCAGTTTTTAGAAATGTGATCATAAAATTCAGTTTTGATATAAATCAAGTTATATGTTTTTATGTTTGTAAACAAATGTTTCTATAAAAGCTATTTTAAAAATAAAATGTTTCCATTTGGGCCCTAAATCTGTTGGCTCAAAATATTTTTATTTGTGACTTCAAAGTTTTCAAAATTTATACTCCTGCTGTAAATGAGATCATGGAGTCATACTTGAAACTTCTAGAATCATCTGGCTATCAGAGAGCTGTGCAGCCTCCAATCCCATCTTGGGGCTGGCAGGTATAAGTTCTCTGGTCAGAACAAGCTAAACTGAGAACTCTGGCATTAAAAGGACCAATATCAGATTTTAGAATTATTCTGGAATTAGCTCCTTGACTTGGCAGTCCTATTTTAAAAAGAGCCGATTGTGGAATTTCCTAGATTTATTTAGAGTCCTCTTTCAGGTACCTTTGTCCCTATGTTCTTCTTGTTATGCCAGCACCACTCATTTTTATTCTAATGAGGAGATACATGATATGTATAATAGAGGCAAATGTAAAACTCCTACTCTTGGATGCCTAGATGAAATTGCAAAAGAGTGAAATGGAAGAGACATAGTCAGAAATTGATCATTTTCAAAAGAAACGGAAATTTTGTTCCCTGCCAAATCAATATAAGTGACCGGAATACTGCTATTCATTCTCAGAATGCATTAATGGAGCAATAGTGCCTAGGACAAAAATAGTAACGGCTTCTAGTTTGTATTGGCAAAGCCATACTTGGGGTAGTATGGTGTTCAGATGTGTGTGCATGCCAGAGTGTGTGTGTGCATGTGTGTGTGTCAGAGAGAAAATATGGGAAAGCAGAAGAAACGCCAGTCATGATTTAGGAGAAACAATGAAAAAGATCAACAGGTTTTAAAAAGATAAACCAGGTGTTGGTTTATCTTTTTGAAGATAAGCGATGAAAAAAGATGTTGAGAGAGCTTCAAAACGTGTTTTGGTTAAAAGACATAGGGATATTTACCTCTGAATTGTGTACATGTGGGTTTCAGAGTAGAAGTTAGTAAGATCTGTTGAGAATGGATGGATGGATGGATCGATGGATGAATGGACAGATAAGCTATCTATTGAATTCATTCTATGTGCTAGCCACTGGGAGAACTCCACATATACTATATGATTTTATTCTCTAAACAGTTCTTTAATATTAGTATTATCCTCATGTAAATCCCATTAATGTGAGGCATAGATAAATTAAGTGACCAAGCCGAAGCCATTGGCTATGTAACTCCATAGTTTGTGCTCTTAACCTCTAATTTATAACCCTGTGTGATAGCCACAGAGGTCCACTACTCAGCTGTCCCTTAAAGAAATAACTTGCTGGCCAGCTGTGAGAAGTGTAATTAGTTGACAGCCTGTAGCTGTTAACACCCTCAGGCTCTGCTTCGGGTTCCACCAGACCATAATGCTTGTGAGACGCCCCAGCCAGCAGCTGTGCACGGTGGGAATGGTAGGACTTGGACATTGCTGCCTATTGTGGGGTTCCTCTGATCATCTTTTCAAATCATCTGATCAAACTTTAGGAGTTTCGCATTGAGTTGTCATAGATTGTCAGATGAGCATTGCAATCTGAGGCTCTCCCTGCCCACTCCGGCCTCCTCCCACTTTTATATATCACAGGAGTTATTCTGAAAAACAACAACAGCAACAGCAAACATAAAAGTTCTTTTACTCCATCAACCTATCTCAGTGTCTGCTTCCTGGGAGACCCAACTGACATACCATATCTTCACATATTTGGAGTGCAGTCATATGAAAGAGCATTTAGAATTGTTTTCACATGAGATAAGGGGTTGATTAAGACATGACTGAACTATTAGGGAAGCAGCTTTCACATATACATAAGGAAGAACTTTTTAATAACTAGAATTACCCAAACCATAGAACAGGCTGCCTGAAGACTGACGAGTTCTTTGTGCCTGCAGTTATTCAGGCCAACCAGAGAATTGCCTGTTGTAAGAAGGTTGTATGTCATTACCACAACCCCCAATCCCATTCACACTGGAACACCTAGGATGCTGAACATCCACAATGCTTACTGAATAGCAAAAACCAAATTGTTATGAAAACCACACCAGGAAGACCTTACCTCTGATTTCTCAGTGAATCTGTGGGTCTGGTTTCATACATGCACACTTGTATACTCCCAGAGCAGCCCTGTCATACTCTAGGTCAGACCAGCCATTGTCCACATACTTCTTTTTAATCAAACAACTTCTAACAAGTGAGTCAAGGCTGTGGATTGATTGTCTCACGGGTTATTTGGCCAGATCAAAACCAAACTGCACATATGCTTTGTTAAACAAACTGTAATAAGAGTTCAGCATCTGGTAAAATTCTAATGACACCTTCCATTGACTCCTGAATCTCAAGCTCAATAACTTGCATACCAGAGCCAGCAAGCTTCACTTCCTCAAAGTAATTGCCTTTCTCCCTTCGTCAAGACTCCAGCACACCAGCGAAGAGACACATACTTGCCCCCTTCCAGGATTTCCACGTTGGTCAGATTACATACATAATCATATATTTCACATAGTAAAATAAGAGGGGGGAAAGTCTGGTTGAAAAACAGTAACCTAGTCAGCATAAGGATCTGTATATAAAGAGACAATCATTAGATATGCTAATATTTACTGAGCACCTACCAAAGGCTAGACCCTTTTGCAGGTGGTGGGGGCACAATAATGTGTCTGACTGAGTCTCTAATTTCATGGAGTATATATTCGAATGCCTTTTAGAAAGCCTGTTGACCTTTCACTGAGAGAAGCAATCAAAGCGACAATCATTGATAGTAACCCTAGAGAAATTGCTGTGGAACCTCCAAACTGATGTCTTTTCCTTCCCTCCCCACCCCCAAATTCTTGCAGCATCCCTGCCACCTACAGTCTACACTTTCAGGAAACATTTTATTATACTAATAGTGCTCTGAAGCAAATTCATAAAATTTGCAAGAGGAGTTTTTACAAAAGCAAACTCAGCAGTATTTGGGGGCTTTTAAATCTGATGATACAGCTGACAAAGGCAGTGGGAGGGCACTCACTGGTGTAAATAAATAGAAGTTCCTGCACTGAGAACCCACAGTTTAGACTCAGAACTGAAGTCTGAATTCCACCTTCAGGCAGAATGAAGTTTATCCCAGCATCTCTGCTTCTCATACTGCTGGTCAGCAGCCTCTCTCCAGCGCACGGTGAGAACTTTCACTTATGTTGTCATTGTCCTTTGAACAGAAACGGTCTTCAGCCATTTCAATCTGTTTTGTTCAATTAGAAAATGAGGAGGAGTGGGAATATGACTTAAAATGGAAAAAGCTGCTTACTGCTCCTAAATTTCTAAAAGTAAGGTGTTAAGGATTTAATTCTTGAGGCTGGAAGCATTTATATTGTTATGATTGTTAACCATAGGAGTCCAAAGTCCATGTGACTTATGCTTGGTTTGTCTATTCCTGGCCTTTCTCAGATTCAGCTCTGCTATAACTAATTTTTTCCATGAATCTCTTCTTTGACCTGCCTGTCAGTGCTATCTCTTCCGAGCAAACCCTCTGTAGAGTTTAAAGATTGACCTCAACCAGTCGGTCTCCTGCAGGGAACGGATAATACAATTCTGCATGGTTAGCTCTGGCGTGAACCATTTTTCAGTACAACGGGTACTTAAGTACACGCTTTCTGCAAAGAAGCAGACTTCCAAGTCTAAATAAGAAGGCTACCTTTGTGCAAATAAATATCTAGTGGTAAGTTTTTATACAACTGAAGGAATCAAATGCATGTGCAGCATAATACTTGACTCAAGTTTAGAGGACAAATTTTTTTTCTTAAAATGCAGGAAATATTTTATTTTCAATTGTTGCTTTGCTTCACATGCTATTTTTATTCTTCAGGACCCTCATCTTACCCCTTCCCCATGAAACTTTCCCATTGCTCCTGGCAAAGCCCTTCATCCCATCATGCAGTTTGGACCTTGGGTGAAATATAACATTCTGTATTATTTCAGGTTTTGCTCATTTGGTTCCCCCACTAAATTGTAATCACCTTGAGAGCTGAGTCCCTTATATTTGCAAATACATGTCAAACGCAGTGGTAGGAACTGGGGTTAAAGAAAGTAGAATTCATTAAAATGCATGAGAAGGGTTACTTATAGCATTTGTTTAATACTAATAATTTTTGTTGAATAAAGAGTCTTGAATTTTTATTATTGGCTTTTTGTTTGGTAATGATTTACAAATGAGGTAGAAGACCAACTTATTAAACAAAAACAAAAAATATCTTCCGTGGTATTGATGGGGAATTGCGGAAGGGGGTGGCGAATATAAGAGAAAGAACTGTTACAGCTTTTTATTGCTCCAGGGACTCTGCTGAGTTCTTGTCCTCAGTTTTTATGCACTGAGAGTGAAGATCAGTTGATTTTATACTGTATTAATTATAAGTGAGTTATAAGTCTGCACAGTGTGGTTCTCAAATTTTATTATATAGACAATTATCTGAGTGGCAATATAATTCTACCAAATTTCAGTAGGTATTGTGTTTTTTAAAAGCTTATTTTATTTTTAAGGGTTTGGTAAAACATGTTTGAAAATAATCCAGACAAGTGGAAATACACATACTAAAGGTATATGGATGGAAGAACTGACTTGAAATTTTTAAACCTTTAAATGCACTGTATGAGAGTAGTTAAATTCTAATAACGAATTATATGCCAAAGAGATTAAAATAACTGACTGTGTTTACAGGTGTTCTGGAGGCCTTTAACACCAATTTAAAATGTAAATGCACTGGAACGACCTCCTCCTGGTCAGTGCTCAAGGCACGCAGCAAAGTTGTAAAAGTTCACTTTGTGCCCCCTGGCAACGGCTGTCCAAGGCAAGAAATCATGTAAGTTGCAAGAAAAAATATTTGTGATTCCTTTTTCCCAGTGAAAATCAGATCGTATGTTGCCACATAGTATTCTTACTCATGAATTTCAAAGCTATTTACTTTGAGAATTGAGATTCAGCAATGTTTATTAAGTGTTTATTTCGCAGTGGCCCCGAGCTAAGTGCTTTACATGCATCCATTCATTTTATTCCTTCAGTAGCCCCCTTAAGGTATTATTGTTACCATTCCTTTACAGATGCAAAAATTGAGTCTTAGGCAGGACCCCACCCACATTTTCTCCATTCCTAAGCCGCTTCTCTATCTTCCAAATTTGAATTGCCAGCAGAAACAGACACTTTTGTTGCCCAAAGTTAACAAGCCAGAAAATAAATATCTATAACAGTCCTTTGTCTAAAGGTCTATTTTATGGAAATGTCCTTTAGCTTTAGGTTCTATCAACTTTGATCTCATAACTCTGAATAAAGAGTTAAGCTAAGGGTACAGTAGTGGCTGCAAGAAATTTAATAGATAACAAATAGATATTTGTTTTTATTGAAATGGCATGACCCGTTGCCTCTGTGACCATCCCTTTTCTGTACTCCCAGGGAAATCTGTAGATACTTTTATCATAGCATTTTCCATAGCACACCAAATGAGACTACACATTGCATGTAAAGCCTCTGCTACAGTGCCTGGCAAGTAGTTAATGTTCAGTAAATATTAGCTCCAACTATTACAGCATCACTATGTTGAAACAATTAGGTTTCCCCCCCACCTCTTTCACTCCTGCCAGAAGATAAGTTCTTTATAGATAGGGATCACATAGTATTTATTCATCTATTCGCAGTGCTTTATCTCTTACCTGTTATGTAGTAGAGGCTCAACAAATATTGGGTTGTTGCACTGAATATTTTAAATGGAACCTGTTGATCTTTTGCATATCACTGCTTAGAACTTTGATTTCTCTTTCTTGGGTCTATCTTTAATGAACCAAGCAAGCACCCGCAACACCTTGAAGTATTAGGCAAAGATGCCTGACTTTGCTTTCATTAGCAGCTGTTCCTTTGGACTTTAGACTTTTGAAGTGTTTTTAAACAGCTCACTTTCTGTCCAATTTTGATATCAATGCTTTGGGCCTCAGACTAATTGTATTCGACTTGTAAAAACAAAATATGTGATATTGAAATGTGTCCGGAATTTTTAATTAAAAAGGCATTATACTTTAACTAATGTCTTTGCCAATTAAAGTTTTAACTAAACCACAGTAATTGTCCTCAGACTCAAAGATGTGAAGTCTAGCCATGACCTATTTGGGAGCAGTTCTTCTGGCTGAGTAGATAGCTGAGACTCCTTTCTTTTCATTACATTTCCTCTGACTCAAAGCTTTCACTTCTCACCAGGGAAAGTAATGCACCTTAATTTTTTTGCTTTAACTTCAATTTTTTAAAAATTTTTATTATGGTGACATTAACAAAATCCAGTAAGTTTCAGGTGTACAGTTTAACAGTAAGGCATATATATATATCCTGCTCTATTATACATTTATTATGCAATCTTGAAAAGGTTATATATATATATATATATATATATATATATATAGAGAGAGAGAGAGAGAGAGAGAGAGAGAGGGAGAGAGAGACACACACACACACACACATATACATATATACATATATACATATGTATATGTGTGTGTGTGTGTGTGTGTGTGTGTGTGTGTGTGTGTGTATATATATATATATATATATATATATATATATATATATATTGCATTGTGTGTTCACTGCCCAGTTAGTTTTCTCTCTGTCACCACATATTTGACCCCTTTTACCCCACCTACCTCTCCATGTCTGGCACTTGGTAACCATTCAGATTATGACCATAAAACTGTGACTAAAAGTGTGGGTTCTGGAGTAAGATAATCTGCATTTGAATCCTGCTCTATTATACATTTATTATGCAATCTTGAAAAGGTTATTTAAACTCACTAAGATTCAAGTTTCTCATCTGAAGATAAGGAAATAATAGTTCCTCTGAAAAGGATTTTTGTGAGATTGAGATAATTCACGTTACCTGCTGAGCATAATGCCTGGCACGTTGTAACTGTTTTATCAATATCAGTTATTAATTATTATTTCTGCTTTGTTATTGCTTTATTTCTTAGAGCAATGAAAGTTTCGCTGAATGGTGGTTCAACCAAATGCAGATGTCACTCAGAGCATTAAGCTCTGGAACCTCTCCCACATTAAATTTCATTGAATTATTTTCAAATAAAAGGTCCTCAAGAGAGTGTGTCTTATAGTCTATTTTGTTTTCCTGAGCTCCATGGTCAAACACATTAAAAGATATTGTGATATAGTTTTAGAAGTAAGCTAACCTTAGAGTCAGCTATTTGGTCTGTCTCCAACACATATAAAAGTTGTCAACAAAATACTAACCTCTGATTTATGAGATTCTGTCAGCTTCGTATTCAGCTCCACAGGCTCACATATACGGGTCTGTAAATGATGCTTTTTTTATTCCTCAGACCTCATGCTACAAATCACCTACTCGAGATCCAAAACTGCTTACCTCCAATTTTGCTTCATCTGGGAATAATTACATTTATACTCAATTCTTTCACAAAGTGCAGGATTAACTAAAATGTATCACTGCTTTATTTTTGTTTGTTTTCCCCCAGAGTCAAATTGAAGAATAAGTCAATTGTATGCTTGAACCCTAATGCTGAATGGGTACAATCACTTCTGAAAAGATTCTGGCAGTAAGTAAGGCATATGAAGGGTTTCAGATTCTAATTTGAACAGAAGGGTTTCCCTTTCCTGGGCAGTCAAAATGGGGGCCATTTTAAATTTATGAGAAGTTCCTAAGACTGATGCCAATTCTTCACCATTATTACTTATCAGATAGAGTTGGGGTGATTCATTCTAACAGCTTGGTAAACTAAACTGGAAGCCAATATCTACAGTATTCCTTGCTTGATACGTCTAGGGGAAAGCTACAGTTTCTGGTCTTTCACTAAGCATGACTCTCCTTTTTGTTTCACAGAAAGAAAAATTCGGCATTATTTTCACCAGTTCCAACTAAGACAGAGACGGCCTGATGCCAATATTCCCACTAAGGATAGCTGCATTTCCCCTCATTCCTGCTCTGGGTTTATTTTTGTGTCCTGTCGAATCCTTTCCAAGAAAAAGAGCTTCTCCATACAAGCAAGCATGAGAATACATGTAAAAATAACCCTGTAGAGGCTGATAGGGCAAACTTGAACTTTTCTGAATACAGTACCCTACATATGTGGGGTTTGTACTTTTATTCATTTGGGAGGAAAGTTTCTTTGAGGATAGTTACTTGGTTATTAATCATATAAGCTTCTTTTAATAGTAATATACCTATTGTCTAATGCTAACTTTTCCTTAAAAAAATAAGGGAATGAGAATTTAAACCTCAAACCTGAATATTTGGCTTAAATCAAGAAGGGAATGATGGAATGAAATTCCATCATCTTACACCCTAAAAAGAGAAGGCTTCCATAAGAGGCTCCAAAAGCAGCCTGGGAAATCCATAGAACTTCAACCTGACAAGGGAAGAGGGGTCCATATAGTAGACATCTTCCATTCAAAAGCTCACTAGGAAGAGGAATGGGGTTCGTTTTCTACTTTCACAGAGTTCTCTTATAAGATTTATTGTCACAGATAAAAACTAATAACATTCAAAGATCTCTAGACTTAAATTCATAGACTATTCAGTAAAAGCATTTAAAGGATGTATTCTTTTATATATTTGCTTTGACAAACTTTTTTACTTATGTCTTTTGCACGATTTGTTGTTGTTTGTCTCTGGTATCTAATTCTGTAATGCTTCTTATTGATCTAATGCTATTCAATAAACTCAAGCAAACATCTCACTTATGAGTGATTCGTTCTTAACAGATCATTTACTCAATTTAGACATTCTCTGAATCATCATAATGAACAGTAGGATTTTATCATGTTTATTTTCTTTGCATGCCTCTTACCTTTTACAGATAATCGAAATTACATGGCAAAAGGCGAGAGAAATTATTCCTAATATTAACATAGTGGGAAAATGCTTGATTGTGAGAGCCTCTTTCCTTTGATATATACTCATTGGGATTTCCTCCAGAAATTTCCAATCTCTTACTAAAACCCACTTTCACTGTCTCATTATATTGATTCTTAAAGTTTCCAGTGTTTTATTTGACAAAGTTTTGCTTTGAGTGTGACAAATGGAAGTTGCAGATCCATAAACTCTCGTCCCCCTTCCTTCCCTGCTTCCAGCCCAGCTCTCTCACTGCTGAGCTGAGCTCTCCTAGGCTCGTGCCCCTTCCTCCCTCTGCTGCTCTGGGGAGTCTGCTTCCAGCATGCCCAGGTTCCAAGTTATATCTGGCTCCCTCTTTCATTTTTCTCTTTTTATTTAAATAGATTTCTTGAGAGAGAGTAAAAAAGCACCTAAAAAATACATTTTCTGCTGTCTACAATGTTTCTTTATTACACACACACACACACACACACACACACACACACACACACACACTTACACACACACACACACACACACACACACGAAGGGATTATAAAATGTCATCAAAATCCTGCATTCTAGCATCTTTTGGGCTTCAATATTTACAGATAGGAATCATTTCATTTTTTAAATTTAATTTTAGTCTTCTTTGAGAAATGTAGCTAGACAAAAATTCAGCAGCCTTAAATCAGAAATGTTACCATTTCATGAGGTACTACTATTGCCTTGGTTTTACAGATGTAGAAGCTGAGATACACAGGGGTTAAGTAACCTGCTCAGGGCCTTACAGTTAATCAATAGGAAGCCAAATTTTGAGCCCAGGCAGTCAGGCACCAGAATCCATGTCTAACCGCTACACTGTGCTGACTCTATGAATAAATGCACTGGTCTACAGAAAACTTAGTATAACTGAGAAAGAGAGGAAGTCCATAAGTCAAAATGGCAATATTTGAAAGAGAAATTACATCATTTTGTGGTCCTCAAGGACAGAAAAATGTTCGCCACGTGTAGTCTGTCTGAAGAGCACCATCAGCAGCATCTGGAAACTCATTAAAATATATATTCTCAAGCCCTGCCCAGACCTTCTGAATCAGGAAGCTCAGGTGTTGGGCTCAGCAATCTGTGTTAAACAAACTATGGTGTCATAAAAAATATATTTGGTCTTCGTCTCAGGTTCTTGGCATAGAGCTCCAAAAACTCTTGGAATTTCCTGACTAATAGGAGTGTTTTTTGTTATTCACAATAAGCCCCTTTCAACCATACCTGAAGTTTTGCTGGTGAGGTAACTGTTAGCATATCCCTAAATAGCTTCAGGATGGGGCTGGTTACCAGAGGAACCAATCATAATAGGACCTCCATAAAAACCCCTAAACAACAAGGTTTAGAGAGCTTTGGGTTGGTGAACATATTGAGGTGCTAGAAGAATGGTGTACCTGGAGAGGGCATGGAAGGAATGTGCCTCCCATCCCCCATACATTGCCTTATACATCTCTTGCATTTGGCTGTTCCTGAGTTGTATCCTTTACAATAAACCAGTAATAATAAGTAAAGAACTTTCCTGAGCTCTGTGAATTGTTCTAGTGAATTATTAACCCTGAAGGGTAGTGGTCATGGAAACCTCCAAATTCATGGCCAACTGGGCAGAAATGTGGATAGCCTCAGCACTCTATTTGCAGCTGGTGTCTGAAGTAGGGGAAGTCTTGTGGGACTTGTGAAGCCCTTAACTTGTGGGATCTGAACTAACTATAGATAGTGTCAGAATTGAATTGAATTGCTGACCACCCAATAGGTATCAGAGAATTGAAGAACTGGTTGGCGTCAGTAAACACTTGAGAGAAAAAATAAACTTTCACAGATCATCCAAGTGATTATGATACTGCTAAAGTTTGAAAAGCATTGTTCTAAAGTAAAGGCTCCAGCTCTCACAGTACATTTGTCGTCTAAGGGAACTTTCTTTTATAAATATCAGATTAATTATATTATAATTTACATAGAATAAAACTCATCTTTTTAAGTGTTAAGTTCAATAAGTTAGTTCTCACAGTCCCTGTCTCAGTAAGTTTGGGCTGCTGATATCAAAGTCCCATAGACCGAGTGACTTAAAAACAACAGATATTTCTTATGGTGCAAAGGCTTAAAAGTCCAAGATAAGGGTGCCAGCATGACTGAATTCTGGTGAGAGCCCTTCTCCAAGTTGCAGACTGATGACTTCTCCTTGTGTGTGCACAAGAAGGAGAGCAGAGAGGGGCAGTAAGCTCCCTGGTGACCCTTATAAATGCAGTAATCCTGTTCTTGGGGGTTCCACCTTTATGACCTCATCTAATGCTAATTATTTCCCAAAGACCCCACTTCCTAATACCATCACGTCAGAGGATAGGTAGAGTTTTAACATACAAATTGGGGGGAGAGACAAATATTCCGTCCATTACAGCCTTAGCTCCTGTCTTGTTCTTATAATTTTGCCTTTTCCAGAATGTCCTATAAATGAAAGCATACAATGTGTAGGCTTTTATCTTACTACTTTGCATAATGTTTTCAAGATTCATCATATTGTTGAATGTATTGATAATTTATTCTTGTTGTTGACTATTATTCCATTTTATGAATATGTCATAATTTATTTATTCATTCACCAGCTGATGGACATTTGAGTTTTTTCCAGTTTTTGGCTATTATGAATAAAACTGCTGTCAATATTTACATACGAGTCTTTGGGGGGAACATATGATTTTGTTTCTCTCAAGTAGATACGTAGATGTGAGATTGCTGGGTCATATGGTAGATGTATATTTATATGTTTCTATAAAGTTATACCTTTTATATTTAACTTTATATCTGTTTTCCATAGTACCTATATTATTTTGCATTCCTATCAGCAATATATGAGAACTCCAATTGCTTCATGTTCTCACCAGCACTTAGTATTATCAACCTTTTAAACTTTAGAATGTCTTAGTAGATATTGAATCTCTTGTGTTAATTTATATTAACTAAAATGGCTAATGATGTTGAACAGTTTTAATGTGCTTATTTAAGATCTTTACATCTATATTAGAAAGCTACCTTACATGAAAGCCTTTGAGTTATGCCGGCAAAGTTACCAAAAAGAAATTGATCATATATGTATGGGTGTACTTCTGGCAGCTAATCTGTTTTATTGATTTATATGTCTATCCTCATGCTAATGCCACATGGTCTTGATTAGTGTAGCTTAATAATAAGTTTTCAAATTTAGTAGAAGTCTTCTTTGTTCTTTTTCCAAATTGTTTTGGACCTAAATTCTTTGCTTTTTGATGTGAATTTTTGAATCACCTTGTCAATTTCTAACCTCCCCCCCAAAAAAAAATTGGGATTGTGTTGAATCTACAAATTAATTTGGGGAGAACTGGCATCCTGATAATATTGAGTCTTTAAGTCATGAACACAATATATCTCTTTACTATGTATGACTTCTCTAATTTCTCTCAGCAATATTTTGTAATTGCTCACATTCAGATCTTACCCCCTGAGGCCAAAACATGAGCTGTTGCCTTTTAAGGACATCCATCTGTAGCAACAAAACAAGCACATGTGTTCTTTATTTATCACGTATATTATTTGGGAGGTGATCACTTGTGGCGTTGAGCCTAACTTTAATTGGATATTATTGCTTTCTCCATCTTAGAAAAGTAATGAACCATTTAAAACAATTAGATGAGGCACTCTCAAATTCTTCCACCAGCTCTGCAAATCTACCCAAATCTCCTCCAATCCTTATCAATTCCCTTTTGCTACATTAAACCTGATATCCCTCTCCTCATTCCTCTAAGGCCATCCCTCTACCTGTGTTCAAATCTCATCTCCTCTTACTATCTCAGGAGAGACACACTATCAACTCTTCTTTTGTTCCCCTCTATAATCAACCACTTCCTCCCAATTAGTTCCATCTCCATACCATTTAAACATATTCCAGTCTCTCCCATCTCAAAGATAAAACAAACAAAAAAGCCTCTTCCTGGTCCTCTTCTGGTTATTGTCTCCCTCTTATCCTCCAGCACGGCAAAACCTCGAGTTGTCAGTACTCTATGTCATTTCCCCAGGGCTCTCTCATGCTGCAGCAGCCTCTAAATAAGGCTTCTACCCTACCACAGCCCCCAAACAACTATCAATAAGGTCATCAATGATCACTGTAGCAATGTCAGTCAGCTATTTCCACAACAGTGCTATGTAGCTCAATGGCTTACAAAAAAAGATTATTTCCTATCCTTGTGTCTTCCAGTTAGCTGATGGTCAGCTAACAAGGGTGAGTTTGGAGTCAATTCAGGACATTTGTTTTGTCCAGCTCTACTTTACGTGTCTCCCATTTTGAGGCAATCAGATGGTATTACAGGGCATATTCTTCTCATGGTAATGGCAAATCCAGAAGACAGGGAAGCAGAAACACACTATGCTTGTTATGATCTAGTCTTGGAATTATCAACCTTTTACTTTCATTTACATTTTATTGGTCAAACCAAGCCACATGGCCATGCCCAATATTTGTGGGACAGGAAGTTTATTTCATACTAGTAGAACAGCAAAACCATATATCAAAGGGCATGGGTATAGAGAGGAGAAAAGAATTGGGAACAAAAATAAATCAGCCAGTTGCCAAGCACAATAATCAATGTTTCATGTTCATCCTATGGAACTCAATAGTTACTTTACAGGAAAGAGGACTAGTGCACGGTTACAGTCTCTCCCCTTGGCACTCAGAATGGCATACTCCTGGGTTTCCTTCTACTTTTCTGGCCATTCATTCTCAGGCTTTATTTTTAAGCTCACCCTTGTCTCTGTGGCAGAGTGAGAGAAGGTGACTTGTCTTTTACCATTATATACTTTCTCTTGAAGAAATATAAAGCTTTCATTACCATGGAAACACTAATGACTCCCAATTTTTTATCCCCTATTCTCTGAACTCCATTCCATTCTACCCAATAGACTCTGCTATATCTCCACTTTGGATTTTGCAAAGGTACCTCAAACTCAATGTTAAGGACCAAAATTCATTATCCAATTCCAATCTGGTTCAATTCTGGCATCACTTTCCGCGGTGAAAGCTCCACAACTTGTCTAATCGTCCAAGGTGGAAAACTAGGACCCATTTCAAAAAAAATTTTTTTTCACCACTGCCAGCCTTGTATCCAATCCATAATAAAACTTTGTGGGCCCATTTCCCTAAATATCCCCTTAATTTATCCACACTCTTCACCTTTACTGCTACCACCTATGTCAAGATGCCATCAGTTCTTACCTGTCTTAATTAAATAGCTTAAAGTTGTCTGTCTCCCTCATCCTCTCTGATATCCCTCCATAATGCAGCTAACTAAGGCGATCCTTACAAAATGCAAATCAGATGGATGATGTCACTCCAGCTTCATTTCCAAATGCAAGGTTCACTTCCTCAGAAAAGTCTGCCATGTCCATCCAGCCGAGGTCAGATCTTTTTGAGATGTGCTCTCATGTAACTATCCCTTTTCCTTGAGAGCACTTATCTTAGTCACTAGTAATACACTTGTTAGTGTGACCATGTAATAAGTATCTGTCTCCCTGTTGGCTCTAAATTCCATGAAATCAAAAACTACATTTTTGCCCATCGTCAAAATGAAAAGACAACCTACTAAATGAGAAAAGATATTCATCAATGATATACCTGATAAGGGGTTAATATCCAAGATATAGTAAAAACTCATACAACTTAACACCAAAAACACACAAAAAAAATCCAATCAAAAAATGGGCAGAAAACTTGAATAGACATTTCTCCAAAGAGGACACAGAGATGGCCAATAGACATATGAAAAGATGCTCAATGTCACTAATCATCAGAAAAAATGCAAATTAAAACCACAATGAGATATCTCCTCTTCCATAAAGCATCCCAGACATTCAGTAAGCAACTCTTAGGCAACACGAAGAATACTTTGTACAGTGTGTAATTTGTTTGTAATATTTAGAAAAAAATATTATCTGACCACATTACCTTGAACACATGACCAGGAGGAAGTGAAACCTAGCTAGAAGTTTGTGACTGCCATCGTACACCTGAACATGCTGGCAGATTTTAATCAATTGGTGTTTGTCACCGAAATGTAATGTAATTGTATAATATTAAGATCTTCAAGTTAAATTTCACTAAAATTATGTTATGATATTAAAGCACTAGTATAAATTACTGGAAAAAGGAATAATTAATAGTAAATCCATTCTCACCATAAATTTAAGATGACTAATATTCGTTAAATTCTCACATACTGCATAATTTAGTGTCTCACTAGGAAACAGCATGCTGAGCTGGAATTTCAAAGAGAATGAAGTGAAAGAACTATTTCAGAGGTGTGGGTAGAGTTAAGGGAAACAACTAGGAATTTTGAAGCACACAGGGACTGGCAGCCACTCCTATGCCTAAAGGAGAAGGAAAGGAAACGATATATGGAAAGTTGTTTGGAGAGCTGCAGCTTAGAAGCCAGATTGCCTGACAGAAACCATAGACTTTAAGGCATCAGCCACAACCAGAATTGAGTATGAACAAGGAGTAAAGTAAATAATTTTTCTACCTCCATTTCCTTCTACCCTCTAATCTATCCATACTCTACTCTCTCATGGATTGAACTAATCCAGAAAGGATCAGATGAGAAAACTAAGATTCAGAGAGGCTAAGGAATTAGTCCAGAGTCACAGGGCTAATGAATATCAGTTCTGATATTTGAATCCCAGTAGGTGGACTCCAAATATCATAATTTTATTCATTATTTTACATGCCTGATAAAAGCCTGTCTCAATTATAACTCATTATAATGAATGCTAATGAAGCCTACACATGTGTGTTTTTTTGTCATATGTTCTACTTTGAAAAAATTTGCTCACTCCTATGGTAGATAATTGATTCAATTGATTTGCAAGCATTTTTTTTTCCATCTAAATGACAGCCTCTCCATTTCAAATCTGAATATCAAATAAATTAATATCTTATTATATTCTGAAATTTAGTGGGGCTAGAAGCCCCAGGAAAAAAAAACCTTGGCATAGCTCTCTCTCCCTTTTAAGTAGACAATGGGACTAACATTTTTCTCTTTCAAAGGTGGGCAATGAAGAGGTCCACCTCTCTATCAGTGCCTCCTTGCCCTGATTTTTTCTGCTGATCTCTGGATAAGATTCCCAGCAGAGGATCCAGCTCTATCTCTGACACATCCTCTGGTCTGTGGCCCTTCTTATTTCTCATCCATTGGTGAACAACAGCCCTCTCCATCAATACAGAGGCCAACCTGAGACTCTCTGGGAGCATTCTAATAACCTCACAATGATCTGCCTCTTCTAAAGAGATTCTTCAGCACCTTCTGGTGGCTGGTCCAAGAAATAACATCGTCAAACTGAAAACTGGGGCAATGAGAGAAATGGCATTAACACTGGGCACAAATTCCCTGATTCCTTCTCCATTCAGAATGAGACCCCTAAGAGTGTCTCCTAGGGATTGTGGACAGGTAAATCCCATGATTCCCTTCTGTCAATGCCCAAATTCAGGACCCTGGGGTCTTACCTCTCAAAGTAAGGTCCCTCAACCCTCAATATCAGCATCATTTGAAATTATATTAGAAATGCAGAATCTGAATCAGAACCTGTGTTTCAGCAAGATTCCCAGATGATTTATATGCAACTAACACTGAGCTCTTTTTTTTTCTTTTCTCCTTGCCTCCTCACTGCAAAAAAACAATATGCATCAAATCATGGGGATGCACCACGATTCTCCCAAGCTAGGTCTGCAACCAGGCTTGGAAAAATAAAAAGATGTGGAAGTCAGAAGACCTTGGATCAAAATGTGGTCCTGCTTATGATTAACTGAAATGTAATTAAATTATGAGTTGAATTATTTTAAATTTTCAGATGAAAATAATATCTACCCCTTAGGGAACTAAGAATAAAAACATTTTAGATCAGCTACATGTAACTTGAGGTCATTTCTGAGATTTATAAATTCCAAGAAGTTGGGATTTATATTTCCATTTCTAATGCTATTTCAGTGGCTTAGGAATGATCACAGTCAACCCTTAAAGCCACAGTCCTCTACTGTCATCCAGTGGTGAATGGTATAATGTAGCAACAAGAAACTCACCAAATATCATAATTCAATAAATCATAGAACTGACCGAGGAAGATGGAGCTGAAAACCAGCATACGATTCATCAAATGGACTCAAAAAGAGAGATGAGAGAAATGGAAGAAATGTGGTTACAAGCCCAATGTCAGTTTAGACATGACAGATTCAAACTTATTGTTCTGAGCAAGAAAATACATCCCAGTTCATTATCAGCTGCCAGGTGCCAAACTAAAGAAATGTGTGCTTGATTTTCTTTCATGCTTTATCTCAAATTAGATGTGAAACAACTGCAGAGAGTTCAGTCAAGCTGAGACCCATTATTCAGTAAGGAAATTAACATTTCTAAAGTGCTTTAACACAAATGACAGGTTAGTTCACTCAGCTTCCTCGCCTGAATAATGGACCCCGATTTGTGTCTTTCCATTTGCCTTATTTGCATGTTCTGCCCTATCCGCCTTCCACCTCCTGAAAGTAAAAATGAGGATAAGCAAAGAAAGGCACCCTGATTCTCACTTTCAATATAGATACTCCAGTTTTAAGATATCTAATATCTATTTTGGGAATTCCACACACATTCCATTTCCATCATGGTCATTGCTCCTAATAGGCAATCATGATGTCCACAAAGACAGAGGACATTTAAAATTTTGTCTGACATAGTTTTGGAAATTTTTAGTGTGTTTTATCATTAATTGCAACGTGTAGACTCTAGAGAGATTCTTGAATGGTGACCTATTGATTACTTAAAGGAGCACACCTGGTGGTATGGTGACCCTCATAGTCGTGTTTGCCTTTAGTTGTGGTGCTGCTGTGTGACAGGCTGGTAGGGTGGTTCCACTTTCTATGACTGCCTGTGTTTCCTGGACACTTTGCTCAGTTCTAAACCCTACTGACTAGAAGGGACCTTGATAATCCCTCTATTTCTCTTTTGTCATAATGAGGAAAATTAGCTCTTTTTTTCCCTAGCAAAAGTTAAAATTCCAAAGAAGATTAAAATTGAGGAAGTCTCCTAACTCTTTTTTGGCCATGTGCTCAATTGTCCATGTGCCCCAGCTTTGCACTGAGTTCCCCAGAGCAGACCTGGAATCTTGGTGTTGGCCTATGACTAATAAGATCAGCCAGTCAAGTTAAAGTGAAAAGTTTGTGTAACTTTGGGAAAACCTTGGCCAAAATCTGAGGTTGGCTTTTGGCAATGATAAGGTCAACATATACTAACAACAAGAATGCTGGTTTGTGTCCTGTAAACTTGGGATAAGCCATAAGATTTTGACATCTAGCATTCCTCCTCATATCTAACTTGTGAAATTGGTGGTGGGTGTGGCATCTTATCAAAGGTAAAGTGACACCTTGGTTGTTGTGCATGCTCTGTACCTGCTTGACTTATAAACACAGTTAAAGAAAGAAAGTCCTATCTTGTATCATCTCAGGTTGTGCACGGAATGTCGGAAGCAATTTTTCTCTTTGCTTTGTTGGTCAGTGTTCCAATACTGGTTAGACAAGAAAAATTTCTAGCAGGATCCCATTTCATCCTGTCCATTTGTGAGACAGAAATACTAAAAGGAAGAGAATTTAAGATAAGTGGAATGTCACTCTCTAGCTCTGTATATGGAAAAATTCTAAGCCTCAGCTTCCTTACTTGTAAATAAGAAATCTGCAAAGGCATCTTCCAGCCCTAAAATGTATACTTCTGCCCTTCCCACATCCTTTCCTCCTCTGGTACTTCCTATCCCAGTGAATTTTGGCACTATTGTCCATTAAAATTAAAATCGAGTGTCATCTTTGACCCTCTCTCCCACTAACTTTCCTCTTTAAATCATTCCTCAAGAGCAATCCACCTCCTTAACATCTCTAGGATCCATCTGCTTTATTTCTACCACTGTGTCTGGCCATGAGAATGAGCTCTCATTATTTGGGGAAGTAATTTCATAAGCCAGGAGGGTTTAGAATTACATTTATAGATGATGGAATAAATCAAACTCATGGATTTATTAAGTAAAAAAAGAATCTGGCCTCTCAGAGAAACATGACTTCAATTTGAATTGTATAACTAATTTAAATCTGTAATTTTAAGCTGTTTATTTAATATCAATTTCAAGCAAGTTAGAGTATTTAAGAAAACTTGATATGCAAAAATTCATAATTTTATGTATTTGATTAACAAGATGTTATTAAGTAGTTGTGAAGACTTGTTGGGTTGTGATTTTGTTTTGCCAAGCATTTGAAATACTTAGAAAAAACTGGAATATATTATATTAAGATATTTATTTTAAAGTTTTTAAAGAAATTTGTTCAACTAAGTTTGTAAATGAGCCTGATTGAGGTGAATTTTGGTTGTTGGACTGGCGTTAAACATTACTGAAGCATCAAATAAAAGTGATTATTAATATTTATATAAATATTAGAATAAAATTCATAGGCTAAATTTGATTAAAATGTACATTTGAAAACTTAACTTTAAAAATGAACAGTAATTTTAAACCCAAGTAACTATTAATAGTCCTTTCTGTACTCAAAATTACCCTCCATATTTTTTCACTGACATTAGTCAAAAGAGTTCCCTTTACCATGGAACTACAATCTATAGCCATGCCACCCTGAACAATTCCAATCCTGTCTGATTTCAGAAGCTAAGCAGGGTTGGGCCTGGTTAGTACTTGGATGGGAGACCACCTAGGAAAACCAGGTGCTATAGATGTAAAAGATAAAAAAAATTTTTTTACAAGGGATTGTAAGCTGACAAGGTCCTTGCAATCTGTGAGGTCAACCAAGGGTTGCCTCACCTAAAAAAAAAAAAATTCTACCATGAAACTGCAAATGTGTAGGGATATAAATTGGAACACCTTAATATGTTTCTTGTCTCTTAAATATTACATGAGTGCAAAGTCAAACCAAGTTCTAATACATACACCAATTTAAATACTTTGACTCTAGCATAACCTTTTGTGATTAATGAAGATAAAGGCCACATGGTATCTCTTAGGATCCTACTGAAATGCTGTACTCGAAATGTATTTCAAAAATAGAGAAAATATCTTAACAACTTGATTTTCTCCAAATTATAATCCAGGCTTTACTAAAAACTTGTTCCTTGCTCTACATAACTAAGGCAGCATCTTGGTCCCTTCTTTTATCTGGCTGGGATTTGTTCTTAGTCAGGTGATATTCCCTAAAACATAGCTGTTAGAGATTCATAAAATCTGTAAATATAAACTAAGTTAACCTATAAGAAGGATGTTTGCCAGGCTCCTCTTTGCTGACACCTGCCTTGTTGTTATCATTATTTACTAACCTATCCAATTAATGTGCCTTGTTGATTTAAACTCTAAATAAGCAGTGAGGACTGAACAAAAAGCTCTTCTACTTTACAGATGTTCTCTTCCTTTGCCTTAAGAAATTTTAGAAGAAATACAGCTTACTGCACTCTGACTCACAGCTGTGAGCAACACTGTGCAGTGGGGAAAGTTTGCAGGGAGAATTCCAGAGCCAAGGCGTCACGGTGCCCTCTAACCACTTGTCAACCTGCATGTGAACAAACCGAGCATGAGTCTACAGATGCAGAAATCCATCACGTGGGTCGTCTCTTGTTCCTTCCCCTCCTCACACAACTGCCCTCAACAGCTGCTTTTATATACCTATGATGCTTTTCCTTTACAGGCAGTAGAAAGTAAAAAGACTCAGGGGGTCATCCTCCTGTGGTTTCTCAACAAGAGCACTCTTGACATTTTTATTCCTGGGGTAAGTGACACCTGCACAGTGGAGATGCTGCTCATCTCTCCCCCAAGCTACTAAATACCACCAGTCACTGGAAATCTGTGAAAGCATTTTTTCTTGTTGCCAACATCCTACCCATAAGGGCAATTCTCCCCACTCCTAAGAACCATTGGACCTCTGTAGAACAGAGTAGACAGGACACCACTATTTTTAACCCCTTGAATTCTGCATAGGGGCCCAGCTCTTTGCCATATCTCTGCTTTAACAAATGAAGCAGCAAAACTAATCTGTGCAGACATTTCCTACCCCATCTTTCTTTTGCCATGAGGCATAGCACCCTGGGGGCAAAAAGAAGCAAGAGCATATGCTGTGATAGAAACTTGAGCAAAAAAGGAGATGTTGGAACATTAGAATTAGAAGGTATTTAGTTGTTATTTAGTCAAATACCCTCACTTTAGAGGTGAAGAAAGTGAGACTGAATCGTTACTTGTCAAATATATCCAAATTATTGCTGTGATAATTAGTAATTATTATATTTACTACTATAATATCTGTCTTAAAATCGTTTAGCCTTATGAAGGCTGTTTTACTTCATGAGTTCACCAGAAGCTGACTCTGATCCAAGGATCTGGGTGAAAGTACTTTATTCTAGAAATGATCCAGATAGCTCCGTGAGGGCTGGGAAAGTGATACAATGCGGAGGCCATGCTGGGCCACCAGATCCACCTTTAGGACGGAAGCGCTTATTTCTCCAGCTGCTCCGTATGTGACTGGCAGCAGCTGAGAGTCTCTGGGAATTGCCTTCACCCAATGTCATGCCTCCTTCCCACAAGAAGTCTGTATCAAAGGACTGGTTGATGCAAGGGTGTTTGTGTCCCACTCCCACCTTCCTAACTTCCATCAAATCTTAATGGTCCTCCTAGCTTCAGAGCTTCCTGTGGGGTCACTGATGCCTCTTCTGTGACTGCCTCATATTCATCTTCTCCCTCTACCTAACTCTGCTTGCTTCTCCTTTCCTGCAGAGACCCCACACAGACTAGCAGTGCAATTGTGAAAATTTCTACCTGTCATGAACTGAAATAGATGGCAAACTGGTAAAAAGAAATATCTAGGAAATGTAATGTATCAGGCATTTGAGATTTATGGGGAAATCAGTAATTCTAAGAAAAATGGAATTGGATGGCTATTGCTGGAGGCATTAGGTGATTTGAAAAAAAAGGTAATAGAAGGCACAAAATGATTAATCAGCAATTAAAGGCAAGACATGAAAGCCAGAAGGCCTCTTTGGAGCATATTAAGAGATGCTCTACTCTTGCTGGCAAAGAGCAGGAAAATCTGAGGACCCAGTCCAGGACTTAACCATAACAATAGCTGAGTTCCAGAGAAGGTTAAAATCTCAACTTAGCCAGGTCTGCAATAATGAGACCCTAAAAACTGAAACAGGGACTTTGGAGTTGATGCGCTTGAAAATATTAAATCATCAAAATTCACTGGGACCCTGAACCTGCAGAAGTGGACAACACTGTTAGAAGCAGCATATTCCCCCTGGCCTTGCAGGATAACATGTGCCTCCTTTGGTCTCTGCTCACCACTTCTCCTGCCACCAGATCAGTAAGCAGAGCGAGCTCACAACAAAAATGCTGGGCCTTCTAAAGGAGGAAAGGGACTTTACCCCAAAGAGTCTGCAGGACCTTGTTAACATGTGTCAGCGAGATCTGAGAGAGTACATGTAAAAGTACATTCTGAGAGTGCCAAATGAAGGGCTGGTAGGACATGAAGTGAGATAAGGCACGAAGTTTGCAAATATGGGAACATATTTCTTGAGATAAAGGATTCGACACCATGGCAAAGACCCCAAGGCTAACACAGTTCCTAAAATGGTTCTTAATCTGGATCGTCACTTTCTCAAGCTCCTAAATGAAGTAGAACTGCCAAATTTTCTGTGTCAGACAGTGAAAAAATAGGTCACAAGTTTCAGAAAAATGGGCATGCTAGATGGATATACTATAATACAGGAAACCCCATCACACAATCATGTCTGGTGGGAGGGCCTGGAGAATATTCAGTTTACTGAAACAGTAATGGATAATGCTGAGAGGGCCTCTACATCTTTGAGATGCTCTCCTTCTCTGTTGGTCAGGGTACTTCTAGGAGAAGCTATTACAGAACTGGGCTCCTTGATAAAAATGGGGATATAGGTTCCAGAAATCATAGAAGTGAGGTGGCAGCACTTAGCCACCAGAAGCAAGGAGAGCACAGTTATCATAATAAGCATCAAGGACAGAATGGCACTCAGGGGACTGAATCATAGGAGTTGAGGAGATGGTTAAAAAGACATGTCACCTATATGGGCAAGGCAGATGGGCTCCTAGCAAAGGTATCAATCTATATGACCACAAATAAAATCAAGATTAACAGAGGACAAGAAAGTAAACCTAGTCCTGGGGCAAGACTATAAATATAGTATTTATAGAATATTGTAGTCTGTTCCAAGTGAATGCAAACTGTTTTTGGTCTTCCTTTCTGATGGGAATGGAAAAGAAAATATTTACCAGATTAATGACTATATACCATATGGTCTGCTCTATCATAGATACCACACCTGGACCAATGTACAAGCAGTGTAAATATTTGGTTAAGCTTGTAGTAGGCTATTTCCAGGATCCATCTGGCTTATGTATATGCCAGACTGGTGAATTAAATGGAGATATGATGGGGTCATCACTCCTTTATCCTTTAGGTCTTTAAGAGGGGTACTAATATTTGCCATTTTCCCATTATGCAATACAATTTTGATTTATTATGTTGCCTGATTGTTTGGTGTGAGGGTGTCCAATTGATCTATCATGCTGTAATAGCTTTTATCCCACAGACCAAGGATCCAGTGTGGGGATTTTGCCAACTTCCAAATATGTCCATTTAGATTATGCATGAACCTAGTGAACTCAGTGTGAACTGGATCTGGGCCATGACATGATGTTTAGCATGCCTGGGTATCAGAGTCAGCTTACTCCCTGTGTTTGAGGGTTCCAAAAATATGTGGGTATTGGTTTTTTTTCTAGTATACAGTTTCTGTAGTAAATGGCCAGACGTCTGTTTGGAGTCATTGTGGGAGAATCATTTCCATATGCACTTCCAATAATGTTGCAGGTCTTTTCTCCTGGAGACCTGGCCTTCTTGAGCCAATGATTTAGGGGGCCAAAAACAGGTTCAAGTCCAAAAACTGGGCAAGAGATTATAAGTCTTTATTTTGATGTCTGTCATAATATAACCTGACACTCCTCTAGAATTTCCCCTAGCCCTCTATATTAATGACATCATGCTAATATGACTAGATGAGCAACAAGTGGCAAGTATGTTAAAGTCTTTAGTAAGACACATGTGCTCCAGAGAAGGTTAGGACAAAACATATGAAGATTCAGGAGTCAACCCTACTTATGAAATATTTAGGGGTCCAGTGGTCTGGGGCATGCCAGGACTTCCCCTCCAAAGTAAAGGATAGATAATTGTATTGTACACTTCCCATCATGAAGAAGGAAGCATAATGTCCAGTGGGCTTCTAAGGTTTCCGGAGGAAGAATATTCCATATCTGGAAATACTACTCCAACCAATACATAGGGTGAATGAATGGATATTGGCTGAGCATAAATATGTTCAACAACAGGCCCCCATTACAATGCAAGTTGCTTTGCTTCTTGCCCATATTATCCAGCAGATCTTATGGTATTCAAATTATCTGTGATGGAAAGACACCATGTGGAATTTATGGCAAGCCTTAATAGAAGATCATAATGTAGACCTTTAAGGTCCAGGATCAAGACCATGCCATCTGGAGTAGAAAATTATACACTTTTTGAAAAAAGTTTCTGGAATTCTACTGGGCCCCATAAGCAATGAGCAAAAAGTTATGTGACCAGAGCTGTCATTTCGCCAGTTTCTGTCAGACTCGGCATTATAAGGTCAAGCAGGCACCTCAGCAATCATTTGTGAGACAAAAGTGACACATCCAAGATTGCATATGAGCAGAGCTGAGGGGAATAAGGAAGCTACATGATTAGGTGTGCAGGCCCTCTCTTGTCATCCACTGCTATTGCACCAGTAATTGTCCCTCAGCTCATACCTGTAGCCACATTTAGGGAGTTGCAGGGGAAGGAGTGATCCTTTATAAATAGCTTATGGAGAAGGCTAACAGCTGAAGGTTAACAATGTGTGTCAACTCAATATGCCAAAACTGACAGCTGCACCGAAGCTCCATTTGTGGGTGGCCTTGAAAGAGAGGAGTAAGGGGAAATCCTCCCAGTGTCCCAATGAGCAGAGCTTTGAATGGTGCATTTGATCATTCCCTTTTGTGGAAAGAAAAGTGACCAAAGTTGGAATATATATGGACTTCTAGGGACTGAATATGTCCCCCCGTCCCACTAGAATTATTATGTTGAGGCCCTAATTCCCAATGTGGGAGTTAGGGGCACCAACTCCTGTGTTTGATAAAACTGCAAACTAAAGTCAGCCCTCTGCATATGTAGTTTCCCATCCCTATTAAGTTGAAAATAAAGTCGACCCTTGAACAATGTGGGTTTGAACTCTTGAGTACACTTATAAATAAATTAAAATTTTTTTAAATTTAAATTTAAAACAAATTTAAAATCCACATATAAGTGTACCTGTGAAGTTCAAACCTATGATGCTCGAGAGTCAACTGTAGTTGGAGATGGGCCTTGGGAAGTAATAGGAACTAGATTTGGCCATTGTGATGTAAGCCCTGACAGTCGTACTTTTTCTTTTTTGAAATGCAAGTGCCTGACTTAAACCGTGATTGTTGAGGCAACCACTTGAAGGTTGACTATCTTGAATAAACACATTGCCAGTGCATGGGCACATTGTACACACATGCACACACACACACACACACACACACACACACACGATCTCCTCCACCTCTCAGCCCCTACTGAATCTCCTTTGTCTTAGAGATTTAGGTTGACCACTTGAGCCAGTTTGGGTTTCCTCCGCCCTCTTCCCTGAGCTTTAAATTCCAGCTCTTATAAAGTCATCAAAAAAGAGAGCCCCCAAAACCCTAGACCCTGACCATCGACTTCAATAATAGCAAAATCTTAGGCCTATTTGTGCATTCTCTCTCTCTCTTTTTTCTACCTCTGGCGTTGTTATGCAGCCCCAGATGTGCTATATAATTCCGAGGTCCTGTAAGTAATAAATCTTTATATTTTTCAAAGTTTCCTGATGGTTACTACTGAAGGTCATCTGGCAATCATAATTAGAACCATAAAGGCCAGTCCAAGCACAACATTCGTTATCAACAGGTTGAGGCTTGTACACAACAGTCATGAGGGTGGGGCCCTCTTAATGGGATCAATGCCCTTATAAAAAGAGGAAGAGTAGCAAGATCAATCTCCACATCTCCCACTCTCTCATGCACACACCAAGAAAGACCATGTAAAGAAAAGATGCACCTGCAAACAAGGCAGAGGGCACCAAATCTGTTAGCACCTTGCTCTCGGACTTCCCAGCCTCCAAAACTGTGAAAAATAAATGTTTGTTGTTTAAGCCTCCTAATCTATGGTATTATGTTATAGCTGTCCAAACTAAGATATGGGCTCATGGTGACTGGCTTAACTGCTTGGTCAGAGGCTTGAAAGGAGAAAAACTAGAAGAGCAGAAACATGGAGGTCTAGGTTATGAGCATACAGTGTTATAGAAATGGGCACAGAGAGCGAAGATCTCTATATAGCACATCAACACCCGCCAGAGAGCATCTACTACAGAAGAGGCACCAAATAACAATATGAGTAGAGTGATTTAGTCAGATGACATCATGCATGTTCTGCCATTGGCCACCTGAGTGCTGGCACAAAGAGTACATGAGTGAACCAGCCGTGGTGGTAGGGACAGAGATACATGGGACCAATAGCGTGGCCTTCTATTTAACAATGCTGGCCTAATTTTTGCTGCTGCTAAATGAGCATCCTGACAGCATCAGCACCATCCTTTGAGAAGCCACATGATTCCAAGGTAACTACATTTGACCTCTTCCATCCTAGAAGGAGCAGAAATTCATTCTGACTAGAATTAACACATATTCTGGTGAGGAGTCTCATTTTCTGCCCATAGGGCCTTAGCCAGCACCACTAATAAGAGCTCATAAAGTGTTTGCTCCACATAACATTGCATCAGAACAAGGGGCCTCCTTTACAGAAAAGGAGGTATGGCATTGAACACAGGACCTCTGGATCTACTGGTATTGTCTCATACCACACCACCCAGATGCTGCTAGTCTAATACAGTGATGAAAGTACTTTTGAAGGCACAACTGAGGTGGAGCTTAGAGACAATAGACTGAAGCACACTTAAGGGTTCAGTATATACTCTAAATCAATGATCGCTATATGATGTTGTATCCCAAACATGTAGAATATGTGGTTCCAGAAACCAAGGGGAGGAGTAGGTGAAGTGCTATTTATCACTATTCCCAGTGACCCTCTTTGGGATTTTTTAATTCTCATCCTTCCATCTTTAAGTATACTGGTTCCCCAAAAGAAAAATATTTCTACTGAAGGATAAAGTAGGAATTAAGCTTTAAGCTACAGCAACCTCTGGGAAATTTGGACTATTCATTCCAAAAGAAAGAAGACATGAAGAGTCACTATCTTAGCAGATCCTCCAGGGGAAGTCAGGCTTCCTTTACACATTCAAAGAGGCATGTAAGAATATGTTTGGCACCTAAGCAATCACTTAGGCATCTCTTATTAGTCTCCTGCCCAGTTTTGCCTATAAATGAACAAGTGCAGCAGCCACATCTTGAGAAGGGAATGGTGACCAGACTAAGAGCCCACAAGAACGAGATAAACCACCAGGAACCACAGAAGTGCTAGCTGAGGGTGAAGGAAACCCACAGTGAATAGTAGAGGGGAGATCATGGAAATCAGTCATGGCTTTGAGATTAGCACTGGCTATAGGGGTTATAATTCATCCCACTAACTTTCCTCTTATAAGTTTACCTTAGGGAAAAATGCCCACCAGAATCCTAGAAGAGCTGCTCCAGAACTTAAATAAAGTGAATCTGAGCAAGGAGTGGACTGTAGTAGATGCTGGGATGCATTTCCCTGATCCATCTCCATGACTAAAGGATTTAGTCACCAAGATGTTAGAAGTGTTGCTGGATAACCAATCCCTCCACTGTCTTAGCTGTCAGCCCTCTCCAAATATTGCCCACAGCAGAGACCTACCTCCCTAAGTTATTCCCTTTTCCTGGGTACAGACTGAATTTAATAATAACTTGTCAATGCAAGGGTGTTATATCCTGGCCTCTTTGTCCCAACTCAGACAATTCTGAAGAGTCATCCCAGCTTCAGATCTCCGTATGGGGTCAGTTGATGCATTTTAAATAATTACATTACTGTTCGTCTTCTCCCTCAGCCCAAACTTCCCTTCCTTTTACACAGATTAATCCTGAGAGTACTTTCCAGTAAACCTCCTGAACACTAATCTCCTTCTTTGGATCAGCTTCCTGTAGAATCCCAACCTGCAATAAACAGGGAAGGAAGTTATATTGGCAAGCACATTATTGTTATAGACAATTAGGTCTCAGAATCTTGCCTGTGAGGATGAGGGTGTCAGAGTATGTACATACTAATTCCTACCCTTTACTGGCTGAGGGGTCACTCTGGGGTTTTTAGTACCCTGGAACTTTCTTCTTGCTCAGTGTGTGGACTGAGAAATTTCATGCAGCTAGAGAACACTCTCAGGTAGAACATTTCAAGAATCCATTACCCTTTAAAGGGGCTGTCCCCATGGTAGGTGTAGGGGTTACAAGAGGAATACTGATATCATCTGCAACAGAGGTCATGTGGAGGCATGTAATACATTTTCACTGAGGGGGAGAAATGCTAAATTATGTTTGTAAGTGTTAATAGAAATGAATTCAAGATGATTGTTGGAATAAAGCAGTATATGTTGAGAACCTGAGGAGATAAAACAGCTAATGATTCTTTATAATCATATATTTTTTGGTATAGAGCACATGAGACAGCATTGGTGGGGGTGAGAAGGTGAGAAGGCTGTGGAGGAAAGGCACATCGTATTTTACAAATATACGAGCATTTCACTGGCTCCTATCTTGAAAGGGAGATAGAGCTCTCAAGGGAAGGAACTGTCTTGCTCATTTTTGATGTGATAGAATGTCATAGATTTGGGGGCCACCCTGCATCTCCATGCCAGACACCATGATTGATGTGACAAAGAAAAACTGGGCCTCCAATCTCTGCTCTACCACTCTATAGCTGTATGATCTTAGCTATGTTACTGAAACTCTCTAAACTGCCATTCTCTCACTTATAAAATAAAGATAATAATACCTATTTCATGAGGTTGTTGAGAACAGTCATAGTATGCAAAATGCCTGACATACTCTTGGCAGATAGGGGTGCTCAGTAAATGTTCATTATCCTTTCCTCAAAAAATATTTTTAGGGTGAATGAATAAATGGATCTAAACTTACCTGAAAAATTCAATAACATCACATAAATCCAAAAGTTGTCATGAAGGAGTTAATGAAGGATTATATTGTCATGAAGTATTGTAATGAAGGATCATATTGTTAGGAATAAAATTAGTTTCGTGAATTCTGATTTCAGTATAATAGAGAAGGCTTCTACAAAGCTCCAAAATGGACAGAATTTTAATTTCAAACTACAGTATATGTAAATGGAAACTAAGTGATAGCCACAGTGGTGATTGATTAGGTCACTTGGAATCTGTTTATTATTAGTGTCTTTAAAATGCCTTTTTGATCCAAGGCCACTTTACTTGATCTTTTTATGACAGTTTGGGATTTAATAGCATGTTCCATTTCTCCAGAGCTGTTTTTAAACTATTTTTAAATGTCTTATAGCCTGAGTGGGAGAATAAAAACCACTTAGTATTTAATCCCACTAATTTCTCCCCTGTTGAATATAATTCATTTTTCTCATTTATTCCCTGTTTATTTTACCCACTTACTGAGACGTAGTATTGGAAAGAATGAAATAACTTACACAAGGCTACTGAGCGAGAGAGTTTTAGGATTAGTTTTCAAGATTTTCATTCATCTTCCCGAAACTTCAAATCCTCAGTTGTTGGCTCTGCTCCAAATCCCTGAATTTGACATCACCACATGTTTTTTTAGAGAAATTGCAGAATGGCTTTATGCTTTGAAGATTGAAAAAAAAAATATTCTCAACTGAAGGAAGTCCTGAGAAAGTCACATACACACCAAAAGAAACAGAAAGAGTCAATCTGTGGAAGGCTGCCAAAGAAGCAGAGGAGGACAAAGCAAGTAAAGTTTATTTGTGGTGAGCAGAACAAGGGGTGGGATGTGGGCTTTGTAATCTGCTAATTACTATTTCAAATTAATTCTCAGTCAGAAGTGGCCCAAAGCCATCTCAATTTATTTGTAATTGGCAAGTAGCAATAATGATAAAAACAATAATAATGCCTAATATTTCTTGACTTAATACCCAGTGATGTGTTTTGTATTAATACTAAGTATTAATGCTTTGTAATATTATATATTTGTACTAGTACTCAGTAAATTTTTTTATTAAGTATATACTTACTGAATATTAAATACAGTATTAAGTGCCTATAAGTAGTTTACAAGCATTATCTAAATTAATTCCCACTCTTACCCAATCAAGTAAGTTCTTTTATTATACCCATATTACAAGAAATGAGGAAAATAAGGCTGACAGATGTTACGTCAACCGCGGTTCCAGTGGGACAAAAATGATCTCCTTAAAGTGTTTAAATAAAGTGTTTAATGAAGAATCCTTTTGGCATCCTTTATACAATTGTGGGCAGAGCTAAAAGGAACCAACAAGGGAAACACCAAAAGCTGAAGCCATGGAAAAGTGTCCACTGCCAAAATCATGGCAAATGAATGGATGCCAACTCCCTGCCCTCACATCTCCTGTCAGTTCCTCTCAATGGCTGAACCATCCAGATACCAGAGGGAAAGGTAGGCCAGCTGCTGCATTTGGTGGAGGTAAGCCTCTCAGGGCACAGAGCAGAGTGGAGATAGATGGAGAATGGATCTGGAAGGGCAAATGGGAAATAATCTCTGTTATATGACAACATGGCTTGCTCATGGTCACTCAGTGAGAATGACTCAAAAATTCATGCTATGTGACATATCACAGGTCCAAGGGAACTGTGGCATTACTGTTTCCAAAACAGGTTCTAGAAATGAAATAGAATACCTTACCCATCCATAGTCTACCTGTGACAAGTTCAACCTTTATCCTACTGAGCCTGAAGAGAAGAAAAGTAGAGACCAGAGGTGGGTAGAGCTAGCTGACTTCCGGGACTTTCTAGGTGGTAATGAGTAAGGGCTGGCCTTCTTTGTAGGTTATGATCTTAGGGGCTGAAGAAACCTACATAAAACAAAAATAACTCCCTACTTTCTCTTAAGGCAATGATACATCAATATCGGTATACACGACAAAGTTATTGTATTAGTTTTACCACCATCCTAGTTTATACTTTGATCTTTCCTTACACTCTCAACAGAGGTATTTAAGGTAAGAGAAAAATATGATTAGAAAAGGGGTAAATATACTTGGAAAGTGTATTTTGGCAATAATAACAACATTACATTTCAACTAAGACTCATGTAGCTTTTTTAGCTATCAATTTATATATGAACTCAAGAAATTTTTAAAGCTAACCTATGAAGTAGGCAAGGTAGATACTGAAAGCCCAATTTACAGGCGATTCTTAAGTGGCAGAGATAGGGTGAGACCTATAAAATCATTTTTATTGAAATCAATTTCTCTTTATCTTTCTATAACTTCTCAGTATATATAATCTATATACAATCTTTAAGGATATATATATTATATATTAGGAATATACAATATATATTATATATTAGGGATATATATTATGTATACCATATATACACATATAATCATGTATACATATATATGTGTATGTATATGTGTATGTATATAATTCTTACCTGACTACACCAGTCAGGTGAGAATTTTTGTGTGCCAACTCTGATGGAGACAGAAAAGCATTGTGAGAGGAGGACAAATTTTAGAAGAAAATTACTGCAAAAACCACTCATGCCACCTTTTTCACTACAGATTTCTGAGTTTAAGATAGGCCTGAGCAAGGGAGAAACTTTATTTTGGATTAGAGATAAAAAAGAATCAGTTCTGTCTAATACCAACATTTCAACCTCCTAAAAATTAAATTATTTATTAATCCCTGAGAGTAATCAGAAAAACTATGGTGTCTGCCCAAGATTTCATTTAAGTTCTGAGAAGCACAAATAGTAACAAAGAAGAAAATTGCTTTCTGCACATCCCTAAAAAGTTCTGCTCATTCCATAAACACTGAGATCAACGTGAAGGGGTGAGGGTAGTTTAGTGGCAGGGCAGATGGACTGCACTGAGGAATGAGAGGGATCAAGAAAATAGAAATGGTGAGAGTAGAAATGTACTTTTTTTTTTAAGCTTGGTTTTTAAGGTAAGAGAAGAGCTGAGGGTCAGCTGGAGATGGATATGAGATCAATGGAAAAGTTTCTTTTATTAAAGAGAGAATAATGAAAACATGTTTAAATATTGTGGGAATGACCTATGGAGAAGCAAAGGTTGAAGAAAGAGAACATAAAAAACTTAAGATATGGCACACAGTCCTAAAAAGGCAGGAGGAGGGCACAAGGGAAGAGATGGGACTTGAACAGGGATAGAAGGTATCATTCAACAGAAAAAAAGGAGAAAAGAATGGGTAAAAATGGGAGGAGTTGTGTGAATCTGGAAATGTAATATTTTTTCTAGAATAGCAGCAATTTTACTTCAGAAATTAGAAATGATATAATAGGAGAAAATTAAAAATTGACCTATTTTCTTACTGATTTTTTCTTGCACATGAGTCCCCAACAAGTATTTGAAAATTTAATAAATGGATAAACTTCAACATTATTTTTTTATAATAATTGATAATATTTTTAGTAACATTGCTAAAAAGGTTTTAAAAATTCCAAATGATGACTTCCAGTTATCTTTTTGTATCACCTATAAATAAATCATTTACAGCTGCTAAAGTGGAGTTTGGAAGTTCCCCACTCAAATGTAAACAGGACACTCTCTCCAATTCACTTTTTTCTTTTTATTTTTCTTCCTTTTCTTAAAATCTAGTCAGCAGGGTCCAAAACATCTTTCACTTTGAGTGTGAAAATTAAAGGGAAGTGGTGGCTCTGTGGAGTCCCTGTAGATGGATGCTAGCTTGCGTTTTTGGCCTCTGATTGCCACTGTGCAAATAAAATTGCTCACAATCTTTCTGCTTTTTGAATGAAATAAAAATGTCGATATAAAAGATACATAAATTAAATAATAAATTCCCATGTACCCATCACTAGAATCAACAAATCTGAACATTTAGTAATATTTACTTCAAATCTTATTTTTCCTTTTTACTAAAAGGCATAAAACATAACTGATAAAGTTTCCTTGGGTATGGAAATGCCAGTAGAGAGACAGATTGAAGATATAACAGAACAAAAAGATAATCAGTTGGCCAAAGTCTCTAGAAGGTAATTGGTGATTCATGGCAGTTTTAAGGAAAAAATGGTAACATAGCACAGGTAAAGATACAATCCTAAGGTAGAAGGAGAACTCCTCTTGGTTTTAGCAGGAGGAAAGGAGAAAAGGAGGACTGTCAATTCAGAGTTGGTGGCAGGAAATCAAGAGAGTTTTTGTCTCATGGTCTCTTTTTTTCTGTGAGATAGCATCCCATTTAAGCCCATTCATTTGTTGAGAGTAGAGGGGAAGTTCATGTTCTCAGGAACTTGGGGAAAATGGAGATTTCAAACAATCCTTGGCACAGGAGGCAAAATGGGTCTTGATATAATTCTAGCTCAGCAAATTCCTTTCTCTGGGACATTAGTCAAATCTCCTGAATTTCTTCTGTAAAATGATAGAAGTAAGGTAAGTGGTATCTAAGGTCTTTTCAGGTTATGAATCATAAGGTCTACTGTCAAGTTCACACAAACCATTGGAAAAGTTTCTAAAGACTTCTCAGAATTCTCAGATTAGTAGTGCTCCAAGGCTCATGCAGCCTTTACCATGTGATTTTATTTCATGGGCTGGTAGGCTTGGCTGGTTGAAAATTTTCATTGTGTATCTCCTCCTGTTTGAAAAATGTTAAGCCCTGAAATCATCAAAATTACCACTGAAAAGAATTCTTCAATTATTTCATGCTAACATGTACTCAGATTAAGGGGTCATATAGACTACTGCATGAATTGTATTGGCTGATTTTTCATCCTCTACGATTTAAGTGAACAATATTATTTTCTTGATCTATGCCAAAATAGACTTTACTATGACAAGTATTAGCTACTGGGAATATTGTGGCAGCATGAACAATATCACTGTTTTTGTCAGTGTGATAGCATGCAGACTTCTTATACTGCTTAAATGAAGCTCAAAACAGTAAAAATACTTCCAAACTTTATTAGCAGCAGAAACAGTAAAAAAAAAAAAAAAAAAATATATATATATATATATATATATATATATATATATATATATATATATGCACACACACATATACATACGTTTGCTAGTCCTTTTTCTAGCTGCCTTTTGGTTGGTTGAAGTTTGCCCTCTAGTAGATTTCTTAAGAAAGACCCTTGGGAACATTAATTTATGAGTTCTTACATGTCCAAAACTTTGCCTTTATCCTTGAATGGCAGTTTGGCCATAGTCATGAGTTTCCTATCTCTTCCTCTTTTGCATTCTTTCTCACTTTGAAGAAAGATGGCATAACCAATTTTTCACGAGCATAGTTAACATTATTACTTTTAAGGGGTAAAAGATATTTAAATTAACATTCAGTGCAACTATATTATACAGTCTTTGTATTTATGCCTTTGGGAAAAAGTGGTATCTGTTCCCTGAGAACTGGTTTTTAAAACAAGAACAAAATGGTCTTGGATGACAGTTGGCTGGAAAAACACATTTCTAATCAGTTTATTGTTTGAGAAACAAAACAAAATAAGCTACTCTGTGAATCTTACAATTTAACTGCCACATATTTGGTTAGTGCTCAGCGGTAATTATTAACATTCCACTCCTGTTTGCCAGTGAGTATCGATTCTAGTTTCTCTATGAGGAACAAAAGAAATCCCAGAATTCCCTTTTGCCATGAAGAATCTTGCATGACAATATACTATTTTTCTGTATAATTGAGATGATGGCAAAATAACTCTCTAATTGGAACTTTTCCCTTTAAGTTTCAATATGAGCTATATGAGCAGATAGCATTGTTTGTTCAAGATAAAGATCTTTTTAGTGGAAGCTTTGTAAGGGGAGAAAAATGAAAGTCAACATACTACAGTTTGCTCAGGGACATGTAACTTCAAACAAGGTAGTTTTTAATCTTGGGCACACCCTGTCCTGAGAAATGTGTCCTTCCCATTATTAACCTTTCTCATTAGAAATTGAAATATATCCAGTTTTAAGAAAGAAATTGGGTTGAAGGAAGCATGATGGAATTACAGACTCTCAGAGTTGGAACAGATAGCAGAACTCATCTAATCAAATTATCTCTTTCCAGATGAGGAAAAAGTAAATCTAATCTGATTAATAGCCTCACCAAGGTCATATAACTAGTAGATGTAAGAGTAACAGACTAGTGTTTAGCAGAGGGGAGGGAGAAGCAAGGAGGAGGGAGTTAGACGGGATAAAAGAAGTCAAATATGTGGTAACATTAAAGAATTAAAAATATATAAATTAATTTTTTAAAAAGATATATAAAATGAGCAAAAGAAAAAAAAGAGAAAAAAAAGAGTAAAGCCAGGGCCAAAAAATGGCTCATGCTTCCTCAGATAATGTTCTATTGATCGTAATTTTGGAAGAGAAAACAAAGTAGAAGATATACAATTTTATTTATTTATTTATTTACTTACTTATTTAATTTTGTTAGTTAATTATTTAGTCAGTATGTTTGAGAATTTAGTCTCTGAAGTGTCTTAATCATTTTTTTTGCCCACTGGTTACTTACTGATTACAAGAGTCAGCAAGAGAGGAGTTCCAAGAGAGCTTAATTCAAAAAGTAAATATTGGGGAGGGAGTTCATGATGGCAGCATAGATCTTGGGCTCACCTCCTCCCACAGACACAACAAACCTACAACTACATATGGAATAATCCTCACTGAAGGGGACCTGGAAACTAAATAGACAGAGCATCCACAACAAGGGACAGCACCGCATAGAGTAGGAAAGAAAGAAATATGAAAAAAAAAAACACTCCATTCACAGTGTTTCATGGTCAGGAGGGATTTCAAAGGTACAGAACCTTTCCCTGAGGAGTGAGAGATTCAAGCTCTACATCAGATATCTCAACTCTTAGATCTTGCACAGAAAAGGTGAGCCCCCAAAACAACTGGCTTTGAAAGCCAAAGGGGAATACATCCAGAATAATTATGAAACTGCAGAAAAAGAAAAACCTGCTTATAAAGGGCTTATGCACAGACTTAATCCACAAAGAAACCAGCACAAAAGCACCAGATAGACCATAAGTGAAATGGACACATTACTAATCTTTAAGCACCTTCTGGAGAGTCAGGAGGCAGCTGGGACTCTCCCCCAAAACTGAGACACCAGCAGCAGCCATCTTTGTAATCTTGTTCTGTTGAGCTGATGCCAGGACTATTGGGTGCCATTTTGGAATTCTCCCTCCAGCTTGCTACCTCCAGAGGGAGCCCCCATTGAGAGCCCCACCTACTCCTACATTTCATCTAGAACTTGCAGCAGGCTGGATGATAAACCCACAGGCGTTTCTGCCTGTCTGTTAACTCCACCCACCAGCCAACCTGTTGAAATCTCATTCAGACCTCATGGCTGGCTGGGCACTGCCAGCCCTACCCACCAGTGTTTCTGCAGCAGTCACATCCAGGCATCACAGCCAATTGGGCCAATGGCCAGCCCCAAGGCAGCTGCAGCCCCACCATCACAACTATGTGCATGCAGCCCACATAGGAGACAACTCTGGAGCACATGGCTCTGGTGGCCTGATGGGATTGCGCTGGGCCCCACAAGATGTCTCCTACATAAGTCCATTTCTGCAAGAGTGGGAGATGTAGATAATCTACCTAATATGTAGAAACAAACACAGAAAAGTAGGCAAAATGAGGAGACAGAGGAATATGTTCCAAATGAAAAAACAAGACAAAACCTCAGAAAAAAGAACTAAATAAAATAGACAGGCAATCTACACAATAAAGAGTTCAAAGTAATGGTCATAAGATGCTTAATGAACTCAGGAGAAGAATGGATGAACACAGTGAGAACTTCAACAAAGATAGAAAATATAAGAAAGTACCTATCAGAGCCAAATAATATAGTAACTGAGGTAAAAATTACACTAGTGGGAATCAACAGCAGAACAGATAATACAGAAGAACAGAGCTGCAATGTGGGAGACAGACTTGTGGAAATCACCCAAGCTGAACAGCAAAAAGATAAACAATTTTTAAAAGTGAAAATAGGTTAAAGAACTTCTGGAACAACATCAAGCATAATAACATTTGCATTATAGTGGACAGAGAAAGAGGAGAGAGAGACAGAGAGAGAGAGTCAGAAAATTATTTGAAGAAATAATAGCTGAAAACTTACCTCATCTAGGGAAGCAAATAGACATCTAAGTCCAGAAAGCACACACTCATAAGCAAGATGAATCCAAAGAAGTCCACTCCAATATATGTTATAATTAAAATGCCAAAAAAATAAAGATAAAGAGAGAATCTTAAAGGCAGCAAGAGAAAAGCAACTAGTTGCATACAAAGAAAGCCCCATAATACTATAAACTGATTTTTCAGCAGAAACTTTGCAGGCCAGAAGAGATTGGCACAATATATTCAAAGTGCTGAAAGGGAAAAAAAACCACAATCAAAAATACTAGCAGTCAGATGGAAGCATCTTTGCTGAGGGTCACATTGAGCTGCAAGCTGCTTCAAGGGCATCTTTAGGAGTCAGCAACAAGGCAGATGACATCAAGACCAAAACTGAGAATTACCAGACTGTCTCTTTTGACAGCCGCTTCCCCAACCAGAATGAGACCAGACCAGGAACTGTTGGCAGAACTACCTGGACTCCACTGCTGTGAGAAGGTAATGACTGCTAAAGGGGGTGATGTCTAAATGTGCAAATGGTACTGGTATGTGTACAAGTCCCTCTGCCCCATATCCTGGGTTGGCTGCTGGGCAAAAGGCACATTTCCTGGGAAGATCTGAACTGGCTCCACCCCACCTCTCCTCTATCCTCCATCCTTCTCCCAGGAAGGTGAAGGGGAACCTGGGTACATCCTACACTGGGGTCCTGAATCATGTGTTAACTAATAATAAATACTTGTTGGAAAAGTGTTAAAAAAAAAAAAAGAATACTCTACCCAGCAAAGTTATTCAGAATTAAGGAGACATAAAGAATTTCCTAGACATGAAAAAGCTAAAGAAATCATCACCACTAAACTGGCCATACAAGAAATGTTCAAGGGACTTTCTTTAGCTAAAAAAAAAAAAAAAAAAAAAAGCCATAACTAGAAATAAGAAAATATATGAAAGAAAAAAATTCCCTGGTAAAGGCAAACATATAGTAAAACTAGTGGATTAACAATTTATAAACCTAGTATAAAGGTTAAAAGACAAAACTAGTAAAATAATCTGTATCTACAATAATTATTTAAGGAATATACAAAATGAAAAGATGTAAAATATAATATAAAAACATAAAACGTGGATGGAGGGTAAATGTAGTGCTTTTAGAATACATTTGCATTCAAGCAACCACAAAATTGAAATAGACTCCTATGTAATTAGGTCATGAAATATGAACTTCATGGTAACCAAAGAGCAAAATTTGTTTTACACACACACACACACACACACACACACACACACACACACACACGAGAAAGAATCCAAACATAATACTAAAGAAAGCTATTGAATCCCAAGAGAAGAGAGCAAGAGGAGAATAGCTGTAAAAATAAAACTATAAAATAACCATTAAACAATTAATAAAATGGCAATAAGTACATACCTATCAAAAATTACTATGTAAATGGACTAAATTGTCCAATAAAAAGACATAGGCTGAATGAATGGATAAAAAAAAAAACTATCTATATGTTGTTTATAAAAGGCTCATTTCAAACCTAAAGACACACATAGACTAAAATCAAGAATTAAGGATGGAAAAAGATATTTCATACAAATGGAAATGAAAAGAAAATGGGTAACAATACTTATATGAGGCAAAACAGAATTTAAAACAAAGACTAACAGGGGACAAAGAAGGGCATTACATAATGATGGAGGGAAAAATGCAACAAGAAGATGTTAACACTTATAAATATGTATACACCCAACATAAGAGCACCTAAATACATAAAATACTAACAGAAAAAAATTAATAGTATACAAAAATATAATAGTAGGGGACTATAACACCCCATTTACATCAATGGATATATTATCCAGACAGAAAATCAAAAGAAACATTGGCCTTAAATGACACATTAGACCAGATTGACTTAATAGAGATATACAGAACATTCCATTCAAAAAGAGAATATCCTATGATAGATGATTGGATAAAAAAGCTGTGGTACATATATACAATGAAATATTACTCAGCCATAAGAAAAGATGAAATACTGCCATATGCAAAACATGGATGGACATCGAGGTAATCATGCTAAGCGAAATAAGCCAGTCAGAAAAAGTTGAAAATCACATGATATCACTTATATCTGGGAAATAAACCTAAAAACAACAAATGAACAGGACAAACAAACAGAAACTAGAGAGTGGGGGGAGGTAGATGGGGTAGAGGGGGTCACATATGTGGTGACAGAAAGAAATCTAACTATGGGAGGTAAGTGCAGTGTAAATATATATATGACTCGCTGTTAAAGTATACAGTTGAAACTTATTGGATTTCGTTAACCAATGTCACTATAAAATAAATAAATTAAAAAAACAAACAGAATACACATTCGTTTTAAGTGCACATGGAACATTCTCCAGGACAGATCACGTTTGGCCATAAAACAAGCCTCGGGTAAATTTAAGAAGATCGAAATCATACGAAGCATCGTTTCTGACCACATGGTATAAAAACAGAAATTAATTACAAGAAGAAAACTGGAAAAATCGCTAACACATGGAGACTAAACAACACGTCGCTAAACAATCCAAGGGTCAATAAAACAACAAAGAGGAAATAAAAAAATACCTCGAGATAAATGAAAATGGAAACGCAATGTTCCAAAATCTATGGGACGCAGTAAAAGCAATTCTAAAAGGGAAGTTTATAGCAATACAGACCTACTTTAAGAAACAAGAAGCATCCCCAATAAACAATCTAATCTCACAATTAAAGAAGTAGAAAAAAAGAATAAACAAAGCTCAAAGTTCGTAGGAGGAAGGAAATAATAAATATCAGAGCGAAAATAAATGAAATAAAGATTAAGAAAACAATAGAAAAGCTCAATAAAACTAATAAAACTTTAAAAGATAAACAACATTGATAAACTGTTAGCCAGTCTCATAAAAAAAAAAAGATAGAAGGCTCAAATAAAATAGAAATGAAAGAAGTTACAACTGACGTTATAGAAATACATAGAATCATAAGAGATTATTACAATCATACATCAACAAATTGAACAACCTAGAAAAAACAGACTAATTCCTAGAAACACACAGTCTTCCAAGATTGAATCAGTAAGAAATATTAAATCTGAGCAGACTGGTTACTACTAATAAAATTGAATCAGTAATCAAAAAACTCCCTATGAACAATAGTCCTGGGTCAGATGGCTTCACAGGTAAATTCTACTAAACATTTAAAAGAGTTAATACCTATCCTTCTCACTTTTCAAAAAAACATTGAAAAGGAATGAATCTTTCCAAACTCATTCTACGAGGCCAGCATTATACTGATACCAGAACAAGACAAAGACACTTACAAAAGAGAATGAAAGAAATGTACAGGCTGTTACCCCTGAAGAACAGAGATGCAAAAATCTTCAAGCAAATATTAGCAAACCAAATTCAACAATACATTAAAAGGATCACACACCATCATCAAATGGGTATTATTTCTGGGCCCCAAGAATGAGTCAATATTCACATATCAATCAACGTGATATGCTACATTAACAAAACAAAGGATAAAATTATGAATAATCTCAATAGATACAGAAAAAGCATTTGATAAAATTCAACATCCATTTGGGATAAAAATTTTCAATAAAGTGGGAATAGAGGGAATTTACCACAACATAATAAAGGACATATATGACAAATCCATAGCTAATATCATATTTAATGGTGAAAATCTGAAAGTTTTTACTCTAAGATCAGGAAGAAGAAGAGGCTGCTCACTCTCACCATTTTTGTTTAACATAGTATTGGAAGTCTTAGTCACAGTAATCAGAAAATAAATAAATAAATAAATAAATAAATAATAGACATCGAATTTGGAAACATAGAAGTAAAACTGTCCCTATTTGCACATGACATAATACCCTATATATATATATATATATATATATATATATATATATATATGACTTCGCAAAAAATTATTAGAAGTAAAAAATGAAATTAGTAAAGTTGAAGATTACAAAATAAATATACAGAAATCTGTTGCATTTCTACACACTAAGAACAAACTAACAGAAAGAGAAATGAAGAAAACAATCCCATTTACAATTGCATTAGAAAGAATAAAATATCCAGAAATAAATTTAACCAAGGAGGTGAAAGAACTGCACTCTGAAAACTATAAGACATAAATGAAAAAAAATTGAAGATGACACAAATAAGTGAAAAGATATACCATGCTCATAGATTGGAAAAATTAATATTGTTAAAATGTTCATACTACCCAAAGCGATCTATAGATTCAGTACAATCCCTTCTAAATACCAATGGCATTTTTCATAGAACTAGATAAAAATCATTTTAAAATTTGTATGGAAGCACAACAGACCACAAATAGTCAAAGCAATCCTGAGGAAGGAGAACAAAGCTGGAAGGATCATGCTTCCTGATTTCAAGCTATACTACAAAGCTATAATAATCAAAACAATTTGGTACTGGCACAAAAGCAAGCACATAGATCATTGGAACAGAATAGAGAGCCCAGAAAAAAAAACAACCCTGTTTATATGGCCAATTAATCTATGAAAAGGAGTCAAGAATATACAATGGGGAAAAACAGTCTATTCAATAAATGGTGTTGGAAACACTGGGCAGCTACATGCAAAAGAATGAAACTGTGCCGCTTTCTTATACCAGCAAACTTTTGACACTGATCTTAGCAATATTTTTTGGATCTGTCTTCTCAGGCAAGGGCAATAAAATCTAAAATAAACAAACAGGACTAAATCAAACTAACAAGCTTTTGCACAGTGTAGAAAACCATTAAGTAAACAAGAAGGCAACTTATGGAATAGCATATGATATTTGCAAATCACATACCTAATAAGGGGTTAATATCCAAAAATACATAAAGAACTCATACAACTCAAGAGCAAAAAGAACAAACAATCCAATTATAAAATTAGCAGAGGATCTGCATAGACATTTTCCTAAAGAAGACAGATAGCCAACAGGTACAGGAAAAGATGCTCAATATCACTAATCATAAGAAAATGAAAATTAAAACCACAGTAAGATTTCACCTCATTCCTGTCACAATGGTTATTATCAAAAAGACAACTAACAAATGTTGGTGAGGATGTGTAGAAAAGAGAAACTTCATGCATCATTGATGGGAATATAAATTTGTGCAGCCACTATGGAAAACAGTATGGAGGTTCCTCAAAAAAATTAAAAATAGAACTACCATATAATCCAGCAATTCCACTTACAGATATTTATATAAGGAAAACAAAAATACGAATTCAAAAAGATATATGCACCCCTATATTCATCACAGCATTATTTACAATAGATAAGATATGAAAGCAACTGAAGTTTCCATTGATAGATGAATGAATAAGGAAGATGTGGTATGTGTGTATATACACGCATGCATGAGTGTGCGCACGTGTGCACGCATGCACACACACACACACACACTGAAATATTACTCAGCCATAAAAAAAAATGAAATCTTGCTATTTGTAACAACATGAATGAAACTAGAGGGTATTATTCTAAGTGAAATAAGGCAGGGAAAGACAAATACTATATGATTTCATGTGTACATGGAATTTAAAAAACAAAACAAACAAAACAGAAACAGACTCATAGGTACAGAGAACAAACTAATAATTGTGAGAGGGGAGGGGCATGTGAAAAACAGGAGAAAGAAATTAAGAGTTACAAACTTCCAGTTATAAGATAAATAAGTCAAAGAGATATAATGTACAGCATAGGGAATATAGTCAATATTGTAATAAATTTGGTTGCTAGACTTATCATGATGACCATTTAATAAGATATATAAATGTTGAATAGCTATGTTGTACACCTGAAACTAATATAACATTGTATGTCAACTATTCTTCAATAAATTTTAAAAAATTGGAAACAATACTAAATGCACTCATTACTATGAGGTCAAAGAATTATAAAATTGTCTGCATCCCATTTCATAGCTTAGAACTAAGACTAAAAAAGCCAAGCTCCACAGAATATCCTTGTCACAGCCAAAGAAGACCCCAGCCCTCTTAACTACTTACCAGCCGTACCATCTTAGCCAAGTCCCTTAACTTTTCTATACCTCAGTTTCCTAATCTACAAAATGGGCATAATAATAGCACTATCCTCATAAGGTTGTTATGAGGACCAAAAGCATGAATATAAATATAATAGAAAAATTATAATATAATTATTTATATATAGTATACAGTATTATATATATATTCACAGTGTGCTTCTAGTTACTGTATCTGAAAGGTCTTATTCAACATAACTCACTTGGGGAATGAAAGCATAAAAGAGAAGCCTTAAGGTATTACTTAGATGGAATTAGAAAAAAATTTCCCCTATAGTACAGAATTACGCAATCGAGTAAGTCTGACAGCAGAAGTAGGTTAAGGGGGAAAGACTTAAGAAGAGTATGGTTGCAGAGAGATTTGAGGGCATAAACTTTGTTTCCTAAGATTAATCACCTTAGGCACTAATATTTGCAAGTGACACCACTGCCCTTTGTTACAATGCTTGCCAAACTTTAACTGAAACCCATGGGGTGCCAGTTTCCCGAGGGGCAAGCAAGTATGTTGAACAAAATGCAGTCTGAAGTCCCTTTTTGGTCTGAATTCCATGACTTTAAGGGACTTACCTGAGGCTGCATAGTTACTTAGTGGCAGCACCAGGACTGAAACACGTTTTCTGATTCTCATTCCATTTTCACTTCTCCATTCTTGCTCCTATTACACAATTATTTTTTGTTTCTACTGGATCACACTTTTTTTCTTTTTAAATTTAAATTTTATTGAACTAGATAATTACTTTATTCTAATAAAAAAAATCCATGCTTTCAATTTTAGTCATTTATCTCATCAATACTTGAGAGGCAACATGCAGTATGGAAATGAGTTGAGGCAGACCTAGTTCAAATTTTAGTTTTGTTTTTTAAGAGCCATGTGAACTTGGTCTGACTACTTACCTTTGCTGATTCTCAGTTTCTCCATCTAGAAAAGGGAATAAATAATATCCATCTACTTCTCAAATTTGAGGAGGTGTTAAGATAATGTATTTTTAATGGACCTGACACTCTACCTCTTCTCCCTTGTGTTAGCCAAGATTCTCAGTTATAAGTGATAAAAAGTGAGGCACTGTCAGATTGTTCCCACGTGAAGTCAGTTAGAGCTCACACAGAACTAGAACCAAAACCAGAGACAGCTGAGAGCAAGAGCATCTAAAGTGGTTATTAAAAGAGAGAGATGCTTTGGGTAAGTGGTGAACACATAATGCAACGTATATATGATGTATTATTGAATTGTACAGTTGAAACCTATATGATTTTATTAACCAGAGTCACTCCCGATAAATTTAATTTTAAAAAGAAAGAGAGATGCTGTACAAAAAAACAAAAAACAAACAAACAAAAACAGTGAAGTGACAGTTTTTGCATAGGCTAGCCTAAGCAGCCTTAACTACTCCTTCCTTATTTCTTTCAACCTTCAGCATCTGTTTCTTTTAGATTGTGAAGGCATTATGCCCTAAAGTTTGCAGACACCCAACCCACCTTTTCTGCCATCTTTCCCCATTAAAGCATCACCAGCAAATCTGACTCACCTATCTGAGGCAGCTGAGGGCATGTTTGCAGGGAATTGAGAGACAAGAAAACATACTCATAGTTTCCTCCAGTTCCCTCATCTGAATTCGATGGCCTTGGAGATCCCAGCCAAGCATTACTGAGCTCCTACTTATAGAACTTTAGGGCAGGGGTCCCCAGCCCCTGGAAAAATGGGACGCCCAGCAGGAAATGAGCGGCAGCAAGAGAGCTAAGCTTCATCTGTATTTGCGGCCGCTTCCCAGCACTAGCATCACCACCTCAGCTCCACCTCAGATCATCAGGCATTAGATTCTCATAGGAGCCCCAGTCCCTGGTGCCAGAAATGTTGGGAACTGCTGCTCTAGGGGATACATATATTAGTAAAACATAGTCCCTACTCTTAAATTGTTCATCTTACAGAAATAACTACAATGCCAGGCAAAATGTAACAAGAACTGTAACAGCAGGTTTGAGGGAGAAAGGCTTAACTCTTATTGGGTAGACAGGGAAAATCTGCTGTGCTTTGAAGATTAAGTGATGTTTATACTTGCAAATATAAAGGAAAACAACTTTTTTGGTTGAGCAGAGAGCTTGAGCAAAGACGTAGAGATAAGAAAGTATATTGTGTGGAGATAGAGACCAGTGAGTAGAAATGCTTGGAATAGAACGGCAAGTCTCCTAGGTATCTTGTGCATTGTAGGGCCACAATGGTCCCCGTTTGTGCACTTCATAGCACCTATTTCAACTAGTAAGTACATATTTATTTATTTGTTTATTTGCTTCTATTTTCTAATTTAGAGGTTTATAGATTTGTAACATAATTTAAGCATGTTCTTATGGAAATATACATATATAAACTATGTGCTGCCACCATACCAGCCTCTTATCACTCATATTGCTTTTCATTATTAGTAAGGGTTTCTATATTCAGAATCATAGAAGAGGAATATTTCTGTCGTTACCAAACTGTCATTACTAAAATATCAGTTGTATATCACTCTTGCCAATTCTTCCATTTTGATATTAGGAGCTATTATTTTGAGAATATCATTGTTCCTAATGAATCATTTCTCTCTGGCTCCCATTGAGACATCTTACCTGTTTCAGAGCTCCTCCTGATTTTACCCTGTGAAGGGCTGCATTGAGTCTACTCTTACTTTTGTTCATAAATGACAAAAGGAAGTGGTGTTTTTGCTGTGCCTTCCTTAGAAGCAGATATGATTCAATCCAAGACTGTACAAGAGATTCACAAATTTAGCTAAATAGAAGTTTTTCCCAAGTTCTTCTTTTTAAAAATTCAAGAGAAGTTTTTTGGTTGTCCCCAGAGATTATATGCCTAATTTGGTGACTGTACAGTAGTATTGCATTTGAGCTATTCAACCTTGAATTAACCCTCCAAAATTGGCGCCTTTTGTCTCTAAGTCCTTAGCTGTAAATGGGGTCTGTAATGTTGATCTCATAGAAGAATGGTTTAATGACATGGCTGAAAGAGTGGCACAGATAAAGCATTTTGTACTCTGTCACCTGGATTGAATAAATACAGTAAGCACAGTAAAATAGAAAATTATCTATGAGACCACTTACCTTGAAAAAAGTAGAATTATCAACTCAGATACCCAGTATCCATCTGTCATGATACTATTTGGAACTTTTTGTTCTTTGGAAATCAAACCATATCTTCATTGAATAACAAGAGCACATTAGATAAATATGTGATTAATTATGTAGCACATTTTAAACATTTTGTATTGCTTTTAAATATTCAGTTAAAAGTAAAGTCCTTTAAGGAAACTAGTGATTATATCTATTTCTGTGTGGCTTTTTGAAGTTGGGTATAGGTATTAAAGACCTGAAAGTGTCCACATTTAAAAGAGAGAGAGAGAGAGAGAGAAAAGAAGAGAGTGAGTGAGGGGAGGGAGAGAAAGAGTGAGAGAGGGAGAGAATAAGAATAAACAATTATGTTGTCCTGTGGGGAAATTTTTCTATGTTAAGTGAGACAAGATAGTCACAAATTAACAAGAGAGTGTGATTCCTATATTGAGCAGCATACAGCCAAACACTCTGAAAGGGATGAGGATGAAGAATCCATACCAGTAGACATCTTTAGCCAAGAGGATAAGAAGCTACATTCAGAGAGGTGAGCTAAAGTAGAGAAGACAGGCAAGTCAGGACAAGCAGCTGAGGCCAGGCCTGGTAATCCAGACCAGGAAACTCAGAACAAAGAGGTATAAACCCAGACAAAAGGTCTGAGTTACCAGAAGTCAAGAATTAGACAAGGGTCTTGGTTAATAGGAATGGAGTCCCGCCAACTGGATACTAAAATATCTTGCTAACTATAGTCCCAGCTCCCTAGCTTTACTTCAAGCCCTGGACATCTATGAAGTTTTTCTTGGTTAAAGATCACCCCCTACACAAACACTGTGTGTAGTGTTCCAGTAAGTGCCCTTCTTCTTTAACTATGAAATCTGAATTCAAAAATCCTCCTAGTTCCCACTGCCTGCAGCCATAGATCATGGAAACATGATCCAGAATTAAGCAATTGAACACTTTTGCCCAGGACTCTGAATCTGATGAGAGACACAAAGATGAAGGAATCTTAGGGTTTATTTGTGGTAGCTCCAATGGTATCCAGAGATGATGGCAGTGAGTGTTGGCATAATCCTATAGCAGCAGAGGTGGTCTCCTGGCCACAGTCTTCTTGACACAGACTCTGTGTTTCCTACTTCTTGTACTTCTAGAGCTTCTTTTGTTCCTTCCTATCCTCCATCTCTCATTCCCTACTCTTTTGTAGATTCTGCTAGCCACCAAATTCCTTTTAGAAATTCCTTATTGGCATAAGATAGCCAGACCCTGTTTCTACTACTTGCAGCCAAGAACCCATCTGTTATTCCAAAGTCTATTCCAGATCTTAGTGCCACACTGACTTTCCACAGCCAATCAGCCATCAGGTCCTGCAGAATCTGCCTACTCAGATTCTCATACAGATTCTCATACCTGTACCTCTTCTCCCATTTCTATTGCAACTACCACATCACTTCTCACTGAGAAGACTTCAAGATGACAGAAGATGCTGCCTGTCTGATCTTCATACATTCATCTTCCAAACCACAACTAATGAATGCCAGTAAGGTTGGCCTGAATCTCTGAGCAGAGATTATTTTAAAAAAACATAAACTCATTTTAGGTGAGAATGGCAGGACCTTTCTACCAAAGTGAGACTATAAACTTCCCACAGGAGAAAAACTCAGTTTCAGTGTTGGTGCTTTCCATAGCAGTAGCCCATCCAGCCAAACTCTGAACAGCCACTTTCTGAGGACATAGATATCACCATCCTAAGAAGTCACCTCTCTCAAGCACTGTACATTGTTTATCAAGAGCATGGAGGCAATAGAGTCACTTTTCTTTCATTGACTCGTAATGACTGGCCTTTCTAAAATAGCCATATCCGTGTCGCTTCCACGTTTAAGATCTTTTGGCAGCTCCTTCATGTTTTTCAAGATAAAGTCTAAAGTGCTTAGCTCAGCATATGGCCCCACATGGTGGAACTCCTGACTATCATCTCCTATAACTGTCCCTCATCTTACTTCTATTACAGGCATGATACAATTCCTTAGAGAAGTTAGAATATTTTATGAAGCCTATTCCTTCTCACTGGGATTAACTTTCTTTTATTTTCAAATTTTAAAACATATAATTTAGAAAAGCAAAATAGTTCTATAAGACTTATATAAGAAAAGAAGTTTCCAGCTCCCTCCTTCTCACCTCTGCATCTCACTCCCCAAAAACAACCAAAATTTACTATTTTATTACACCTTCCCTTGTTTGGCTTCATATTTCTAAATAATATGCTTATATTGTTAGTTCTTGACTTTTAAGATTTCTATATTATTTATTATTTGTTGACTTCAAACTATATATGATAAGGATTTAGTGTTCTTACACACACACACACATTTCCAGTGTGCTGATCCTCTTAATTAGTTATGACATTTGCTAAGCTCAATATTTAATGGTTATATTATTCTAACTTTAAATTTTAGTCACAGAAGGTCCATGTACATACTCTGATTATAGAATCTGTCCTGTTTTGTTTCCCTGTAGTTACTAAATATCCTTTTAAAATTCCTTTTCTTGATTTTCTATGTACCTATCACTTATTAATCCTCAAACTTCCTAAAAAATATTGCTCTGCATTCAATAATTTTAAACACATCTGATAATCGATTTTACCTTTTTCTTAGATACATCTCTCCTGATCCCTCCAACATCCTGTTTCAATCTAATAGACCGGTTGCTGCACACCTGTCATTCTAGGGTCTTCCTTCACTTTTTCTCATGTTGGATCCACTGGCTACTCCCTCCTTTTGTTAGAGCACACCCTCCATTAGCTTCCTAAAAAGGAATGGAAATTTTTGAGACCTCGAAATCTGAAAATGACTTAATTATACCTTTGTGCTTGATTGATTGTATCAAATTATAGGTTGTAATTATATTCTTTATAAGTTTTTCCTTCCAGCCTCCAGGGTGAGTGTGAACAAATTTGATATGATTCTAATAACTGATCATTTATATATGATCCATTTATTTTTCTCTCTCTGAGAGGTTTAAAGATCTATGTAATTCAGGGTTCAGAAATATCATGATGATATGCCTTGATGCAAGTTTATTTTTTACATCTATTGTGTGGGGTTTAATAGAATGAATAATCTCTCTTCAAGATTTCCTTCATTTTCAAAGAGGATTCTACCTTCTCTGGTCTACCAAATCAGTTACCACTTGTCCATTTTGTTATATACCCCTCTTTTCCTCTCAGTGTCTTTGTTCTTGAGTTTTTGCCTTTTTGATAATTTCTTTAATGTTATTTTAGTGGAATTTGAAAATTTCAATCTCTGTTGGAAGGTGGGCTCCACCAGGACTGGAGGAAAGACAGTGGTTGTCACTGGGGGGCCAGAATGGGCCTGGGTGGCTCCCCTCTCTGACCTGAGCCAGACTTTTCTTGCTCTGTGACTTCTAGAGTAGCCTGAGGCCAGTGCCAGGCAGAATACGACCTTCCATTCCCAGGCTGGGAGAGAGGCAAGGATGTTTGAGCCAAATCAAATATTGACAGCTCTTCTGGAATTTCTACAATATTGGAATTGTGCATTTTGGATAAAGTTGAAATTACAAAAAAGGGGAAGAGGAAGGTGAGAAAAAGGGATCTTGTTCACCCTTGAAATTTATGGGTTCAGCCCCCAAGGCACTATAGCTTTATCCCCCCAGGGTCCACGGTTCCAAATCTTTTCGTTATCATGGCCCCCTTTTGTTGTATACATGTTTTCTTTCTCCCTGAATTTTTTTTTGCTTACCTTTTTTTAAAAAAATAAAAATAAAACCATCCATTTTTCCTTTAACTACTCTCACGCAAAAATAAAAAACAAACAAAAAAACTAGTGTGCTCATTACATTTTTCTTAAGTCAAACCAAGTTGTTACCCACTAATGTTAAGGAGTCAAAACACAAAATATTTATTGAAAATTAATTATATAAAGCCACTCCAAAAATATCATTAGAACAAATCCATTTGTGATTTGTGAGAATTGGTGAAACTCAACAATCAGCATTTCATCTACCTTCAGCTTTCCTGAAATCATACTAAGGATGAAATTATCAGGAGCTGGTTAACGATCATGACATGTGATAATATGATGAATTTTTTGCAATGGCATATTCATCAGCTTCCCCATGTTTTCTCGAAAGTGTTCTCCCTCCTAAGACAAATGTGCTGCCTGTGTACAGAAAGTGCCCAGCTGTCTCCTGTTAACATCAAAATGGTGACAATAAGATAAGCAAAACTCACCCTGACTTACTCCCACATAGGACTCTCAGCAACTTCACTCAAAGTCTCCTGTGAGGCCTGGGGAGGAAATGTCTCAAGCCACCAGGCCAGTAACTTCAAGAGCAGGAACAACTAACTTGTCCTAGGAGAAAAAGTCCTGTGGTTGATTAACATATTTGTGCTCTATTTACCATACTAAACAGGAAGTCCTCTGTTTAGAATATTCCTCACCTACCTATCAGGTTGGACCATATTAAATTACCAATAATCAACCATTTCTAAACTGCAAAAATGGTTATGTCATACAGTTCAACCCAAATAACTTCTACTTGTTCTTCAGGACTTGGCTCAGGTATCCTCTCATCAGGACTCCTTCTCTGGCTTCCCTGATTTAGATATTATCATTCTGCTCCTATTGCATCATGGGCATGCACTATATAGTATCTATTTCCCCTTGATGGTATCTTGAGTTTACCCCTCTTGTCTTTCCCACCAGACTTAAGATAAGGATCTCTGTCTTATTTAACTTAGAGTACCCTGCATGTAACTCAGTGACTGGTAAATAGTAGCATTCAATAAGCATAAGTAAATGAGAGTATAAGAGAGAACAGCTAGATGGGCAGTGGGTATGGGTGTCAAAATCCATAATCTTCTCATCTAAACAAGGTCCAGGTATGGTTGAGGCTCCTTGGGTATGTCTCTTTAAATATAGCTCCTTTTAATACAGTTTCTCTCTATCTGTAAATCTGTGAAACAAAGATAGTTATCTGCTTAATATATGATCAAAATTTGATAGTCATGAAAACATAGGGCAATTGCTATAGATTCTTCTGCTCAAAAAAGGTGAAAATGGGATACACAAAGGAGTTAACTGCCCACAGCAATTCTGAAATCCAACAGGGGGATATTAGAAGTTCCTCTATTAGTTTTCAAAGCCTGGGAATAATTCTCCATGATTCATGGCTCCCCTTTCTGGGCTATTGTTTCACCTTCTGAGTCTTCCTTCCTTTTTCATGAAAGGTAGCACTTGTTTGTAGCTGAATAATTTTCTCAACCTGCTTCTTGACAGTAGAATTTTGGAGGCCCAATGCCTCTTTTCATTTTTTTCCTGTCTCTGTCCTTTTCACTACAAGCTAGCAGTGTTTCTGTTGACATGGTTTTCTCAAACACTTGGTGAGGCTTCTGTGAAACTCATTGGTGTTCACACCATTAGACAAATGCTGAACCTATAAAGCTCTTCTAGATCAGCTCTTCTCTACATGGGGCTCCTGCTGAGAAGACTCAGAGACAACAGTCTTAGGCCCTATTGTTTTAGAAAATCTGTGAGATGTGTCCTTAACCTTTTTAAAGGGCCCTCGTGGACTGAATGATAACCTGATTCTTTTATCTGAGATCTAAACAAAATATTATATAGTCACTTTTTTGGCTTTATCTCTAGATCACATTTTTCTGATAGTACTCAGAAGTCATTTTTGTTTGTTTGTTTCTAGGAAGGACAATTGTCAAAACCCTGAAGTTCTGGCTCCTTTCTATTTAACATAATTTACCCTAAATTCTCTTTTTTTCTTATATTTTATCATAAGCAGCAAGAAAATAGTAGGCAGCACTTTCAACACTTCTTGGAAATCTCCTTAGCTAGATTACCAAATTCCTCTGGCACTTTTTCTGCTTTCCACATAATCGCAGATGACAGTGTTGCTAAAATTTTTGCCAATACACAACAAGGATTTCCCTTTCTCCAGTTTCCAATGAAATGCTCTTCACTTCCTTTTGAGCCCTCACAGGCAGCATCTACAAGGTCCAGATTTCTACCGCCAGTTTGTTCAAGGCAACTTAGACTTCCTTTATTACACTTTGCAATATCTTTCCATTGTCCTCCCACTGCCTGGTCCTAAGCAGCTCCAAAAACTTTTAAGTATTTGTTATGAAGGCACCCCATTTCTAGTGACAAAATATGTTAGCAATTTATTACCGCATAACAAATTATCCCAAACTTGGTGGACTAAAATAGCAAACATTTTGTCACAGTTTCTGTGGATCAGGAATCCAGGTGCAGCTTAGGTGGGTCCTCTTGCTCAGCGTCTTTCACAAGGTTCCAATTAAGGTGTCAGAGGGGCCACAACTGCCTCAAGACTTGAATAGAAAAGAGCCCTCTTCCCAGCTTACTTACACTGTTGTTGGCAGGATTCAGTTCCAGGCAGGTTGAGGGCCTCAGTTCCTCACTGGCTGTTGGACAAGGACACCTAGTTTCTTGCCACATGGGCCTCTCCATAGGACAGCTCAAAGCATGGCAGTTTGATTTATCAAAATGAGCAAGTGAAGAGAGAGAGAGAGAAAGAACACAAGCCAGACAAAAGTCATCATCTTTTATGACCTTCTCTCAGAAGTGACATCCTACCACTTCTTTTATATTATATTAATTATAAGCAAGCTTCTAGGTTCAGCCCACACTAAAGGAAAAGGGACTACAGATGGACACAAATAAAAAAAGACAGAGATCATTGGGACCCATTTTAGAAGCTACTGAACTAGAACTTCATAAAGATGCATGATTGGGCAGTTACTATTTTAAAAGTTAATATTTATTCAAAGCTTATTATGTGTCACTTACTATTCTGTTTTTGCATACACTTATTTGATTCTCTAAACAACTCTATGAAGAAAGTATTATCACCCCTATTTAACACATGAGTAATCTCAGAATTTAAGCTTAAACATTTTAAATTTAAGAATGTAAATGATTTGCCAAGGATTTCCAGCAAGTAAATAGTTAAGCTAGAATTTAAACTCAGCAGTTTGGCTCTAAAGCCTCTTCACCACTACAACCTACACCTTCTTATGAAAAAGAAAGGACACTAAGGAGGAATAATAGATTCGTAGTTGGATCCAGAAGTTGTGGAATACACATTAAGTAAAACATTTTAGAGCAATTCTCTTTCTTCTGAACTTTTCATGCTGTTATAAAAGAGACAGATGATTAATATCTCTATATTAACTTTACATTTCCATAAACATTCTTTTCATGGGAAAAATTATGATTGGAAAGATTTGAGTAACTTGCACTAAGACATTAGACTGTTTGCTGCTTTTTTCATATTATATAATAAATATTTTCCCATCATTAATCATTCTTAACAAATCTGACAGTTAATATCTGTACTTCTTGAGCTTTAATATAGTATTCATATCACCCTGCTTCACTGAGTATGGCACTTTAAAAGCTATTTTTTTTTTAGATCAGAAGGCCACAAAGCCATTCTAAGAGTGCTTGAAACATTTGAATTAAATCCTTTAAAGTTACAGTGTTTTGCTATATGGAATTAGTAATTCTGGAGGAAAAACAATGTTTAAATCACATTGCTAGAACACAATAGAGAGTGTCAGGCAATATGTAAGCTAGAACTCTTCTCTCCCACACTCCTTGAAATTCCCATTGAAACGGAAGACCTATTATAAAATTAGGGGAACATAGCAACAAATATGAAACCATCATCCATATATAGGATTCTTTAAGAAATTTCTGTTAGACATAGTGAAATAAAAATGGATTTTTATAGTACCAATTTCCTTGATAAAATTATTATAAAGTTAAGGGTTTAAGAAAAAAACAAGTACTGGGAAATTTAAAATTACTACTATAATATTTTTAAGATTGATCCATGTTTTGGCAGTAACTTAGTATGTGATCTAGCCAGGAAATCTTGAGTGCTTCTAGGAAATATTGCAAAACTTAATGCCTCTATATTTTTATATTTTTATATATTTTTATAAAAATTGTAATTTGAAATAATACATAACTTTTATTTTTGATCATCACAGATTTTTTTCTTTTCTGTGGCTCACATTTTCTTGTTTATTTTCATGCATAGTAATTTTTATTATATGCTGAATATAATAATACTGCCTAGCAATAAAAGGAACTATTAATAATGATAAAAATCAGAAAAAAACAAATGAAAAATAAAAGCCAAGATATATATATAACCAAATATATTAAACCAATAATTACATTAAATGTAAATAGTCTCTATACTCCAAGTAAAAGGCAGAGATTGACAAATTAGGTTAAAAAACAAGATCAAATTATGCTGTCTATATTAGTTAGCTAAGGCTGCCACAACAAAACACTACAGACTGGATGGCTTAAACAACAGAAATTTATTTTCCCACAGTTCTGGAGAGTAGAAGTCCAAGATCAAGGTGTTTGCAGGTTGATTTCTCCTGAGGCCTCTCTCCTTGGCTTGCAAAAGTATTTCATTCTTTTCACACTCATATCAAAAATATACACGAGTTCTGGTTGCTCCACATCTTTGCCAAATCTTGGCATTGTCAGTGTTGTTAATTTTAGCCATTCTAGTGTGTGAGTAGTGGTATCATATTATAGTTTTCATTTTATTTCCATGATGACTAATGATATCGAATAATTTTCAGTGTGCTTAATGGCTATTCATTATTTTCTCTTTTGAAATGTCTATTCAAATCTTTTGCTCAAATTCTAAGTTTTTTTACTATTGCATTATCAGAGTCCTTTATATATTCTAGACACTAGTCCTTTGCTAGCTATGTTTTGCAATTATTTTTTCTAATTTTGTGGTTCGTCTGTATATCATTTTATAATGATGACCATTGATGAGTTTGTTTTAAATCTTTGATGACATTTAATTTGAATCAACTTCTCTTTTTATAGTTATTGCTTTCTCTGCCAGTATACTCTCAAGTCACAAAGATACTCACCTTTGTTTTTTCCTAAAACTTGATAGTCTTTATGTGTAGGCCTTTGACTTATCTCAGGTTGGATTTTGTGTCAGATATCAGGTAGAAGTCAAAATTCATTTTTTATATGGATTTCCTGAAATTATTTTTTAGAAGCTAAAGAAATCTTTCTTCCATGTATTCTTTCATTTAAAAAGGTACTGTAAGGGAATTGTCAATTTTTTTCTGTCAAACACAGAAAATAATTGTGTTGATTATTTTGTATATTTTATTAATATTTGTATCACTTATGATTAGGTTTGCCTGTGTGTAATAGAGATCAGAAAAACAGTGACTCAAGAGAGCTAGATACTTATTTCTCTCTCATATAAAGAAGTTCAGAAGTAAATAGTCCCAAGCTTATTTAGCACCTTAATGCCCGTCAGGAGCTCAGGCTCCTCTGACTTCTTACTTGCCAAACCTAAGCCGTTGCCCTTATTCTCATAATCCAATGTAGCAATATGGATATCTTGCCAATATGTCCATGTTCCTAGCAACAGGATTGAGGAAGGAAAAAAGGCATTCAAGCACCTTTTAGGTGAATTACCAGAAATCCCACTTATATACGATAGGCCAAAATTAATCATTTCATCACTCTTAGCTACAAATGAGTATTTTAGCTAATTAGCTGATATCAACTAAAAGTTATGGTTTGAGCAGAAGGGGAGAATGAATTTGAGAAGTACTTAGTAGTCTCCTCAATAGTGTACAGCACTTTGACACTTTAGAAAAAGCATCTAACCATTCAAATTTAAACAAAATGAAATAGTCCATAAGCTTTTCTTTCTGAAAAAAAAATATTCACTTTTGTTTTTTCTTAGTTTTCAATTAATTATTTCCACCATGCAATGCCATTTATAACAAAAGGTCATTGTACTTACTTTGGCATCATTTATATCCTTCCTTGGTCTGTTAGAAGAAGCTTTAGAAAAAGTATGACAACTAAGCACCACTGTGTGGAGAGAGGCTATTTACTTAATACACACAAGAAAATGAGGCATCTAAGGTCATTCTTAACCTCAATTTTTCCTAAAACAGGATTTCATGAAGTCTTAGAGGGATTAATACCCTAAAGTACTCCACAGAACTTCATTATAGATATTTCTTATTCCACTTTCCTTTCTTTTGTTTTTGTTTTCTTTTCTTCTAAGATTCTAAAACTATTTTAGGATACCAACTGCTGCTTAAAATTGTCAAAAAGGTCATATACACCAAAAGCACAAGCAACAAAAGCCAAGATAAACAAGTGAGACTATATCAAACTCAAAAACTTCTGCACAGCAAAAGAAATAGTTGACATAATGAAAAAGCAACCTACAGAATGGAAGAAAATATTTTTAAATCATATATCTGATAAAGGGTTAAAATCCAAAATAACTCACAAAAGAGCAAAAATAATCCAATTAAAAAGTAAGCAAAGGAATTGAATAGACATTGTTTCCAAAAAGAAACATACAAATGGCCAACAGGTGCATAAAAAGGTGTTCAGCATCAGTAATCATCAAGGAAATGTAAATGAAAATCACAGCGAGATACCACCTTATACCTGTTAGAATGACTATCATCAAAAACACAAGAGATAACCAGTATTGGCGAGAGTGTGGAGAAAAGAGAACTTTTGTGTAATGTTGGTGGGAAAGTAAATTTGGCATTAACATTGTGGAAAACAGAATGAAAGTTTTTCAAAAAATTAAAAATGGAACTTTCATATTGTACAGCAATACCACTTCTGGGTATATATCTGAAAGAAATGAAAACAGAATCTTGAAGAGATAACTGTACCCCTAAGTTCACTGCAGTATAATTCACAATAACCAAAATATGGAAACTACTCAAATGTCTATTAACAGATGATAATTGGATAAAGATGATTATTGATAGATACAGATATACATATGCACATATATACATATTATATACATATACATATGTATGTAAAATATACAAATATATGGTACTTATATAATGGAATATTATTCGACCATCAAAAAAGGAAATTCTGCCATTTGTGACAACATAAATGAAAGCTGAGGGCATTATGCTGAGTGAAATAAGTCAGACAAAGAAAGACAAACTTATGTAATATTATATATCGATTATATCTCAATAAAGTTGGGAAAAATAAATGCAAACATGAAAATCTAAAACAAGGGGGGGTGTCTTAAAACAACCTGTGGGAAACACAGTAATGCTTACCAAATAATCCATTAGAACTCTCCATGCTTTGCTCCCTGGTCTATTGGCACCCTGTGTGCTCTGTCCCCTTGAAATCAGAGAGAGTCAAGTGATAAAGTTCTGACCAATTGGCTGTGAAGGAAATGAATGTGTGTTCATCCTAGGCTATGGTAGTAAAAGCCCACATGAATTTTCCAGCCTTCTTCCCCTACCTCTGGGTAGCTTCTCTTAATAGGAAGCTTTTTTATTCAGAGAAGAAAACCACAGGATCCAAGCAGCCTAGATATCTGGGAAACTACATGGAAGACAGGTGCCCTGAAGAGCCATCTAGATCTCCCAATGACTTTGCATTAGCAAGAAAAAAATCTTTATCTCTTAAACAACTTATATTTTGCAGTCTTTTGTTATAATAGCATAATCTAGCTTATCCTGACTAGCACACAACCAACAGAGAACACATATGGCTAAAAATAGGGGAATGATAGGTTTGGTATGCTACAAATTATTTGATAAAGTATTACATAGCCATTGGAAAAAAATGTTACAAAAACTATGTAACGACATAAGAATTATTATAATATAATATTAACTGGAAAAAAGCAGAAAATAAAAATATGATTAGAAAGGTAGATGGGAATAAAAGGCAGGGCTTTCCCAGTAAAATTGACAGAATGAACAAAACTGTGATTCAGAGTTCTCCTTAAAATATTTTCCAGAAAACTACCAATGTATCAGAATCTGTATTTATTGAATTGGGTGGAGATGAAGAATGAGGTGGTCCTAAACCCGTATTCAGGCTTATATTGACTATCTGCTAAAGAAGGAGCTTCTAGGAAAGAACCCATTTTAAGGAAAAAGAGAATATCAAGACACAATATTTTTCAATAATAATTATCAGACTTTGGCATGAAGGCGAACTCATATCATAGCATTTGAATTTGTTCTCTGACCTAGGCCCCTTGAACTCCTGTCAACGCTTAAGAGCTGTTTGGCACATACGCCTCTGTGTGCAATGTTAGAAGCATAAGGCCATGCTGCTTTGGAAAGAGGGTAGGAGTGTGACATGGATATAGGAGTCAGAGATTGACCTGGATTCAGTGAAGAGGAGTACTAATCCAGTACAACTTAAAGCTGGGGCGTAACAGAAGGCAGCCAATGTCACAGGCACAGCAATTACACCAGCAAGTCACCTTCTGGGGGTTGGGGGACAAGTGGCAGGGTTTTACATGCTCAGCATGATGCTAACTGTACCTGTGGCTTAGAAGTGTCAGATAATTCAGTAGCAGTGGGAAGCAGCTTTTGAGCAAGGGGCAGCACTCTTAGAGCAGACATCGGTGCTATTGATGGTAGCCTTTAGTTTGGGGGCATTAGCGACCTCAGAGGAAGTTGTGAGAATTATTTATGAGCATATGTGAATGGTATGCTGGGAACTCTCAGAAGAGGTCAGGAGATTTACAATAAGTCGGAGAGACTCTGTAGAAGACAGCAGGAGACCCCACAATGAGTAGAGAGAGCTAAGTCAAGGAACCATTATTTATTACTGTAGTGACCCCCATTTTCTGCCCAGACTGCCCAGCTTAGGACATGTATGTTTCCAAAGAGATGGATGATTTAGCAGAAGAAAAGGTATCAACCTGAAAACAGACAAATGAGAATCAGCACTTCCTAGAGTGTGTCCCTCCAGCACTACCCACAGAAGAGAAACTCTGAATTTGAGGGAGAGAAAGCTATAGACCAAAGAGAAGAGTTTATCAAGCTTACATGAAACCTCCTTCTACTGATATCATTTTGACATCCTAGATGCCCTAATATTTGAAAGATGCTACTCAGGAAAGTAAACATGGACATTTTAATCACTGTAAGCTAATGCACTAGTATGGGGAATGAATGACCAACAATGCAAAGTACATAGTCCCCTTTATAATCATTAAAAAATAGAGAGGCACTCTGGTTATTAAGTCACCTCTTGGTTAGAAAGAATCTGTTCTCAAGAGACCAACTACTCTTGGGTTACACTGATAAGATCATTTGAACCTACAAAGTTAAGGTTTATAACTCCTAAGTAAAGGCACTATAAGAGATCTGATCACAGGTGCTGATTAAATTGCTAAAATCATTGGCACAGTCTCCAACTGCAACAACAATTGTAAAAAGTAGGCTAAAACTGTCAAAATGTAATCCAGTTTTAAATTTCCATAATAAAAATTAAATTAATACATATATGTACACATATATAAGAGAACAAAGGAAAATGAGTAAAAGAAGTATGCTGGAAATTCTCTGTTTGTCCAGATTTAACATTCACCCTTCTCCACTCTGATCAGTGCCCATGGTGGATGACTTCTATGACTACATCAACCCAATTTGTTGTCTATGAACTTTGTTTGTGGTGTCCTTCACAGAAGAGCTGATACAGTAAATTCCATCAACATTTTACCCTAAAGTTTGTGTTTCTAGGCTCTTGTTTTAGAAGACATTTTCATCCCCAAATTACAAAAATATTCTCCTATACATTCAACAGCTCTATGGTTTGATTTCATATTTATAACTTTAATCAATCTAGAGTTCACCTTTATATGGTATAAGACAGGTATCCAACTTTTTCTCTGGATAGTGAGCTACCATCCCCAAATTCATTTGGGAACATTCTATAATTTCCCCACTGATTATGAAGTTACTATTATCACATAACAAAAACCCATATATAACATTTCTGGACTTTACTATCTCTATTATATTTTCTTTTTCCTATATTTTGTTCCATTGGACTCTGTCTTTCACTGTTTTCATGAGTATTGCTTTTAAGTATTCCTAGTATGTGTCACATTTTTCAAAGTTGATTTAGCAATTTTATGTATCTTTATTTTTTCCAAATTTTAGGATAAATTTGTTAAGTTTGCCAAGTAAACCTGGAAGAATTGCACTGAATTTATTAATAGAGAAAATGAAATCCTTTACAATAATACCTTGTCCTGTCCAGGAATATGGAATACCTCTCCATTTATGTCAGTATTCTGGTATGTCATCTACCATGATTTTAAATTGTTCTCTTAAAAGGTCTTATGCATTTCTGGTAGGTTAATTCTTTGATATTTTGTTTTTCTTGCTATTGGTAATAGCAAAAAGAGCAGGAGTGAAGAAAGAAGCAAGCAAGGTTGAGCAGCAAGATAATGGAAAAAATATGTATATAAACAGAGTAGGATAGATATTTTAATGGCTGGAGGAATGTGGACATTTAGATTATTAAAAGAATATTTCAAGAAAAATCATTGGGAAGACTTCTATGTAGTGTACTGTATAACCCCCTCCCCCAACACACACACAAACACACAGTAAAGGTCTATACTAATCCTCAAGGTACCTGGGGTCATATTTGTGTTTTCATTTTCTATGACTCTGTGCTGAGGCTCCCCTATATGTGACTTTGGCTTTTATTTAGAATAAATCCTTTGGGTGCAAATTAGTTTTACTTTGTTCGCATTTCCGATTCATCAAATCTTGAGTATTTCATGTATATCATTTAACACAGCATTTGCCAAAGTGGGTACAGTAATTATAAGTAAAGATAGTTCTATAGTCAAATAAGTTTGGGATTTGTAGGATTGTACAGTTTTAACACGAGTTCCTTGCTGTAGGATTTCTGAGAGCCTTTAATATATGTTACTATAATTCCCCAAGAAGGAGACATAGTATGCCACATTTTTTAAATTTGACCACAGAATCCTTTTTCTCAAGTCATTTCAGGATACTACTATTTTATGGAGCAAATTCTAGAAAATATTCTAATGGATTGCTTACCTTTGTTTGAGTTAGAATGTAGACTTAGCAGATATGGTCAAGGGCACATTTTTGCAGTTATTATGAAATATCAATCTTACAAGATATATTCTTCATCATATTACAATCTAACAATTACTTTAACCATGAAAGTGTTATCTGTCATTTCCGTCAATATATATGATCATATTCAGTTAAGTAATTTATTTCAAAACCTCTTGTATCGTTCTCTCTTTGTGGCACCTCATGTGGTTAGTCTTGTTTTCCTGAGTATAAGATCCATAAAAGTAAGAATCGTGTCTATACTTTAACTAAATCATGCATAGTACTTGGTGCAGTGCTGAATGTAAGATCAAGATTCAATAAGTACACCTTGATTGTAAAAAATGAAACTTAAAAATGCAGCAGAAGTGAACTTTTATAAACTTCCTATGTACTTTGTAATATATCATCTAAGTATTTTTGTGCTTTAATTTATCACCCCCCATTCCTTTTTCTCTGTCTCTTTTCAGTACTAAATACACCCTGGAAGGAAAATGGGGAAAGTTAATCTAAGTACATCAGCCATGATGTTTTTTTCTATTCCAATATTAAGAATAAATCTTTGGCTAAAAACTTAAAACTATTTCAACCAGTCTTTTCCTTGAATCTCACCCAGTTTATTCATTAATTGGCCAACATGTTTGCTCCTAATTTTTCATGGCTGTGTTTTCCTTAAATATAAAATGCAGTATTTTCCAGAACATTTTCTTTGCTTTGCAAGTCAGGAAAAATTTCCCTACCATTTCATTCCGAAAGTACTTGGCAGGTAAACCTCTGTTATCGTATCCTTGTGTATGAAGGTCCTTAGCTTAGTCTAATGGTGTTTTGCCAAGTAAACAATTTACAGTCTATTATTTCCATTGGAAAGTCCCTTTTTCAAATTTAAGAATTTCACAATAAAAAAAATCATGGTCAGAAGAACCCCAAGTTCTCCTTAGCATTGGCATTTGGAGTTGCAACTTGATGGGGTCATTATTCATTAGACCAGGTTGGTGACACCAATGCATCAAATTTAGAATGGCAAATTTAGGACCAAGTAGTTCTGTCAACTGTTTCATTGTTCCCACTTCCCTTGTCTCCCTCCCCCATCTCCTTCATCCATAAAATCATTGACCCCCTTGCAGGGACCTCTCCAGATCTTGTACCCCCTATCCCCTCTGCATTATCTCTGCCCCTGAACTTGTCCCTCATCCTTGCTTCTTCCCATTAAGGACACTTGTTGGCTTCTTTCATTGTTTCTTTCCAAACTCCATTAATGGTACACATTCTTCCTCCTTCTTCTCAAATCTTTTTTTTTCTCTCACCCCAACCCAAAATCAAGCCAAGAGATCTGGTTGGCATACCCCTCACTGAAGCTTCCAGACCATAGCTCAAAAACATGTAATCAATAATCCCACTTATTCTATTTACACAGGTTTCTCCCAACATCCCTATGGTTGTCATCTGCAAGCCTCCAGGGACATCCTTCAGTTTCCTTGAAGTCAAACTCACTATTTTTATTCCTACCACATTTCCTTCCATCCTGTAGATGGAGTATGGTATTAAAGCTGACAGTCCAGCCAACATCTGGGCTCCCAGCTTCTCAGACCCTTCCTCTTCTCTGACTTCCTAATCCATTCTGGCTGGGTGCCTCCTCACCATACGCATGTAAAGAAGAATAATGGAAAGGAAAGGCAGGAGGAGGGAGGAGAGCAGTTACTATTTCAAGTCCATTTTACTCCCACATTGATCCTTTCTCCTTCCTCTAACTATTCACCCTCTAACAAGGCTTTCTCTTTAAGACATTTTTTCAGGAATGACTCAGGAATAAGGTTCTGTGTCATCCAAATTTCAGGAATCTTATGTTAATCTCTCTAAGTGATTCTTTTGAAGTTTTCCTTTCTTGGCCTCAGTTTGGGAATGGTGATGGGGAAAGCATCTCCTTACTTTCCCACAAAGTTCAAACTCTAAGTAGCAACAGGCAACTCTTGATAATCCACTATGCTCCCCTTTGCAAAGTAAACCAATTTGGAAAGAAGCTTGTACACATGAAATATTTGTTTAATTTGCTAACCATACTTTTCTGTTCAGTTTTTTCTCAATCAAAAGTGAAAAATATAAATTAACTAAAAGCTAAAGTTATAGATTGACTAATCCTAGTTTCCAATTAAAAAACAGAATGCCTATAACTTTTAATTTAATTACTTATTTGACTCAGAAAGCAAAACTAGATTTTTCAAAAGATACTGCAAATTGAATAATTTGATATTATACTTTCACAGATTATTGCCTTCAGAGTATGTACAATTTCTTAGAAAACAGAAATGTGGTAATGAGAAAAACAGATCATTCATGCTATTCATTTAGCAAATACTGAACCAGCATCTGATATATGCCAGGACTATGCTGAGCATTGGAATATGATGGGGGTCAAAACAAACTCAGGCCCTGGCCTGTTGGTGCAGGATGACATTACCCAAGTTGTTTATGTAAGATTATGAGACCAATTTGAGTAGTCTCTATAACTTTGGTAGAAACATAAAACTTTCATTTTTCCAGTAGGTGGTTTTCAATTATGCACTGTTAAAACTCCTTTTTACTGGGTACTAAAATCCCTAATATCATCTCAGTCCTAGTCCATAATTTCTGTCCCTTTCAGTTATTAAAACAATATTTTTGCTTAAGACTCAGTTTTGTATATTTAATTTTTTATTGTATTATAATTGACATAACATTATATTGGTTTTAGGTGCACAAATTAATGCTTTGATATTTGTATATACTGCGATTCAATCACCAGAACAAGTCTAGTTACCATCAATCACCATACAGTTACAAATTTTTTTTTCTTGTGATAAGAACTTTTAAGATTTACTCTTAGCAACTTTCAAATATATAATATAATATTATTGACTATAGTCACAGTGCTGGGCATTACCTCTCAATGACTTATTTTATAACTGGAAGTTTGTATCTCTTGACTCCCTTCACCCATTTTGCCAACTCCCAAACCCCACCCCTCTGGAAACCACCAATCTGTTCTCTGTATTAATGAGAACAGATTGTTTATTTGTTTGTTCATTTGTTTTATTTTTTGGATTCCACATATAAGTGAAATCATACAGTGTTTGTTTTTCTCTGATTTATTTCATTTAGTATAATACCCACCAGGTCAATTCCTATTGTCACAAATGGCAAGATTTTCCTTTTTTATGGCTGACATTTCATTTTATATAAATATCCATTCATCCATCAGTGGGTACTTAGGTTGTTTTGATATCTTGGCTATTATAGATAAAGCTGCAATGAAAGTAGGGGTGCATATATCTTTTCGAATTAGTGTTTTTGTTTTCTTTGAATAATACCCAGAACCAGAATTGTTAGATTATATGATATTTCTATTTTCGCTTTTTGAGGACCCTCCATAATGTTTTCCATAGTTTCCAATTTACATTCTCACCAAAAGGGCATGGGGGTTTCCTTTTCCCTATATGCTCACCAACACTTGTTATTTCCTTTTGATAACAGCCACTTTAACAGGTGTGAGGTAATTTTGATTTGCATTTCTCTGATGATTAGTGATAATGAGCATCTTTTCATGACCTTATTGACCATCTATATGTCTTCTTTGGAAGAATGTCTACTCAGATCTTTTGACATTTTTAATTAAATTGTTGTTATTTTTTGTTTGTTTGTTTGTATGTTTGGGGGGGTTGCTATTGAGTTGTCTGATTTCTTTACATATTTTGGATATTAACTTTATCAGATATATGATTTGCAACTCTTTTCTTTCATTTAGTAGGTTGCCTTTTCATATTGTAGATGGTATCTTCTGCTATACAAAAGCTTTGTATTTAAATGTAGTCCTACTTGTTTATTTTTGCTATTGCTGCCTTTGCCTTTGACATCAGATCCAAAAAAATTATCGCTAAGACTAATGTCAAAGAGTTTACCACCTATGTTTTCTTACCAACTATGCAATTTTCTGTGAAGTACATGAACTACACCTCAACAGAATAATTAATTTTTGAAAAAGACAATGTAATTTTTTTTAAAGTTAATAGTTGTGGATTTCTGGTCAAGATGGAGGAGTAGGTAAACGTGTGCCTACCTCCACTCATGACCACATCAAAATTACAACTACAGAACAACCATCATTGAGAATTGCCTGAAATCTAGCTGAACAGAATTTTACAAATAAGGACATATAGAAGAAGTCACCTCGAGACTGCTATGAGGGGCAGAGATGCAGAATAGGCTGGTCTCACATCATGTGTGACAGTTAAAAATTGGGAGGGATATTTTGGCTGTAAAGGACCCCCAGAGAAGTGAGGGGTCTCAGTCCCACACAGGTGCCCGAGCCCAGGGTTCTAGAGCCAGGAAGAGAAGTTCCCATAACTTCTGGCTGTAAAAACCAGTGGAGTTTGTGGCTGAATGAGACAGAGGACTACAGGAGTCCCAGATATTCCTCTTGAAGGGCCCATGCAGGGACTTAGTGTTGGACTCACTTACTCTGAGTCCAGTGCTAGAGCAGCAGCTTGGAAAGCATTGGGGACATACAGGAGAAAGTGAATTGTCTGGCTTCAGGGGAAGGGGCAGCTTTCTCCCAGACAGAAGTGCTGGCAGAAATAATTATTTCTTAGTTGAACTACATCCTCAGCCAATGTGCAGATGCATATGGCTGCCATATCTGAGTCTTCGTCAACCTGGTTAACACTATTTGCCTTGCCCTTGTCATTCCCTGAGATCCTACCCCTCCCCCCAATTGTGGACACTCAAGTTGTTATCACTAGCTTTTCCATACAAATGGCCTATCTTGGCTCATGTTGTGTACTTCCCTAAAATCTCTCAAAATTTCACAAAACCCAAATGAGCAGCATCTGGCCTCGGCATGCCCTGTAACTCTTGCTGGACAGCCCCAAACCAAACACTAGTGGCAGCTGGTCTTGGTTCATGGTTTGGCCTCTCTAGGCCCCTCCAAGCCCAGCATGGCTGGCAGTCATCAGCAGATTTCTTGGTAGCTCATTCCAGGTGCCTCAGGCAGTGCACAGGCTGTGGCTAAACTTGGCCTGTGACATAGCCCCTCCTAGGAGACTCTGGAGCTAGCATGCATGGTAGCCAGATTCAGACCAAGCCAGAGCAGCACCTGGGGCCACATCTGAGGACAACACACCCAAAGGGAAGACTGGGCAGGCACCAGAGTACTGCTAAAGTGAATCCTGCTTCATAGGGTCATCCACTATACAACAGCTCCTCCACTGCAGTCACCAGCCAGTCCTCAAAACCAATTGAGCCATGTGTCAATCCTTCCCATTGATGTGCAAACAGCAACCAAGTCTTAACTACAGCAGAAGGGTACAAACAACCCATATAAGGAACACACCTGAAGCACCTGGCTCAGGTGACCAGGGACACTGTACCACTGGGCCCCACAGGACACTTACTAAGATGGGGAAACATTGCAGTCCTACCTAATACATAGAAACAAATACAGGGAAGCAGTCAAAATGGGGGGGGGGGACAAAGAAAAATGCCCCCCCCCAAAATAACAGAAAAAGAACTAAATAAAATGGAAACAAGCAATCTACCAGATGCAGAGTTCACAACACTGGTTATAAGGATGCTCAATGGATTTAGAGGAAGAATAAATGAACTCATTGAGAACTTTAACAAAAAGAGAGAAAAACATTAAAAAAGAACCAGCTAGAAATAAAAAATACAAGCCCAGAAAGCACAGAGAGTCCCAAATAAGATAAATCAAAGAGGCCCATACCAAGACACATCATAATTAAAATGCCAAAGTTTAAAGGCAAAAAGAGAATCTTAAATGCAGCAAAAGAAAAGCAGTTAGTTACCTACAAGGGAGCTCCCATAAGACTATCAGCTGATTTCTCAACAAAAATTTTGCAGGCCAGAAGGAATTGGCATGAAATTTCAAAGTGGTGAAAAGCAAGCACCTGCAACCAAGATTACTCTACCCAGAAAAACTATCATTTAGACTCAAAGGACAGATAGAGCTTCCCAGACAAAAAAAAGCAAAAGTTCATTACCACACAACCAGTATTACAAGAAATGTTGGAGGGACTTCTTTAAGAAGAAGGAAAAAAAAAGATAAAAAGATAAAAAATATGAATAATAAAATGGCAATAACTACATATCTGTCAATATCTATTTTGAATGTAAATGAATTAGGTGCTCCAATCAAAAGATAGGGTGGCTAAATGGATAAGAAAAGACCCTTACATATGCTGCCTACAAGAGGTTCACATCAGATTGAAAGACACCCAAAGAGTGAAAGCAAAGGGATGGAAAATGATATTTAATGAAAATGGAAACAAAATAAAACAAAAAGTTGGGGTAGCAAACTTCTACCAGAAAAAATAATGTTTAAAACAAAAGCTATAACAAAGATAAATAAGGACCCAGTAATTCCACTTCTGGGTATTTATTAAAAAAAAAAAAACCGAAACACTATTTCAAAGGGACATGTGAACCCATGTGTTTACTGCAGCATTATTTATGATGGCCAAGATACAGAGACAACATGGGTGTCCATCAATAGAAGAATAAATGAACAAACAAAATGAAAAGAAATTCATAGATATAGAGAACATTTTGATGGTTGCCATATGGGAAGGGGTTTGGGAGAGTGAGTGAAAAATGGGAAGAATTAAGAAGTATAAATTGATAGTTACAAAATACTCATGGTGATATAAAGTATAGCATAGGGAATACAGTCAATAATATTGTAATAACTATGCACTGGGTCAGATGGGTACTAGATTTATCAGGGTAATCACGTTATAAGTTATATAAATGTCTAATCACTATGTTGTATATCTGAAACTAATATAATATTGTATGTCTACTTTAATTTTAAAAAATTATTTAAAAGTGAAAAGAAAGTTAGCAGTTGTTATATAAAAAATGTCCAATGAAGCTGATTTAATGCATGAGCCTCAGAAGATAGACATATCACTAGACTTCATTTGGAGCAAACTTATAAATTATTTTTGCTCATTTTTAATTTTAAGTGTTCTTTGCATGTATGAAAGTGAAATGAGAACTGTCAATGTGTTGCCTCCAACAGCAGAAGAACTTCTCAAAATGTTAATTATGTCAATTTCATATCAAAGTCTTCAGATGCTTCAGAGAGAGGGGGAGAGAGAGAGAGAGAGAGAGTCTTTTAGGTTAAGTTTAATAATAGCTCATTATTTTCTTCCATTGCAGGAAATCAAAGTTAGAAGTTCATTAGTTTGAAAGTGAAATTGCTCTTGCTATTGTGAATGCTATTGTAAATTCAGTTTAACATTTAGACACTGAAGATAAATTTACTTGGTTTTTATAATTGCAATATTTTGGTTAAACCCTTACCTGAAGCTAGTGCAGCTTGGCCCAATCAGGAGAAAATAGACAAGTCATGGCTTCTCCCTCAGGAAGAAAAGAGCAGAACATTCATCCAACATTCCAGCTTTTCAAGGGCTACCAAGGACTGGTTTCTCTCTCGCCTGACCCTGAACACTAATGGGGAACTGACAGACTTTGGATTCCTGAGGGTCACTGAGAACAAAGGATAGCTCAGTGACTTGCTGCAGCACCAGGGAACCTAAAGTTCAGATGGACACCAGAGGAAACAAGTTCAAATGGACACCAGAGGAACCAAGAGATTATAAGCTCCAGAAACAAAACAAAACAAAACAAAACAAAACAAAACAAAACAAAACAAAACAAAACAAAACAGGCAAACCTCTCTAACTGGGAAATAACAAGTGCAAGCCTAGAGAAGATACATCCCAGAAAAAGTTTGAGAAGCTACCAGAATCTCTACCCAGGTTGACTAGTAATGGTCTTCCCCTGTACAAAGTTGGTCTTTAAAGAATGGGAGAGGTAGCTCCTCTTTCAAATGCCTGAATCCCAGAAAAATATAATGAGATATACAAAGAAACGGGGAACATGGCAAAAAGGAACAAAATAAATCTCCAGAAACTAACTCTAATGAAATGGAAATCAATGAATTACATGACAAAGAATTTAAAATAACCATATTAAAGAAAATGAACTATAAGAGAACACAGACAACTAAAAAATCAGGAAATGATGCATGAACAAAAATGAGAATATCAACAGAGAGATGGAAACTATAAAAAAGAGACAAAGAGAAAATCTAGAGTTGAAAATACAATAGCCAATTGGAAAATTCACTAGGGGGTCAAAGGATTTGATCGAGTCCAAGAAATAATCAGTAAACTTGAAGACAAGTCATTTGAAATTGTTGAGTTAAAGAAGAAAAAAGAAAAAAAAGAATGAAGATGAAAAGTGAAGACAATCTCAGGAATTTAGGAGATACTCCATAGCAGACTATTTATGAGAATATTTGTCAAACACTATAGGATTCCCAGAAGGTAAAGAGAGAAGTGAGCAGAGGGCTTTTTTGAAGAAATAATGGCCCAAACCTTCCCAAATGTGAGGAAGGAAATAAATATCTAAATTCAAGGAGGATAAAACCAAAGAATCCCACACCAAGATACATTATAATCAAATGATCAAAGTCAAAGGGAAAACATTGAAAGCAGCAAGAAAAAAGTGACTTGGCATGTACAAGGGAGCTCTCATAAGATTATCAGCAAGTTTCTCAGCAGACACCTGCAGGTCAGAAAACAGTGAGATAATATGTTGAAAGTACTGAAAGAAAAAAACTTTCCAAATAATAATTCTATATCTAACAAAACTGTCCTTCAAAAATAAAGAAGAAATAAAGGTTTTCCCAGATAAACAAACCCTGAGGTAGTTATTCACCATTAGACTTGACTTATGCTGAAGGGAGTCTTTGAGTTGAAATGAGAGGATGCTAGACAGCAACAAAAAAAGCATACAAAATATATAGCTCTCCAGTGAAGCTAAATATATAGACAAATACAGAATCCTGTAATACTGTAATGGTGGTACATAGAATTTAAAATATAAAAGCATAAAAATAACTAACTATAAAACTATGTTGGAGAAAAAAAATGGCGTAGATGATAGAGGCTCTGTTCACCCCTCTGGCAACCAAGTCAAAGTTATAATGGAAACAAGGAGCAAACAGCAAGGATAAATTGCCTGGGATCTGGATGAACAAGCCATACAACTAGGGAGAAATCCAAGAAAACACCCTGCAATGGAAGAAGGTAGGACAGGGCAAGGACACAGGGCTGCCAGGTCTCGAGCAGCTGAGTGAGATGGAGGCTGCGGCAGGAGTGTCTTAAAGGGACTGTGTCCACGAGTGAATTTTCACAGTGACGGATGTGCTCGCTCTGAGCACCAGTGCTGATTAGGCTACGCACAGAGGGCACCAGGGACTTGCAGGGAGACATTGTCGGAATGAGGGCCTAGGGGAGACTTACTCTGTACAGAAGTGCTGGCAATATCTATTGTTCCCTGTTGATCTCTCCCCGCTCCCAGTGCTCAGACACAGCACTGCCTTAGCTGTGACATCATCAAACTGGATAACAGAGGTCTCTCCGTCCAGAGGATTCCCTGAAACCTCACCTCCCCCAACTCACGTTCCCACCCAAGCCACATCCACATATATCAGCTAGTCAGATGTTCCTTGCTGAGAAGCGCCTGGATTCACACTGGAGGCAGCTGGCCTTGGTTTCTGGTGTGGCCTTTGGAAGCAAGTATAAGCACAGCATCTGTGGATTGCTTGCTGAATCTTAACAGGTAGTCCCGGAGGGGTAGAGGCTTGGGCTAAATTTGGCCTATAGCTGAACCCCTCTCAGGACTATGCCACTGGACACTTACTTCACAAATCCAGGCTAATAAGACCAGGAGAGTTAAGAGCTTTGCTTAGTACATAGAAACAGATGTGCGAAGGCAGCCAATGAGAAGACAAGTAGGACCCATATGAGAGAAGAGAGAGATCTGGATATAATGGAGTCAAGTAATCTAACAGATAACAGAGTTCAAAACACTGGTTATAAAGATGCTCAATGAACTTTTGGGAAGTGTAGATAAATTCAGTGAGAACTTCAACAAAGAGATAAAAAACATAAAAATGGAAATGGAAATTATAAAAGGGAACCAGTCTGAAATGAAGAACACATTATCTGAGATGAGAAGTATATTAAATGGAATAAACAAAGTGAATAAAGAAAGGATCAAATGCCCTATCTAGAAGATGGGAAAGCCGAGGACACTCAATCAGAATGGCAAGAAAAAAGAGGCCAAGACTATAAAAATAATTTAAGTAGGATATAGGACACTATTAAGGGTCCAAATATTCATCTGATTGGTGTAACTGAAGAAATCAAAATGTTGAACAGCTGTTTGAAGAAATAATGATGGAAAACTTCCCTAACTTGGTGAAGGAAATGGACATATGACCTCAGGAAGCTCAGAGAATTCCAAAAATCAGAGATCCATAGAGGCCCACACCAAGACACATCATAATTAAAATGCCAAAGGTTAAATACAAAGAAAGAATATTAAAAGCAGCAAGAGAAAAACAGATAATTACTAATAAGGGAACACCCATAAGACTGACAGCTGATTTCTCAAAAGAAACTATACAAGATAGAAAGGCTTGGCAAAAAATATTTGACTGTATGAAGACCCAGGATATACAACCAAGAATAATTTATCCAGCAAAGTTATCATTTAGAGTTGAAGGACAGATAAAGAGCTTCCCAGACAAAAATAAGCTAAAGGAATTTATCACCACCAAGCCAGAATTACAGGAAATGTTGGAGGGACTTTTTTAAGAAGAAAAAAACATGTATCAAAATAAGGAATAAAGAATGGTAACAACTATACTCCTATCGATAAGTACCTTAAATGGAAAAGAATTAAGTGCTCCAACCAAAAGAGGGTGGCTGAAAGGATAGGAAAACAAGACCCCTACATATAAAAGGAAGGAGATTGAAAAAGATGTTGCATTGATGGACCTAGAAGATATTTAAGTCAGACAGAAAAAGATAAACACTATATGATTTCACTTATATGCAGAATCTAAGGAATAAAAAAGAACAAACTAATCAAAAACAGACTCACAAATATAATGGATGATTTGGTGACAGAGGGGAGGGGTAATTGTGGGACTGGGAGAATGGGGTGAAGGGTTAAAGAAGTACAAACGAGTAGTTGATGGATGGTCACGGGGATGGGGAGCACAGCATAGGAAATGCAGTTAGCATTAATATGTTGGCTAGGTGGAGGACCAGGAGAGGGAGAGAGCAATTGGGGGATTGTTTTATGAACTATATAGATGTCTAATTAATGTACTGCATACTTGAAACTAATTAAAATAAATAAGTTTTTAAAAACTGTGTTAATGGATACATATAAAGAAAAATGTGATTTGTGACATGGATGATATAAAGTGGGAAGATGTAAGAGTAGAGTTTTTGTGTATAATTTAAGATAAATATTATGTTTAAAATAGATTATTACAATAATAAGCTGTTTTAGATGATCCCCAAGGTAGCTACAAAGAAAATACCTAAAAAATGAGAAAGATATCACAGCATACAGTGAGAGGAACAAACTAGTTACAAGACATAAAAAAAAAATGGCATGAGTAAGTGCTTCCCTATCAGTAATTACTTAAAATATTAGTGGATTAAACTTCCCAAATTAAAATCCATATTGTAGCTTAATGGATTTTAAAAAATTCAACTATATTCTATCTGCAGGAGACTAATTTATTTATTTATTTGTTTATTTGTTTATTTATTTTCAGGAGACTTATTTTAGATGTGAGTACACACACAGGCTGAAAATAAAAGAATGGAAAAAGAGAGCCCCTGCAAATGATAACCAAAAGGGAGTAGGTGTGGCCATAATTTTGTCAGACAGAATAGATTTTAAGACAAAAATTGTCACAAGAGACAAAGAAGGATATTATATAATGATAAGAGTGTCACTTCACCAGGAAGGTATAATAATTATAAATATATATGCACCAAATGTTGGAGTACTCAAATACATGAAGCAAATGTTGACAGAATTGAAGAAAAGACAGTAATACAATAATAATAGGAAATTTTCCCACCCCACTTTCTATAATGAATAGACTAAACTGACAGAAGACCAATAGGGGTAAAGAGGATTTGAACAACACTATAGATCAATTAAACCTAACAGTCGTATACAAAACATTCCACCCAATAACAGCAGAATATGTATTCTTCTTAATGCACATAGAACATTCTTTAGTATAGAGCACATGTTAGGCCATAAAACAAGTCTTAACAAATTTTAAAAAGGCTGAAATCATACTAAGTATCATTTCCAATCACAATGGAATAAAATTAGAAATCAATAGCAAAATTAAAACTGAAAACTTCACAATTGTGGTAAATAATACACTATTGAACAATGGGTTAAAGACGAACTCATAAGGGAAACTAGAAAATACCTTGAGACAAATGTAAATGATAATTCAACATACTAAAACTTATAGGATGAAATAAAATCATTACTAAGAGGAAAGTTTATAGCAGTAAATGCCTACATCAACTCAACAACTTTACACCTCAGGGAACTAGAAAAAGTAGAACTAAGCCCAAAGTTAGCAGAAGGAAGGAAATAATAAAGATTTGAATAGAAATAAATAAAATAGAGAATATAAAAACAATAGAAAAATCAATAAAACTAAGAGTTTTCTTAAAGATCAACAAAACTGACAAACTCTTAGCTAACTAACCAATAAAAAAGAGATAAGATTCATATAACAAAAATCAGAAATGAGAAAGGGGCCATACTGCTGGTACCACAAAAATAAAAAGGATTATAAAAGACTACTATGAACAATTATATGCCAACAAATTAGATAACCTAGAAAAAATTAATAAATACCTAGAAATATACAACCTACCAGGATTATTCATGAAGAAATAAAATCTAAACAGACCTATAATTAGTAAGGAGATTGAATCATTAATCAAAAACCTCCCAACAAAGAAAAGCCCTGGGCTTGATGGCTTCACTAGAGAATTCTACCAAACATTTAAAGAAATACTAAACCAATTGTTTCCTAACTCATTCAAAACTTGCAAGGGAAGGAGCACTTCTACACACATTTTATGAGGACAACAGTGCCTGGATACCAAGACCAGACAAAGATACTATAAGAAAAGAAAAATACAGACCAATACCCCTGATGAATACTGATGCAAAAATCCACAACAATATACTAGCAAACTGAATTAAACAGCAAATTAAAGGATTATACACCACAACCAAGTGACATTTATTCCTGAAATTCAAGGATGCTTCAACATACAAAAATTTATCACTGGAATATATCACATCAATAGAATGAAGGGAAAAAAACACATGATCATCTCAAATGACTCACAAAAAAACATTTGACACAATTCTGCACACTTTCATGACAAAAAACTCAACAAACTAAAACTAGAAGGAAACCACCTCAACATAATAAAAGTCAAATATAAAAACCCACAGCCAATATTATACTCAATGGCGAAAGACTGAAAGTTTTTTCTCCAATGTCAAGAATAAGGAAAGGATACCTAGTCTCACCACTTCTATTCAACATGATAATGGAAGTTCTAGCCATGAAAATTAGGCAAGAAAATGAAATAATGGGCATCCAAATTGGGAAGAAAAAAGTAAAATTATCTCTATTTGAAGATAACATGATCTTATATGTAAAAAACCCTAAAGACTACACACACACACACACACACACACACACACAAACTCTTAAGAGGTAATAAATAAGTTCAGCAAAGTTTCAGGGAACAAAAATTAACACAAAAAATCAATTGCATTTATATATATTAACAGTAAATATTCGGAAAAGAATATAATCCAATTTAGAATAACATCAGAAAGAATAAAATATTTAGGAATTAAGTTAACATCCTTAACCAAGGAGATGAAAGACATGTATAACAAAGTATAAAACATTATTTTAAGATGTTAAAGACAGATAAATCTAAAGATATCCCATGTTTATGGATTGGAAGACTTAAAATTGCTAAAATGTCCTTAGTACTCAAAGCAATCTACAGATTCAATGAACTCTCCATCAAAATCTCAATAGCATTTTTTTCAGAAATAGAAAAAAAACATTAAAATTTGTATGGAATCTAAAAGGATACCCAGTGGTCAAAATCATCTTGAAAAAGAAAAACAAAGATGGAGGCCTTACACTTCTTGATTTCAAAATATATTACAAAGCTAAAGTGGTCAAAAATAGCATGGTACTGTCATAAAGATAGACATATAAACCAATAAAACATAATAAAGAGGCCAGAAATAAATTCTCACATATATTTTCAAATCATCTTCCATAAGGGTATCAAGACTACACAATGCAGGAAGAATGGTCTCTTCAACAAATGGTATTAGGAAAACTGGATATCCACATGCAAAATAATGAAGTTGGATCATTACCATACACTTTATATCATATACAAAAATTAATTCGAAATGGATTAAAGACCTACACATAAGACCTGAAGCTATAAAACTCCTAGAAGAAGGCATAGAGAAAAAGCTTCATGATATTGGATTTGGCAATAATTTCTTTAATATGACACCAAAGGCACAGGCAACAAAAGCAAAAATAGACAAGTAGACTATATCAAACTTTGAAACTTATGTGCAGCAAAGGAAAAAAAATCAACAGAGTGAAAAGACAACCAATGGAAGGAGGAAAATATTTGCAGATTATGTATCTGATAAGTGGTTAATATCCAGAACATAGAAAGAATTCCTATAATTCAACAACAAATAACCTGATTTTAAAATGTGCAAAGAATTTGAACACTTCTCCAAAGATATACAAATAGCCAACAAGCATATGAAAAGATGCTCAGCATCAATAATCATCAGAAAAATGCAAATCAAAATCACCATGAGCTATCACCTCATACTCAATAGAATGGACACGATCAAAAAAAAAAAAAAATAGCAAGTGTTGGTAAAGATGTGGAGAAATTAGAACCCTTGTGCACAGTTGATAGGAATGTAAATTGGTATGACCATTATGGAAAACAGTATGGAGGTTTCTCAAAAAATTAAAAATAGAATTACCATATGATCCAGCAATCCTACTTATGAGTATATATCCAAAGGAACTGAAAATAGGATTTCAAAGAGATTATTTGCACACACGTTCATTGCAGCATGATTCACAATGTCAAGAGGTGAAAGTAACTTAAATGTCCATTACAAGATGAATGATTAAAGAAATTGTAGTATATACACACAATAAATATTATTCAGCTGAGAAAATAAAAAGAAAATCCTGCCATTGGCAATAACACAGATGAGCCTTGAGGGCATTATGCTAAGTAAAACAAGTCACTCACAAAAAAGCAAATGTTACATCATAATTCCCTACAAGGTATGTCAAGTAGTCAAACTTCTAGAAACAAAAAATATAATGGTAGTTTCCAGGGGCTAGCAGGAGGGAGAAAACGAATTTCTGTTCAATGAGAATAGAGTTTCAGTTTTGCAAGATGAAAGTTTTGGATCAATTGCAGGACAATGTACACAAATTTAACACTGTTGTACTGTACACTTAAAAATGGGTAAGAGTAAATTTTATGTTATATGTTTTTTTACAAAGATAGAGTGTCCCAGTTAAGTTATATGTTATATATAGGTTAAGTTATATTATATGATCTCCCTACCTGTGACACACAGCTGAATCATTCAACTAATCTTTCCTTTCGGAAGCAAGCCATCTCTAACACTCCTTCCCAAACTACTCTAGAGAATGAATCACTCAAATCTGTGTTATGATAAAGTCTACCTGAGGTGAGGTGGTGGAAAGAACATTCAGATTTCCAGTGCTTTGCTTATGTTCTTCCCCAGTTTGAAAAGTACATGATTTATTTGGGGAACTAGTCCCCCTGGTAAGGCAGGAGAACAAAGGGTGAAGGGATGAGAAGGAGATGAGTTTAGGAAGGTCCAATATTATGTAAAGCCTTTCAAAATCTGACCCCATCCAAAAAGTTGGAAGTTAATCTCCTAGTCAATGGAGAAATCTCTAAAAATTTTCCACAAAAGCGAGTGACAAGATCCCATTTGTGTTTTCAGAAAAATAATTGTGACAACTGTAGAGGATGGATTGGTGAGGGCAAAGTCTATAGCTCAGCTGCTGTCATCTGTACTTTTGTAAAAATTTATCAAAAAAATTGTGGAAGGAATGAATTTAAGAGATGTTTCTGAGATACAACTAAGAGGATTTGGTGACTGATAGGTAATGAGATTAATTGAAAAGTAAATGGAGAAAACAAACATAATTCACTTAGCATAGGGCCTGGCACACAGTAGGCATCCAATAATATTCATTTCCCCACCTCTTCAAAGTGCGTATATTTTATAACTAGAGTGACTTTTCTGTTACTTGGTTGCTGAAATAACTATATTTAAAAAATTAATATATTTTCATCTGGGAAAAATTTTAAATATAAAAATTGAAACAACCACTTTGGAAAACTTCTGGTAATATTTGGCAAAATTTGGCAATATGGCCTCATAACCTAAGACCCTGAAAGTCCACTTCTGGATAATAACCCCTACGGAAACTCTCACATATGTGAAAACTGGAATGAACCAAAATGTCTATTATGAGGAAAATAGAGAAACAAATTATGAAATATTCATATAATGGCATGCTATACAGTATTTATCAGCATGGATAAATGTCAAAAACATAGTAGGCAAAAAAAAAGTTTCAGATGGATATATATTATACCATTTAAATAAAGGGTTAAAATCTGTTACAGCTTCTGGTCAAGATGGTGTAGAGGGTGGAAGCTTTGTATATCCCCCTCTCGTGACCACACCCAAATTGTGAGGAAACCATGGAGCAAACAGCAAGCAAAGTTGCCTGGGGTATGGATGAACAGGAGCCATAAACTAGGGAGAGAATTAAGAAATCACCTTGGAATAGTAGGACAGGGAGGAGACTCGAGGCTGCCTGGTCCCACACGGGCTGAGTGAGACAGAGGCTGCAGCAGCTGCAGCCAGCAGGTACAGACATTCCTCTTAAAGGGGTCGCAACTGTGCCAGGACTTTCCCAGTGATGGATTTACTCTACCTGAGCTCCAGCGCTGGGGTGGCTGTTTGGGATTGGGGTTTGTGCCAGGGACATGTGGGCAGGGGATATTGAGTTGTAGGGCCAAGGTGTGAGGGCCAGAGGGGCAGCTTTCTCTGGGCAGAAGTGCTGATGGTATCCACTGATCCTTGGAGGAGTCCTTCCCGCTTCCAGCATGGATACACAGACACCACCATAGCTGAGACATCATAAAACAATAACAGAGGTTGCTCTGCTGAGAGGATTCCGTGAGATACTGCTCCTCCCCACTTGTGGCCCTATCCAAGCCACATCCAGTGGTGTTCTGATGTGCCCTGTGCCCTTTGTTGAGTAGCTCCAAGTCCCGCACTGGAGGCAGCCAGCTTGGATTTCTGCAATGGCCTCCTTTTTTTTTTTTTTAGATGAGGCAACCCTTGGTTGACCTCACAGATTACAACAACCTTGTCAGGTTACAATCTCTTATGTTTTTTTATCTTTTACACCTACAGCACCTGGTCTTCCTAGGTTTTCTCCCATCCAAGTACTAACCAGGCCCGACCCTGCTTAGCTTCCAAGATCAGATGGGATCCGGCTTGTTCAGGGTAGCATGACTATAGACTGGCGTGGCCTCTTGAGACAACTATAAACACAGCACAGATGGTGTCCTTCTGTGGATCGCTAGCTGACTCTTACCAGGTAGCCTCAGAGGGGCATAGACGGGGCTAAACTTGGCTTGCAGCTAGACCCCTCTCAGGACTATGCCACTGGGCCCCAGAAAGCCATGCTACTAAGACCAGGAGACTTAGGAGCTTTACATAGTACATAGAAACAGACATAGAAAGGCATCCAAAATGGGGAAGCATGTTCCACATGAAAGAACATTACAGAGCTCCATAAAAAATTAAACAAAGTGGAGTCAAGAAATCTAACAGTTGCAGAATTCAAAACACTGGTTATAAGGATGCTCAATGAACTCGAGGGAAGAGTAGATGAACTTGGTGAGAACTTTAGCAAAGTGATAGAAAACAAAAAAGAACCAGTCAGAAATGACAACTACAATATCTGAGATGGAGAGCACATTAGAGGGAATCAACAAAGTGGATGAAGAGGAGGATTGAATCACCCACATAGAGGTTAGAGTAGCAAAGGACACCCAATCAGAACAGCAATAAGAGAAAAGAATCCAAAAAAATGAAGATAATTTAAGGAGACTATGGGACAACATCAAGTGCAACAATAGTTGCACCATAGGGGTACCAAAAGGAGAAGAGACAGCAAGAAGTTGAAAATCTATTTGAAGAAATAATGATGGGAAATTTCCATACACTGTTGAGGAAATAGACCTATAAGCCCAGGAAGCTCAGAGTCCCAAAAAAAGATGAACCCAAAGAGGCCCACACCAAAACACATCATAATTAAAATGCCAAAGGTTAAATACAAAGAGAGAATCTTAAAAGCAGCAAGAAAAAAGCAGCTAGTTATCTACAAGGGCATCCCATAAAACCGGGAGCTGACTTTTCAAAAGAAACTCTGCAGGACAGAAGAGCTTGGCACAAAATATTCAAAGTGGCAGGTTCCATCGTCTGCTGCAGTGGCAGCTGAGGCTGTGGCAGCAGTGGCTGCGGGGAGGGCATAAGATGGTGACAGCAGCAGTGGGAGCCCTGGGCCTGCAGTGGGGCTGGCTGTGCAGTGAACACTTCTGGATGCCCCAGGACATGAGCTGGGCAGACCTCAAGGGGCCGGATGACAGCTATGGCTACCTGCAGGCCCGTCACATCTTCTCAGTGTTCCCACTGGTGGCAGGCGTATTCTCTGTGGGCTGCTTTTCAAGTGGTGAGAGCCTGCGAATGAGTGGCATGGGCCAGGGAGCACAGGCTGGTGGATCTGCCGCAGGGCAGAGACTGAGGACCGGAAGCAGAACTGCAGGGAAAGCTGGGAAGCAGGGGGCTGAGGCAGTCTGGGCCACCACGGTGGGTGGCGGGAGGGTGCCGGAAGTGGTCGTGGAGCCTAAGCAAAGACAGTTTTGGGCGTGGACAATGAAAGTGTGAGAGTGGAGGGGGAAGCTGGGTCCATTCAATTTTAGATCCTGGAGGTCGTTTGTGGGGTGGGAGTCTTATAGGCCTCTTCCCAACATCCAAGGATTTTGCAGACTAGGAAACAGGTTGGCCCAGAACCTCAGGCAAGGAACAGGAAAGGGCCACAAGAACCCTAGCTAGTTATGGCCATGGAAGCTGAGGGGTCAACACCAGACAGACATTCCAAGACAGAGGAGAGGGTTCATGGGAATCAAAGATTTGTGAGGACACTTTAGTTTTGAGTAGAGGGAAACAGGATTAGTTAGGCCCCAAGACTTGGTTGTCAGCTCACAGACGCGCGTGTGTGTGTGTGTGTTGTGTGCTTCAATAAAATTCCCTCAGAGCCCATAGGGGAATAGAAATCTGGTATGGTAGGGTGTGGTGGAGCCTGTGGGTTCCAAAATATGGAAATGTCTCAGATTAGTTGCAGAACAGGCCTTTGAGGCTGGAGTTGGAAGGAGGAGTTGTCATCTGGAAAGGATGGAGAATCCTAGGTCTAATTAGAGAACTGCTGTATTGAGCCAAACTTGTGAGTTTAACAGAATCACAACATACTTTGTCTCTCCCTGTATTGTTGGGAAAAGTGATTTCATCCTTCTTTGAGTAACTGGATCATATCTACCATTTAAGATAAAGATATTCACTAAGGAAAAAAAATATTCAAAGTGATGAAAACCCAGGATCTACAACCAACAATACTTTATCCAGCAAAGCTAACATTTAGAGTTGAAGGACAAGTAAAGAGCTTCCAAGACAAGAAAAGCTTAAGGAGTTCATCTCCACCAAACCAGTATTATAGGAAATGTTGATGGAACTTATCTTTAAGAAAAAGAAAAAAATATGTATTAAAAATATGAATAAAGAATGGCAATAACTACATGTTCATCAACAAGTTCTTCAAATGAAAAAGAATTAAGGGCTCCAATCAAAAGATAGGGTGGCTGAATGAATAAGAAAACAAAACCCTTAAATATGTTGCCTGCAAAAGACTCATTTCAGATTAAAAGACATACAGAGACTAAGAGTAAAAAGATGGACAAAGATACTTCATGATGGAACTAGAGGGTATTGTGCTGAATGGACTAAGTCAGATAGATAAAGACAAATGCTATTTGATTTTACTTATATGTGGAATCTAAAGTATAAACAACAAAAAAAAAACAGAAACAAACTCATAGATATAGAGAGTATTTTGATGATCACCAGATGGGAGAGAGAGAGGTTGGGGAGTGAGGGTCTGTGAAAAAGGGGAAGTGATTAAGAAGTACAAAAGGGCAGTTACAAAATAAAGTATATCATAAAGAAAATAGTCAATAATATTATAATAAATATGTATGAGATCATAGGGGTACTATATTTATTGGGGGACCACTTTGTGCATTATATAGGTTTCTAATTACTATGCTATATACCTGAAACTAATATATTGTATCCCATATATAAAATAAAAATTTTATTTAAAAAACTGTTATATAATACTATATTACAAATAAAGAAAGAGGTTTGTATAATGGAGGAGTACACAGGAGGTCTTAATTTATATTTAATTTTTTTGAAAAAAGGATTGAGCACATATAGCATAATGTTAGGATTTGATAGAGGTCCATACACTGGTGTTTATAATAAGATTCTCTATTTTTATTCATGTTTGAAACATTTTGCAATAAAATGAAAAGAAAAATGCAATTATCAAATGTCTATTGTCCTCTAAGCTCCAGAATTATGTTGTTTCCAGTATTAACTAAAGGCTTCAGGAGAGAAACAGATTCACATCTTTAACATCGAATGATCACAGAAACAGCAACCACCTTGGTGCATCAGACAGGGTGTTTTGAGAAATTGGTGCTCATTTTGGCTCTGACATTGAGCAACTAAATAACTGTCTCATGACCTTGAGCAATTCGTTTTATTTTGGTCTTCAATTTCTTTACCCCCTCTTTAACCAAGATGACTAAGGGGACAGTCTGAATCTTACAGTGAATCTTAATAAAAGCCAGCGATAGCTACATTTTTTTGCTATGTGCCAGAGATTCTGGTAATCACTTTAATTAGGAGGCTTAACTGGTATATGCATTATATATATCCTGTTATTATGTAATCTATATGTCAGGAAAATGAGACTTAGAAAAGTTAATAACTTGTCAAGCACATACAAACAAGGAAGGGATGTTAACCCGGCTACATCTGTCAATTTTTGACTCCAAAGTCCATGCACAGTCTTACAGACCTGAAAACTCTTGCTAGGTCAGATCAACTCTTAGTGAGTATCCCTCCTAATGTTCTAAATAGAGTAGCCATTCAACAAATATGTGAAAAGCTCAACATCGCTAGCTATTAGGGAAATGCAAATCAAAACCACAATGAGATACCATCCTGAACCTGTTAGAATAGCTATAATCAACAGGACAAGTAATAACAAATGCTGGAGAGGATGTAGAGAAAAAGGAATCCTCATACACTGCTGGTAGGACTGCAAATTGGTACAATCACTATGGAAAACAGTATGAAGGTTCCTCAAAAAACTAAGAATTAATCTACCGTATGATCCAGCAATCCCTCTACTGGGTAGTTACCCCAAAGACTTGAAAACCCATATCCGAAAAGATATTTGCATACTAATGTTCATAGCAGCATTATTCACAGTGGCCAAGACATGGAAGCAACCAAAGTGTCTTATGATAGATGATTGGCTAAAGAAGCCATGGTACATATATACAATGAAATATTCCTCAGCCATAAGAAGAGATGAAATACTGCCATTTGCAAGAACATGGATGGACCTCGAGATAATCATGCTGAGCATAATAAGCCAGACAGAAAAAGTTGAAAATCACATGATATCACTTATATGTGGGATATAAACCTAAAAGCAATAAATGAACGAGACAAACAAACAGAGACTAGAGGGTAGGGAGTGGGTGGAGGGGGGAGGTAGATGGGTAAAGGGGGTCAAATATAGGGAGGTAGGGGGAGGGTGAATTGGGTAAAGGGGATCAAATATATGTTAGCTGAAGGAAACTGGACTTTGGGTGGTAAACACACAATAGAATATACAGATGTCAAATGATAATGTACACTTGAAAATTATATAACTGTATTAACCAATGTTACCCCAAAAAACTTAATTAAAAAAAAAAACAAGTAATAAAACGGTAGTAACTATGTACCTATCAATAATCACTTTAAATGTAAATGGATTAAATGCTCCAATCAAAAGACATAGGGTAGCCAAATAGGTAAGAAAACAAGACCCATGCATATGCTGTCTACAGAAGACTCACTTCAGATCAAATGACTCACAGACTGAAAGTAAAGGGATGGAAAAAGATATTTCATGCAAATGAAAATTTAAAAAAAAAGCTGGGGTAACAATATATCAGACAAAATAGCTTTGTCTTTTATGACAGCTTTAAAATAAAAGTTGTCATAAGAGACAAAGAAGGAGATTATATAATGATAAAAGGATCAATAAATCAAGAGGACATAACCCTAGTAGACATATACACACCCAACATAGGAGCACCTATATACATAAAGCAATCATTGATTGACGTAAAAGGAGAGACCAACAGTAATACACTAATAGTAGGAAATTTTACATCCCACTGACACCAATGGACAGATATTCCAGGTAAAAAATCAACAAGGAAACATGGGTCTAAAAGACACACTAGACCAGATGGATTTAATAGAGATTTTTCAGAACATTTTGCCCCAAAAGCAGCAAAATATACATTCTTCTCAAGTGCATATGGAACATTTTCTAAGATAGACCACATATTAGGACACAAAATAAGTCTCAGTAAATTTAAGAAGATTGAAATCACATCAACCGTCTTCTCTTATCACAATGGTATGAAACTAGATATAAACTGAAAGAAAAAAACTGGAAAATGCACAAACGCATGGAGGCTAAATAACATGCAACTAAACAATGAATGAGTTAACAATGAGATCAAGGAAGAAATTAAAAGATACCTAGAGACAAATGAAAATGAAAATACAATGACTCAAAATTTATGGGATACAGCAAACGCAGTCCTAAGAAGGAAATTCATAGCAATAAAGGCCTACCTCAAGAAACAAGAAAAAGCTCAAATAAACAATCTAACCTTACACTTAAAAGAACTAGAAAAAGAATAGCAAAGCCCCGAGTGAATAGAAGGAAGGAAATAAAGATCAGAGCAGAAATAAAATAGTCTAGAAAAACAATATAAAAGAAATAATGAAACCAAGAGCAGGTTCTTTGAAAGTATAAAAAAACTGACAAACCTTTAACTAGGCTCATCAAGGAAAAAAGAGAAGACTCAAATAAATAATACCAGAAATGAAAGAGAAGAAATAACTAAACTCCACAGAAATGCAAAGGATCATAAGAAACTGCTACAAGCAATTATATACCAAAAATTGAGCAATCTGGAAGAATTGGATACATTCCTAGAAACATACAATCTCCCAAGACTGAGTCAAGAAGAAACCAAAAATCTGAACCGACAGATTACCACCAATGAAATCAAATCAGTGATCAAACATCTCCCAAAAAACGAAGTCCTGGACCAGATGCCTTTATAGGTAAATTTTACCAAATATTCAAAGAAGAATTAACACTTATTCTTCTCAAACTATTTTAAAAAATATTCAGGAAGAGGGAAGGCTCTCTAACTCCTTATATGAGGCCACTATTACCTTAATTCCAAAACCAGACAAAGACATTACAAAAAAAAAAAGAAAGAAAACTATTGGCTAATATCTCTTATAAACACTGATGTAAAAATCCTCAACAAAATATTAGCAAACTGAATTCAGCAATACATTAAAAATATCATACATCATGATCAAGTTGGATTTATCCTGGGATGCAAGGTTGACACAATATATGCAAATCAATTAATGTGATACACTACATCAATAAATCAAAAAAATAAAAATGATATGTCATATCAATAGATGCAGAAAAGGCATTTGACAGAATCCAGCATCCATTTATGATAAAAACTCTCAGCAAAGTAAGAATAGAGGAAAATACCTCAATATAATAAAGGCCATATATGACAAACCTACAGCTAACATCATACTCAATGGGAAAAGGCTAACAGCATTTTCCTTAGGATCAGGAGCAAGACAAGGATGCCCACTTTCACCACTCCTCTTCAACATTGTACTGGAAGTCTTAGAAACAACAATAAGACAAGAGAAATAAACAGTATCAAAATTGGAAAGGTGGAAATAAAACTCTTATTATTTGCAGATGATATGATATTATAGAGAACCCTAAAGATTCCACAAAAAAATTTAGAATTGATTGATGAATTCAGTAAAGTAGCAGGATACAAAATAAATATTCAGAAGTCAGTGGCATTTTTATACACCAATGATGAACTTTTGGAAGAAGAAATTAAGAAAGCAATCCCATTTACAATTGCATCAAAGCAATAAATTACCTGTGAATCAGATTATCCAAGGAGGTAAAAGAACTGTTCTCAGAAAATTATAAGTCATTGAAAAAAGAAATTGAAGAAGATACAAATAAATGAAAGCATACACTATGCTCATGGGTAGGAAGAATCAACATCATGAAAATGGCCATATTACCCAATGCAATCTACATATTCATTGCAATTCCTATCAAAATACCAATGACATTTTTCAGAGAGCTAGAACAAATAATACTAAAATTTACAAAGACCCCAAATAGCCATGACAATCTTGAGAAAGAACAAAGTTGGAGGTATCACGTTACCTGATATCAAACTATACTACAAGTCTGCAGTAATCAAAACAGCATGGTAATGGCATAAAAACAGATACATTGATCAATGGAACAGAATAGACAGCCCAGAGGTAAATCCATGCCTATATGCTCACTTAATATATGACAAAGGAGGCAAGATTATACAATGAGGTAAAGACAGTCTCTTCAATAAATGGTGTTGAGAAAATTAGACAGATACATGCAGAAAAAAAAAAAAAGAAAAAAGAAAAAAAGAAACTGGACCACCTTCTTACACTGTACATAAGAATAGACTCAAAATGGATTAAAGACTTAAATGTAAGATCTGAAACCATCAAACTCTAGAAAAAAACATAGGCAGTAATCTCTCTGATATTGCTACTAGTAATTTCTTTTCAGACATATCTCCTCAGGCAAGGGAAACAAACAAAACAAAATAAACATATGGGACTACATCAAACTACAAAGATTTTGCACAGCAAAGGAAATCATCAACAAAACAAAAAGACAACTGACTGATGGGGAGAAGATACTCGCTTATGATACATCTGACAAGAGAATTTAATATCCAAAATATAGAAAGAACTCATACAACTCAACAATAAAAATACAATGTCCAAACTAAGGTTTTACTGCTATATTGTACCAGAAGTCCCATTAAAAAATGGGTAGAAGACCTGAACAGACATTTCTCCAAAGAGTAAATACAGATGGCTAATAGACATATGAAAAGATGCTCAAGGTCGCTAACCATCAGAGAAATGCAAATTAAAACCACACTGAGATATCATCTCACACCTATAAGAATGGCTATCATCAATAAACCAAGGAACAAGTGTTGGTGAGGGAACCCTCATATACTGTTGGTAGGATTGCAAATTGATGGGAATACAGTCAGTAAGGAAAACAATCTGGGAGTTTCTCAAAAAAATTAAAAATGGATATACCTTTTGACCCAGCAATTGCACTTCTGGGTATTTATCCAAAGAAAACCAAAACAATAATTTGTAAAGATCTATTCACCCCAATATTCATGGAAGCACAAGTTACCATAGTCAAGATGTAAGCTGTGGCATTTACCCATCAACAGATAATTGGATAAAGAAGTTATGGTTCACATATACAATGGAATATTATTCAGTCATCAAAAAAATGAAATCCTACTATTTTGCAATGACATGGATGGACCTAGAGGTTATTATGCTGAGAGAAATAAGTCAGACAGAGAAAGATAATTAGACAAAGATGATTTCACTTTTACGTGGGATCTAAAAAACAAAAAGAACAAACTAATCAAAAACATACAAATGTAGAGGACAATCTGGTGACAGCCAGAGGGGAAGGAGTAGGGGGGCTGGGAAAAGGGGTGAAGGGTTAAAGAAGTACAAATTAGTAGTCGATAGATGGTCACCGGATGGTGAGCACAACATAGAGAATGCAGTTAGCATTAATGTAATGGCTAGGTGGAGAGCCAGTGGAGAGAAAGTAATCAGGGGGATCGTTTTATAAACTATGTAAAAGTCTAACCAATGTACTGTATACTTAAAACTAATAATAAAATTTAAAAAATTTATGCCAGGCATAAACCAGAGCTGTCCCAGGCAAACTGGAATGCATGCTCACTGTAGTTCTGATTCTCTCGCAAACAAATTCTAGCAGTCTTTTTGGAGATACATAAGCACAATGGTTTTCTAGTAGTAATCAAGCAGATCATTTAGATGCCCAATCTAAGGTTTTGTTACTATATTGTACTAGAAGTCCTCCCAACCCAACTGGCAGAAATAGGTGGCTGGAATGGTGCCTTCCAATGGTATCTTCATACACAGCTGTCGCCCACAGAGGGACATAGCAGCTGTTCCAAAGTCCTTCGATGGTTTATCTCTTACTGCCTTATTCATGTTCTGGAGCATAGAGTTTCTGTCTTCCCATGCTGAGGCATTTAGAAAAATCCTGTCCACAAAGACTCTCACTCCTGCTAGCCTTTTATATAAAGAATGGGATAATGTCGCCCTCTGGTGTTATCAACGAGGCAGCAAGTGGCTACAGAGACTTGGTCAAGATCAGGATGCCTTAAAGATATGAACAACTTCTGAATAAGTAAGTGAAGGATTTCACTTTTACGTGGGATCTAAGGAGGAAAGCAGAATACGAGCCCTTACCAAGCAAGTGTATTAAGACATTTTCCTATCAAATTTTCACAACAACTTTGTGAAGTCCATTCTTATATTCTTCATTTTTATAGATAAGAAAATCCTCAAAGAGATTGAGCAATTTATTCAAGGTCACACAGCTAGGAAATGAATTGAAATTTGGACTCAAGTATATCTACCATTAAAGCCTGCAGTTTTTCATTCTATCATTTTGTAGGTCATATAAAAATTGGGTCCTCGAATATTAAAATATATTTATTGAACACTATTTTATGCCAGAAATTGAAATTAAGAATAGGTTGACTTATTCCACTTGTAAGCCACTCCTATATCTTTGTTCATATTTTCCCACATCCTTCATAAAAATTCAGAATCTTCCTCACCGATCTTTCTCTCTCTCACTTCTGAATCTCCTATCACTTTCTCTGTACCAGTTTTCTCAGTTACCCTGTATCACAGTCACTGGTGGATCTAATTCTTCTGTCTACCGTCCTTATATTACATAATAAATTATCTGAAAGATTAGACTGTCTTTATTGTTATTATTACTGCAAACCCCTATAGCATCATCTATCACAGTGCTCCATAAAGAATAAATCCTCAAGGAATTTGCAGAATTTGGGTTGCAATTAGATGTCAGCCACTTGTCCTTGATAAAATTTTAATTCTAAGACATTAACATCCTCTTCCAATTTAATAACTTCCTACTGTATCCTCTTATAGAGTGAATTAGCCATGTTAAATGTCTAATAGGCTGGAAAAATGAAAGTTCTCTTACCTCAGATCCACATATTGGTGCAAATAGGACAATAAACCTTAAAGCTGGGAAATGGGCTGGGGACATGGTCTCTATTCACGTCTTGAGAGTGAAGGCTGTGGGCAGTGCTCTGCTACCCCTGTCTGTTTTCTTTCACTTCCCTATCCCCGCCATATTTGGTAGTTACTCTGTTTTAACCTAGCACCATCTACCCATTTGTTCAGTTGCCCCCTAAATAGAAATTCTCTGCTTTTTCCCTTCCCTAAATGGCTTTTACTGATCCTAACTATCATGTGTCTTCTGTTTTCAGAGAAATGTGGCTAACCTTCTGAACTATAATTCTGCCACAGACCAGCTGTCTTCCCAAAGGCCCTATATTAACTCTGTTTAAGCACGTCTTTAAATTCCTAGGATGCTCAGTCCGCAGCGTCATGGGCAGCAGCACCATCTGCTAGGAGTTTAAGCCCTGGCTCTCTGGGTTTTAACAGTGGAGGTGAAATAGAAACTCAAGCTCCCGTATATGTCTAGGTCTGAGCCACATAATAGCTTAATGCTCCTCTGCAATTCCACTCATTCTAAGTGTCAGCAAAGTAAGTTTTGAAAAGAAAAAATTTTGGTACATTTATGTTAGTTTCAGTGATATATAATAGCAAAATATTAGAAGCAATTTATATATATATTAAACATAAATTTCAGCCCTATGAGAACAAAACTAAAGCATTTTGAATGGCTTTGTAATATTCTGTAGTTTCAAAGTATATTTATTAACTCAGAAATTGCTTAAGTTACAGTGTTAAGTGGAAAAGAAGTAGGATACAAAAATGAATTAAAAAGTAATAATCATTTTGATACATTTTCATCTCATCATTTTGTCCTGCACATATAGTCTTAAAAGCATAAAAAGAGAACTTCTATTACTTTAAAAAACACTTTTACTTATCATAGTAACAAGAAATCAATGCAAATACAATAGCTGTGCTGTAGGTACAACTTGTTAACCAGTATAAACCCACAGCTGACAGGAGGGATAAACCATTTTGATTGTTCCCACCAATTCTTGGAACTCTTTTTTCTACTACTAATTCTTCAACACAACCACCATAGAAAAATCAATCCTTTCACTTCTTTCCTTCTTTTTCTCTCTTTTGTCTCAAAGTCATCCCAGCCCCTCTTCTCGGCACCTGAGTCACAGATGAGGGGAACAGAAAAGCAGAACAAACACTTCTCCCATTTCTTCTTTTTACCAAGACTCTCCTCCTCATATCTGTGAAAAGACACAGGGCACTGTCACTAGAGAACTGGCTGCCTGTGAGTACACAATTCCATTAGAAGATGACAGTCCCACCACTGCAGTTTCAGACAGACAAGATTGAAATTTTGAACAGTAACTGCTTAATTCTGGCAAATGGGCAAATAAATATTATACCTGATTTTTAAAACTACGGTATAAAGCACTCTCAGGCCTTTGGCACATATTCTGAGGGAATTTCTTATTTCTCTCTCCAGCATTTGTTTTCAGGCTAGGACAAGTGATACTGAGAGCCCAAATGACATAACACTTGTCCCTCTCGACAGCTGAGTATTTCCATGGGTAGACAATGGCATCTACTTGGAGAAGCTACTTTAATACATATTTAGACAGCAGGTGGTTAAAACACAGTTCAGCCCTGACAGACAAAAAGCCATTTCCAGTCATTCCATTTGTATTCAGAATGTAATCAGGTCTCGGGGATTCCCATACATACCATTGGAGAAAAAGAGAGGGTCAGTATAGGCCAATATCAAAGCCAATCGATTGTGTTTTGGATTTGGAAGAAGAAGTATACAGAAGAGAGGTACAAGGTTTAATTAATTCTTTGATAAGTTTTCCACTATTACGAATCCCTACACTTGATTAATTTATTGTTCTGTGTGTCTTTAAGGAGAGGAAAGCTAAGAAAAAAAGCCTGGTTGTTAAATAAAGAGAGGCTCGTTCACTAATTTCTCTACCATACGATAACAAATTTTAAATATTTAAAGAGCTGTCATATTTCGAAGTCTTCTTTAATTAATTCATTTAATAAACCTTTATTGAGGGCACTGTGCAAAGTTTAAAAATGCTGCTCCACCCCCAAAAATAGAAAGTTGCAAAAAGAACATAACTTTTGGTATCCTCTCACCTCCTTAACTTACCTTACACATTTCCTAATGACTCTATGCCTGTTTTTTAAGTATGCCTACAAGCCGTCCTGCATCAGGATGGAATTATTCATAGCTTGTCTTTTTCATACTGAATCCTGTATTCCATGTCACATTGTTTATAAGTGTTGTTTGTAAAGTCAAAAGTTTATGATGATTACCAAAGATACACCTTAGTTCTAATGCAAGGCATTACCACGTAAAAATGACAGCCTGGTCCTGTGTATAGCATTCAAACACTTTAGAAACAACTGCTAGGACAGTTGTGTTGAGGAGAAACCCAATCTGGAGGGTTAAAAGAAGTAGCACATTCTCATGTTTGTCAGCCTCTCTAACAAATCTTTCCTCCTTCCACTGAGAAAAAAAAATGAAACATGTTCCGTGGATCATTGGGTGAATGCCTGAATCTAACTTCCTGATCACAGGGTAGAGAAAATTCACACATTCAAAATATAAAGTCCTTTTTTGTTGTTGTTGTTTCAAAGCTTGATATAGGATGTAAATTTGCCAACCTTTCAAAATATTTATGAATTTTGGTAGGTACAGTTCACAAACTATTAAGGGCATAAGCAAAAAGTTGGGCAATATTTACAGCTTAGAATATGACTGTTAAATAGAAGAAGAGAGTTTCCTTTTTTCCCCATAGAAGTTTTTATAGATGTGGAAATATTAAAAATAAAGATGAAAGTTTCCATGGAAATAAATATTTTAAAGCAATATTCTCCACACTATTTTCTCTCCAATGTTTAGTTTCTCATTTTCACACATCATTTGTGGTCTACTTAACTTAAAAAAATCATCTTGGCTATGTAGCTGCAAATCACTAAAGAAAGTCAAGCTTATAGGAGGTAAGGTATATGTTGTTCTTTGGGTTTTCTTCTCTCAATTAACAGCTAAATTTTGAATAAAGTAGTCAAAATAAGGAAGTACTTAGGTAGAATCGTATTTACAAGTTTTCTACTTTAAGTAATTTCATGCTTCTCATAAGATGATATCTATGATAATTTCTTCTATATATAAAAATTACATAGGTAGCCCTACCAGGAAATAATGCTAGGATTATGTAAGATTTGTCTGACATTCATGCTGTTACTACTAATGACATATAGATATATTCGTATATTTGTAAGCTTTTCTGAAACAAGGTCTGTATCATATCATCTTTATAAATCTACCCACAGCACCAAGTGTGTACATAATTACAAAAAAAATTTCTTGTGCTCTTCGTTTGCCTGCTTGCTCTCAGATTGACTGTCATCTTTCCCTAGTTCTGCATGTATGTCAGGGCCTACATTTCTTAGGGCCCCTTGACGAGTGGCTTCTGAGTAGTTTTGGCAAGTGGGAAGACTTGCTGGATTACTTGGGAGCGGGAAAAGAGAAGAAGCAGGGGATTTCTCTCTCTTACTCTGCTTTGGTACCATCTCTGGCAGTGGCTCTGTTTCCTCCTAACACCAATTCCCATGAGATAATGATTCCTAGGTATTTCAGATCTCACAAGATAGCCACTGAGAGGTTCCAGAGCCTATAGATGGCTCAGCTTCTCAGTGCTGGGAACACACATCCTCTCTACACTTCATCCACCCAGATGGTGATAGCAGTTTCCTGCTTTTCCTAATTTCAGAATTGCCTCAACGTCTTATTTTGCTTCCCAATTCTTCCATTACCTGTGTAAACAATATACTGCACTAAATTCTTTAGTTTGTGATATCCAGAGTGGTTTCTATTTTTCTGAATGGCTCCTTACTGATACAGCTCTTGGTTCCAAGAATATTCACAGAAAACTAATATTCAACACAGGACTCTGGGATTGGGTTGTTATCTGTTTGACCATGAATGCAATGAAGACCTCCTTACAAGCAAGAAATGAGCATTAATAAGTTGTGTCATGCAGTGGCATCATAATCATTTAATCTCTAAGCTGTGGTTTCTTGAGACATAGTAAAGGATGAAGACAAGGCTTTGGTCAAGTAACTAATGAACTTGACCATTATAATAATGATTAATTATTACATGATATGGATACTCCTAACTGCCCTAAAGAGTGTACACAAAGAAAAAGATAAATCTAAGACCTCAAACTTCTAACACAAAACCTTAAGCTATGTAGCCACATTCCATAGTCCTGAAGCCATAAGGCAGACATGGCTGAGAATCAGGCCCAAGACTTAATAATACAGGTCACAAAGTTGCAACATTAGTTAAATGTATAGTTCTATCAGGTATTTTATGCTAATATAAGGCCTTGGCTGGAAAGGAGACTGTGGATGGTGATATTTGTGCAGAGATGAGGCTGCAAACTTTTTCCAACTCCCTGTACTTTCCTAGCTAGCAGAAAGTTCTCTTCTTATCAATTTGTCAGTTTAACACCCAACAGAGACAATCAACCTGTACCTGCATAAAAACCTTTACATGACTTCACTTGTGGCAGTTGCTGTAGAAGAGGATAATTAGTCCCTACAAAGCCCATTCTAACCACAGATCATTGTATCGAGTTTTATCCCAACATAGCCCAGATGGGAAGAGTGTGCAGGATGTGCTTCAAATAAGAGATAGCAAATACCAAAGGAGTTGCAAAATTCTGTCCAATATTTTTCTTTTTTAATTTGTTTCATTGTTTGATATATTTTTAAAAATTATCATTTTAAGTGTTCGATGAGACTAGTGGTTAACATACTGCGTAGCACAGCATAGGCAAAAAAAAAAAAATCTGGAGAATCCTAGCAGTGGAAATTTGGAGTGGATCCAGAATGTGTAAACGCCTAGCCACCTCCGACCATACCCTTGCCTTGAAGAGTCCAGAAGACATTCCTTTCACCACAATATTAAGAAATGCATTGGTGAAAGAAGCATATTTGTATAAAGGAGAGTTCCATCCTGTTATATAGCAGCATTGTGGTTGTATTGAAGTTTAAAATGGTTAGAAGTAGAGGAGGATTCTGGAAAGATGACAGAGTAAAAAGCACCAGGAATCTGTCTCCCCACCTAGACAACAATTACACTGGCAGAGTTATCTGATGTAACTATTTTAGACTTCTGGAGTCTGTTAAATTATTGCAACTTCCTGGGGAAAGGCTTAGAAGATAAATTGTGATTAAGTTTGGTTGAAGTTAGCTTTAAGCATAGTAGCAGCTACCCCACCCCCAGCCACATGGCAGACAGCTGTGTGCCTGTTCCTAGAGTAGCCTGCACACAGCTTGTAGGAGCCAGGGGGAAGAAAAAGGATCCAGTCTTTCAAATAATTGAGTTATCAGTGTTCTGACTGCTGACTGCTCCTTCTGATCACAAAGATGTGGACAAAGAAACAGGCAGCCAATGGTGTTGCACACCTTCTCATTGTTTCAAGCTCCTCTCCCTATGGCTGAAGTGACTTCCAGGGAATTTAAAGGGCCAGTGTCCTGTCCTCTTTTCACTTTTCTCTTTTTTCCCCCCTTCTGGGAGCCAGACATTAAAGACTTAAACATTCAAAAGCAACTACATTTACAGGTAAAGTTAGAATGTGCCATGCATGCCCAAGGAAAGGTACGGGCTCAGAAAAGATCTAAGACCTTAAGTTTATACTTCAAGCTGATCCTTGGCAGAGAGACAACCTACAACATTAAAAAAAAAAAAAAAAAAAAAAAAAAAAACTAACAAAAACTCAGCAAACCTTGTGAAAGGGGGACAATCCAATTTCTAAAGTTATCACATTATTGCATTTAAATATCTCCCTTCAACAAAAATATTGCAAGCCATACAAAGAAATAGGAAAGTATGGCCCATTTAAAGGAAAAAAAAACAAATCAACAGATGCAGTTCCTTAAAAAGACCTGATAGCAGATCTACTAGACAAGGACTTTAAAACAACTGTCACAAAGATGCTCAAAGAACTAAAGGAAGATATGGAGAAAGTAGAGAAAACGATTTATAATCGAAATGGAAATTTCAATAAATAGAAAACCAAAAAAGAAATTCTAGAGCTGAAGAGTACAGTAACAAATGAAAAATTAACTAGAGATATTTAAAGGCATATTTGAACAGGCAGAAGGAAGAGTGACAATAGGATTTAATTATCAAGACTGAGGAAAATTATCGAGGCTGACAAACAGAAAGAAAGAAGACTGAAGAAACATGAACAGAGCCTAAGGGACCTGTGGATCCATATATGCATTGTGGGAGTCCCAGACAGAGAAGAGGAAAGAGAGAAAGAGGTAGAGAGAACTTCCCAAATTTGAAGAAAGACATAAATATAAACACCCAAGAAGATCAATGAACTCTGAGAAAGATGAACTCAAAAAGACCCAAACTAAAGCACATTATAATCAGACTTTCAAAAGACAAAGAGAGAATCTTGAAACAGAGAGAAGCAATTCATCACACACAAGGGATCCTTAATAAGGTTATCAACAGATAATCAGAAATTTTGGAGGCAAGAAGGCAGTGGTCATACAAAGTATCTTCTCTGATCATAACAGAATTAACTCAGAAATGAAAGAAGTAAAACTTGAAATTTCACAAATATGTGGAAATTAAACATTTTTACCGCCAATGGATCAAAGAAAAAATCACAAGGTAAAGAAAATACTTAAAGATAAATGAAAAAGGAAAACACAACATACCCAAACTAATGGGATGCAGCAAAAGCAGTACTAAAGGGGGAATTTATATCTATAATGCTTTCACTAAAAAAACAAACAAAACAAACAAACAGACAAAAAACCTCAACCAACCACCTAACTTTACAACTTAAAGAACTAGAAAAAGAATTAACTAAGCCCAAAGTTAGCAAAAGGAAGGAAATAAAGATTAGAGAAGAGATAAGTGAAATAGAGAACAGAAAGAAAATAAAGAAGATTAATGAAGCCAAAAGTTGATTCTTTGAAAAGATCAACCATATCAACAAACATTTAGCTAGATGAACTAAGAAAAAAAAGACTCAAATTACTATACCCAGAAAAGTAAGTGAAGACATTACTGCTGATTCTATGGAAATAAAAGGATTATTGGAGAGTACTACGACCAATTGTATGCCAACAAATTGGATAACCTAGATGAAATAGATAAATTCTGAGAAACATAAAAGCTACCAAGACTAAAACACAAAGAAACAGAAAATCTGAATAGACCTATAACTAGTAAGGAGATTGAATCAGTAATAAAGTCTCCCAAAAGAGAAAACCCCTGGACTTGGTGGCTTCACAAATGTTCTACCAAACATTTAAAGAAGAATTAAACCAATTCTTCTCGAAGTCTTTTAAAACTCTAAGGAGAGGTGGGTACACTTCCAAAGTCATTTTATGAAGCCTACATTACCCTGATACCAAAGCCAGACAAACACACTACAAGAAAACTATAGATCAATATTTCCTATGAACACGTGCATATACCAGCAAACTGAATTCAGCAGCATATTAAAAAGATTATACACCATGACCAAGTGAGATTAATTTCTGAGATGCAAGGATGATTCATCATGCAAAAATCTACCAAGGGCATACCCACATTAATGGAATGAAGAAAAAAAACTCACATGATCACTTCAGTCAATGCAGAAAAAGCATTTGACAAAATCCAACACCTTTTCATGATAAGAAAAACTCAACAAACTAGGAATAGAAGGAAACTACTTCAACATAATATAAGCCATATGAGAAATACACAGTGAATATCATATTCAATGGTAAAATACTAACTGGTTTTCTTTTAAGATCAGGAATAAGGGGAAGATGCCTACTTCCACCTCTTCTATTCAACACAGTAATAGAAGTTCTAGCCAGAAAATTAGTCCCCCTCCCCCTGCAAAAAAAAAAAAAAAAAAAGAAAGAAAGAAAAAAAGAAAAATCATCGAAATTGGAAAGAGGAAGTAAAACCATAGATGATAATCTTACATGTAGAAAACTCTTAAGATTCTACAAAAAAACTTTTAGAACTAATAAATTCGGCAAAGTAATAGGATACAAAATCAACACACAAAAATAAGTTGCATCTCTATACTTATAAGAAACAATTTGAAAAGAAAATAATAAAAATAATTTCATTTACAATAGCATATAAAGAAATAAAATAGTTAGGAACTTAACTAAAGTGGTGCAAGATTTATACAATGAAACTACAAAACAATGCTGAAAAAAATTAAAGGCATGAATAAATGAAAAGATGTTCCATGTTCATGTATTAGGAGATTTAATATTAAAATGTCCATACTACTCAAAGTGATCTATAGATCCAAAACAATCCCTACAAAAATACCAATGACATTTTTTGCAGAAATAGAAAAACTCATCCTAAAATTTATATGGAATTTCAAAGGATCCCAAATAGCCAAAACAATTTTGGGGGTAAAAAAAGCAGGAGGTCTTACACTTCCTGATTTCAAAACTTACTACAAAGCTGCAGTAATCAAAACACTATGGTACTGGCATAACAATAGACATATAGGTCAATGGAGCAGAAAAGAGACCCCATAAATGAATCGTCACATACATGGCCAAATGATTTTTCATAAGAGCACCAAGACCATTCAATGGGGGAAAGAACTACTTTTCAACAAATAGTGCTAGGGAAACTGCATATCCAATGCAAAAGAACAAACTGGACCTTTACCTAACAAATACAAAATCATATACAAAAATTAACTCAAAATGGATCACAGACCTAAATGTAAGACCTAAAACTCTAAAACTTTTAGAAGAAAACATAAGGCAAAAGCTTCACAACACTGAATTTGGCAATGATTTCTTAGATATGACACCAAAGGCACAGGAAACAAAAGCAAAAATAGACAAATTGGACTTCATTAAAATGAAAAACTTTTATGTATCAGAGGACACTATCAACAAAATAAAAAGGCAATCTGCAGAATGAGAGAAAATACTTGCAACTCATATTATCTGATAAGGGATTCATACCAGGATATATAGAGAACTCCTAAAACTCAATAACGTCAATGACAAGAAACAATTCAATCTAAAATGGGCAAAGAACTTGAGTAGACATTTCTCCAAAGATACATAAATGGCCAATAAGCTGATGAAAAGATGTTCAAGATCACTAATAACCAGGAAAATGCAGATCAAAACTATAATGAGATACTCTTGCAGAAAAGGTCCAAAATCAGACCATTGAGAAACCAAGCAGCACTCGAAGAGCTGGAGAACTCAGGTTTATTATGCCAGCAGTCTCAGAAGAGCTAGTGTTCTGAAGATCTGGGCCCTGAGCTCAGTTGCAACATTCCTTATATGGACACTTTTTGGCATGGGCTGATTGATTAATTTGTCCTCAGACCATTACAAAGCAGCAGGAGTTGCTAGAGGGTACAATTACATTTGTTGCTTAGACAGATCAAACAAAAGGGAAGATGAGTCTTTGTCAATTTTGAGTATAGCCCATGTAGCAAGCATATTTACAGAAGCAGAACAGAGAGTTGATTAGCTTTTTGAATGAAAATTCCTCTTCAGTACTACCACCTCACACCTCTTTATGATTGCTATTATCAAATAAATAAATAACAGAAGAAAATAACAAGAGTTGATAAGGATGTGGAGAAACTGAAATCCTGTGCCTGCAGGTGGGAATATAAAATAGTATTACCACTGTTGACAATCACATGGAGTTCCTCAAAAATTAAAAATAGAATTATCATATAATTCAGCAATTCCACTCCTGTGCATAGACCCAAAAGAATTGAAAGCAAGGTTTCAAAGAGATATTTGTATATCCATGTCCATAGTAACATTATTCACAATAGCTAAAATGTGGAAGCAATCCATGTCCATCAATGGAGGCATGGATAAGCAAAATGTGGTCTATACATAGAATGGAATATTATTCAGCCTTCAAAAGGAAGGAAATTCTGACACAAGCTACAGCATAAGTGAAGCTTGATGATGCTATGCTAAGTGAAATAAGCCAGTCACAAAAAGACAAATAACATATTCCACTCATATAAGGTATCTAAAGTAGTCAAATTCATAGAAACAGAAATAGCAGTAGCAGTGGTCAGGGGGGAAGGGAAATGATGAGTTGTTCAATGGATAAAGAGTTTTACTTTTGCAAGATGAAAAAGTTGTAGAAATCTGTTACACGACAATGTGAATATACTTAACACAACTGACCCAATGGGAACTGAACGCTTAAAAATGGTTAAGACAGTAATATTATGCTTTTTATCACAATAAAAAAGATGATGTAAATAAAGTGCTTAAAAAGAAAATGTTTAGAAGCACGAGAAGAGTCAAACAGGGAAGGACAAGAACGAATGCTGAGTAGTAGAAACAACAGTGTGTGCTAATTATTTGCTTGCTTCTGCACACGTCCTCCACCATTCCTGTATTCTGAATGTACCATAGAAAGCAACATTTTCCAGCCTTCTTTGCCAGTCACTTCTGGTTCGGTTCAGCCAAAGAGAGGCACGATGGAAAACTGGTGAGAAGATATGAGGGAAAGCCATGGTATTTCTTTCCCTTACTGCTACAGGTAGCATTTCCAGCAGTCTCTAGGTCTTCTCTATGATCTCAGCCCCCTAAAGACAGCTCCTCCATTCGTGACACCTTCTCCTGCAGGCATCCTCTGCCGTGGTGCTCATTCTTCCAAGGTAAACCCACTTTCTTAGATTTGGTAACCCCATCTCCTCCTGATTTTCAGTGGCTTCAAGGTTGTAGTGCCTGTTGGATGTTGCTAATCTAGTTTGCCTCACCATCCACTGTTTGACTTAAGTTTTCCTCCCCCATTTTAACTCATTCCCTATGTTATATTCATCCTAATTGAAAATAATCACTTCTGTTTTTTCAACTGAATCCTAACAAATTCAGTCCTTTATTACAGACAGCTCTAAACCTAATTCACATGAAGTAACAAATCTCTATAAACTGCACCATTTGATCTACATTGACCTTTTAAGTGTTTATTTCTATGTTTTGCACAGTTTTAAGTGTTTAATATATACTTATGAAATATATACACATAAATATAGGAATTCATTTTATATGCCAAGTATTATAGTTTTCTGTAGTGTGATTTCTGTAATCCAGGACAACTAATATAATCACCTACCATGTAGATACCCCAGGAAACACATTTTGAGATGGAGATTGGCATTCAGGAAATTTTTTGGAAGAGTGTTCAGGATCAACTTGGGATATGAAAAAAGCAATATGGTCACAACAAAAGCCTTAGCAGCTCCCATGGGAGCTCTGGAACTGGTGTTTCACTTCAGAATTGTCATACTCTAATGTGAGGGGAATAAGCCTTTATAACCACACATTCAGCAGTCATTGGCTGCAGAAAGGCATCCCCTCAGAATGGGGTAAGGCAGCTGTCCCTCCTGAGTCTAGGGTCATTCTCAGGGAGGGTTTTAGTGGAGAGCCCATTCCCAGAAGATGAACAAGTGTTTTAGTCCTGAAGAGGGGAATCAGAGTGGTACATCACAATACCACTAGAGCCACTCAGAGTCACTTGGTTTGTATAATACATTATGCAATGATCTCCATCTATGCCACCCCCAAACTTATAAAAGTTAGTGAGATGAACTTAAGCCTTTCAATTGCAGCTGAGACTACAATTGATACTCATAATCTCCCTCCCCCAGCTTCCTCTCATCCTCAGCAAGCACCTCTGCTGGTCTTGATGGCTGTGGGGTAACCTAGGACCTGGTTACCATGCCCTTTTAGGCCATGATTCTTGCACTTGTCAATTTAACAGCAAAATGGGACAAGGGAATATCAAGAGTCATCCAAGTGTACTACTGGGTGCCAAACACATTTCTCCCTGTTCCCAAGTGGAATAGCAGCTGGACTTCTAACACCACTGGTCTGCAGAGTCCCATGACCCAATGGGAAGGACCATTTGTACTCTAGCCCGCTGCAGAGCCCGTTCCTGTTTCCTTTACCAGCTCAAAGTCACACAGCTATTTGGTTACTAACCTCTCTGGGCCTCCATTTCCTCATCTGGAAAATTAAGAGAATTACAGTACACATTTTATTGGGTTGTTTTGAATATTAAATGGGTTAATGTCCACAAAGCATATAAATAGTGGCTGGCACATATTAGACCCTGTAACAGTAAGTTCTAGTTTTTGTATTAATTTACACATTTGGCATGACTCACAAAGAAGAAAGGATTTCAAGTATACATATTATGTGCTTAGCAAACACAGGTCTATGCTTAAATTTTAATAACTTTATCATTTGCTATTGTAATTTTATTTCCTTGATTTGTTTCAACAGAACTTCAAGATCCCTCACCATTTCATATTTGAAGATAAAAGCTAAGCCTGGATATATGAGAGTTAACATCCAGGTAAATCAACTTTGACCAAGAAGGTCTAGGAGCCATTAGCTAAAGCTTATCTTCCACTCCTCGGGTACAATTCTCAGGTGTGACTACATTGCTTCTCAGAGGATTTCCAGTAGGATTAAGCCTCAGTTACCTGTACTGTTTGCCCACAGAGTTCAAGAACTCACCACTGAATTGGCTTGTCCTCCGCTCGGTTGACTCTTCCCAGTCCCCATACTTGTTTCTTGATATCATTTCCCCTAATCAACTACCTGTAAGGAAGATCTCTCAGGCTCCACTCTTTGGGGGAAACATAGGCTCAGTCGTTACCAGAAGTAGCCCAAGAAAGAAAATGGTCAAGATGGGCTTCTAGACCTGGATCACTTTCTAGTCATTCCATTGCTGATTGACGACTCCAGTATGCTTTCACTGGTAGATGTGAAGTATAGATGAAAGGGAAGAATTGGCTTACATGGAAAATAGTAGCACTTAAACAGTACAACACAATAGTTAATTATAAGGATTGTGGGGTTGTCTGTTTCTCAACACTGACTCTAAACACCTTGATAAAAAGAAAACGACAAGCCTCAGATTAGCCAACTATAATTCAAAACATTCCTAGTCATCTATATCCAGAGTAGTGTTTAGTGACCATTTATTTCAGCAGCCATGGGGCAAATTGTGCTAAAGATCAGGCCCAGGATTTGCATAATGGTAGCGGAACCACAACCAATGCAGGCATAGTCTTCAAGGTTGTGCATTCAAAATGAGACTCTAAAACCTGGGATGAAGACATTTGGTAGAAAAGCCGGAGACTGACTCCCTAGATATCCTTGACTCCTCAGGGTCCTCTCCCTTGTTAAAGGAAAGAAAACTTCTGTTGCCTGGATAACTTACCAAGTTTTCAGTTGTAGCAGGTGCCTCAAAAGATGATGCTTGCCCTCAAGATCTACCCATGCCTCTTCTCCTCTTTAGGGAAGAATCTAGAGCCACTGAGGTGTTGGTGCAAAGCTGAGTAAAATCTGGAATGCATAATGGAAGAGGAAAGATGACAAATACTAATAGCCTCAGCACCAGCTGCAGCAGTGGACTACATACCCTGTTCCACTATTCCTCTATATTTTGAGGTTATAGCCTGTCATGACCTAGAAAGCTCTGATAAAACAGACAACAGTGGGTCCAGATTTCAGTGGGACAAGGATGTACCATGTGTCAAACTCCTCTGTGCTTTGTGCTTCATTCTTTCAGCTCACTTCCTCTCACCACTGCCTTGGCAACCAGTTGCATGCAAGTGCAACTTAATAGCATTTTGCCTCAGCGGTATCAAATGTTTGTTTTCTGTACCTCACCACCCCATCTCTCCACTATTATTGTATGGGATACCTGTAGGAATCTGCATAATTAGTGAATTATGATTCACAGAAAAACATGGATAGGAAATGGAATCACCATGCATGAACTAACCCTTGCTTCATGAGAAGTGGGAGCCTGTAAATAAAGTCTCTCCTTTCCCATCCCTCATGAAAAGAACATTCTATTTAGCTCCTCAGATATTCAGTGGAAGCTTTATGCTTGTTGCCCAGAGAAGTGATCAGCTCAATAATGCACCCTTGACTTGGCTTTCTCTCCTTCCTGATTTTATTCTTCCCAGTCCTCTACTCTGCTTTTGCAGGATCACTTCTTCAAATAAACCACCCACGTGCAAGCCCTTGTCTTGATGTCTGTTTTTTGAGAGAACCATTTCATAAGATTTAGTTTCTCATATCCACTTTACCAATGAGAATGCATTGTTTAAATGCAAGGACACAGTGAATGTCATAATTATCCTATCTTAAAATCATTTTTCAACTGAATATCTCTAAACATAATTTTCGGAATTATTTTACTGTGCCCTTGTCCACCCTTCCAAGATCCTAAGATTTAACATACCTTTACTCTAAGATACTTCAGTTATTTTCTCCTGTGTCATAAATAGAAGAGGGTTTGGAATGTGAATTCTTGGAGGACAGGGGCCTGTCCATCTTTATATCCTCCAAAGCACCTTGTTCATAGTAGATATTTGTTTGCTAAACCAACTTACTCTGAGTCTTAGCAGATCTGTCTGATGGTGTCTAGGAGTCAGGATGGGCTAGATTATGCCATAATAACAAATGTTTATTGTATGAAAACACTAAGATTTAGCAGTTGTTTCTCACTCACACCACATGTCCTATGGAGGTCAGTAGGGGAGCTCTGTTCATCAAAGTCACTCAAGGATATAGGATGAGAGGTTTGATCTCAATATATGCTGCCCATAATCACTAAGGCAAAGAAAAGGGAATATGGCAAATTGCACACTGGCTTGTAAAGCCCCACTCAGAAGTGACTCATGTCCTTCTACTCAGATTTCTTCAGCCAAAGTAAGTCTCATAATCACAACTCGCCTCTGAATCTAAAGTATTGTTTAGTAATATGGTGTGTAACCAAAAAAAAAAATGTAGCATGAATTTGTAACTTTTTTTGCCTGAATTACCTTAGCTCTCCCTACTTCACTTTGTAAGAGATGTACTGCACACATGAAGAGTAAAAAAACAAGACAAAGGTATGCAGTTGCAAAATGGCCATTTATTGCCTACAGGGGAAGGAAAGGGAAGTACACAGGTGCAAGAAAACAAGCATATATTTAGCCCTATACATTATGTGTGAGCAGTACCCAATCTCCAAAATGGAAAAAAAGTATTTTGTCAGCTGACATAGTAGTTAAGGTTCTTAAGCACCTCCCTTCCGAGCTGCCACAAGATTTAAAAGGCAGAACTGCTTTGTTTAGTCAATGTTCACATTAATGAAAAAATACTACCACCCAACTGTGTCCTTTTGCACGCATATTTTGTACAGTGTCTAGTGTGAAAAACATCTCAGCGGAGCAGTTTGGTCAAGATTCAGACCTCATTAACTGTTTAACTTTAATAAATAGAAAAATAAAGCAGCTGGTGATTTTGTCAGAGAATGTGTTCAATAAGAGTAGAATCACTTTCTCCAGGGATGACAGAGTGTTAAATGATTAGAACACCACAGAACCAGTCTATTAAACATTAAATACTACTAAGCTACATTTACATGGCACTTCATTAAATCTTCTAATTAAAAAGAAAAAGAAAAACTTAGATTTTAACCTGATTATTAGTACAAAATAACAAATTGATTTAGTGCTAGACTTTTTCTTAGGACAAAAGCAAAGTAAATACACAACCTAAAACAATAAAATTTGTTTTGGAATAATATCAATAGAAACCATAAAGCATTCAGGGAAAAAATTACCAAAACATCTTGCTCAGTTTTAAACTCATGTGCTTTGCCTTCCAACCATTTAGTTAGTTACAAAAACACTTTATAGGCCACAGAATGACTCAAATGTATGCAAAACAATGGATTTAATGCCAAGTACTGAAAATAAGTAACTCTTCCCTATTCAAATGGTAACTTGAGTGGAAGAGTAGGTCATCGCATGGACAATGAGTTGGCACTTGTTTTATAGTTGACAGAAATCACAATAGACAATACAAATTAATCCATGGTGAATTTGACCAACACTCTGGCACTTTTAGAGAGAAAAGGTACATATACTCTTTCTCTTAAAAAACAAAAACAAAACCTCTGTCCATACCATCCCACTCCAAAGACAACAAAAACCAAAGCTGAAATGTTCATCCTCTCGAAATATTCCAAGTACTCCAATGAACCATTTCTCAGCTTCTCCTAGATGAAAGAATTGCTTGCATTTGGACAACTGTACGAATGCCCATAGTGCACTTCTCAGTGCTGCTGGTGTTTAAAAAAGTTGCCACTCACAACACTGAACAATTCCAGATCCAGTGTTCAGTAACACAGCCATCCAACCTCCCAACCCTCCCCCACAAAAAAAGTTGGCAGAGCACCGCTCAAGAATTTCACAGGTAAGGGAATATATTTTTAGCAAGTTAAGCACAGAGAAAGAACAGTACAGTTTCTGAATAAATACACACCCAGACTACTGCATCACTTACTGCATCAAGATTGAAACAAGTAGCAGGAAGCTAAGCCTGTTCCATAAAAAGCAAAGCCATTGTTTGACACATCAATGCTGAGCCAATTGTGTGAGTTAAGATAACTACTTAAACAAACGTGGTACACATAACCATAGATAGCTTGAAAGAAATTATAGTCATATATCAGTAATTAGATATTAACACAAAACTGAAATGAGCAAGAGAGGACCATTTCTCAGAGGGCTACCGTGATTCTTATGTTTCAGAGTTGAAAGCGACAGGCATACAAACAGGGAAATTATCTAAATTTGGGGAGATTGTTATTAAAAACATAACTACTAATAGGCTCCAAATTATGCCTTCTGAAAGTTTCTGAAAGCTGAATGTACCATGCCAGAAGTCGTATCACTTGGCATTTGCAAACCCTTTTCATAATGTGATGTTTCTCATGACATACCTTCTAATTTCAGTACAATACTGAATTTATACTATATGCCATAAAAATTAACATTTAATAGGCAGAAATGTTATTTCATATGTTTTGAAAGTAAAAGCTATTTTACTTAAAAACTTCCATTATTTCAATGGCATAATGTTTGTTGAATAAACCTCAAGATGCTGTTTTCCTGTGGTTACAAGAATAACCTGGGTCTAACCAAACACACCTATGCCAAAAGAAATTATTAACTAGGTTAATAAAGCTTGCTTTTCCTGGTGTCTGTTTTTTTTTGTTTTTGTATTTTTATTTTATTTTTTTTGCTGTAGGACTTGCGATTTAAGAGAAAAACTTACATAAAGGTATTTGCTTAAAACAAGAAGCATATATGCTTTCACCACCTCTTGAAAAGAAATGTTTTAGTCTCCCCTCCCCTTTTTTTCTGTGGATCTGGTTCAGAACACCATACAATATAGGTATAAGAGATTTTTCTTTTTTTCTTTTTACACTTAAGCTTATAGAGATTTGCAAATGATTCCATAAAATGAAAAATGCTCTTGGCATCCTGTTTTGAAACATATTACAACTTTGGTAAATAGGTCAGGTTAAAGACTGTACTAATTTACTTACGTTTGAATTCAAATTTGGTGACCATGATGCTGTTAAAAAAATTTAAATCACCCAAAGCAACCCTAAGTATAAAAGTTCTCATATGTGTGTACAATTTCAAAACTTTAGTTCAAGTTTATGGCTTAGAAAAATATTCTAATTTCCCTAATTTGATTACCTATAATTCGGAGTTCTACAAACATGACACAATTCAGAAGAAAAAGGTTAAACAAATCTTCTACACATTCAAGAAAGGTAATTTTTTTTTAAAAAGGGGAGGGCAGGTGGGAAAGAGAAAAACTATGAATGTGAGAATTCACATTTCTGGCAAAATGTAAGTATAGATGAGTGCTATTTTGAAAATGTGCCATAAAGTCTTTGCTTGCTATAAAACCATTATTTTTATGGCCTGCCAAAGGCTATCTGAAACAGTTAATGTTTTCTGTGACTGAAGCTACTGATCAGTCAGTGCATTTTACAAAGCTATTAAAATCCCTCAGAACCTCAGAATATAAGACCTTAGAAATAATAAAAGCATTGAGACACTGTCAATTTTTATTGCTAGAAAATCTAGCCTTGGATTAGGAATGATGAACTACATGTCTCTGGTTCCATCAAAAAACACATTTAACCAATTTTTTCTTGTGCTTTCTCTACTCCTTGCTATTTAATATGAAATTATAAATGGCATTAGTGATTTTTAGAAGCTCTTGCAAATACAAACTTAATTTTTCACCCATTTAACAATATATATTTAGGAGATACAATTTTAAAATGGAACACAATTTGTCCACGTTCCAGTTTTAATGTGCCACATCCTCAATTCTAATGTAACCTACCACAGAATCAAGTGATATGAACCTTAGATATCTTTCAACTTTCTCCCTTGCGAAATTTTTCTGTGATTTAATATATAACTTTAAGACACCAAAGAATAAGGACAAATTAGGAATGAAGCTTTATATTTCTGCAAACTACAACACTAAAACACAGTGGCTTCTTTAATACATTCACAAAGGATGCTTATTAGTAAAATTAAATATTTGCCTATTAATATCAGAAAAGTAATTTGAAAACAAAGAGCTTGGAACAAGGCAAATGGGAGGGGGGAAAGCTGGTCTCAGAACCCATTGTGCCATACCTGACTTTAACATGTGATATTCAAACAAACGTTCACACGTCTTACATCAAAGAAATGAAACAAAAATATTCAGCTACATTGTACAAAATTTTTTTTTTACATAAAACATCATAAATCTTGAACAGATTTACTATATCTGAATTCTAAAAAGTTGCCTATAGAATGGTGCTGGGATTCTGTTCTCTGCTTGCGTTTAGGCAGTGCTGTTGCTTAAAAGTTGACACCAGGCACAATATTTTAAAACAAAGTCAACAAGCAAGGAGCAGTAAGTGGATCTGAGCCTTTCCCAGATGTCAGTCCTGAGGATGCTGCAATATTCCCCATCAAAATGTGTAAAGCTATGAGGCGGATACTGATGCCTGAGAGAATGGGTGATTTGACATGCACTTGCATGACTGTTGTAATGGCAAACAGTGCAGTTTTCCCTTCCTCAAACAACACTGTTTTAATAAATTTAAAGAACGCTCCAGTTCTTAAACATCAGAAATCATATTTAACAGTAATACAAAACAAAAACAGATTATCACAATCTAAAAATGCCCAAATTTTCTTTTATCTTCAGATAAAATATGCAGCAGCCCCATGGCATAAAGCTTATTAACTTATTCTGAGAACTAGAAAGTTTATGAGCATAAATATTTTACTTTCATTGACTATATACCATATGTCATTCACCTCTTCCTTTTTGCTTTTCACTGCCAAAGTTCCAAATGGCATGCATTTTAACAATACTGAGGAGAGCAGCATTTCTGATCATCTGAATTGGCAGCTCAAAACAGATACCACTCCTTTCACAAAGGGAACAAAGGGTGAAGGGTGTGTGAAATTTGGGCAGTGGGCTAAAGGGAAACCGTGCACATGAAATTTGGGTTACCATGCCCCAAGAGTGTGTGTGCTACCCAAACCAAACACAGTTACCTACTTCAACAGAGCTACTACCAACATTTACTAAAACCACATTAAAAATACACAGGATAATGAATGGTTTGAAAGAGTGCATTTGGAAGCAGAGAGAACCCAATTACACACCTTCCTGCAACAGAGTGCCTCGATCATACACAAAATAAACTTAAACTGTTTACAATGTTTCCCAATTGTTTTTATTTTTCCCTCTACATTAAACTATTAAAAAAGTTTTTTTTATTAATAAATGGGCTCCTCTGTGGTTCATATACAATCATAAGTGAACTTTAAATTCCATTTTATACAAACATCTCAAAAAATATTGGGAGTGAAGTATGGTAGGAAATATTGCTCACATTGCTAATTAACATGCGTATATGAAAGGAGGAAAATGTTTTGTAAGTGCAGATACCTCCAGAGCAGAAAACCCACCTAAAACAAAAGATTTAAAAACAAAACAAAACAAAAAAAACACACATACAGTAGCTGATTACAAAAAAAGGTAATGTCCACAAAGTTAAGTTTTTCATGCTATTCTACTTTCCAGTACTATGCTTTAGGTAATCAATTTGCATGGCTAGATGTTGAATGCTTGAGGTATATAAGAAGGGATACCTGCACACTGAGGAAAATCTGTCATCTTTAGGGTTGTTTCTTTGTGTGTGTGTTTATTCTGGGTCTTTAACATTTTTAAAAGAATATTTTATTCACATTGAACTTCACTCAACTACAATGACATTGCAATTATAATAGATGACAAACAATGCCTCATCATTAGGCACTTTTAAAAGGGAGCTTAGGCTTCACAGAAATCTTCTGATGCAATCCCATATATGATATTACATCATCCCACCACCCTCATCCACTAAAATTTCCCTTCGGGGGAAATACTATATTATTTAGCCTGATTCATTTACTATGGAAGAAATTAGTATAAAATGACCAAAGGAAAGGCATCATTCAAGACTAATAAAATAGCCTAAGATGTCAGGTTTGAAAGAGGAGACAAATTGTATATATGTAAAACTAATTAAATAATTTAAATTTGACCTGTATTTTATATATTAGTGAGACACAAATATAGGCTATCTTCTTTTAAAATTTCATTCACATAATGGAAAATTTCTCATTTATTAAAAATATCACATTTTGAGACTAGAAACAGTAAAGTGCATGAAAAGTTTAAAATATAAATTTCAGAAAACTCTTATAGCAGCAAAAAAGCAGAATAAAGAAAAACTTAAAAACACAGACACAACCTTTTCCTGTTACTGTGCCATAATTAACATCAAGTAGCTAACCAATTTTTCCCCCAGAAAACAATATTACTTTCACTGCCTCTTGAGTCACAGATTCTCAACTGGACCCTTCTGGGCAAAAAAAGGATTCCAACATATCTAGAGCATTAACAGTTGGGAATAAACCAGTAGCTTCTTAATTTAACCCTGACAGACGACGGAAACAAAGATTAAAAGCATATTATGGCCATTTGGCAACTAGAGTCAGGAAAAACGATCCAAGGTTTTCAACTACTCCCTGTTTTCTCGCTCCCCCAAATCCTTTCCATTGTCACCTCAAAAAGCCAAGCCAACAGCCTCTTGACCTACTTTGGGAAATACATGAAATATCTGTATAGCTTTCCCCTTCTAAAACTTTGATCAGGGTCTTTTCATTCAGTAGTTATTTTTTTTTTTTAACATTTAACTATAACAGCAAAAATGACATAGATCATATAGCATGTTTTTCCAGCGCAACCAGGCAGAAAAGTGTGGATAGGAATAATGAAAAATACTGGACACTAATTTTGTGGGCATCCTAAATATACCAAATTCTTTTTCAAGGTATGTGGCAGTAGAAATTACCCGCTATTTCCCTATAAATGAACTGGAGAGACAGGCTTAGAATTAAGACTTCCAATAAGGTTATGCATACCTAACAGGGGAACAAAATACAGAATGATTCCTCAAAAACAAAACAAAACAAAAACAAAAAAACAACCAGTGTTTGCCCAACAAACTGTCATGTGCTGTTAAACGCTTGATTTTGAAAGCATACTGTACAACCATCTTTAATTTCTCAATTTTTCTTATTGTGGCTAGAAGCTATATAATAGTTTATGTACAGAGCTAGCAAATTTAAGTGCTTTGTAAATGTGCAAATGACTTGGGGAGCCAAAAATCAGTTTGTTATAATGGAAAACAGAAATTCAAGGAAGTTTTCCCAGCAAGGCATGCTATCATTTCATTTAAAATTTTACATAGTTTTTAAAAATTGCCTTTTACGAAAATGGCTCATTTGAAACCAAATACACTTTTTATTGGGCCTCGAATTGGTGATATCTCAATTATGAACACTGACTGCTAATATAATATGAAAAATGTCTAATTTAAAAACATGTTAAATAAAAATTTTGGAAAGAGTAATACTTTGGTTCCAGTCCTAGTGCCAAATGATACCAATATGCACAAAAATGTACAAAATCTTATAGCAAACACATAATGAAAGAAACCTGAAGAAGCAGCTTAAGGATGGCCATACTTCACTCCTACATACTTTGATTTACAACTGTACAGGTCCATAGCAACAAATCCCCGTCTTTGCGGGGCAGTACTCCACTACCTCCGATTAGGCAAGTGAACACCATTGACAAGAGGCAGGAGTGGAGGGTGGAGTTCAAGTTGTGTTAACAGTGAGAAGTGGTCTGAAGGGATGTGTGGGTGTGGACACCCAGTGATGTTGTTCTCAACCAGCCATTGAGGATCTAAAGGCCCCAGGACACCAAGCACGTTCATATGAGTCTTGGAATAGAAAATGTAGTCAATCACACCCTGGAAAGAGATTGGGGGTTGGGAAAAAAAAGAAAAATAGTTGCTTAGAAAAAAGAAAACCTCGAGATATGTAAAGAACGATCCATAATTTGTAAAATCTAAAATACCCGAGTAACCTTTATTTTTGGTTGTCTTGACAATAGATCAAAAAAGGCTAAAGTCTTCAATGGGTATTACATGAAATAAAGGTGGCTAAATAAGGAAACAGAGTGACCTATTAGAATCAAAAAGTCTTGCACTTGTGTATAAGCAGTAAGCAAACTGAGAGGCTAAGCACAACAAATTATGTCTAGGCATCTTTAAAACTGGCTTGCTTGGGTTAGTGAAATCTAATATATCAGTATAAACATTATGTAAACTGCACTAACTCTAACAGTTACATAAACAGAAAAATATTTATACATACACAGTTAATAAAAAGGTATGATTGAAATGAATTCCTTTATTGATAATTGGCATTATTTTCAATTATTTGCACATTAAGATATCCAAAAACATCTAAATGACGCGATGGTAAAGGATGTTTTCAGATTTACTAATCCTAGTTCAGCTTTCCCAGACATTCTACACACAGTTAATTGTTCTAATCTGTCCTTTAGTTTAGAATACTCTTTTTTCACAAATCCTGGTATACTCTATATTCTGGATTCCTTGCTGCATAACAATACCTTAAAAAAAAATACACACACACACACACATTCAGCAGGGAGTCTTATGTTTTCAGCTGTACCCCTCAGAGTTCATGTAATCAGTAAGTTTCAAAACTATTGTACTTTTACTGCCCCAGGCTGTGTATGCAAGAGAGTAAAGTCAAATTTTCTTCCTAACCACATTAAAAGAGTCTGAGCCTGATATTTACAGATCTGGAAGTACCTATTCATACAATGAGTTCCAGATAATATTTTATATGGTATCACAGTGAAGTGGGATAACATTTAACGACAACAAAAAAATGTCATGAAATTCTGAAACAATTACCTTAGTCTGCTGATTTTGACATGACCAAGACAAAAATAACAAAAGCAATTCTTCTGAGGGAGAGGGCCTTATTCAATATTAGATACCTTAACCTTACTTTACCACAAATTAAGGAACCTGCTTGAATCTAGGGGAGGACTTTCTGCCATTAATACTCCAATTCCAAAGAGTCAAGAAATGACATTAGTACAAGGTATTATCCCTTCACTTTGGTTAATGTGTACGTCTGCAGTGATATTTAGTGTCATTATGTACATTAGGTGATAGAGTTAGAACCTCTGCATAAGCCCCAATGAAAATGTTAAGCCCTCCAGAAAGTAAGATGTATTTAATCAGATGATTGAGGAATAATATGGCTTAGAGTTATATCCTAAATGTTGTTTCTAAAATTTTTACTCTATGGGTAAGGAAAAAGTTTATAAAAGGCTAGATGAGGCAGAAATGATTTGGTCTTTTTACCTACACACACACCAAAATGAGTTGGAAAATTACTGAACACTCATTTGGGGGAACCTTATTTTAGGTTTTCTGGGGTTGTGCTGGCAGAGATATATCAACTCTCTGTGTGTGTGTGTGTGTGTGTGTGTGTGTGTCACTATAGTCACAAGGATAGGAATTAACCTATAGTAAACTATGAATCATTAAATCTAGAGGTTTTCCTTTAAGCCTACACATGAGGAATGGTGTGCACGAGTCAGCTAGTGCCTGCTTCTTAGCACTTTATCCCAACTCTGCGTTCATTGGATTTATGTTGGGAGCTTGAAATCTACTACAGTGAGAGTGATTATACCACAAAAATCAGCAAACACATTGGGGCTTCTTTTTCTCAGGAAGTTAGTTATTAAATATTTACTAGCACATCGCTGCATTCGAGCGATCTGAACAAATCCACTATTGCTGGATGTATTATCTGTTCTAATAGCAAAATACTAATATTCAACTCCTAAGCAACTTTTTTCTATTTCATAATTGCAAAAGCTAATAACATCAGCATATGAAAATGAAAAAAGATTATTAGAGATGTGCAAGAGCCCATTCCATAAATTTCCTTTGGTATTCTGTTAAATTCCCCACAGGATTCTTATACCAAACTACTTTCTAGCATCTATTTTTTTTTTTTTCAGCACAGTATAAGATTTTAGTATACATACCTGAAATGTCAGAAAAATCAAACAGGTACAATGGAAGGTACATGGAGATAGGGTGATAAGAAAATTACCAAAAAGAAAGGGCCTAACTACAGAAAACTACTACAATCAATCTTTCTAATGAATAGTTGGTCTTGTACAATGAGCCATCTGAGTTTTTTCTTATTTCCAAAAATATCTTTCTTTTTCTTTTATTAAGCTGGAGTGTTTTACTGTCTTGGAATATCTTAGTATGACTACATGGGTGTAAAACAGACCCTACATATAATCCTCTCTAACCCTACCGCCCAAAGAAACCTGGAAAACTTAAAGATAAATAAGATATCCTCAAGTCAACAATAACTGACAACATTTAACAAATGACCTTACATTTAGGTGCATACTTAGCCAAGACAGTCTGAGAATTTAAAAATTCCTAAAGATTATTCCTAACCTCACCACCCAAAGAAATCTGGAAAACTTAAATAAGATCTCAAGTCAACAATAACTGACAAAACCTAACAAACCACCTTACATTTAGTTGCATACTTAGCCAAGACTGTCTGAGAATTTAAAAATTCCTAAAGATTATGCAGTTAAGCATAAATAATATATACCTTTCTTGTCACGTTTATATTTGAAATAATTTCAACTATCACTCACTTTGAAATCAAAGGTGTAATTGGTGTAAGGCATCAAGTTATTTTCATAAGCGCTCTTCAGTTGGAAGCCATGTGTGATTCTCCCTTCTGAGCTTCCATTCTTTCCATTGCAGCTGAAGTTCATAAGACACTCATTGTACCTTAGCTCCTTGAAGTCTTTATGGTTGTCAGCTACTCCTCCATTGCTTAAATATTCCACAACACCTAGTAAATAAAGAAGAAAGAAATACTACCATTTAGCACTTAAGATCTTAAACAAGACTTTGTGGCCAAAATCAGTTGCCAGGTGAATGCACCAGGTTCAGAGTGCTTTTATTAGGTTAAGCCATATGAAATTACCTTTTTGATGTTAAAAAAAATCGAGAATCAGCAATTTCATATGGTTTAATCAAACTGAAGGTTATTTGCCTATTTCAAAGCAAAGTATTAGTAGGACCCAGAAATATCTTCAATTTTATAAATGGTTCTTTCAGGCTAAAGATGATTCCCAGGGCATAGGGTGGCATTCACCAGAAAGGTCTTGACTCTAAATGTTATTAGAGTATTATCCCAGCCAATACATTTTTAGTATTTCACTCTCCTATGCAATCAATAACTTCGGGAATATGTAAAATATAATACAAACCATAAAAAATAAAAAATCATTTACAACAAAAACAGATTTTGCATTTTCAACATTTCAATGTCTAGTTTCAGCTACGTGAGGGCACCATTCTTCACTCTGAGCTAAAGTGTTTTCAGTCTGACACTATAAAAGACGTTATATGCTAGTGGTATATCGCTTGGCCAAAAATATTATATGTATTTAAAAACTGAAGAGAGTAGAAGCATTCAAAAAATTACACTGCTGTCACTGATGAAGTAAACATGAAAAAATATCACAACCCTTCTTATGATTAATGAACACTGTTAGTCATCTCTATTTGTGATCAGAAATGACAGCAACACATAACGAATAAGTGATGAGCAAATTATCAATATTGTGAATAGCTGAAAAGAAGCTATCATTTATCTAGTATTTGCTACATGCCAGGCACTATTTTAAGTGCTTTACATACTTAAGCTTCACAAACAACTCTATGAGGTAGATAAAATGATTATTCTCTTATTATAAAATAAGAAAATTAGTCATAGATTGTATAGCTCTCTATCAGGATCCAAATGAAAGTCTGGCTCCAGAGCCACTATGACATGCTGCCAAATGACAGCTAATTGGCTTAAACAAATCAAATGACGGGGAAAACTTGTACTTGAGAGCAATTCAACTTAAAAACAGGATTAGGAAAGGAGAACACGGTTAAGGTGGCAGTGGGGCTAGGGGCTAAAAACAAACATTTGTGAAAGAATGATGTGGGCATTTATTTGCTAAGGAGAAAAAGATGTTTTCTACATTTATGACTTTTTTAAATAGTACTACGAATTGTGGGCATTTGGGTTATTTCGTATATATTCTTGAGTGATTATTTTTAAAAAATTAGGATAGCTTATAGAAAATACATAAAATTTAGAATACTCACTGGTAATAGTGAAACAGTGCTACTGTAATGTTTTACACTTGAAATTTAATATCAAAAATGCAGAATTATTTCTTTTTTTTACAGAGATCTAATATAAGTTAGGACACAAAGTAGTTTAGTAAAGCTCAAGAAGTAATGTGAACTCCTAGAAGAATTTTGATCATGCTTCTGCACCTAACAGCGGTATTCAAATATAATTTAATAAATTCACTAAAAGTTGCTAACGTTATTAAGCTAGATACCTACCTATGCTAAATATTTTCTGGTTATTTCTTCAGATCACCTGTCTTCCCTGTACTCTATACTTCAAGAGGCTGACCATCACTTGCATCAACAGCAAATCCTTCTATCCCACCCACTCCTGCAGCTTCTATTTAGATCTGGTCAATGGCAGCACTAGAAGGAGAGCAGAGGACATGAGCATAGTGAGGTAGGGATATATAGTCCTCTGGCTCACTTTGTTGGTTTGCCAGGAATTGACCGCATCTCTCCTATTAAATGGGCCTCTCCCTATAACTACTTTTTCCAAGTTCTGATAAAACCTCCCACCACTTTCCCCTCAGGTGAAGGAGTGGTAAAGGGTCCCTAACTCCCCTAGTGCCAGAGTACTGAATCATTCATTGTTTTGTTTCCCTTAAACCTGCACACACTTTTGGAAATACCTTTTTAACTAAATTCCCTTCAATTACCTCATGACCCATCACTGGTATTCTTACTGATACACTCTCTGATTTAGAAGAGAAATTCTCTACTCAAAAGTTAGGAACTAGCTTGCCTTTCAACTAGAAGTAAATGCAAAACTGAATGCAATAAGAAAATAACATTATAAATACCTGAATCTGGCAATGAATTAAGATCTGCACATAGCACCAGCGGGATGGAATTAGGATCTGCGGTTGGGCTGCCAGGCCTAGAGGCTTTCTCCAGAATGTTTTTAACCTCTGAGACAAACATCATGGTCTGGATGAGTTTCACATCAGAATACTCTGGGTCCCAATGCATGTGGGCATTTGCCACTATAAGCAGCTGTTTGTCTGCAGCATGAATAGGTTTCATACCTAAATTTAAACATTAGAAAAAGGATAAGGTTATGCTATATGTTTCAAAATAGCAGTACCTTAAGGTTTTCTCCCCAAACCCACAGCCACTTCTTTACTCTTTTTCATTAATTTACATCTTCCCCTTTACCTCATAAAGTAGTTCTTGAAGTGCTGAGATTCTGGTAATCACAATATAGAAATTACTCCTCTAGATAAGAGTCGACAAACTGCAGCCCATGGGCTAAATATGGACCACCACCTGTTTTTGCACAGCCTGTATGAGCTAGGCTAGTTTTACATTTTTAAAGGGTTCTACCAGATGTATAGTTCAAAACACTGGTTAGAAAAATGCTCAATGATCTCAATGAGAACTTCAACAAAAAGCTAGAAAACACAAAAAAATGGAGATAGAAACATAAAAGGAACCAGTCACAAGTGAAGAATACAATAACTGAAATGAAGAATAAATTAGAGGGATTCTACAGTAGATTAGATGAATCAGAGAATCTAATCAGTGATTTGGAAGATAAGGTAGCAGAAAGCAATCAGAATAGCAGCAAGAAAAAAGAATCCAAAAAATGATAACATTAAGAGTACCAACAGTTGTATCACAGGGATACCAGAAGGAAGAGAGAGAAAACAAGGAACTGAAAACCTATTTGAACAAATGGCGGAAAATATCTCTAATCTGGGGAAGGAATTAAGACATACAAGCGCAGGAAGCACAGAAAGTTCCAAACAAGATGAACCCAAAGAGGCCCACACCAAGATACATCATCATTAAAATGCCAAAGGTCAATGGCAAAGAGAGAATTTTAAACACAGCCAAGAGAAAAGCAGTTAGTTACGTATAAGGGAGCTCCCCTAAGTCTGTCAACTGATTTCTCAACAAAAATCTTGCAGGCCAAAATGGACTGGCAGGACATATTCAAAGTGATGAAAAGTAAGAACCTAAATCCAAGATTACTCTCCCCAGCAAAGCTATTATTTAGACTTGAAGGACAAATAAATAGCTTCCCAGACAAAAAACAGCTAAAGAAGTTCATCAAAACATAACCAGTATTATAAGAAATATTAGAGAGACTTCTTTGTATTATAATATTAGAGACTTCTTTAAAAAGAAAAAAAGTTTAAAAATTTGAATAAAATGGCAATAACTACATATCTATTAATAATCCCTTTAAATAAAATTGAGTTAAATGCTCCAATCAAAAGATACTGAGTGGCTGAATGGATAAGAAAACAAGACCCTTACATATGATGCCTACAAGAGATTCATTTCATATTGAAAAACACACAGAGACTGAAAGTAAAGGGATGGAAAAAGATAACTGATGAAAATTGAAATAAACAAACAAAAAGCTGGGTAGCAATACTTATACCATATAAAATAGACTTTAAAACAAAAGCTACAACAGGAGACAAACAACCCAATAATCTCACTTCTGGGTATTTATTTGAAGAAACCCAGAACATTACTTCCAAGGGAGATGTGCGTCTATATGTTCATTACAGCATTATTTACAATAGCCAAGATATGGAGGCAACCTGAGTGAATAAAGAAGAGGCGCTACATATATACACTGCAATAATACACAGCCGTAAATAAGAATGAAATCTTGCTATCTGCTATAACATGGATGGACCTAGTGGTATTGTGCTGAGTGAAGTAAGACAGAAAGACAAAATATGCCATATGATTTCACTTACATATGGAATCTAAAGAACAAAATAAATGAACAAAACAAAAACAAACCCATAGATACAGAAAACAAACTGATGGTTGCCAGATGGGAGGGGAGTTCAGGGGATGGGTGAAAAAGGGGATGGGATTAATAAGTACAAATTGGTAGTTACAAAATAGTTATGGGGATGTAATGTAATAGGAAATATAGCCAATAATATTGTAATAACTATGTATGGTGTCAGGTAGATAACTAGATTTATTGAGATGATTACTTCAAAGTTATATAAATGTCCAATCACTGTTGTACACCTGAAATATGTCAACTGTAATTGAAAAATATTATTTAAAAAATAAAATAAAATTTATATACTCACCCCCCCCCAAAATTATTTTTTAAAAGACAACAAAGACCATATGTGGCCCACAGGGCCTAAAATACTATCTAGTCCTTTAGAGAAAGTTTGTTGACCTCTACTCTATATGCTAAAGTTGTTAGGAAGTATACCATGATAGAATCAATATTTGATTATAATATCTTGATTTGCTGAGTTATTAGTGTAAACAAGCACTTTAAATATCTCTGTCATTTAAATATCACAATAACCTAGTGAGGTAGGTTTTCAGTTGAGTTATCTAAACCTTAAATTCTTCCCACTGCCCAGTACTCAGTCATCTTGTATTTCCTGGGCACATCAGTGATAGATCACTAGTAAAAAGCAGTAATATCATATTAACTTATACGAAATAAGAAAGTGAATTTCCTATCAAAACGAATTCATTCCATACACCCAGATAAGGTAACTTAAAAAATGAGATTTAGGGAATAGTGTACTCTGAAAGTCTGTACACTTGGGTTTTATACCTGGCTTTATTACCAATAATTTTGTGTGGTCTTCAGCTAAAATTTTCTAAGCTCTCTTCTTTTCTTAAAAGTTTTATTGTGTCACTTTTGGCTATAGATTAAATAAATGTTCACTATTAAATATTAAAAACTTGCCCCTTCAAAGGGGTCATAAGTACCTTCTGTAATATTAAATTCTTATTCTAAGAGTACAAGACAGACATAGTTCAGAATGTGAAATTGTCTACAGTATAATTTATAATCACTCTTCTGAAAAATTAAAAGGAGAGTAAAATTCCGAAAGAAATTCGATTTTTACAGTACCATAAACAAAAGGCACAAACTTTTGAGAAGAATGAGACTGGAAAGGACATAGAAGTAGGTAACAAGGAAGACTAAAACAGAAAAATTTTAATCTCATATCAAAGATTGTTTTTGATGATGGATAAATTGGAAAATGGAGAAAAAAATAAGTTTGTAAGATATGAAGGATGTGAATAATTCAAATTAAAACTCAAGGCAAAAATCTTTCCTTCTACAGCTAGCAGGTACAGAAAAAATAATTAAAAGTCCTGATGTGATCTTACACCTTCTCCTAGCTCTTGCCTAAAGTATAGCTAAGTAAACAGTAAAATGTTTAAAGGCAGGCAATACAAATGGCGGGGGGGGGGTATGGATATGAAAAATACATAAGTTTCTAACTTTAAGAAATAAAAAAATCTAAAATGCAAAAGAAAAGTAGCAGGTAGATAAAAGATATTCTTTTACCCTGACAATGACTAGACAGATATAACAAAGAAATTAGAGAAAATGTGCCAAATACTTAACCTTAAAGACAAAAGCTTTCATTCTATAGAAGCTAAAAATATAGCTAAGAAGAGGTTCAACTCATCATAATTTCTAAATTCAGCCTAACTAAAACATATCCTATTTCAAATAACCTTTTGGAATTAATGGCATATTAAAGACTTTCCTTTTTACAGATTACCTGGAAAGTAACATGCCAAGAAATACATGCTTCACAAAATTAGTGCTATTTTCCAGCCCATCTCCCATAACTTTCCACAAAAGACAAGAAAATAACTGTGCAACAAATAACAGCAAGATTCTCTGCACTTGAGATGGGAAAACTTGGAATGATGTTTATTTTTTGTAAGAATATTTTATTTTATTATTTTTTTGCTTGCTGAATCTTTTTTTTTTTTTAACATTTTATTTTTTTATTTTCCCCCTCCCTTCTGGTAACCACTAGTCTATTGTCCATGTCCATGAGTCTCTGTCCTGTTCATTTGCTGCTTTTAGGTTTATATCCCACATATGTGATATAATGTGATTTTCAACCTTTTCTGTCTGGCTTGTTTTGCTTAGTAGGATTATTTCAAGGTCCATCCATGTTGTTGTAAATGGCAGTATTTCATCTCTTCTTATGGCTGAGTAATATTCTATTGCATATATGCAGTAAGAATATTTTAAAATGCACTCACCTGCTCCAAATAGTTCTTTGTGGACCTCTAATACCACAGCAACACCAATATTATCTTTTGTCATCACTCTGTTCAGCATAGCTTCGGATCCATCTGAATTAGCCATTGCTACTTGGTTAAATTCCACTGTATGCTTCTGCACCAATGTAAATCTAAAAGGTACATTGCATTATTATTATGGTATTAGGTATTTGGATATCATGCTAACAGACATTAAACGAAGGGAGCACAAGTTACACACACTACTCACTGTCTCTCTGGTCATTTGCTAGCTGCAAAGGGCCATGGGACACAGTTCTGGCCAATGGGACATAAGAAGTTTCATTACTATAAAACTTTCTCAGAAGCACCACTTAAAGATGGCATATACATCCTTATGCTTTTACAACTTTGTCCATGTGGTGAGAAGCTGGAGGGCAAAAGTTAACCCACTATAGATGGAGAAGCAGCTGAACCAATTTCTAGACTGACATTTCTGGACTTCTTGTGTGAGAAAGTTACCCTTCTCCCATTTCTTTAAGCTACTGTTGGGATTTTCTGGTATTTAAAGGGGAACAGAACATTGAGTCAGTAAGTCAATGAGAAAGAATGGACTAAAATCTACCTACCCTGTTTGCAGTTTTACTCTCACCACATCAAGAGATTGGTCAACACAATACAGGGACATAGCCTTATCTCAGCTAAGGAGAAGCCAATTTTTCCATCTGGCTTTTACTAGAAAGTTGGAATTGGTATGTAGAATTGGAATGTATTTCAGAAAAACAGATTCTATAAGATGAAGAATGGCTCTCCCTGAGATTATAGCTCTAGCACTAATAGTATTTTCTTCCTTAGTGCCAAATTAAGTATTGTAGAGTTGTAGAACCTAATAGAATTCAGTATAGAACTAACATTTAATAGCAGTATGACCTTGGTCAAGCCATTTAACCTCTTTCAGTCTACTTTTATTAAATTTGTGAAATATTTATCAATGACTAATCCCTATTAAATATAATGTCTACTTTTCACTACATGTCAAGTGGAGAGAAGATATCTTTGTTCTTATAGCAGGACCCCATCCCATCTTCCTAACTCTGAAACAGAAGCAGGCACACATCTCTGTAAAATATTGACTAAATTCTCACTATGCCACAGGATGCTGTGCTAGGTGAACCAATACTCTTCTCCCTACTTCAATTCTTAAATCTCAGATGCACTGAGAAGTGTAAAAGGTTAGATCATGTGCCTATTTCTAACCCAGAGTGATTAAAGACAGTACAGCTTGCGCTCTCTACTCTAAACAGGTGACCTTTAAACTGAAACAGAAAGGATAATGAGTTACCAAGGTGAAAAATGGGATTAAAAGAACTCTAAGCAGAGGAAGAAAAGGCCCTGAGCTACCAAAGAGCTTTGTGTGTTTATAGGTTAGAAAAGAATGAAAGGGTATGAAATGATGCTGGAAATGAGAGGAAGACGAATGACAATGCAAGGGCATGATATCTGATTTATATTTTTTAAGATCACTCCAGCTGCTTTGTGAAGAAGGAATTACAGGAGCCAGAATGCTAATTTTGAGACCAATTAGAAAATTTCTGAGGTTTGGGTGACAGTTGACAGTAGCTTAGACTCAGATAAGAGAAATAAAGAGGAGCAGGCAGATTCAAAATATGCTCCAAAGGTAGAACTGACCATCCTTCATATCAGACTTTTTCAAACGTCCTTAAACAGAATACCTTTTTCAAACAATTTCTGGTAAGATTCCCATACATAAAACAGATGAAAGGAATATTATGTTTGAATAAATCAATCACTAAAATAAAGGACGTTTTGATGAATATAAAAATTTGAAAACAGAGGGTATGGATGATAATTATAGTCTTATATCAGTCTCACTACCCAATTTTTTTATGTATTTTGTTTTGGTTACATGGTATTAATAAAAATCCTCACTCACACAGACACACACTGGTAAATAACTGGCCTCGAAGTCAGAAAAAGCAAGCAAGCATGAAAAAACCCAATTTAGAGGTCTGCGCCAAAGCAAGTCAAGTAAGCAGTACATCAGGAAAATGTTATTGATTTCCAAAGTGTTATAATTTGGTATTTGAAACATGTGAATAAACATATTATTTTAAAATTACTGTTCAATTATTTTTATTTAATTTTTGAAATATAAATACAGAACTCTTGGGCATTTTTATAAGAACCCATAGTTCTATAGGAAAGTCTGAAAATCCTGTTTAATTGCAATATTTTTAGTACTGGAAAATTTTACTTCAACCAAAGTCAGGCCATTATTTGGGGGGAGGTATATAATTATTATAAGTATCTTCCTTAACTAAAATTTGTTTTCCTGTGTTTTTCTCTCATTAACCTTAGACCTAGATCTTTTCTTTAAAGGAATATAGAATAAATCTAATTTGTATTCCACTTGACCCTACAGCTGGCCCTTAAACAACACGGAGACGAGGGGGACTGACCCCCAGCACAGTTGAAAATCCATGTATAACTTCGGACTCCCCTAAAACTTTAGTTGTCTTCTCAGTATCCGCAGGAATTTGGTTCCAAGACCCCACCCCCTGATACCCAAATTCATGGATGTTCAAGTCCCTTATTAAAATGGCGTAGAACGATGAATACAGTCGGTCCTCTGTATCCACAGATGCCCCCAACCAGAGATCAAAAACACTGTTTGAAAATACTGGTTGAATCTGTAGATGTAAAACCCGAAGAGACAGAAGGGCTAATGTACATTTATTAGAAAAAAGTCCACGTGTAAGTGGACCCACGCAGTTGACCTGTTGTCTAAGAGTCAACTGTACATTAAACATACATCGCAAATCTTTTCTAGGAAAAAAAAAGACAAATTTCTTATATATATGGTGTAAGACAGTTCTTCATTTTAACACCTTAAGTTTACTCAAAGGTGCAGTACCTAGAATTGGGCATAAATGAACACTATCTTCTTCATTGTAGACCGTATTTTTGTTAATAAAGACTGAAATTGGGGATAGTCATATTAATTATAAGCCAAATAAGAATATATATCTAAAATGTTTTGGTCTTTTTCGTTCTTAAATCAGGTCTCTTCAGTCCTGCATTTATAGATGCTTAAAAATAAACAAGTGAAAAAATGATTTTAATTAAGCTACATACATTTATCATAGAGATTTGGGAATGAGGAAAAATATAAAGAAAATTTAAACTCACTTGCAACCCAACATCCTCATTAATAAGTCAATAATTTTAATCCCCTGGACTTTTCTCCATGCATATGCACTCAAAAAACATTTTATGCAATTAGGATAATACTTACAAGTTTATATTTTGGCTTATTAGTGAACATTCTAGCAAGGATTCTTCCCTATAAAATTTTCTCCAAAATCAATTTTTATAATTGTAATATAGTTCACTATACAGATGCACCATAATTTAAACTCTGTTGGACATTTAAGGTACTTTTGTTTTGAACTATTATAACTAACGCAATTATGTACATAAATATTTGAACTATTATAACTAACGCAATTTTGCACATAATTATTTTTCTGTACTCTCAAATGATGTTCTCTCTCCCTCTTTCTCTTCCTTTAAAAATCTAAGAGCATAGACTTTATCTATTTCTGTTGAGTATCATTTCATGAGCTTCTCATTAGTTCATCAATTCAGTTACTAAGAGCACTATGAAACTTCATTCTATTTTTCCAAAAGATTAAATATCTCTGCCAGCTTTTTGGTTTTTATAAATCTTACGTGTATGTATGTCTTCTCTGAAATAATCAAAACTCTCAATAGGAATGATAAAAATAATAAAAGCTGCCCATTTTTAAGGATCTACTTTGTATTAATACCTGTGATAGGTGCTTCATACATATAGTCCTAAACCCTACAAAAGTTTTGCAAAAGGTGGATAGAGAGATATACTGCCCAGATTCCTCATCAACATTCCAGATTCCTTCAGGAATTGCTCCATTTGAAGAGTGCTGCTTCACCAAAGGTCAAGTATTTTTGGGAGTGGCCCACATCCCATTTTAGATGAAAAGCAAAAGATAAAGATCTGGGGATTTTGGTCTTCCCTGGGTTAACTCTCATAGGCATTTCAGCTCCAAAACTACAGGTGGGGTCAGCTGAAGTTGTCAGGATTGCAACACATCTTTACCCTCTATGCCCAATTCTGCTTCTTCCCTGCTCCTTTCCATGGATGTTGATTCCTAAAAACTCCTGAAAACGAAACTCACTCAGTTTTCTCTCTAGAGAACCCAAATTGCAAGAGGCAGTACTACTATTCCCATAACATAATTGAGGTAAACTGAGGGTTAGAAGCTTTTTGAAAAGTGAGATGGTTCAATTCATCTCCAATACCCTAAAACCTCTATATGCCAATAATCATAACAGATTACATATGCCAGTTCTCTAATCATACTTTTGCAATAAGATCTTTTAGTAAAATGAAATGTAATCATCTTGATTTGGAAACCTAACTAATTAAGGCAGTTTAGTGATTCACTTGGTTTACCAGTCTTATCTTCTTGGTTTGCCAATCTTCTCTTCACATAATGTTATTTAAAATATCCTCCTTGTTATCTTACTACTTTTACCAAACCTCTGCATTTTCTTAATTTTCCTGGCAAAAATTACAGGTACATAAATTCTTTAAAATATATGCTTGGTTACTAACTTTTCTTCATTAAAAAAAATATATATCCTTGCAAAATGAATCCTGAACAATTATTCTGCTTATTAAATGCTGCCAACTACTCTTCCAACTTTCTTCTTGCTAGTATAATTTATAATCGTATTGACCTACTTTTGACTTAAAATTTCCCAATCTTCTTGAGGTATCCATTTGTTAATGACTTTGATTTCAAAAAGTTTAGAAAGATAAAAACAGTGTTCCTAAACAGAGTACATATGTCATTATAACCAACACTCCTTTCCTTGGTGCTTAAAAATACTAAAAGGGGCACACTTGAGTTTTATCATTTCAGCTTCATCAATATAGTCATGCATCACTTAGCAATGGAGATACATTCTGAGAAATGTTTAGTTAGGCAATATTATTATCTGCAAACATAATGATATACTTACACAAACCTAGATGGTATAGCCTATTTCTCCTAAACTACAAGCCTGTACAGCATATTACTGCATAAAATGACAGAAAATTAATCAAGAACAAGAGAAAATGATGCAATCAGGAGGCATGGTAAACACTAGATGCATGAAGCTTCCGCATACTGTTTTATAGCACTTGTTTTAATAAGGACAAAGAGTACATGCTAAAATAATGATAAAAAGTATAGTATACTAAATAAACTGGTAACAGTCGTCTATTATCACTATTAACTATTATGTACTATATATAATTTTATGTGCTATATACTTTTATACCACTGGCCGTATAGGCCTGTTTACATCAGCATCACCACAAATACATGAGTAATGCATCGTGCTACTTTATGATGGCTATGATATCACTAGGCAGTAAGAATTTTTCAGCTTCATTATAATCTTATGGGACTGCTGTAGTATAGGCAGTCTATGGTTGACCGGAATGTCATTATGTGGTGCATGACTAGTTGAATAACCAAAGAGATAGTTGAGAATTAAGGAATTAAAGAAAGTTTCTTCTTTCCAGTGAGAATTAAATAAGAACACAGATATACTTCTTGAACTTTTAAAAGTTTTAAGGTACTCTGCTTTTAGAAAATGAAATTTCCAACACTATTGCAGGCAGCTGTAATCTCCTACAACTTATCTTGTTTCTGTAGTTATTTTAAATTTATAATAATAATAATTTATAATGTAGTAAAACATAATTATCTGTATTCTACCTATACCACCTTAACAATACTACTTCATACTTTTCCCTTCCACACACAACCAAGTAAAAGGTAGTCCACTCTGCTACTTTCTGTCTCACAGATTTCCAAACAGGTGGTATTTCGACATAAAGAGGTTGTCCTCCATTCCTTCTATTATATGTTTCTTGTAAATAAGACATACTAGTTTATAGTTATTTTCCACTTATCAATCCAAGCCATCACGCCTTAGTAATAAGTAAAATCTTAAACATGCTTCTCTATTTTAATTCATTTAATTATTCCTACTCTGTAGCTAGTACATAGATACTATAAATATTATTCCTGATGTTATTTTATTTTATTCTAAGAATTCTGTATATTCACCTTTTTAAAAATCTTATTTCATAGAAGGTCAAATGGGTATGAGAGATTATACATAATAAATATTGATATGACACAAAACAAACACAAAAGACCCCATCCCTCTTACATGATTTGAGAAAGATTATTAGATTGAATGTTTGAAATGCAGGAAGAACATGTTCAAAAGAGCCCTTCAAACAGAAAAAAGAAATGACTCAATTTCTTCCTAACTTGTGACTTAGAAGTAATTTTATGTGCTGCGATGTGATTAAATTAAGGCTAGAGAGAAGACAGTGAATACCAACTATGAGCAGGCAAAACAATAATGTATAATTTCACTTACATGTTAAATCTTAAAAATAAAACAAACAAAATGAAACAGAAACAAACTCAGAGAGAACAAACTGATGGTTGCCAGAGGAGAGGGGGTGGGGATGGGCAAAAAAGGGGACGGTGATTAAGAAGTACAAGCTTCCAGTATTGTCATGGGAATGTAATGTACAGCACAGGGAATAGTCAATAATATAATAACTATGTACACTGACAGATGGTTACTAGACTTATTGTGATTACTCTGTAAGGTATATAAATATTGAATCGCTATGTTGTACACGTGAAACTAACATAATATTGTATGTCAACTATAATTTTTAAAAAAAGTCATATTTCCTCTGCAAATTCATTTAAGAGCCAAAAGGAACAATGTAGTACATAGTCCAGAAGAAAGCATAACCACACAAAAGTTAACTATGACCCTTTCTGAATCATATCCCAGAACTCTTACAACTAAAGCAAACAGAAGTTTTTATTGTATATTCAGTACTATAAAATGTGTTCCTAGGTCCAGTTAAGTAATCATGAGAGAGCCAGAAAATAATGTATTAAAAAAGATAAGGTTAGAGACTGGATAAATAGGAGGAAAAAGTGGATATACACCATCCTACTTATATTTGTAAAATTCTTTTAACCACTGAAAGCACATTTACTTTCTTGATCATTTTAGTCCACATAAGAAACCTCTGAAGTTAGGTGGAACAATTATTATTATCCATATTAGAGAGGTAAGGAAACTGTGGCACAAAGCAATAATTTTATGTACTAGATTAAATTAATGGTAAGTTAACATTAGAAACCAGAAATTGCAATGTTTTTTAAAAAGTCATGTAGACAAATTCTAAATGCAACTACCACGTATAACATAGGAAATTAATAACTGAGAAACCAGTGAGACAGGATTATCACAATAGGTCATTTGGGGATAATACTATAACCACTGAACGTTCTCTTCTCAAGCACAAAACTACCTGTAATAATATAGGAAGAAAAAGCAAGGACTTGGCCTTATGTGGTACTTCTGAGATTGGAAGCCAGTCAGAAAGCAGAGGCAATATAGCAAGGACTAAGTAAGCACCATGACAACCTGGTTCCCAAATCCGATTGGAACAGACTATCTCTTCACAGTGTAATGGTCACACTATCTTAAACCTGCTGTTCTCATCGTTCCCTCTCTCACTGATTTGAAACAAAGCAGGATCAGATCAGAACTGCTAACCTTAGGAACAGCAAATCTAGGTCTGATTTCATTTCCATTTCTCTTCACTTTGGATTCCTTAAAATTGTGTATCTAAATCCAAGACCCCATTTCTATTAACTGTTAAATCTACAGAATAAAATATGGCAAAAAGAAATTCAAATTTCAGAGTCTATAAAACTTCTCTATAATAAGTCTTGCCATATACACCCAGAAATACATACAATTAGGTATATATGTATTTCATAAAATAGTCTGAACTGATGATAATACTTATTGAGATAAAGGACAAAGCAAAAGCTGATTTCTGGCATTTTATCAATCTAAATTTATATTTTCTGGTAACTCTATATGTCTATCCCAAAAACGATGCACATAAAGATGACCAAAAGGTGCTTCCAAATCTTAAAGTGCCTTCTGAATCCCCAAAGACCAAATTAAACTAGAATGAATATGATACAGGAATATTTTATTCTAATTCTCTAAAAATTGGTAATCTGTGTCCTTGCCTTTACTAGGCAATATCCTATCCTTTCATCACAACAGATAAGAGATTATTATAGTATTTTGCTAAAATAGTTATTTTATCAGTTTCCATTTATTGTTACCACTCTTTTCAATGAAGGGAAAAAATTGTCATCAGTGAAGATTAGGAATTATTATCCAGGAACTGGATTTTAGAGGAAAGAAACTGAGAATGACTACAGAGTTGAAGTCCTTTCTACACCTATCTTTTGACTTTGTTCGTTTTGTTAACTATATAAAGAAATTATCTTACCAGTTAATACACAAATATATACAAATGAGAAAATAAGCCCAGAAAGGATAAGGGAATCATTCAGTATTTTACAGCTACATAAATAAGAGAAGGACCTGACGTCAAAACTGTCTTTTCCTTGCACAGCATTATCTCTCCAATCTGAAGAAAGAATAGAATAGAGTCAAGGTAGTATACTTTCTGTTTAATTCTCAATAGTATAGCATTTGATAACTTTAGCTAATATGACATAAACAAATACTTGGTACTGTTCAGAAGAGGTAGAATGTAATAATGTATCACACTGGGTCCATTTTACTGTTGCTGGATCCATGCTACTATTTAGGCAAGAAGGGTTGAAGAGAAGAAATACAAATGATACATCTAAGTATTTCCTATGTATTCATCTCTTAATTAATTCACAGTATTTTTAACTATTCAAGTATCAATTTTTAAATACTCAGTTATTTAAAGTTTCCTAGATAATTCTTAGTTCAAAATCTTAACTATCTAATAAATTATCAAGGCATTTTAGATTTTTCTTTCAAAACCATAAAGACAATGATAAAAATTTTCTGTATTTTCTTTCGTTAGAGAAACAACACCAAATGGATAAAGAGTTTGATGTCTCAATGTGATCAGCATCTTTAAAAATATGGTATTTCAAGGAAATTTGTGTATGCCTACAGGTTAACAAATATAAAATTCAAGGCAATTTTTCCAAATGAGGTAACCTTATAAGAGGTACAAGTAATATCAGAAGCTCAAATAAGAAGCCTAGAGATTCAGTTTAGCACAGTGGTTAAAAGCACTGACTATGAAGCCAGGCTACACTCAGTGCCTTGTTTTCCTCATCTATAAAAATGAGGAAATAGTTCTATTCCTACCTCTGAGGATTGCTTTAAAAATTAAACAAGATAATCCATATAAATAAAAGAACTGACATGTAAATACTATGAAAGTAATAGCTCTTGTTTATTCTAAAATTCATGAAAAAAAAAATCGACCCACTAGAATTTATTCTGACCTCAAATATTATAGGGCTGTGTACTAATTGTTAATCAAAATGAGAATGTCTTTATTAAAAATTCACAGAAAAAAGAACAGAAAAGTAGGTACAAATAAATAAGAGAGGTGAACAAATATCTTTCAAATTCATTTAACTGATTTACTTAAAATAACATGTCATGCTGATAATATGCCTATATCAATAAGAACATTTAACTGGCTCTGTTATAATAGGTATTAAACAGGAAAAAAAGTCATAAGCATGTACATGCTTATAAGTAGGTGATTCCCCATAGAATATATCAAACTCAAATTATTATTCATGAGATTTAACCTCTATCATACTTTCAAATATTTCAGTCTTCCACTGGAGATTCCTTCAAATTTTCCACTCTAAAACTGGCAGCTTTTAGGGAGCAAAAATATTCTTCTCTTTTCCTCAAGATGGTAACCAAAAGAATCTGCCTCTTACCATCTAGTCACTCAGCCAGCACTCAAGAAATAGCCTTCTGAGCATGTTACGGCTCTGTACCTTCAAGTACGAAGTACAGGTCTAAATCCAATGCACACAACATAATAAACCCAGTAAGAGAAATACTAAAATTACAAAGGACTACAGAAACAGAATTATAATGATAATAAAGTATTTCCAGTTCATTTAATGGTTTAGGAAGTACCTACCCATTCATTACTTCGTTTAATTCTTATAACTACCTCTGAAGTGAGTAGGCTGAACACATACTGTTTTCCATTTTAAAGTCAAGAATATTAAAGCACGAGATCATTTATTTTAATAGGTAGATTTGTAATATTCTCATTTTGACTGTACTATAATCAACTACATTAACAGCCTAAAAAAAAAAAAAACCACAGGTCATGTTTTCTGATTATCTGATAATGACTGCTTTCCATTGCCCTGTCTCAATCATTCCTTTAACTCACCACCTCCATAAGCTCTGTGCCTCTCTTCTGTCCTCCTTTATCTATCTTAAGGCATATCTCTATCTTAATTACACCATATTATATTGTGATTTTCTTATATGCTTACCTTTTTCTACTAGACTAGAGCTCTCACTGAGATTAGGAACTATGTCTTGTCTATCTTTGTGTCTATTGTGACTAGCAAAGCACTTATCACAAAGCAAATACTCAATAATCATTCAGTAAATAAAACGTTAACTGAAAGATGAAAAGGTTGATAAATTACTCTAAACAAGGCCAACTATAAAAAAAAATCACAGAAACTAAAAACTTCTTTCCAATCTTAAAAGATACTACTTTTTTTTTTTACACCAAAACTAGTATTTTACTTTATGAAAATATATTTGGAAATATGACTATAACACCATATCAAATACATGAATTTACTTAAAATTTAATTTTCTATCACTTGCTTTCTAGTTCTTTGTGTGTTTTATAAGGTTAAACTGAAAACCCTTTTTTTTTTTGTAAAAGTAACTTATTTGAGATAAATTGACACACAGAATGAAAACCATTTCAAATGTGTGGTAATTGAAGAAATAAGTTTACACTATTATGCTTTGTTTCCTTAACTCACTTCTCTGTTTTGAAGAATATTGCACAACCGTCCACATGCTTTCTCTCCTGCTCAGACATGATTTTGGCACGTGACTTTGGAGAAAAAAATCCATCATATCCACGCTCCTTCAACGCTGGCAGAAAGAGAGTGAAGTATTGCTCTGTTTCCACTTCCTGAGGTAAAAGAAAAGTTATCATTGACGTGACAGAGGAAAACTATGATTAAGCTATAAAAATGTCAGCATTATGAGTAAGATGTGACTAAGTTAAAATAATTCACATAATTTTCTATCTTTCCTTACTGCTGCTAATAGCAGCCATTTGACAATGGCAGCTTTTTAAACCTAAAAGAACCAGATGTTATATGACTTTCTCATGCTCACATAGCTAGTGGGTCCCAAGTCTTTTGACTGCCAATTTAGAGGTCATTCCACTATCCTTTACTTCCTCAAGACTGGTAATTAAACAAATAAAGTTGATCACATTATAGATTAACTGCTAGGGAATAGTAAATTTTATACATAAAAAGGTAATTTAAAAATTAAAAAAATTTTTTACAACTGTGGTATAAAAGAATGATACCCAAAAGTGAGAAGCTTAAGATGAACAAAAAATTCTACTTTAAGGAATATATAGGTACCTGAATCCAGTGGTCTCTGTTAATAATATTGAAAGTACATTAAGTGCAATAAATAAGAAACAAAATATGTCAATAGTGTGATTGAGACTTTATTTGGAAAATACATCTGTAAATATACAGATAAGTGAATAAAATAAAGTATACAAGAAATACTTCCTAAATTTTAACACAGCAACTATCTTTTGGGACATAAGGTTAGGTGTTTTCTTCCATCATTCTTTACATTTTTCAAAATTTTCAACTTTTCTAGAATGAATACTTTATAAGACAGTATTATTTTTATAATAAGAAAACTTTTATTATGACATTTTTTATCCTTCAAACTTTACTTTAGGAGTGAGGTATTATTAACTTCAAACACTAAATCAAATACCACAAATACTAAATACTAAATCAAAATGCGGACAATTAGGTAACTACAATAAGCCTGTTTGTCTCTTCCTTTCCCCAATTTTGTGGACAATTTTCAGTGTTGAAAAGAGAATTTAACTTTTGAAGATTTTTATCTATTATTTCCCAGGAAGTTAAGTAAACCATGGGCAACATAAAAATGAATAAGTTGTAGTATAAAAAATTTTTTAAGTAATAACTTTCTTCTCAGACTAGGCCAAAAAGAAGGTATTAAATTTTAACACTAAAATTTTTAAAACACCTTTATAAGTATTTAATATGTTTTGAAAGTTGCTAAGAAAAAAAAATTACTAAAAACTGCCTATAAACCTTGGCTAATCATTAGCTAAGTGCTGAACAGAAGCAATAAAACATTTCAATGGAAAGGTGCTTCTTCAATTAAATTATTATAAAAGTGTTATAAAGTAGAAGAATCTATATTTCAGAGGTGGGTTTTAAAATAAGGCAAAAATGTATGATCTATTGTACAATATTTTTAAATGTTTAAAATGGTTATCCTTAAGGAACAAGAGTGGACAATTTTTTTTCAGATTCCATTACAAGTTAAATTTATATTCCTAAAAGATAATATTTTCTGCAGCATTCTCTTTCAGCAATACTAATAATTTGTTCATGAGATAAACTGTTAACATGAATAATGCATAAAATAATTTTCACTTAAGAAAATAGTAAATGTGTGTAAGTTAATGGCTGTACTTAGCAAAATTGTTTCATTGAGGAAATGTCTTCTGTGCTTATTAAAATTGTCCTTATTTTAAGAGGATAAAAAACAATTCCTTTTGAGTTTTGCTTTGAACATAGGATCTCTCCCTTCTTTTATTTTTAAGTTCACCTTTAAGTTAAAGATAATTCAATTTCTTTAGTGTTACCTGAAGACTAATGATATCTGCATCACAGTTAACAATTTCTTCCATAATTCCCTTTTTCCTGTATTCCCAGTTTAATGCCCAGGATGGACAATAGCCATATAGCTGCCGGGTGGCGTATTTATCACATAACACATTATAACACATAACCGTGAATGATGCTAAGAAGTGGGAGAAAAAAACAACAGACAAAAGGGAGAAAATTAGGCAACTTTTTTCTAAAGCAATATTATGTACATACCGGCTCAAGCACACACAATATACAAACATACTCAAAATATCATCACTGTAATGCCTCAGACAAGATTCTGTTAAATGACATCCACTAAAGCTTCACTGGATTCCATTACACCAAAGCAATTTTACTAGAACAAGACTAACAGCTCATATTTGAGATTTTTAGAAAATTTATTTTAATAAATAAAAATTCAAATTTTAAATCAGAATGCTGTTTTTTTTGCACATAATCTGTTGAGCAAAGCTTCTCTGTATAATTAAAACAAAAGCAAATTTTAGTTCCATTGTCATTAAATGGCTCTAACTTCACTGATTTTTATTAAGAGAACATCCATACTTAGGACTTTTTTGGACCTCTTAATGCTCTCACTGCTTTGAGCCATAATTTAGACTAAAAAAGTTTGGTTGTAAGAGAATTTTTTTTGCCCAATCAAATGTTCACTTCTGAAATTAAATTCTCTTTATCAATGCCATTGAACTATAAAATAGTTATGAGCAAAATAATCAGAAAAACATGGTTCATATTCTTGCTACTCAAAAGTGTGCTCTAAGGACCAGCAGCAACAGTTATCACCTAGGAACTCAGAAATACAGAATCTTTGGTCCCACAAAGAAATACTGAATCAGAATCTGCAATTTAACAAAATCCTCAGGTGATTCATATGCACATGCAATATTAGTTTGAAAAGTCCTGATTTTTATCAGTAATTCTCTATCCTGGCTGCCCATTAGAATTCCTTTATAGAGCTTTTTTAAAAATGCTGATACCCAGGGCCCTACTCCAGACTAATTAAGTTGGTATATTAGGGTATGAGTATTTATGCTTATAAAAAGGATCCCAGGTGATTATAATGAGCAGACGCAATTGAGAATCACATATTTAAATAAAAGGCGAGAAATCTAAGTAATAAGTAACATTTGATTGAAGTTGGTTCCGATTCAGATGATGGTAAAAATATTAAGAGAAACTTAGTTCATTGGTCCCCCTGGGGATCTGACTGGTGGTTTTGTACACTGGTAGCTTTTTCACCATCTGGTATTTATTCTTACATAGTTTGATTATGTAAATCACCTTAACCATCATTAGTTATTATACACATCTCCCTATTCACAAGAAGAAAAAGCATTTTAATATTTTTTTAGTACTCAGATTCTACTCAGGGAAGCACCATAAATCCCAAGAAAAATTCATACTAGTTTTTCAGTAAGTAAACCCAAGAACACATTTCTTTGATAATTCAACAACTAATAAAAACATGTTTCTGTTGTTTCGTTTCTTAATGGAAATTCAGGTATGCAATATTAAGAAGCTTTTCAAGATTACGTTCATTGATGCTCAAAAAGAGATTACATTGAAGAACCAGAAAATGGTGTTTTTAATATCAGGAAAAAAAACAAATTAATTGCACATTAGGGAAGGCGAAACATAAAATAAATCTGTCTAACTTAAGGCTTTGTAGAAAACTTTAGGTCTTCTTTTTTTTGGACTATCAGTGTGTATCCTGATAACAGAGGTGTTATTCATGATAACACTGACACAGTGCCTCGTAGAACAGGCTGACACCACAACTCGAGGGTGTGGTGGTTTTAAAATTATTACCTCTGGAAGACACAGAAATGTACTGCATATGATAATATTTCTCAGTGTTATTAAAATGCAAATAGAACCATGAAGATGTTATAACTTTCCACATTTCCCAATACCAAAGAAAATGATTTGTTTTCTAAATTTTCTTACTTCGTGACAAAAAAAACTCACAAAAGGCTTAAAAAGTACAAAATAAACTGTGATTTATCTATTAAAAATTATTCAAATAACAGCATTCAGTGATTGGTTTACTCTTCATATTAAAACAATAAAATGTTTATTTGTTAATTTCAAAATGAAATTAGATATCATGAAAACTATTACTCTTGTGATTAAATAGGAGGCATTTGGAGAAATTCATAACTTATTTTAAGTAGATTTCCCAATCATAAAATGGCTAATAAGCAGTAAGAAGCCCTATAAATTATGTCACATCATTATGAGTCTCCACAGAGATAAAGTTTTATATATTTTACAAAACTTAGTTCTAGAAGTACTAAACCATATCCTTAAATTGCCCAAATGCTGTACAATATCTACACTGCTGGCCTGGTATCATATTTTGTCTCCAATATAGCAAATATGGACTCAGTCTAAATTATTCTTTAACAAGTGTTGTCAGTCTACCCATTCAAGTAGATTAACTACCTAAGTGGCTTAAAAGTTTTCAGAAGAAAATTCATTATTACTCATTTTTCTTAAGTCATCCAACATGCTGGTGTGAAGATGTCATCTGGAAGGCTGTATTATAGGAATTATTTTAAAACAAGAGTAGCATCATTGTTAAAGATAGGAGATTCTTGTACATAAGTCTTAGTGTGAATTTTTTAATACTATCCATCAGTATTTTTACACTCATCTACCCAGGGGAATTAAATGTGAAGACCTGTTAATTATATCACAAAATACAATGGCATTTCAATTATTTCTCAAAAAAGACAAGGAAGAATAAAAACTATTTACCTGATGGCAGAATTTGGTCTCGTTCTTTTATTGTAATCCATGGCCTCGGAGGAAGCTGCTCTGGATGAACTGAAAAAAAATTTTTTAAATATGTTAATTTCATGAGTTTCTAAAATCAGTATTATTTACTTTATAATGTCAAATCAATTTCAGTTTTCTCTTCAGCTGTAATGACCCAGAAATTAACTTAGGAATCTAATGATATATAATAAAAATGTACAAGACAAAAGAAGTTTAAGAAAAGCTATGCAGAAAATACATAACTAATATATGAAAAGAACATTAAGAAATTTATTAATGGCATTTCCACCTACATAGTATTTATGAGAAGCACCTATTTAAAACCTTAAGTAGGCTCTTATGCCTTAATTACACCTGCAAATTGTATTGACTCAGCCTTGCTCCCTGGTAGGAAATCAAAGCTATGTGAAGCTTCAATATACTGATAAACTAAAATACTCAGTGTCTTTACAATGGAAAAAATAAACCACATGTGAAAGCATAAAAATTAATCATTTTCTAATGGGCCTTTCACTTCCTAATTTTAATCTTTCTTTCATAATGTCCATGCAAAGCAAGAGATTAGAACTACATTGTACAGAAAAAAGAAAGATATTGGTTAAACATTAATTGCTCAGATATGGTTATCAGTACCATGGAACTAAATGCTACCCAACTATCAGATGAAAGAAAATTTGCTAAGATTTAACTACTTCTTTTTTTCCTTTTAAAAACATTTGCAATTACAGGACAATTTGATTCAAGTTTGCCCAAGGTATTAGTGGCCGAGAAATGTGTTCCTTTAAACAAAAACATGCCATCTTCATCCAGCCACAGAAATTCTGACACAAATCTCCAAGATCTTAAAAAGTGTCACTTAACTAAACATTTTGGTGTCCTAAAAGTCTATCTAAAGGATACCAGTTTTAGCATCTATACTTTTCAAAAAATGGAATGAACATTATTTTGCACATTCTATGTCTTACCAAGAAAGAAATGGTTATCATAAGATGTCAAATGAATCATTCAGCTGGTTCAACACATTGAATTCTGAAAAATAATCATGCCTGCTAGGAGTGCCATGTTAAAATTATGGCGACTATCTCAAAAACGGAAAGCCCAATATATAAATACACGGAAGGATAAACAGGAAACTTTCCAGCTATTGAGATCTTTATTAGCAGAGATTAAAAATTCATAAATCAAGAAAATTCTCAATAAAACAAGGTGATATCAACATTTTGGTGCTTCCCAAATCTAACACGCTTTACTAATACATTACAATACATCAGTGTAAGTAAAATGCATAGTATTCACCAACAATACTTGAAGAGTCAGAAGCATAGGAAAAGACTATGTCACCAGTAACCAGAAAGAATTAAAAAATGAGATAGTATGTTTTCATCTAGGTTAACAAAATAATTTTAACAATAATAATATCCAGAGTTGGATAAGAAACACACACTTGCATGTACAACTAGTAGGAATATAAACTGGTACTACTATCTAGGAGGACAAGTTGAATCATCTTTTAAAATTTAAAACATCTATATCTTTGTGACCCTGTAATTTTGTTTCCTAGGATCAGCCCTATCTGCTTAAAGCAGATTCAAAGAGATATTCATTATACCACTGTTTGTATAGCAAAAACAATGGTAAATGGCTATAATCCATTTTATGAAACGTCCTCGCTACAGTTTAAAAGAATAAAAACATGTATGCAAAAATGAAAAGATACATTAAAAAATACTGTTAGATAAAAAAGTAGAAAATATATAATGACAAAATGTGATTTACTGTATTAAAATTTTTAAAATGCACTTAAGAGTAAATAAAATTTTTATTGTAATTTTTAGATGTAAATGTCTATAAAAATATCTACAAGGGTACACACTCAACCTACAAGTGTGTTTATTTACATGAACAAAACTGCAATTAAAGATAGTGGTCAAAGGGAATTCTAGTCTTAACAGAAATTTTAATATTTTTTATGATGAGACCAGTATATTTAAGTGTGACATATACTTAATATTAATTTATTTAGTTTTAGGAAGACTTTGGTCTTGCTTTTATATTCCATTTTTTATTACGGAAAATTTCTAACATATACAAAGGTGCAAAGAGCACAATGTACTAAATCCCTAATATCCATTACCCAGATTCAATAATTATAAACCCTTAGACAATATTGATTCAACTATAATTCTTCCTATTCCTCACTCCCTCTACACCTGGATTATTTTGAAGCTGACTGCAGATATTTTATGTCTCCCATAAATATTTCAGTATATCTCTAACAGTTACTGATGACATCATAACATCAAAAAATTAATGGTGATTTCTAAATATGAAATCTCAGGAAGTATTCAAACTTTCTCCATTGTCTCAAATTTTTTTAATCACTAAACTATTATATTTGCTCCTAAATCAAAAAAAGAGTTCCATAGTACACATTTTTCTTTCCAATTCTCATTTTGCTGCCCATTTCTTTATATATCTTACTGCTCTTTAATTCTAAATATGTTGTTTCCAGTTCTATTAGAATGTTTTTTAATTGAATATTTGACCTATTCCCCACTTTTTCTTTATGTTGTTGTTGTTGCTCAGTATTCATCATATATATTTTTTTTCTTTTTACCTTCTGACCCCTTTCATCCATTTTTCCCACCCCACCCATGTTTGGCAACCACTAACCTGTTCCCTGTATCTATGAGGGGTTTTTTTTTTTTTACTCATTTTAGATTTCACATGTAAGAGAGATCATATATTTGTCTTTGCCTGACTTATTTCATTTAATATAACGCCCTCAAGGTCCATCAATATTGTGCAAATGACAAGATGTTGGTGCAAATGACAAGATGTAATATTTCATTACATATATACATATCACAATTTCTTTATTCATCTATCAATAGATACTTAGGTTGTTTTTATATCTTGGCTGTTGTAAAAAAATGCTACAATGAACATAAAAGTACAGATATCATTCAAAGTTTGTGTTTTCATTTTCTTTGGAAAAATACCCAGAAGTGGAATTGCTGGAACATATGGTAGTTCTACTGTTATTTTTCTGAGGAACTTCCATACTGTTTTCCATAGTGGGTTCACCAAAATACATTCCCACCTCAGTACACAAGGGTCCCCTTTGCTCCACACCCAGGCCAACACTTGTTATTTGTCTTTTTAATAATAGCCATTCTAACAGATGTGAGGTCATATCTCATTATGGTTTTGATTTGCATTTCCCTGATGATTAATGATACTGAGCATCTTTTCATGTACCTGTATGTCTTCTTTGGAAAATATATATTCAGATTTTTCTGTCCATTTTTAATTATATATGCGTGCCTGTGTGTGTGTGTGTGTGTGTGTGTGTGTATTTGCTATTGTATGAGTTTTTAAATATTTTTTGAATATTGGTCCCTTATCAGATATATCATTTGTAAATATTTTCTCATTCAGTAGGTTACCTTTTCACTTTCTTGATAGATTCCTCTGCTATGCAGAGGTTTATAGTACTTATTTTTGCTTTTGTTGCTTTGGCTTTTGGTGTCAGATTCAAAAATCCATCAGCAAGACCTATGTCAAAGAACTTACTGCCTATGTTTTCTCCTAGAAGTTTTATGGTTTCAGGTTTTATGTTCAAAGTCTATAATCCATTTAGAGTTTGTGTGTATAGTATAAAATAGTGATTGAGTTTCATTCCTTTACATGTGGCTGTACAGTTTTAGCAACACCATTTACTGAAGAGACTGTCCTTTTCCATTGTATATTTTTGAATTCTTTGTCATAAACTAATTGGCCTATGCATAGACTGATTTCTGGGTTCTCTGTTCTGCTGATCTCTGTATCAGTTTTAATGCCACTACCATTCTGTTTTAAGTACTATAGCATTGTAATATGGTTCTAAATCAGGGAATGTGATACTTCCAGCTTTGTTCTTCTTTCTCAAGATTGCTTTGGTTATTTGGAGTTTTTGTGGTTCCATACAAATTTTATGATTATTTGTTACAGTTCTTTGAAAAATGCCACTGTAATTTTTGTTAAGGTTTTCGCTGAATGTGTAGATCCCTTTGGGTAGTATGGACATTTTAACAATATTGATTCTTCCAACCAATAAGCAGGAAATAATCTTCCAGTTATTTGTGTCTTCAATTTCTTTCATTAATGTCTTGTAGTTTTCAATAAATAGGTCTTTTGCCTCCTTGGTTAAATTTATTCCTAGGTATTTTAATTTTTTGATGCAATTATAAATAGAATTATTTTATTTCTTTCTGATACTTTATTTGTATACAGAAATGCAACAGATTTCTGTGTATTAGTTTTGTAACCTGCAACTTTACTGAATTTATTTATTGGTTCTAACAGGTTTTTGACCAAATTTTCAGGGTTTTCTAGATATTATGTCATCTGCAAATATTGATAGTTTTGCTTCTTCCTTTCCAACTCGGATGCCTTTTATTTCTTTTTCTTGTCTGACTACTCTGGCTAGAATTTCCAATACCACGTTGAACAGAAGTGGCAAAAGTGTGCACTCTTGTCTTGTTGCTGATCTTGGAGGAAATGCTTTCAGATTTTCACTGCAAAGCATAATATTAGCTGTGGGATTGTCACTACAGCCTTTATTATGCTGAGGTATGCTCCCTCTATATCTACTTTGTTGAGATTTTTTTTATTGTATATGAATGCTGAATTTTGTCAAATGCTTTTTCTACATCTACTGAGATGATATGATTTTTATCCTTCATTTTGTTAATGTGGTATATCATCACACTGACTGATTTGTGGACGATGAACCTTGGGACAAATCATACTTGGTCATGATGTATGGTCTTTTTAATGTATCGCTGAATTCAGTTTGCTAGTACTTTGTTGAGAATTTTTTCATTTCTGTTCATCAAGGATATAGGCCTGCAATTTTCTCTTCTTGTCGCATCTTTGGCAGTTTTTGCATTAGGGTGATGCTGATCACATAAAATAACTTTGGAAGAGTTACTCTCTCTTCTATTTCATGGGAAGCTTTGAGATGAATTATTACTAAATCTTTGAATGCTTGGTAGCATTCAATGGTGAAGCCATCTGATACAAGACTTTTGTTTGTTGGGAGGTTTTTCATTACTGATTCAATCTCTTACTAGTAATCAGTCTGTTCAGATTTTCTATTTCATCATAATTCAGTATTGATGGATTATATGTTTCTGGGAATTTATTTCTTCTAGGTTGTCCAGTTTGTTAGCATATAATTGTTCATAAGAGTAGTCTTTTATGATCCTTTAAATGTAATTATTAACATGTATATATTTATTACCATTTTGTTAAATTTTTTTACTGGCTGTTTTTGTAGTTTTTCTCTGTTCCTTTCTTCTTTTACTCTCTTCCTTTGTGGTTTAATGATTTTCTTTAATGTTACCCTTATACTGCTTTCCCTATCTTTTGCATTTTTACTATAGGATTTTGCTTTGTGGTTACCATGAGGCTTACATATAACAACTTATATCTATAAAAAGTCTATTTTAAGTTGATAAAAACTTAAATTTAATCCCATTCTAAAAACACATTTTTTTCTTAAGAATGAAACTACAATGCCAGTGATATGACAAAGAACAGAAATACAGTCACATGGGCTACCATAAAATAAAATACACAAATACTGTTTAATCATACGAATATATATGGTCCTAGATACAGTACTAGAATTTGGATCAAAACTGAAGAGAAATCTACCCTCATTATGAATAAAAAAGAGATAGCAATTAACATAGTAATACATGGCTCAGCATCACATCTAAAATATGATAAAAATAATTATCTCATTTTTATCTCCGATATATGCTATAGTAGGTGCTAACCAACCCTGCAACCAGTTCTGGAGCCACCAGGAACAAATAGGGAAAAAATAAATAAAATGAAACCAAGAAAAGCCTCATTTCTGTGGCCAATGGAACAGAAAAAGAGAATCCCAACAGAGACTAGGTGAGACACCCACACTCAGTGGCAGTGGTGATCCAATATTGTTGGTGCCAATTTTTAGCAGAGTCCAAGAGAGCCAACCCACCTCACACCTCAGAGTGGCCAGGAGCACTTGGCCTGGTTTGCCCATAGCAGGAATGTCGCCTGAGCTTGGAAGGGCTGACAGAACCCATATGCTAAACCTAAACTGGGAAACTGCCTGCTAAAATTGAGCTTTTAAAAGGACTAAGAGTCATTTAACATAACCTTAAAAATATCCAGGGTACAACTAAAAATTACTGGTCATTCTGAAGACTAGACAAATGACAATTTATGTGAGAAAAGACTATCAACAGACACCATCAGAGAGATAATTCAGATGTTGAAATTACCTGACAGACATTTTAGAGATGCCATCATAAAACTGCTTCAAGTAATTATAAATTCTCTTGAAACAAATGAAAAGCAAAACAAAACAAAGAAAACCCAGAAAATCTCAGCAAAGAAAGTTAAAATATATATTTTTAAAACGAACCAAATAGAAATTATTGGACTTTAAAGTATAATAACCAAAATAACAACTCGCTGGAAGGGCACAATAATCAGGTAAAGATAACAAAAGATAAAAGGACTGAATTTGAAAACCAACAGAATTTATTAATTGTGAACAATAAAAAGAAAATAAACTAAAAAATGTGAACAGGATTTGAGGTACCTGTGGGACTGTAACAAAAGTTCTAAGATTCATATCATCAGAGTTCAGAAGGAGAGGAGAAAGAATGTGGACTTAAAAAGTACTCTTAAGAGTCAATGACTAAAAATCCCCAAATTTAGTAAATGACATATACCTATAAATTCAAGAAGGTGAGCAAACTTCAAGTGGAATAAATCCAAACAAATCCACACCAAGACATGTTATAATTTAACTGCTGAATACTAAAGACAAAGAATCTCAAAAACATCAGAGAGAAATGACACATTACCTATAAGAGAACAATGGGTTTCTTTTCTGAAACCATGGCAGCCAGAGGAATTGGCACAACATTTTCAAGTGCTGAAAGAAAAGAAATGTCAACCACAAATTCTACATCCAGCAAAACTACCCTTTAGAAATCAAGGCGAAATAAAGCTGTCATCAAAGAAAAATTAAGAGATTTTGTTGCTAGCAGACCTGCCTTAAAGAATGGCTAAAGGAAGCTGTCTAAACAGAAAGAAAAAAAATAACAGAATAAGAACATCAAAAAGCAAAAACAAGGAATGAGTAAAATTAGGGGTAAATATAATAGATTATCCTTCTCCACATGAACTTAAACCATACCTGATGGTTAAAGCAAAAATTTAAACAACACATGTGTGGCACTCAGTGTAGGCAGAGTAAACACTAGAGACAATTATATTTAAAAGTGGGGAGGATAAAGTAACAAATTAAAGTAAGGCATCAGTAATTCACTTAACATGACAAAACAGCATTATCAGCTGACTGTGCTAGGTATGTATATTGTAGTATCTCTACTAACCACTAAGAAAACTATCTAAGACAATATACTCAAAAACAGCATGGAAAAAAAGGGTCCTAAAATATGTTTAAATAGCCCAAAGGAAACCAAGAAAAGATAACAAAGGAAGGAGTAACAAAATAAACAGAAAACAATAAAATGGTAGATTTTAGTTCTACATATTTATAATTATTTTAAATGTAAATACACAAATTATAAATAAGACTGAAATCTTGGTGGAGTAGAAAAAAACATGACACATGACTCAGCTATATGTTGTCTACAAGAAACTCATTTCAAATACAACAATACAATAAAGTTGAAAGAAGATGGAAGAAGATATACCATGCTAACATTAAACAAAAAATCAGAGCAGTTATATTAACAGCAAAAAAAGTATACTTAAGAGCAAAGAAAATACTAGGAACAATGAAGGTCATTACATAATGATAGAAGGATCAATCCACCAAGAAGACGTAGTAATCCTAAATATGTATACACCAAACACAGCTTCAAAATATAAGCTTTAGCAAATTTAAAAGAACTGAAATTATATAGGATGTGTTTTCCAAGTGGTCCCAAGCTAGAATCAAACAAGACTAAAGGAAAGACTACAGGAAATTAAACAACACATTTCTAAATAATCCATGAGTCAAAAAGTCTCAAAGAAAATTTAAAAAATTACATTAAACAAAATGAAAATGAAAACGGAAACACAACATATCAAAATTTGTAGGATGAAACTAAAACAGACTCGTAAGGGAAACTTATAATTCTACATGCTTACGTTAAAAAGAAGAAAGATCTCAAATCGACAATTTGTTCTTACTCTAAACAAGGGGAAAAAAAAAACCCAAAGCAAGAAGACAAAAGGAAATACTAAGATATAGGGAAACAGAAAGGTTATGCATAAAAGAAGAGAAAAAATATAGACAGTGTAAACTCTAACCCAAAGTGAACTCATGTAGCTATTTTTTTGTGTGTGTGTAGCTATACCAATATCAAAGTAATAAGAATAGCATAACAATAAAAGTTTCAAATAACCAGAAAGATGAAACACAAAAATATAACCTCAATATATGTAATTAAAAGATTCTAAGAGCTACAAAAAGAAATAAACAAATCTACAAAGTGGGAGATTTTAATACAGTTCTATCAGTAACAAAAACAAAGTAATCATTAAGTATATAAAACACATTTAAACAATTAATAAACTTTAATATATAAAGAATGCATCACCAAACAACTATAGAATGCACATTCTTTTTAAGTGCACATTTAATATTTATAAACATGCATGTGCTGTGTACTAAATAACACATTTCAAAAATTTAAATCAAAATCAATCAGTACATTCTCTGACCACAATGGAATTAAGCTAGGAATCAATGATAAAGAGAACTAGCAAAACTCCCCTGGAAATAAGGAAAGAAAACTTCTAAATGATTCACCAGTCGAAGAAGAAATGATGTGAACTATTAGAAAATATGTTGAACTCAATGACAGTAAAAGTAATACAAATTAAAACTTGCGGGATACAGTTGAAAGCCATGTTTAGAGGGAGATTTATAAATACTCTGGAGAAAAAGTTTGAAAGTTAATAATTTAGGTATTAAGAAATCAGAAAAAGAGCAGGAAATGAAACCCAAAGAAAGCAAAAGATGGTGAAAAAAACCATGTAACAAGACCAAAAAGCTAAAGCCCTGGGCAAGACTATGCATGAAGTAAAAGAGACAGCACAAATAACTAATATCTGGAAGGGGAAAGAGACATCACTATATGTAAAATAGGCATTAAAACATCATAAAAAGATATTCTGAATCTTAATGTCAATATTTTTGAAGATTTAGATAAAATAGGAAAATTAGCAAAAAACACATTTCATAAGTTGATAGAGAAATGAAACAGTACTATAGTTACTAAAGAAATTAAATCAGTAATTAAAAACTTCCTACAAAGAAACCCCAGGCTCTGATGTATTCTACCAAACATTTAAGAAAGAGAAAGAACACCAAGATTAAATAAACTCTTTCAAATAATAGAAAATGAGAAAATATTTCTCAATAAATTTTATGAGGCTGATATAATCTTTATATCAAAAAGTGCCAAGGATATTGAAGAAAGGAAAATTCTTGGCAATCTCACAAACTCACATGCAAAAAATCCAAAGTAAAATATTAGCTAACTGAACAAAGGGATATATTAAAAGGATAATAATATATTGTAACCTACTTGGGTTTATTCCAGGAATACAGGTGGTATAACAATCAATGCATTTACTGAATTAACAAAATAAAGGACAAAAATTATAAACTCATATCTATAGAGAAAAAGTATTTGATAAAATTCAATATTTATTCATATTAAAAAATAAAAAAATTTCTTAGGAAACAAGAAATAGAAAAAAATATCCTTAATCTGATAAAAGTTATTTATGTAAAAACTACAATGAACATTGTACTTAATCATAAATTATTAAAAGCTAATAAATTATAAAATTAGACAAGGATGCCCATTATTACCACTTTTAGTTAGCATTTTACTGGTGTTCTTAGTAAGTTCAATAAAGCAAGAAATAAAAGATGTAAGAATTAGAAAGTAATAAAAGTGTCATTATTTGCAAATTGCAGTTATATAAATTGAAATAACAATATCAGGATTAAAACAAGTTTTGTAAAGTGGCTGAACATATATTTACCAAGAGCATTTAGTAAATGTTCAGCAAGGTGGCTAAATAACAATAAATATACAAAACTCAACTGTAGTCCATAAATCAGCAATAAACATTAAGATTTATTTTCAAAAACACTGTAAGAGCATCAAAAAAGTCAATACCTAGAATAAATGTAATTTAAAAATGCACAAAAATTTTAAAAGCTGCATAGAAACCTAAAACTCAATACTGAGAGAAATTAAAGGCACAATAAATGAAAAAGTATTCTACTTTGTTAGATTAGAAGACCAAGTGTGGTTAAATGCCAATTTATAGATTCAACATATTTCCAATCAAAATTCCTACATTTGGGAGAAAGAAGAATTAGAAAAGGTGATTCAAATAATTTTAATAAATATACAAGGTAAAAAAGCATGGAGTCAAAATGAGCCAAGACTAGAATCAAATCAAGGAGAAATGATACTAGATCTTACAATGTTTTAAACAGCTACAATACCAAATACTGTTTTACTGCCACAAAGACTACTGGAAAAGAATACAGAATCCAGAAACAGACCCATACATACATTGATGGTATATGACAAAGATGGCACTACAAACCAGTAATAAAAAGCGGTCTTTTCAATAAATAGTTCAGGGTCAATTTAATACGATGTGGAAAAGTTATGAAATTTACTCTTGTATTACACACACTTCAATGCCAGGAAGATTATAGCTCTAAAAAAAACAAAGTTTTTGGATAACATAGAATACATTCATGAGCTTGAGGTAGGGAAAAATTCTTAATGATGACACAAAAGCAGTATTATAATAGAAAAGATCAACAAATTCAAGCATGTTATAATTTGTTCTATTCATCAAAAGACAAATCAAGAGAGTGAAAAAGCAAACACCACCATGGGAGAAGGGACTTGCAACATATGTATCAGCAAATGGCTTTTATCTAAAACATATGAAAAGCTCCTTAATACAAACACCACACACATGCCATATAGCTGGGTCAACTATGTCTCTAGTGACATGAGAGATATTTAATTTTAAAGCAAAAAGGCAACAGCATACACATATTATGTATACAGCTTAATTAAACTGCTACATAGTCTTAATTTCTTACTAAAAGGACCTCTCTAATAAGTTTATCTCTTTCTCATCAATCAACTGTTAGTCTTTTTAGCCCAAAGTTGTTTAGATAATATTAATTTGGTTTTACTTTACTGTAAATCTTACTATTTAAAATTTAGTATGTTGGTGTCTTCTATCTTGGAGAAAATTTTTTGAAGTATAGCCAAAATATTATGATGATGGCCTCTATGCTGGAATCTAGATTTTTCTAGCTCTGTTTCAGGATTCTGTATTTTAGAAAGACATTATTTAAAAAACAAAAACAAAAACAAGAACAACAACCTGAATTTAGTAGCATATCTATACTTTTACCCATATTTTGAGTGCTTAACGCAAAAAAGTGTTTTAAGTCAAATACTTAATAGCCTTCTTATATATAAAGGAAGTCCATTTGGGATACAACTATTTTAGTCAGATAAATCTGGTGTTCTTATTAAAATTGTGGTTACAAAATTTCCAAACATGTAGTGAATCAAGTTAGTCACTTAATTCATGAAAAACATGTGCAATATGTGGGTTCTTCACAATCTGCATAAAATTCAAACAATTGATAACTATGTATCTTTGTAATTAAGAACAAGACAATCTTGCATTCACAGCTCAGACATTAATTAGCTGTGTAACTTGAGTAAATTGCTTTATTCTCTGAATCTCAGAATTTGCCTGTACAATGCCAGTAAAAATTCTTATCTCCTAGGTTCTCAGAAAGACTAAATGAGATGATGTAACTAAAGCTCCTTACCTATTGCTTGGTAAATAGAAAGCACTCAGTATATGAAAAGAAGAATGTCCCACTACCAAAGGATATACTAATTAGTGCAAGGAACTCCAAACCTATAAGCAGTTATAAAAAATGGTCAGATGGTCTTAAGCAACATATGACATATTAGCTAACAGTAATATCTATAGTTTACTGGTTTGTCATCAACAGTTACCTGCAAGATTGTCTAGCATGAAGTTCAGTAGCTTTCGGGTTCCATCTGGGTCCTGGTATAAATTGAGAATATCCTGTGATAAAGGATTGCCTAAAGCAGAAGACAAAAATAAAATCTTTAAGACTTACAACAGCAAGACTAGACAAATGTACGCAATAAAAAAATAATTTTCTATAGTTAATTTTACTGTATTTAATCTGAACACAAATTTAAAGAAATTATATGAATGTAACCCATTTCCCATCTAGAAAAAAAAGTTTAGCTTGCTACCAGTGTTAATTTAATTTTACATAAACACACTCTTTGAGGCTGAAGCAAATCTGACTGGTTCTCAATGTGAAAAAAAAATATGAAAACTGTTCCTGGAGTTATTTCTAAACAGAATGTATCTCTAATCCTAATGTAACACAAATGTATATATAAATCGGATTCATCAAATAAATCCCTGGCTAACAATTGTTTGAAAATGATGCTAATATCACTCATAGAAATGCTACATTTTCTAGGATTTGACATTTTTCGTGATCTAGAATTACTATATTTTGTAAATGGAAATACCACTACTAAAAACAGAATGCTATAAATAGAATAATGTCATTTGTTTCCAAAGAATATCGATATACTAGAGAGATGTGAAAATAAGAATAAAAGTGAGATATTTTGTGGCACACTTTGGGGGTAAGGTTAGAATTGTAATGTGCAAGTTATCTTGGAGTAAACAACTGCAGCTGCAAGTGCCTCTAGAGAGTATTCTCAGGGTAAACGGGAAATGTGTTATAGAGTCTCAGTTAAAACCCAAAGATGGCAGAAAAGATAAAATAAGGACACTAGAGGAAATTTTAGATTCTAATACACAGCTACCATAAATAGTAAACACAACCTAACTCCTATCCAGGAAAGAGAGGTTGAAGAGAAAAGTGAAGGAGGCAATACTCGGAATTAAAAAAAAAAAAAAAAAAAAAAAAAAGGCTGTCAACTTTTGAAAGCTAACATAAAAAAAATGAATAAACTGATACAAGGAAGCACAAAGTATACAAAGAAGTTTATGAAAGAATTTCATTTTTCACTATACTGCAAACTAGAGAATGCCAATAGCAAGCAGAAGACTTTAAAAACAGATAAGGACCAATTACTTCAAAAAAAAAAAAAAAAAAAAAGAGATGGCAATAAAATTCATTAGCAATAACAGAAGCTAGAATACAGTGAATATCTCCAAAGACTGCAAGACGGTATTTGAGACATCAACACTTCTCTATCAGTTATCAACAGAAAAAGAGAAAATTAGAAAAAATGGAGAAGACCAGAACACTGTCAACAAACCTGACCTGATATTTACATAATACTCTACTCAATAACAGAAAAATATACATTCTTTTCAAGTGCACATGAACATTCACCAAGAGGGATCATATTCTGGGCCATGAAACTGTAACATATTTAAAAGAAATGAAATAATACAAAGCATACTATCTGACCATAACAAAATAAAACTACAAATCAACAAGAGACAGATTTTGGAAAATTCCTAAGTACTTTGAAATTAAACATCAAACTTCTAAATGAGCCACAGGTTAAAATGTTTTAATTGAATTAAAATAAAAACATTATCAAAATTTGTAAGATGCAGCTAAATTGGTGTTTATATGGAAATTTATAGCATAAAATGCTTATATTAGAAAAGATCTAAAAATGATGATATAACTGTCACATTAAGAATCTAAAAAAATAAGAGCAAATGAACTCCAAAAAACCAGAAGGGATTAATAAAAATAAGAGCAAAATCAATAAAATTTAAAACAGAAAAACAAGTGATTACTACTGACCCCAAAACATGGTACTCTGAAAAAAAAGGCAATAAAACAGATATACCTATCTTTGACAAGGACAAAAGGACACAACTTATAAACACAACTTATAAATATCAAGAATAAAAGAGGGAATAGCTCCTGAGACATTAAAAGAAAATATTGGAAAAATTTAATGTGCGTAAATTCGACAACTTAGAAGAAATGAACAAATTCCTTGAAAGACAGAAACCACAAAAGCTCACTCAAGAAAACATGGATAGAAAACTTGGCAAACATAGTAGAATAAGAACTTCCAAAAATTTGCCCCTCCATAAAAGCAGTAACAATAACAAAAAACAAACTGATAAAAATTGTCAGAATCAACTATTTCACAACTCTGGAAATTTACCAAATGATTGCAGCAACCCAGGGGATATTTATTCCAGAAAAAAGCGCAATATGGGTGAGAATAGCAATTTATGGAATTTTAACTTCTGGTTTCCTCATTTCCAAGGCAGGGCTTGGAAACAAATGGAGCAACCAAAACTGATCTGGAGCTCTTTCAAAGCCTCATTCCCAAAGAATGGCCATTATCTGATCTGAATGGAGTTCCTTGACTCTTGCCTAGTGCTGAAAGACTTCCACCTGAAGGGGATGCGAGGGGTTTGAAAGCATATTTGAGGAAACCATTACAGGAAAATGTTTTAACTTTATGGCTGCCTGAGGTCATGGAAACAAGTGAATCAAACAAGAGACTAACCAAAAAACTTAAACGGAAAAGCTTAGGAATAAGATGTTAATAGGGACTTTCAATAGCTTTGATTTATTCTGAGGAGCCTAGACAGCCATAAATATGTGGAGGGCTATGCACATGTTTAGGAAAAACCTGAACAATGTCTAAGCTCTCACCTCTGTCTGACCTTAAGGCTGTGCACAAGTATAAAGGCTAAGACAGAGTTATAAACTTCCTGGCTGAGTACTGAAAGTGTGCCCAACACACACACAAAGCCACTTGGCCAAGAGCAGGAGATTTATTGGTCCCAGGCATTTAAGAAAATATCTGTCCAAGCATTTGCTGACCACTAAACTGGAAAAAGGCTTCAGTGGCCACACATGACAAAGAATACAAACTTCACAGAATTAGTTATAAGGTCACTAAAGCAACAAACAACAAAGTAGCAATAATAAACCACCCTGAGGTGAGAGATTCTGATTTGAGTTTCCGCATGATTTAAAATGTCCAGTCCTTAACAAAAAAATATTGATGCAGGCAAAGAAACAGAGTATGCCTTATACACAGAAAAAAAAAAACAACACAAAAATCAATAGAAACTGTCTCTAAGGACAATAAAAACTGTACCTCAGGACTTACCAAAAAAGACTTTAAAAATCCACTATTTCAATATGTCCAAAGAGCTAGAGAAAATCATATCCAAAGAATTAAGTGAAAGTATAAGAATAATGTATCACCAGAGTATCCAAAATTAGAAATTATAAAAAGGAACCAAATACAAATTATAAAGTTGAAAAACACAATAAAAAAAAATCACTATAGGGGATCATAAGCAGGATCTAACAGGTGGAAGAAAGGATCTGTGAACTTGAGGATGGGCTAGTTAAGGTTATACAGTCTGAGGAACAGAAAGAAAAATGAAAAAAAAAAAAAAAAACAAAACAAAACAAAACTATCAGAGCTCAGAGATCTATCAGATATCATTAAATTTACCAACATACATGTGGGAGTCCCAGAAGAGGAAGAAAGAAAAGAACAGAACAAAAACATTGAGGATATAGTGGCCAAAAGCATTCCAAATTTGATGACAACATTAATAAACACATCCAGGAAGCTGAACAAATTCCAAGGAGGATAAAAGGAAAGAGACTCACTTTAGACAAATTGTGATAAAACTGGAAAGTCAAAGACAAAAAGAGAATCTTAAAAGCAGTGGGAAAGTAGTGACTCATCATATACAGATGCTCAATAAGATTAAAAGCTGATTTCTTATCAGAAACCATGGAGGCCAAAAGGCAACTGAATGACACAGTCAAGGTGCTGAAAGAAAGAACTCTGTCAACCAAGAATTCTATATATAGTGAAAAAATCCTTCAAAAATAAAGGAGAAATGAAGGCACTCCCTGATAAACATAAATTGAGTGAGTCTGTCACTAGCAAGCTAGACCTATAGTAAATACTAAAGGGATTCCTTTCGCCTGAAATAAGAGTATACTAAACAGTAACCTGAATTTATATAAAAATGAGTACCATTAAAAATAACTACATACATACACATAAAAGAAAATACATGTAATTTTTGTTTCTCTTTTTTCTCCATACAGCAATAATTATAGATCTATGTTAATGGGAACACAATGTATAAATGACAATATCTGTGTCAATAACAGCATAAATGAAAATTAATGGAACTACAGTAACAAAGTCTTTTATGTTAATGGTTAAATTGATATTAATCCAAATTGGATTACTATAAACTAATATGCTAATTGTAATTCCCAAAGTAACCACTAAGAAAATAACTCAGTATGATATAATAAAAGAAACAAGAGAATTAAATTGGTACACTGGAAAATATCTATTCAACAAAAAAAGCATTAAATGAGGAACAAAGAAATAAAAAGGACATGAGGCATATAAAAAACATAGCAAAATGGCAGACAAAAATCCTACTGTATCAGCAAATACATTAAAAGTGAAGTAAACTTTGATTATAAAGCAGAGATTAGTAGAATAATAAAATATGATTCATTATATGCTGTCCACAATACACATACTATAGATTCAAAGACATTAGCAGGTTAAAAGAATAGAAAAGGGTATGCCACGTAAATAGTAACCAAAAGCAAGCTGGAGTGGCTGTACTGAAGAAAGGAATAACCTCAGTGTCCTGTATCAACAGTGCCTTTATTCCTAATCACCCATAACTGGAAAGAACACAAATGTCCTTCAGCTTGTGTCAACATGTGCACGATGGAATACTACTCAGCAATAGAAATGAACTACCAATACATGCAATGACATGGCTGAATCTAAAATGCATTATACTAAATGGAAGAATCCAGAGTCGAAAGACTACATACTAATATTTCCATATATGACATTCTGGAAAAATAGTTGCTAAGGGCTGAGAGTTGGAGGACGGTGTTGACTTCAACACAAATGAACTTTGAGAGCTGAAAGAACAATTGAGTTATATATTCACTGTTAACATTCACTGAAAGGGTGGATTTTACCACTATATATAAATTATAGCTCAGTAAAAAAGTTGCCCAAGTTTTAATTTTTCTCAAAAATACATTCAAGGTACAATTTTAATAGTCATTACTTAAAGTCTAGAAATAGGATGTACAAATTTTAAACCAACTGAAAGTATACAAACTGAGAAACAAACAAGAGGGGAGAAACTATTTTTAGAAAGGCAAAAAAAGAAAAAAATCATACAAGGGGTAGAATCAAAAGGTTGGATAGCGATGACACAAAAATATCAATAATTACAATATAGATGAGGCAACTGGTTTGAACCCACACATTAAAAACAAAATAAAGTCAGACAGGATTAAAAATGAAGTCCATCTATATACTATTTGTAAGAGATACACCTAAGCATAAGTACACAGAAAGGCTGAAAGTAAACAAATGAGAAAAGATATATTAGACAAACATGAACCAAAAGAAAACTTGCATAGCTGTATTATTAAACAACACAGACTATAAGACGAAAACACTAATAATGAAAAAAGAGGCTCACTCCCTAATATCAGCTTTAATTCACCAGAAGGTAGAGCAATAGACATAATGTACAGCAATATCTATGTATAGTTGGTATACCTAATAAAATCTCAAAGGATATAAAGCAAAAGCTGATGGAATTACATGGAGAAATGAACAAATCCCCCATTTTAATGGAAATTTTAGCATAAATATCTTATTGTAAAGGGAAAAATATCTAAAGATGTAGAAAATTTGAGCAATATAACCAAATTTGATCTAATGACAAATATATAGACCTGTGCCCAACAGTGAGAGAAACTATTTTTTTTTTTCAGATACTAGACCATAAAGCAACAATCCACAAATATCAGAGAACTGATTCATACAGGCTACCCTAACTGCAATTAATTTAAAGCTAACAATAAAAAAGCTAAATTTAAAATCACACATGAATAGAAATTTTAAATAACTGATGAGTCAAAGAAGATATGATAACCGATATTAAAAATACTTAGGCCAAAGCGGTAGTGAAATATTTCATATTAAAATTGTGGAGTGCAACAACAAAAATTAAGCCAAATAGGTAAATTTACAGGCTTAAATGCTTATATTTGAAAATGAGTAAATCTAAATTTAAACCATATAGACAAAAAAGGAAAAAATATAATAAAAATTCAGACAAAACAGAAGAAAAAAAGAAACAAACCAGTTGTTAAAAAATAAAAGCCAATACTGATTTAGAAAAGAACATAACTGACAAATCCCAGGGGAGACTACACCAGACCAAAAAAAAGAAGGCACAAAAAATATCTTAAAAGACAGGGTGACATAGCTATAAATAGAAGATTCAAACTATATCAAGAGAATATTATGAACATGTTTATGCAAATAAGTCTGAAAACTTAAAAAATTGACAAATTCTAATAGTATAGATACGGTCCAACAAAGTTGACTCATTAACAATTAGAAAGCCTCAACAGTTCTCAACTACAAAAATACTGAGGTGGTAATTATCTTCCACAAAGAAAACACCAGGCAACAACAGTTTTATAGAATTGTTCTATCAAAATTTCAAGGAACAGATTAGTTCAATCTTACACAAACTCTGTGAAAGCACTTTATAAGAATAAAAACACGGGACTATCTTATTCATGAACACATGTGAAAAATTCCTTTAAAAAAATTGTTTGGAGGCAGTCCATCAGGGATCCTGTACTTCCCTCTTCATTCTTATTGAATGTGATAGATTCAGAGGCTTATCAGTCTCCTGATATTAAGCAGTTTCTGGAGCCAGTTACATAGAAAACTAAATAGGTCAAGGCAACCAAACCAGTACTTCCATGTAACTCTTTGTCTCCCTGGGGATCAGGGCTTTTGCTGCTTGCTAGACTATTTGCTGGTTTGCTTGAAAAGTGCTGGACCCTTGGATCTGGACTAATCAATTGCAGTGTAAACTCACTGTGTACATAGCATGTGTCTGGGTCTGTCCTGTTCAAGTGATAATGTTCTTTGTCCCTGCCCCAGGAGTCTTATGTCTTCTGCCACTATCCATGAAACAGTAACTGGCTAACAAATTAGCTTGTAAGTAATATAAAATCTCAGAGTCAGAGGATTCTGGGAAACACGGTAGAGTGAGAGACATCCTCAGATCTCACCCCTTGAAACAAGCTGAACATCTAAACTGAACAAAAAACACCCAAAATGCACACCAGCACGTCTGAGCGTGGGATCTGCACATGGGAGCTACCACAGGTGAGAACCCTGGGTGTAGGCCATGGACTGGGAGAAACAAAGAAGCTGCCTCTTGCAGGCACCAGAGCTCCCTGCAGGAAGAGGAGCAAAGATAAAGGTGCAGCAACTTCCCTGAAGAGCCCTGTGTGGAAGTGCCAGGACTTCTATGCAGTCAGCAGCAGGGCCCACTCATCAGGGCAGAAAGCAGAGAAGCGAGACGGGACCGCAGAGAAACAACAGTTGATTTTTACCAGCCCCGGATGCAAAACCAAGGCTGAGCCACAGCTCCCAACCCACAACCCAGAGGGGCCTTCCCCCTGATACCCTCCAAGACCGATCTCCACGGAGCCCCAGGGGAATCCGAGCAAACACTGCCGAGACTGTCACTGACACTGATAGGGGCTAAAACTGAGGGTAGCGAGTGTGATTAAATATCTACAAGAAAATCAAAAAGGCATTATTTAAGCTTTATATAAAGCAGGGATCCAAAATGCTTAGACACCACCTACTGGAAACAAAAGTAAAAGCACATTCTTTACAGCAGGCTAAAGAGAGACCTTTATATAGTAAATCTTCTTTCTGGAAAAACAGCAGAATACACTTCCATTAATGTTAAGATGGAGAAATAGTCCATTAAACACCATGAACAACCAAGGTGGCAAGGCATCTCAGAAAGAAAGAAAAAAATCTCCAGAATATAAGCTTACAGACATAGAAATATGCAACTTAAATGATAGAGAATTCAGGATGGTACTTCTAAAAAAACTCAATGAGATCCAAAACAACTCAAATCAACAATTTCAGGAATTGAAAAAACAACTAGATGAGCAGAGCAAGGAGACTGAAACCCTCAAAAAGAACAGGATAGATCTCTGGAGATAAAAAACACACTGCAAGAGTTGAAAAATGAAATAGCAAGGTTGGGAAATACAGTCAATAAAATGGAAGAAAGGATCAGTGATATCAAAGACAGAAATCTAGAAAGAAATCAGAAAGAAGAGAGAAACTGAAGAATGAAAAATAATGGAAGAGAAATACAAGAACTAGCTGATACCATCAGGAGAGGAAATATAAGAATAATGGGCATTATCGAAGGTAAGGAAAAGGAGCAGGGACTCAAAAGTATTTTCAGACAAATAGTGGATGAGAATTTCCCAAATCTAAAGAATGAGCTGCAGCTTGGAATTCAAGAAGTCAACAGAACACCCAATTATCTCAACCCAGACACACTGTATTAAAATGATCAAAAATCAACGACAAAGACAGAATTTTCAAGGCAGCCAGGGAGAAGAAAACAGTAACATATAAAGGAAAACCCATTAGATTATCATCGGACTTCTCAGCACAGACCTTACAAGCAAGAAAGAAATGGAATCAAATATTTAAACTATTAAGTGATAGGAACTACCAGCCTAGAATAATATATCCAGCTAAGCTCTCCTTTAGATATGACGGAGAAATTAAGACCTTTTCAGATGTACAAAAAATTGAGGGAATTCTCCACTACGAGGCCTGTACTACAGGAAATACAGAAAAGGGTCAGGTCACCTAAAACAAAATAACAAAAAAAATGCATAATTAGGAGTAAAGTGACTATCAGACAGACAGACGTAGAGGAGTGCAATCCTTACTAAGAACAGGGCATTATAAGCTTAAATAATAGTAAGAGAATTACTATAGCAAGATAGTAATGAATGTTCGGCATACATAGGGACAAATTGAGATAACAATGACTGAAAAGGGGAGGATTCAAAGATGCAAATTTGCAAAGGGGAATGGAAATAAGTAACATGCAGAAGATAATGGATGACTGTGTATATATACATACACATATATATCCTTTTCATATTCGTAATGGTAATCACACACCAAAGATTCAGAACCGAAGTATATAACATAAAAGAAGAAGGACCAGAGGGAAAATTCACAAAAGCCAACCAAAATAAAGAAAGCAGAAACACAAGGACAAGGAAACAATGGAAACACTAAGCTACCAGAAAGCAAATGATAAAATGCCTATAAGAAGGCCCCATATTTCAATAATCACCCTAAATATAAATAAACTTAACTAACCAATAAAAAGACACAGAGTTGCAGGATGGATCAAAAAACAAAATCCAACCATATGCTGCCTCCAGGAGACACATCTCTGCTCCAAAGACAAATATAGACTCAAAATGAAAGGGTAGAAAATGATATTTCAAGCAAATGGCATTCTGAGAAAAGCAGGAGTAGCAGTACTAATGTCAGATGAAATAGACTTCAAAATAAAAAAGGTAAAGAAAGATACTGAGGGACACTTCATAATGATAAAGGGAATCATGCACCAAGAAGACATAACACTTATTAATATCTATGCTCCCAATCAGGGTGCCCCAAAATATGTAAAGGAATTACTAACAGAACTAAAGGGAGAAACAGATTAAAACCCTAAATGCCCCACTGTCAGATATGGATAGATCATCCAAACAGAAGATCAATAAGGAAATAACATCTTTAAATGACACATTAAACCAACTAGACATAATTGACATATATAGAGCCTTCCATCTCAAAACAGCTGCTTATACATTCTTCTCTAGTGCACATGTAACATTCTCAAGAATCAACCACATACTGGGACACAGAGTAGCCCCAAAAACTATGAGAGGATTGAAATCATACCAACCATATTCCCTGATCATAACACATTGAAACTAGAGATTAACTGCAAAAAGAAATCAGGAAGAACCACAAATACATGGAGATTAAACAACATGATACTGAAGAATAATTGGGTCAGAGAAGAAATAAAAAGAGAAATCAAGAGATACATAGAAACAAATGATAATGATAGTACAACATATCAAAACTTTTGGGACACAGCAAAAACGATCATAAGGGAAAAGTTCATATTATTACATACAGACCTATCTCCAAAAACAAAAGTGAATCCAAATAAACAACCTAAACACTTCATCAAAAGAGAGAACAAATGAAGCCTAAAGTCAGCAGAAGGAAATAATCAAAATTAGAGCAGAAATAAATGAAACTGAAAACAAAAAAGCAATAGAAAAAATAAATACAACAAAGAGCTGGTTCTTTGAGAAGCTTAATAAAATTGACAAACCCCTGGCTACACTAAGGAAAAAAGAGAAAGGACACAAATAAACAAAACCAGGGATGTAAGAGGGGAAATTACAACTGACATCGCAGAAATACAAAGAATCATGCAAGAATACTATGAAAAAGTATATAATACCAAATTTAATAACCTAGAAGAAATGGACCAGTACTTAGAAAATTACAACCTTCCTAGTTTGAATCAATTAGATCTGGAAAATCTAAATAGACCGATCAGCAGTATGGAAATTGAACAATCATCAAAAATCTACCCATAAGTAAAAGTTCAGGACCAGATGGCTTCACCAGTGAATTCTACCAAACAAACACTCAAAGGAGATTTAATATCTACTCTCCTCAAACTCTTCCAAAAAATCAAAGAGGAGGCAACACTTCCCAACTCATTTAATGAGGCCAATATTACTCTGATAACAAAACCCAGTAAGGACAACACAAAAAAAGAAAACTACAGACCAATCTCTCTCATGAACAGGGATGCAAAAATCCTTAATAAAATAACAGTGAACTGAATACAGCAACATATTAAAAAGATTACACATCACCATCAAGTGGGCTTCATCCCAGGAGCGCGGGGATGGTTCAACATGCGCAAATCAATTAATGTGATACACCACACAAACAATTAAAAAATAAGAATCATATGATCATATCAATAGATGCAGAAAAAGGCTTCGACAAGATACAGCATCCATTTATGATCAAAACACTTAACAAAACTGGTATAGAAGGAAAGTATCTTAATATAAGAAAGGCCATATATGACGAACCCTCAGCCAAAATTATATTTAATGGTGAAAAACTAAAAACCTTCCCTCTAAGATCAGGAACAAGGCAAGGCTGTCCGCTATCACCACTCTTATTCAATGTAACATTGGAGGTCCTAGTGCGTGCAATCAGACAAGAGAAAGATATAAAAGGCATCCAAATAAGAAACAAAGAAGTCAAACTGTCGCTGTTTGCAGATAACATGATTCTCTACATAGAAAACCCTAAAGACTCCACAAGAACATTACTAGAAAAAATAAGCTAATATACAGTAAAGTTTCTGAGTACAAAATCAATGTTCAAAAATCCATAGCGTTCCTATACTCTAAGAATGAAGTGTCAGAAAAAGAAGTGGAAAAATAATTCCTTTTGCAATTGCAACAAAAATAATACCTAGGAATAAATTTAACAAAACATGTGAAGGACCTATATAATGAAAACTACAAGACCATATTAAAAGAAATCGAAGAAGATACAAAGAAATGGAAAGATATTCCATGTTCTTGGGTTGGAAGAATCAACATAGTTAAAATGACCTGATTACCTAAAGCATTATACAGATTTAATGCAATCCCCATCAAAATCCCATCAGCATTTTTTAAAGAAATAGAACAAAAAATCATCAGATCTGTATGGAAGCATAAAAGACCTCAAAATGCCAAAGTCATCCTGAGAAAAAAGAACAAGGCTGGAGGCATCACTCTGCCTGACTTCAAATTATACTAAAGCGACAGTAATCAAAACAGCATGGTATTGGCAGAAAAACAGACACATGGACCAGTGGAACAGAATCAAGAGTCCAGAAGTAAACCCATATTTACATGGGCAAATAATTTTTGACCAAAAAGCCGAAAACATAGAGTGGAGAAAGGAAAGCCTCTTCAATAAATGGTGCTGGGAAAACTGGAAGGCAATCTGCAGAAAAATGAAACTAGACTGTTGTTTATCACCATACACCTAAAGTAACTCAAAGGGGATTTAGGACCTGCATATAAGACCTAAGACAATAACTAAAGGATCTCAGACTCAAAGAAGATTTTATGAATTTGACCTCAAAAGCAAGGGAAGTAAAAGCTAAAAAAAATGAATGGAACTACATCAAACTAAAAAGCTTCTGCCCAGCAAAAGTAATCATCAACAAGGTAAAGAGACAACCATCCAAATGGGAAAATATATTTATTTGCAAGCAATGCCTCTGATAAGGGCCTAATATCCAAAATATACAAAGAACTCATACAACTCAATAACAACAAAAAAACAAACAATCCAATCAAAAAATGGGCAGAGGACCTGAATAGACACTTCTCCCTAGAGGACATAAAAATGGTCAACGAATATTTAGGGAACTGCAAATCAAAACCACAATGAGATACCATCTCAAACCTGTTAGAATAGCTATAATCAACAGAAATAGTAATAACAAATGTTGGAGAGGATGTGGAGAAAAAAGATGGCTGGTGGGACTGCGAATTGGTACAACCAGTATGGAAAATGGTATGGAGGTTCCTCAAAAAACTAAGAATTGATCTACCATATAATCCAACAATCCCTCTATTGGGTATTTACCCCAAAGACTTGAAAACCCATATCTGAAAAGGTATTTGCACACCAATGTTCACAGCAGCATTATTCACAGTGGCCAGGACATGGAAGCAACCGAAGTGTCCTACAATAGATAACTGACTAAAGAAGCTGTGGTACACATATACAATAGAATATTACTCAGCCATAAGAAGAGATGAAATACTGCCATTTGCAAGAACATGGATGGACCTCGAGATAATCATGCTGAGCATAATAAGCCAGAGAGAAAAAGTTGAAAATCACATGATATCACTTATATGTGGGATATAAACCTAAAAGAAAATGAACAGGACAAACAAACAGAGACTCATGGACATGGGCAATGGACTAGTGGTTACCAGAGGGTAGGGGATGTGGGAGGAGAGGGGAGGTAGACGGGTAAAAGGGGTCAAATATAGGAAGATAGGGCAAAGGTGAAGTGGGTAAAAGGGATCAAATATATGGTAGCTGAAGGAAACTAGGCTTTGGGTGGTAAACACACAATAGAATATATTAGATATCAAATTATAATGTATATCTGAAAATTATATAATTGTATTAACCAATGTTACCCTAATAAACTTAATAATAAAAATACCTCAGAGCCTTCAGTTCTTGACAAATATTATCAAAAAAAATTCAGTAGTGTATAGGAATGCAAATGTGATTTAAATTGGAAAAAAGGTATACATATAACTTACCACCTCAGCCCATGAAATAATAATATAATCATCTCATTAGATAAAGAAAAGCATTAATAAATTCAGCACTTCAATAAGTATTAGCAAAGTAGGAAAAGAAGGAAATTTCTAGAAACTAAAAATGATTTTTTTGCCAAAAATACAGAGCAAATATCATTGTTAATAGAAAAATAATAGAAGCATTTCCTTTAAAATGAGAATAGAAGCATGCCCTATATTAATGCTTCTCTCCAATACTGTACTAAACATCCTGGTCAGTACATTAAAATAAGAAATTATATAAAAATTTGAAAGGGAAAAACAAAACTGTCACTATCAGCAGATGAAATTATTACCTGCATACAAAACCTAAAATAATTTGCAGGCATATTTTTAGAAAGAATGAAAATTTAGCCAAAAAGTTTTACTATAAGATCAGTTTTTTAAACTGTATTTCTATATACCCTAACAGTAAATAAGCAAAAAAGGTAACTTCTAAAATAAAAAAGGCATGGTTTATAACAGGAACATAAAAATTTAATATGGTACCCAGAAACAAATCTAACAAAAGATGTGCTTGACCACTGTGCAGGAAATTATAAAATTTTATTCAAATACATTAAATAAGATCTAAATAAATGGAGGGAGCACATAAATTCATGGATAGAAGATTTAATATAATTAAGGTGTCAATTCTTCCTAAATTGGTCCAGTCAATACAATTCCTTGTCCCAACAGCTTTTGTGATATCTAACAATTTCTTTTATATTAGGAAGATTCAAGACACTCAGACTGCCAAGGTGCTGCAAAAGAAAAATGTTAGAGGAATTCCTAAACCAGGTATCAAGTCTTAATATAAAGCCATAATAATAATTATGATAATGTCGTAATTTGTGCAAAGTTAGACAATTGTCTACTGGATATACAGAATGGAGATCCTAGAAACAGACCTAGACACACCTGATATAAGAGAGGTGACTTTGCTGATCATTGGAAAAAGGGAAAACACTTCACTAAATGGTGTTGAGACAACTGGTTATTCACAGGGGAAAAAAAAGATTAGATTCCACCAAAAATTAGACCCCTCATACTATATTAAAAAATAAATTCCAAATGAATGAAAAAAAGAGCAAAACTTTACAAAACCTTTGGGAGGTAATATGGGAAAATGTATTTCTGATCTGGGGTAGGGCAGGATTTCTTTAACAAGACATAATATGCACTTAATCATGAAAGATTTTTAAATTCAACTACATTAAAAATTTCGAATCTATCCATTAAAAGATACCAATAAAGGAAACAAAAAGAAAAGTCAGAGAGTGGGAGAAAACATTTACAATACAAAATGGAACTCCTGCAAATCAATAAGAAACAAATACTTCAAGTGAAAATGAGCAAGAAACATCAATAGCAATTTCACAGGAGAAATACACCCAATAAATACATAAAAGATGATCAATCTTATCTAGAATTAGGAAAATGCAAATTAAGAGTACAACTACCACTATTTCATACTCGATAATAAACAAAATTTTATAAACCTGACAATACTAAGTATTGGGAAGAAGACAAAAATGGAAACTATATTACTTTGAGAAATACAGTTTAGTACAATCACTTTACAAATCACTATGGCATTACCTAATAAAGCTAAAGATGTATACACCTCTACAACCCAACATATAGTAGAATGAATAAATTACAGCTTATTTGTGTATCAGAATACAATGCAGCAAAGAAAGAAATAAACTACAATTACATGCATGCATGAACACAGCTGATCAAAAAACAAAGTTGAAAAAAAGCAAGAAAATTACATTCAGTAGGATTCCACTTATACAAAGGTTAAGACACCCATACGAGATACATACATAATCCCAGTCAGTATCTGGCACAAAGTGGGTACTCATCAATATCTGCTGAATGACTGAAAGAAAAGTAAAGGAATAGCTAATACAAAATTCAGGACAGTAATAACTTCTGGGAGAAGCGAGGAAGATGTAATCATGAAAAGGTACACAGGTAACTTAAAATGTACAAGAGAGCTACACCATATAAGATATGATTGTGTCTATTTGCCAAAAATCTCAACAACAATAATTTCATAAAAATTTTGTAATTGTTTCAATCTGATAGGTAAAAATTGAGTATAATTTCAATTTGCATTGTCATTATGCATAATGTTATCAGTTGTCTATATTTTAGAGCTATCTGTACATCCTCTTATATAAACTACAATATGCTCTATTCTATTGTTCCTTACTTATTGATTTCCAGAAGGTCATTATATAACACAGAAATAAATACTTTGCCTCCTACATGAATAATTAGATTTTTGAAGTCCATTTTTTTTTAACGGTTCCATCGTGTAATGGTTAGCACTCTGGACTCTAAAAGTGTATCTTTTTAAAAGGTACTGAGACTGTTGAGTTTAGTTATTCATTTTCTTTAAAAATTTATATTGTTATTCATTCTTATATTTCATGAATAAAAAATTTTACAAATGAAAGAATCTTCTATTGCCACAACCCATTTTATTTTAAGGTAAATAAGTTATTCTTGAAAAAAAGTGAGAAATTCTCACAATTACTGAAGTTCTAAATTTTTTTATGACTTGTGACATCAACCCCTAAGGACAACTCTTTGGCCCATATGTCAGAGAAAGTATTGCCTTACACCTTAGGAAATGAATTCTAAATTATTTAAAATAACTGCATGAGAATTGCTCTTATTTACACCATTTCTTCCATAAAATGCATGTTGGATTTTTCTTTTAATTGACTTCAGAACATTTCCAACCTACTGAACTGGCCATGTTTGTAGTTTTTAAATTGGACTTTAAATACCCTACCCTTCACATACACTCTTCAAATCTCAAATCAGAATTTCTAAAAATTGGTTTGTTGAGCCATGATAATCAAAATCATCAAAATTTCAATATCAGTATTTCAGAGAGAGACAAAGAAACAGAAAAAAGGTACTTCTTTGTTCAGTTTTGAGGCAAAATGGAATCTCAGAGGTAGTGCATTCTCATTGTTTCTTTCACATATGTCAGTGCTATTTTAAATGTCCCATTCCGCTCTTTCCCCTTTTCTGGACAAAACACACCAATATGCAGCTATTAAAAAATGATTTCAAGTTTTACCTTCCTAAGAATATAAAGCTACCATTCATTAGGAATATTTTATTCCTTCAATTGCTTCATAAAACCAATTCCATTTTTACCATCTTTAACTTTTGAAAAAACGCAGAGAGAGCTCTGGTTTTCTTTAATTTCTAAAAGATCCTTGTTCTTCTGTACTGGATCACCTGAATAGAAAGTGGCACTGCCAGAAAAAGAGAATCTAACAGAAGGGAAAAGGGCTGCATGTAGCTGTTTACCATAGGACAAACTGAAATTCAATAAAAAAGAATTTATCCATAAGCATGAACAAAGCTGAGGTACAATTGGCAAGGCAGAACTGATACCTACTCTACAAGACTAGAAATCTAAGAAGAGATTTTAACAAATGTGAATTAGTGGACAAAAGGACACTAGAATCAAATGTCAGACAAAGACAGTAAAGTAGTCCCCCCTTATCCACAGTTCATGTGACACACCTGTCAGCCATGGTCCAAAAATATTAAATGAAAAAGTCTAGAAATAAACAATTCATAAGTTTTAAATCATGTGCTGTTCTGAGTAGCATGATGAAATCTCATACCACCCCACCCAGATTGTGAATCATTCCTCTGTCTAATGCATCCGCAGTGCATATACTACCTGCCAGTTATTAGCTGTCTCAGTTTATCTGACAGATCAATTGTTGAGGTATCATAGTGCTTGTGTTCAAGTAACCCTTATTTTACTTAATAATGGCCCCAAAGCACAAGAATAGTGATGCTGGGAATTCAGATATGCCAAAGAGACGCCACAAAGTACTATCTATTTTGAGAGAGAAAGAGAGAGAGACAGAGAGAGACAGAGAGAAAGAGAGACAGAGAGACAGAGAGAGAGAGAGAGAGATATGAGAGACCACATTCACTTAACTTTTACTACAGTATTTTTATAGTTGTCCTATTTTATTATTAGTTTTTGTTAATCTATTTAATAATCTATATAAATTATTGTGCCTTAATTTATAAATTAAACTTTATCATAGGTATGTATGTATAGGGAAAAAAACAGTATATGTAGCATTTGGTACTATACACTGTTTCAGGTATCCACTGGGGGTCTTGGAATGTATCTCCTGCAGATAAGGGTTACTGTAGTTTAGAAGACTAGCATTATAATCAGTAAAATAGAATCAAGGACTAAGAACAGATATTTGGAATGATTCATATAGTTGATCCTTAGTCTAAATTTTCTGAGAACATGTATGCACATGAGATAACATGGAATAGAGAGTTGTGAAACGGTAAGATATATAATATGCACTTTTTCAGAAAAGTTATGCAGTACAAAGAGTAGGTCCACTGGGTTCAATGGTAAATTATTCACTTATCATTGATATTAGAAGGAAAGCAGCTATTTGGAGTGATGTTAAAAGTAAGAAACAGTGGTTCTTAAAGACAAAAAAAAAATCAGTATAAAGTATAACTTTCATACTTCATGAATCTATATGATTATAAAAAAAAGTGACAACTATTCCATAATTTTTTTTAATAAAGGAACAGACCTACCTCCCCTTCAACTCTAGCTGGATGGCTATTTTAGCTATAAGAATAAGATATATGGTATACACAGAATAAGGTGAACTATCCCAACAGTTAAATTTTGAATGCCTTGGGTTAATCGAGAACATATTTTAGATGTAAGTATTCCCCTGTCCACTTAACATGTAATTTTTAAAAATCAAAAAATTGCTAGAGAAACTAAAAACACAAGACTTAGACCATTCATATAATTATCCAATTTACAAAGGGCTAACTGTATAAGAAAGTCTAATATGATTTATCACTTCAACCAATAATGTGATCATTCTTTACACTCTTATTCAAGCTTCATTCTTAATGCTCCATTATATGACATAAGCAAATGCAAACAGAACATGTTCACAGAGACTCATAATCTTTGAAGAAGGAATACAAAATACGTACATGAAAGTGTGTATTTTATAAGGGTTTGATTTATGTTCATTCTTCACAAGCATAGAATAAAATGTTTAATCAATATAGTATATTTGCATTTAGTCCTTTGAATTCAAAATAAACCCCTCTTGCCATGCTATGCCATAAGAGAAAATTATACACATTTCAATATTCATATAAAGTGAATATGACTTTCATCTCAAACTGTGAAATGAGACTGTCAGAAAAGCATGCATTTTGAATTAATAAATTTTATATAGAATAATACTTATTATAGTTCATTTCTACTGTCATAATGTTTTCCCTCTTATAATCATATAATATGTCAATGCTTTTTTATCTACTCTATCAAAACCTGACATAGGACAGTCCAGCTAAGGTTAAGGCTTACTCTATTAAGTCATTCTTTCTTTAAAAAAAAAAAAAAAAAGAAAAAAAGACAATGGGAAAAAACTAGTATAATCTGAAATGTCTCCTCTAAAAATTTCAGTTTTTACATAAAATTAAAGGTAAAATATAAAAACAAAATATTTTCTCCACAAATGTTTGTTAAAATAATGGCAGCATGTTGAAATCCTGAAGCTCAATTAAAAAACAAAGAACCAATTTTCTTTCGAGAAAGTATAATAACACATTCTAAAAATTATAATAAAATCTGACCTACACTGTAACCAAAATGGTCTTTAAAAGGCTCAGAACACCTTAATACTGAGTGTTAATGCTACATTTTTTCAAAAAAAATCACTCACCTTTCAAACCTAGAGTTTGTAGCTGGAAGAGCCGACCAAGTTCATAAGGCAAAACCCGTAAGCAATTGTAATTTAAAAGCAATTCCCTGTTTAAAAAAAAAAAAAGTTTTAGTAGAGTTTATCAAGCTTTATTAATTGATATCTACAATTGTTTTCTTAACTTTCCAACCATGACTGATGTTTACTTACATTAAAGCACATTAGGTTATACTTATCTAAAAATGTTGTGTAACATTAAAATACCAAAAAATGTGTAACTGCCACGAATGTCAACAGTACTTCTACAATGTACTCATTTCCCTAATGTAGAAATTGCATATCATTCTCAGGCTAAATCCACCCCCTTTTCTCTACCATCCAACTGTCCATCAGAAGCAAATTAAGGTGACAAATATTCTTAGTATCCAAAGATAACATATCTAGGAACCTAGCCTAATTCACAGAAAAAAGTAAAAATTTTTTACAAACTTTAGGATTTAACTAAAATTAATAAACTATCATCTACATTAATTTTTAAAGTGATTACAATTATAATCACATCAAGATATGATGAAGAATAGAACATAAACATTAAAAATAAAGCATAGGATAAACAATAGGAAAGCACAGATAGTCTGAGTTTATGACTGAAATTTTGGGTAGACTATAGAAAAAATAAACAGCCCTCTTACTAGGTGACTAAAAAGTTTTTATTATTAAGTACAACATACTCAAGGAAAGTCACATTAAGCTTTATCAATCAGTAAGAAGACGGTGAGGAACAAGATTCTAAAACAATATAAACGTTTAATTTTATACATACGACAGCAATTTTTTTAAAATTCTACTCAGTAGATAAAATAGAAAAGCAACCCTTGTTTGTATTGGTAATATTTATATAAGGTCTTAAGACTCCTACAAAAATTTCTATGAAGAAATTCTTAAAAAACCTGGAAGGACTAGAAATAAATCCATTTATTATCAGGTTTTAAGATTTCCTTAAGGAGTTATAATATATAAGTATACCTTACCTTATCAAACAAGTGTATGCTCCTTAAAGCTTTACTTATAAGCGAATCATACTTTTCCAACTATTTCTAATTAGTCTTATTATCATACACTTGAGCATAGAATCAAACTCAGTATTTTAGTTCCACCCCACCTCAAGTCTGTCAAAAGAACTTGGTGATACAAGCACAATTCTAGCCAGAAACCTACAAATTTAAAGGAAGGAAAAGAAATGTTCAAGAGAAGCCAGCTCAAACACTGTGCTTAGACAATTCACATCATTTGATCTTCAGACACAAATGGAAATCCTACTGTAAGATGAGTAACATCTCATAATTTTCATATTTGGTAAATTTAGAATTTTATATAGTGACTCATATCTATAATATTTTCTCACCTGAGAGACACCATGTTTCCTAGTTCTGCTGGTAAACTTCTGAGTTTATTGGATGACAAATCCAGGTAAACCAGATTATGAAGCTTGGCAATATCAGGTGGAATGCGACTAAGGTAATTGTCATTTAGGTGCAGTGCTGTCAAGTGTGTCAATGACCAAAGTGATGTACTTAAGCTCCGCACTCTACCTAAAAGGAAAAATATTGAAGCATTAAACTCTAGGCCCAAGACAAAGACTGAACTACAAGAACTAAAAAGTGGCAGAAGAGTCTACAAATATATACAACTATTGTATCTTTGACTTTTTAATTTTGTATTTAATGCCATCTGATTGCTTCCAAACACACCTTACCCTTCTTTAATTTCAGGCCACTTTTGCCTGACAACCATTCTTTCTCACGATGGTCCATGTATCAAATAAGATGTGGAGCAATGAGGAGACTCTTGGAATCAGGATGATCATATGGTCTCAAGGAGAAAGCTTGAGACTGAACTGAGCTTTTATAGTCCTGAATTTTTTTTTAAGTAATACTCCTAAAAGTATTTCTCACATACGCCATGAAAATAGTGCAAGATATATCCATAGCTAGGGCCTGGATTAGTCTACAACTTTAAATAGACAAGAGTAATTACTATGCTATAAAACCAACCTCAGATTAGCCTCCAGGAAAACCATTTTACCCGCAAAGGACACATCTTCCCCAGCTTTCTGATGTTACAATTATATAGATTAGCCCTGGTTTAATGTTTTCCATTAAGTACAATATACTCAAGGAAATAGTCACACATTAAGTTTTATCAGTCAGTTAGCATCTGAAGCTATGGTGAAACATATGCTAGAAAAGTTAGAAGACCTGGTTCAGAGTCCTGATTTTTACTATTTATTAACTATATAAGCTTGAGCAAATCACCTAGCCTCAGCTTCTATAAAATGTTTATCATTTTAATAATTTATATTAAGATCATTTTATAAACTTTACAAAAGTAAAACCGTGTTTTAATTACATAACACTTTCCAAACAAAAGTAGTTGAAGGTAGAGAGGGCAAAAATCTCAAAAAGCAAATGTTACTTTTCACAAAGCTATCAAGCAGTAAACTCAAACTTAGATCTTCTGTCCAGGGTTCTTTATACCACAGGTTCCTTCACACTGCCTATAATCAGGCTTAAAGTGCCAACTAGGATTTTGTATTTTAATAGAAAACAAAGATTTCAAGAGAAACGTATTTCAGGGTTTAACAGAGTGGTTCTCAACCAGGGGCAATTTTGCTCCCCAGAGTACTTTGGCAATCTGAAGACGTTTTTGGTTGTTAAAACTATAGGAGTGCTACTGGCATCTAGTGGGTAGAGGCCAGGAATGCTGCTAAACATCCTACAGTCCACATAACAGCCACCAACCACAGAAAACTGTCTGGCCCTAAGTGTCAGCAGTGCCACCTTCAGAAATCCTAGGTTAACCTAATAAGATTTGCTCATATTCATTCTTTTGATTACCAACACTCATCCATCCAGTTACCTTTTTAGCTAAATGCATAGGTAATTCTTGCTACTGACATTATATTGTGCATTTACCTCTTCCAAATGAAAACCTCCTAGGGAAAAAAAACTATCTATCATCTGTATATATGCAATCTACATATATATAATCTGTATAAATATAATCCGTATAATCTGTATTGCATCAGTTCATAAAAAAGTGCTCATATTCTATTTTTAATAAACTTTAAACTTTGTAATAATTTTAGAAAATTACTTACAGAAAAATTTACAGGTAAGTTACCAAGATAATACAGAGTTCCTATACACCCTTCTTCCAGTTTCCCCTAAAATTAGCATCTTACATTACCATGATACATTTGTCAAAACTAGAAAACTAACATCAGTACATTACTAGTAACTAATTTACAAACTTTATTTGGATTTTACCCCTTTTTACACCATTTTTTCCCTAATATTCAAGTCAAAATACCAAATGCATTTAGTGTTCCTGCCTACTTAACCTCCTTTGATCCATGACAGTTTCTCTATCTTTCCTTGTTTTTCTGACCTTGACAATTTTAAGGATTGCTAGTTAGGTATTTTGTAGAACGTCCTTCAGTTGAGTTTATCTGATTCTTTTTTTCACTATTAGACTGGAGTTATGAATTTTTAGAAATCATAATCTATTATCAAATCTTAAGTATGTGAGGTCATATAACTCAGTTATTACTTAATTTGTTAAGATAAACAGAGGGCTTCTAGGTCCCCTATTCTGCCAACACTGGAATAGGAGGATGGTAAAGATTTCAATTTGCAAAAATAATTACTCTGCAGTAGCCAGAATGAAATCTATTATATCAGATAACCTAAGTTTTACTTAGAAAGTGAACTCCCAATGTCTTCAATTCTAGATGCTAACTCTGGCTCAAAGTATCAATCTCAAAAGAGAGATATGAACAAAGATATTTAGTCACAGAAAAAAATAGGCAAATTAAACACCAGTACCTCAGTGTCTTACATTTTCTTGATTTGTTCATCTAATTAAAAATGTACAACAAATAAATATAACAATACTCTTGTTTATTATTGCTATTATATCCCAAATTAAATGCTTCAGATTCCACTCACCCGAGATTTCTAATTCTGCCCAGTGAGATTTTTTTCCATTGGCTACCTCCTCTGCTGACATGATGGTATAAATTTTGCGAGGATCTGGAGGATCATATTTTTCCTTTGGCATCCCTATTAGTCTGTTAAAAAAAAAAAAATCATTACAGTCTTATAGAAAAAATGAAAGGAAAAAATGAAATGGTAAGTTTTCTTTTTGTCTCCCCTTGCCAGGCTATTAAGTCATTTTATACTACAAATTCTTACTAAAAAAAAAAAAAAAAAAATAGATCCGCAGTATGCTAGGTGCATGCAGGAACTCAGTAATAGATGTGTAAGGGAAAATTCAAATAAGCAATGACACTGGACTTCACAGTGAATTGTGGTTGTTTCCCAAACATCCATCCCACTCATCCCCTTCATTTAACTACCTTGTGTTCCAAAACTGATGGACCTACACCAATTTTCTGAATGGATTCTGACTAGTCTAAGAAAAGCAGAGTAATCCTATTCTTAGTACCTCAGTGATATTCAGATATCCCATATCTAAGACAACAAGCACAAGACATTCTCTTGTCACACAGATTAGTTCAAAATTATATAATAACCACAGGCTGAAGGCTCTTCTCTATTTATGGGAGAAATAGGTTTCTCCTGCTGGTCACAAATGTAGGAGAATATGGCCCAGATTGCTGCTGACAGCCATCCAACAACCATAAGGGAAGTCAGCCATAGAAGTCAAAGAGTCTAGAAAATAGAGAAAAAAGCCAGATTTCTCACCAATTCGTACCTTTAGCTCTCCCAAACATTGGGTTTTTCAGAACCACAAGTCAATATATTTTGCTTATTGTTTAAATTAGTTCGAGTTGTGTCTTCTGTTACTTGAAATCAAAAGCATGCTAATTAGGGAAATTGTGTATCTTTGTCTGCATGGGCCAGTCTTGGTTTATATCTGTTGTTATTAATATCAGTCCTTTTCACTTTCAAAATTGTCTAATTTGGATGATGAGTTACATGGCCCCTTCACCAAAACCAATATTATACAGTTTTCTTCATGCTAATTACCAAAATAATCACTGAACAATCATTAGTGATGACCAACTAGACATAAAACTAAGTAGTCATGTGTGAAGCAGATGATAAATGGCCCTAAATGTAACCATTCAAGGGTTCCAATACAAGAATTACTGCTTGGTAATTGGCTGAAAATAAAATCCAGTTCAGATCTAACAAGAATAGCAAATAACAAAGTCCTAAACCTAATTAAACTCCTGCGTACTATCAGTAAATTGCCTCGCAGTATTTATCATTGATTCTTTACTCATATTTTAATATATATGCATGCAAACCAAAACCAAGTGTCTAAATCTTAGAAACATTCCCAAGTAGAGTTTAGAATTTATATGCCAATGGAAGAGTTACTTTCAAGTGGTCTAAAACTGTTACATATAGAGAACAAAGAACACAGGTATTGTATCATGTATCAAGAAATCATAGTTCATAAGAGTACAAGCAAAGTTTCTCATACCAAGATTTGTCTTCTTAATTCTAAAGGTGAAACAGTCATTTCTTCCTCCTAACTAAAAGGGGGCAAAGAGAACACTTTCTAGATTTATTCATGTTAACAGTAATTAGCTTCCAAGTTTCCATGTTAAACCCTTTGGCTTTTATATCATCATAGAACTTGGATGATTCTAGACCATATTTTATTTCCTATAAATGTCACAGATCTTCAAACAGCACAAAGAATATGATCATTTTCTACAAACCGGATTTCTACCACATTCAGCCTATGTAAAACACGTCTGAAAATAAAATTTTTAGATAACAAGGTTTTCAGAATTTCTACTGTGCACCATAAAGCACAAGTCTTTCTGTGGGTACTTCTGCACTAACGGAAAATAGTAAGATTCTACAAAAATACAAGATTAAGCCAAGGCAAATCAAACGGATCCAGATTCAAAGACATGTAGGTAACTACAATGAGGATGGGTAAAAACAAAGACTAGAAAATGTACAAAAACATATGTTTCATTTACATTTATTTATTTATTTGTTTGTTTGTTTAAGCAGGAACCCCCTCCCACTCCCTCAACCCCCGCCGGGTTGCTAATTTTAGATCCTAATTTTAGAAAGCACAAAGCAGAGGATAACTTAATTTGACTGCTTCAACCATGGTTCCCACTAGGTGGTATGTTCCTTAAGGTGACTATGAGTTATTTCTGTGTGGAGGCCTTTTTTATATCTCTGTACAGTTCCTACCACACAGTATGCACTTAATACCTATTTATACAATAATCATATGCTTTATGATCCTAAAATCTACCACCTTCCTCCCACTTTTCCCATTTCACAGCCAATTAACAGTCAATGCTTTTTTAAAAATTAATCTCAAAAAACTAATAAATCCACATGTTCAATTTCCCTAAATAATTTAAAAATCTAGGTAGATTAATAATTGCCAACTCTTCTGGTCCTATAATTCTAATTTTAAAACAGCTATTATATAAAATTGTGTTTTTAAAAAATTTTCCCATTTCCATAAGCTCATTAAAATTTACAAAATCTATTCCTGCAAAACAGATCCCTAAAATGTTTACCAATGTCTAATAATATGCAAAAAAACAAAGTAATATTAATACTGTCATATTAGGGGTCAAAATCTCTTGGATTTGGTTAGGAAGCCAATAAAAATAAAAGTCACAATGAATCTGGGTAGTCTGACTGAAGCTAAAACATTTTTTATTTGGGTTAACTGAGTAATTTAGTAGAGTCTACAGTTCTGGCGATCGATTACTACTGTTCCAAACATGAGATCTTCAAATATGCTACTAAAAACTTAGAGAACTCAAATTTATAAAACTGATGTTAATGAATCCTACTCAGCTTTATTTTTCCTCTCAGTTTCTCAGCATCAACTTTCCACCTCGGAGACATAACACAAAACCTATTTCAAAATAACTATGAAATAATAATTCAAATATAATTTAAATCTCTAAATGTGACACTGATAATGTGTAAATGCTGGGTGACAGACATTTTTAACCAGGAAATAGAACTGTTTTATTTTGGAAATTATATCTTCTTTTTCAAATTGATGAAAGGCGCAAGTGTTTGAAGGAGTTTTTCCAAGAGTTTCTAATTTCTACAATGTCTTACATCAGGTCCCAAAGGATCCTACCATTACATCAACCTAATTCATACTGAGGATTCTGATCATGTAACAAAGTAAACTAAAAGCTCCTTCACAGCACAACCTTTTAAACTTTTCAGTCTCAGATCTCGTTTCAATACTATGAAAAATACTCCACGTAGCTCTCTAAATACTAACCACATATGCTTCTCTGAACCTGCCATCTACCCTCTGCCATTCCTTGGACCTTAGCCTATCATATAGGAAGCCCTCCTAGATTATACTTCAAAATGTCTGAGAGTAACTATCAGTCCTGCACAAAAAAAAAAAAAAAAAAACCTGATTATCTCCTACTTCTCATTTCCTACATGAACTATCTTGAAAGTAAACAGATTTTAATCTCCATCACTGAAGTCAAACTGATAACTACCATGTAGTAAAATTTATTCTCAAAAACAAACTGTTGCACTAAGCAAAAACTTCCAGTAAATTTGTAAAATACTGACTTCATAAAAATGTATTCTGAATTTTTTTAATTTAGAAGCAATTTTATCAATTTTGCTTGCAATTTAACAAATAAATTAGAATAAAAAATTAGAATAATTTCATGTAACACGAGGGCTATTTTGCTCTCAAAAATTTAAATTTAGGAGTTTAAGAGTTTTCAAAAGTGAAATAAAATACAAGATAACTACATAACATGCTATTTCAATGAATATTATGTTACAAAATGTATATGCAATACACCCAAATATACAATTGCTAAGAAATCCTAAATCTCAGGTTTTATACCTCGGCAGGAAAAATGCAGCATAACTGCCTCACCTTCCTCAATAATCTGAGCTAAACCAAACTGTTAGCAGGCTAGAACTAAACTTCTTTTAATATTGGTCATCTGAAACAGCTTTTTGAAAAACAGCAGGCTCTATAGTGCATATAAAAATGTAAGTCCTTATGGTGTTAAACCACAGTTTCCCTCTCAACACCTTGTCTATTTTTTTCATTAAAAATTATTGAGATGACATTGACCAACAAAATCCAGTAAGTTCCAAGTATACAATTCAATAGTAAGTCCTATATATATTGCATTGTGTGTTTACCGCCCATAGTTAGATTTCTTTCTGTTACCACTTATTTGACCCCCTTTACCCTTATCTACCCCCACCCCCAACCTCTGGTAACCACTAGTCCACACTGTCCATGTCCACAAGTCTCCGTTTGATTGTCATGTTTGTTGCTTTTAGATTTATTTTCCACATATGAGTGATAGCATGTAGTTTTCAACTTTTTCTGTCTGACTTATTTCACTTAGCATGACTATCTCAAGATCCATCCATGTTGTTGCAAATGGCAGTATGTCATCTCTTCTTATAGATGAGTAATATTCCATTGTATATATGTACTACATCTTCTTTATCTACACTTTGGTTGCTTCCATTCCTGGCCACTACGAATAATGCTGCTATGAACGTCAGTGTGCATGTATCTTTTCAAATAAACGTTTTCAAATTTTTGGGGTAAATACCCAGTAGCGGGATTGCTGGATCATATAGGGGTTCAAATCTTAGTTTTTTGAGGAACCTCCATACTGTTTTCCATTACCTTGTCTATTTTTAAGGTCATTTTATCTCAATCAATAGCTCAGCACAATTAACATTATTTTATTTAGAATTCAGACTAAGAAAGAGAGAATATTACAACTATCAAAAACTATTCATAATGAATCAGAGATTTCTAACTCAATGAATCCAACCCTAAAATACAATCACTAGACATACACTTATTTCCATAGAAATAGTAAGTGATCATCTCAACAGCAGTTTGCAAAGCAACCTTAGGCAGAGATGCTGATGCTGCCAGAGTTCCTAAAACTGAAGACAAACTTAAGCCTAAATTAGATATTTCTGCTTACATTTTAGAGGAAGAGGTCAATGACTTATATTTTATACATTCTAAAATAAATCTATCTTATACTGACATTTATTTCCAAAGGCTACGGAATCCATTATTCTTTGTTAAATACTTACCTTGACTAACATCCATCTTTCCCATGTGGTCTTAACCATTAAGACCATTTTCCTTTTGGAGAAAATATATCTAAGTTTACCTTCTCTAATAAAGCAAAACAACCTTTGCACTGCAACATTTCTGAAGTTTCTATTTCCACACCAATATCTACTTTTAATTATATGCTATTAATCATTACAAATGTCATATAAAATTTATACCTTCCCTAAATGGGCTCACCAGCTGATAACTAAAAAATTGCACCTAGCAAATCATACTGATACAGTATAATTATATTGCTAACAATAAAGATTAATGGCAATCACAAAAGCTTAGAAGACACTCTGAGATAAACAACAATTTTATTAGCATTCCCACTCCACTTCCATATCGAGGGCCTCTGGATGGCATTTGTCTTCAGCGACATATCGAACTAAAGTCTATAAATGAAAACAATGCAAACATTCGAAAGAACCCCCAAATTTTCATGATACCTTCTTCTCTGTCACCACTCTAAACAATAAAAAACAAACAAAACCATGTGTTTTATGAAGGTAAAGTCACACATCATTATGAAAAAAATAACGTTCAGATTTTTGGAGTTTCATGTTTCTGACCAGTTTAACATTTGTTAACAAATATTCATTGCAGGCCTACCACTACAATGTAATATACCAAGCACTAGGACTTCAACAGTGAACAAAATGAGCAACATCCTTGCCCTCAAGTAGCCTACACCCAGTGATCTTACAATACCTAGGACTGACAGAATGCCACATACAACTCAACATCTTTGTGTGTATGTTAACATACACACACAAACATACACATATTCATACATGCGTACACACATACCCTCATATTTTGCTGGTAAACCAAAATGGTACCACCACTTTGGAAAACAGTCTGGTAGTTTCTCATAAACATACACTTATACAAGTTAGCAATCCCATTCCTAGATATTTACCCTATGCACACATGAACCTGTACATAAATGTTGGTAACAACTTTATTCATAATCACCCAAAACTGGAAACAGCCAGTTTGGATGAATATGAAAAGCATTAAGCTAAATTAAAGGATATTTTGTTTGCTTCCACGTTTTGACAATTATAAATATCTACATGCAAGGTTTTGTGTGGACATAAATTTTCAATCCATTTGAGTAAATATAAGGAGCAAGACTGCTTGCTGGCTGGGCCATGTGGCAAGAGTATGTTTAGTTTTATAAGAAAATGCCAGAGTCTTCCAATGTGGCTGGCTGTACCATTTTGTATTCCCATCAGCAATGAGAGTTCCTGTTGCTCTACATCCTCACCAGCATTTAATATTGTCAATGTTTTGGATTGTTGGCCATTCTAATAGATGTGTAGTGTTTGTTAATTATTTTACAAAGGGCTTTTTAAATTTAAAGACATTTGACATATATTTAAAGATACATGTAAAATTTCCACATTTTAAAAAACCCTTGTCATAACTGATAATAACCTAGCACGTTATCAATACTAAAGTTTATATTACTTACAGACATCTGCAAAATATCAAGATAAATAACAAGGTTGCACTATAAAAAAAATTAAAAGATTTATAAAACAAAAAATAAAATTCTTCCAAAAAGGTAATTTAAAAAGATTCACAAAATTAATGAATTATATAAAGAGATCTATCTCTGTCCATTTAAATGTCCATTATTTTCTTTGATTAAAGGCAGTATATTTAAACATTTCTGTGAAATATTTAGTTATTATTAGCCTAAGAACATAGAAGTAAACTATGGCAGATAATTCATCTAAGATTTATTCTAACTGTTGCACCCATAATATTTTTTTGACGTTCTTCCATATTCTGATTGAGGAAATTAACCTGATTTTGCTTGAGTATTTATTTAAGCTATGAATGCAGGATATTTTTCTTCTACAAATCACTCATATACACATAATACAATATTTTAAAAATCATTTAGTATTATGAAAAATATTGTGATAGGGCAAACCATGTGTAAAGGAAATACTAGATGTTTTTAATTTGTGGATTCAATATTATATTCTTCACTCAAAATACACATATATGCATACATCTGAAGCATAAAGATTATATTCAAAAGTATGTTTTAAGAACTTAATACCAGTAATACTTAACACTGCATTTATTCTTTAATTGTTCAATAATTTTAATTCATATAAAATACCCTGGGTTACTATTTCTTTTTTTTAAAGAACCTAAAAGTCACTTATGTCTGCCTAAGGACAACAGACTATCTCCAAGTAATAATTTCCTTTCTTGAAGTAGGAAATATTTGTTTTCCCAATCACCTCAGAGCATAGCGTAAGAAGTGAAATCATCTACAAGATATGAGATTCCGTGTCTCTTCTATTTGAAACCAAAGTGCAATGACATAAAAAAAAAAAGTTTAGGCCTGAGTGTTATCCACTGGAAAACTCCCCAAGATGTCTAAATCCATGGCATCTAACTAAGGCAGTCTAAAATACAAGTACTGGTTAAATAAAATTGTCATGGCTCTCTCCAAGAAACACTAAAATAACAAATCACAGTCTTATATCACAGCACACACTGAAGTACCGTGTAAAAAACTGGTTCTCAACCACGTGTGATTTTGCCCCTCAGGGGACATCGGGCAATGTCTAGCGATATTTCTGGTTGTCATAACTCAGGGGAATGGTGTTAACTGCATCTAGTAAGTAGAGGTCACAGATGCAGCTAAACATTCTACAAGAAAAACATTGCTCGAAATGTCTATAGTACCAAGGTTGAGAATCCTTGCACAAAAATGACCTAAACATGGGTCCAGCCAGGGTATAGGGCATGTTAAACAAGTGTTTGGAAAATCAAGTACTGGGAAAAATATCATATGATAGAAAGGAGAAAGTCAAAGGTATGAGCTCTATATATCCATAAGTACTTGACCAAAGAAGACACCTGGCAAATTAAAATTGTCTCTATGTACTAAGAGAAGCAGATAACTATTCCACCAAAGGATGAGCATCTCAGTAATTTCCAAGTAGAGACAAATAACAGGTTGTAACTACCATTAAATGAGTACCAACCATATGAAAACATTATCCATAGGGTTTTACATGTATTAATTCAGTTAGTAATCACAACTACTCTAAGTTATAGGTATTTTAATTATCTTTATTTTAGAGATGTACAAGGAACTTGCTTTTGGTTACATGGCTAGTCATTGGCACAGCTGAGATTTAATCCAGGCAGTCTGGTTTTACAGTCCCAGTCTTATCTAATACACCATACTAACTCACTTGCTGGGCCTGGAAAAGACTGAAGACAGAGCAGGAAAATGGAGAGAAACTTCACAGAAACTTTGGGCTTCTTCCTAAGTACCAAGCAGCAGCTATCAATTGCTGAGTGTTGCGCAGAAGAACCAAGACACAGCCAATACAACTAACTATAGGAACTGCTCAATATCAGAAGACAAAAATTCTCTGGTAGGGAAGCGTGGGTGGAGAGTGCTGTGTGATTTTCTATGAATTCCACTAAAATAAAGTGTGGATATCACAAAATTAAAAAAATAATAATAAAATATACATTACCCATTATTGTAAATTCCATATAGCCAAATGACTGTCACAGAACGTTTTAGTTGATTTGTTCAATTCTTGTCTCTGTAGCCAACTTACGGTTGCAACTGACAAATGAGTGCAGTAACAATATGAATGACAGTTGATAATTTATTTCATTTGCATTAAAAAGAAAAACCCAAAACAACAAAGACTTATGTCAGAACTTTACTTGTTTGTCCAATAACTTCAGCAATTTCTTTGCTGATAATCATTGTCTAATACCGAAAGGTTTCCTTGATTTTTTGTGCTATTCACAACAGACTTAGAACGTGTTAAAGCTTAATTTGGATTATTAACGTTTCCTTCATCATTTCTTAAGACTAGACAATCAACAAATTAAGCTCTATTTGAAGCATTAGCCTATTTCTGTGGTACTAATACTCCCATCTGCATTTGTGGTAGAAAATCTCCCATATGAATGGCAGATTTCAAGCTGTCAACAGAATGCCCAGTTAACACAACATTATAGTGTATTTCAGACATAAATAATCTCAACAGCATAGACAATAGTAAAATATAGTAAAATAATTAGGAATAAATTTTGAGTATTATCTTTGTTTCTAATATGACTTAATTTTATATTATTTTAATAGGTTGTATTTAATAACTGGCTTGCAAAATTTCTGAAAAATTAACAACTAGCTCTAATACAAGCCAACACTAGCATACCACTGTGAGTATATGAAATCTTGCCTTTCTCACTACTATAGATCATAGTTTTTTGGAGTCGATTCTGCTTCACTGAAAAATTCAAATGAAACATCGACTTGCTTCTGTGCTAAACCTAGCAAAACTATTTACTTTTCCCACTCCACCTCTAAGGAGGTTCATTCATTAAGTATTATGACAAATGAGCTGGTCTTCACTTATAAGCATGTACACGACCTATTATATGAGAAGAACAGAATTAAAATTTTAGAAACAGAAGGAAACAAAGATCACATCTGGTCCAGTAGTTCTCAACCTTGGTTAGCCTTTAAGGAAAAGACAATACAAATTCTAAACAAACTCTTTCATAAAGTTGACGTGAACTTTATCGTAATATCAAAACCAAACACACAAAATGTTTTTTTTTTTAATTCTAGCAGATCTAATCTAGTAATATATAAAAAGAATGATGTATCATACCCAGTGGTGATTATCCCAGAAATGCAAGTTTAACATCTGAAAAAAAAATTGATATAATCCACCTATATCTAAACTAAAAATTTATGTATGATTATCTCAATAGGTGCATAAAAAGCATCTGAAAAAATCCAACTGCATTCCTATTTAAAACGGAAAAACTCTCATTTAAAAAATAAATGGGAATGTACTCAGCCTGATAAATGGTACCTACGAAAAACCTATAGCTAACATGATTCTTAACAATGAAATTCTGAATGCTTTCCTGCACAGATCAGGAACAAGGCAAGGTGGTTGTAGCCCATGCAATCTGACAAAAAAAAAAGATATAAAAAGCATTAAGATTGAAAGAAGGAACTAAACCTATCTTTATTCTCAGACAAGATTGTGTATATGTAAAAAATCCTACAGAGTCTACGCACACACAAAAAAGCTACTAGAACTAATGAGTAAGTTTAGCAAAGTTACAGAATGAAAAATAAATATATCCGCTTCCCAAAATCTACTGTGTTTCTATACACAAGTAACAAGCAATCAGAAACTGAAATTTTAAAAATACCATTTATAATAGCATTCTAAATTATGAGATACTTAAGGACACCTATGAAAAAAGATGCACAAGACCTGTACACTAAAAACCACAACAAATTGCTGATAAAAATTAAAGAGGTAAATAAATGGAGACATACATCATAGTCATAGAACTGAAGATTCAACATTCTCAAGATGTTAATTTCCCCCAAACTGACTTATAGATTCAATGCAATCCCAATCAAATCCCAGTAGGTTAGTTTCTATAGAAATTGGCAAGCTTATTCTAAAATTTATATGAAAATACAAAGAACCTAGAACAACCAAAAACAACTTTGAAAACAAAAATGAAATGAGAACATATACTGCCTGATTCCAGGAGTTATTATTAAGCTACAGTAATCACGTCAGTGAGGTATTAGCATAAAGATAAACAAATACATCAAGAGAACAGAACAGAGAGTCTAGAAATAAATTCACACGTAAATGTGGTCAATTAATTCTGAGGTACCAAGGCAAAGCAAGAGGGAAAGGATAATCTTTTAACAAGTAGTGCTAAAGCAATTAGACTGTCATATTCAAAACAAATGAACCTCAACCTTTACCACACATAATATATAAAAATTAACTGAAAATCAGTAACATGTATTAATTTCATGTATTATTAATTCACTTAGTAATCACAACACTCTAAGTTGTAGATGTTTTCATTATCTCTAGTTCAGAGGGAATCATAAATGTAAAAGTTAAAATTACACATCTACAAGAAAACATGGGAAAAAATCTTAGTAATCATGAGTTTGGCAAAGACCTAAAATAAGAGAAATGCATGATCCATAAAGCAAAAATAATAATAATAATAATAAGCTAAATTTCATCAAAATCAAGAATTTTTGTTCCTTGAAAGACATTGTTAAGAAAATGGTAAAACAATCCATGGACTGGAAAAAAAATATTTTCAAATCATATATGTAATAAAGAATGTATATCCAGAATAAACAAAGATCTCTCAAAACTTAGTAAGAAAAACTTTTAATGGACAAAACATTTTAACGTATACTTCACCAAAATTGATATAGGCAGATAAGCACATAAGATACTCAATGTTATTAGTCATTAGGGACATGAAAATTAAACCATGATAAGATATCACACACACCTACTACAATGACTAGAGAATTAAAAAGACTGACCAGACAAGAATGTGAAACTGGAACTCTCATACGCTACAGATAAAAATAAAAATGAGCAAAACTTTGAAAAATAGTTTTGCAGTTTCCTAAATATATACCTATCAGAGGACTCAAACATTTCACTCCTAGACATTTAAGAAAAATGAAAACATGTTCAAAAAGACTCAACTGATCCTAAATGTTCTTAGTTTTATCTGTAATAGCCCGAAACTGGAAACAACCCAATGTCTATCAACAGGCAAATAGATAAATAAAATGTGGTAAATACAGACAATGAAATATTACTCAGCAATAACAAGGAATGACATATCGATACACATGACGACATGGATAAATTTCAAAATAATTTTGCTGAGTGAAAGAAAACAACTTTGATAATTTAGAAAACTAATTCATATGCAAATTGATTTTCAAAAACTGACCTAGAAGCAGGGGAGTTGAGAAGGTCCCATACAGGTTTTGATTTTAAAAAAGCCCAGCACAAGTCTTATACAATAATAAGTTTTTAATGCTATTTGTTTTTCTTATGTATAGCCCCCTCAGAAACCCCAATGAGACAAGTACAATCCTAACTAGCAGGATGTATGAATAGATAACAGTCTGGCTAGAGACCGAGGAATACTCAAATCCTAATACTATCATACCCTAAAAATCCAAGTAGCCTGAATGGAGTACATAGTGACTTGGAAACAATCCGTTTTTCTGACATAGGAACAACAAATGTAACAGCCATTACAGTGTAGCTTAGCGATAACATAAAGGAAACCATGTTCCCACGTCCCTAAAGAATTCTCACACCAGCAGTTCCTCTCTTTCATTTCCTACTTCAGTAACAAACACAGACACTGAAAAAATAAATAAGAAAAATAGTTTGGGATTTTTTAATTTGTACTCTTGTCCTTTAAATTCTCTGTCAGCCTAACTCCAATTGTGCTTACATCTCTCTGAGGACAACTGTTAAGACATCTAGGTAAGCAAGGGAAAAAACAAACAGAACAGAGAACAAAGTTTCTACCCTGTTATTTACTCAAGATGCTATTATGTAGTTAAGAAAAATCTATCCAATACATCTGGCATGTGTCCAAGAAGAAACATGAGGGTATCTGTTTATTCTCTAGCAAGGTCACTTGCTTTATCTGACTGCTGTAAATTCCCCTTGAGTTCCTCTCTTTTCCACTATATTTAACCTATTAAAGTTAACTGGGACAGGAAAAGACAAAAGCAAGAGTACTCTATTCACAAAGATGTCTGTAATTTAAGATCAGAAAGTTTACTGTAAGTATTCTCCTAAAATTGCTAATCAATAACATGTACTGTATTCTCCTAAAACAACTGTCGGTGCAACCTGAAAGATGAATACACAAGAATACATAACACAATCCTCAAACTCACCAGAAATGAAAACATCTCTACTGCTATAAATTCAAGAGTAAATATGTTCAGACCCAAACTAAGCCAAGTTAGAAGGGTCACAGATCATCTAGATAAACCACAATGCTAAAAAGTAGTATATCAAGAGTGTGAGTTCCTATAAAAGTAACAAATCCACTAAAAAACTAGATTCAGTCTAACATGTTTAAATGTGAAAAAAACTGAAATTATATTCTAAAACTTCATTAAAAAAATATAAAGTACTTCACCTTTTTCCTTCTCCTACCCTCCAATTTCAGGATCTCCTCTCTAGTAGTCTACAAAATCAAAGAATTGAATAATATTTCACAAATATAACGTCTTAAGTTTATAAAACAAAATATTGTCTACATATAAACTAAGAACATATCGTGTCAAGAAAATATAAACACTAATTCAAGAAACTATTTGGTTTCTGTTACTAGAAAATAATCAAATGAGTATAAAAAATTAAGATTTTAACTCATGTCTATAATTTTCATAATGAATAGCTTTTCTAATTATTTTAGCTTTACTGTTTCTTTGGAAAATAATTTAATGAAATCTTGAGTACAAAGTTGACTGATAATGAAAGTCTAAGAGTAACCATAACAGCTGCCCCACACTTATGACCTGAATCAAATACTACAATGCTTCAGCATTAGATGTACACAGCAAAATATACAAAAAAGAGTGTTAAACTAGTTTTACTTTATCTGAGAACCAGGGGTTAGAATTTGGAAAAAGCCATATCCAAAACTACAAGGCTCTATTAAAAAGAGTGGTATAAAACAGAAAAACCTTAGTAACCAAACTCTAGGATAAAACTTGGTAAAGCACAGAGATAAACTCCATCTTGGAAAGGGTTCTAAGGTGCCAACAACTTAATTATAAAGAATTTAAAAGGCAGGGATAATGCTGAGTCACATAGATCCAAAACAGATAGTACTAAACAACAGAGATAATCCTTAGCTTTTTGGCATGAATAAATACCTAATGAGAGTACCCACTCTACTCATATAAATGACTGCAAAGAAGGTGGTGCTTTGTACTAAGCGGAAAAGGTTTGAAGGGGAGGGGTGTCAGCTCCTTAAAATAGTTTCTTACAAGGATAAAGAATAAGAGAACTCAGAAAAGCTTTGAGTCAAGCTTGGTTCCAGGAAAAGGATACTTTGGCCCTATGTGAAAGCAAAAACCGGCCATTGTAAAATAGATACCCAGATTTTGTCAGCAGAAGGAAGGGTATTGTTCCATCATTTCCAATAAAGGGAGCAGAGCCTTTAACTTGGATTCCTAGTTTTTCCTGGCAGGTAGATAACTGTGCAAAAGCAACAAAACAAACTAAATATAAAACTCTTCTGAATTTCAATACTGCAGTCAAATGCCAACTTCACAAACTCATCAAAGGTCACAGAGAAACAAATTTCCTGTTTTGTTACTTAAACTCATTACCTTCCTCCTGAGCTAACCAATACAGAATTTCCTTCTTGTTTTTTGAGGCTGACAAAATGAGGACAGTATACTTACAACATACTAGGAACGACAGAAGTGACTCAGAGTCAAGGAATAGGTTTTGATATGAATTTCTAAAACCCAGCTGCACACAATCCATGTCTATTATTTCCCCATTTGAGTAAGAATTAAACGTTTTTATTAACAACTTTTTAAAACTTTATTTTGAAGTTGTTTCACAAAAAGAGAAAAAGAAAACATAATGCTTTAAAACACATCAAAAATCTATTATTTTTAATTATGAGAACTGTGTTCTCTGCCCCCAAAAACCTTAGTCTATGAAAGATAAGAAAAATGTAAACAATGTCTACTATATTGTAAACATTCATTTATTTCCCATCTCCCCTCTAAAATGGGTTTAAGTTTGCATTCCACAAAAGATAAATAACAATGCTTACGAACTGTAATTTAATAAAAAAAAGTATATAAATTCCATAAAAGCTAATAAGAATAAAATTCAATTGGAGCAGTTCTTGATTAGGCTGATGACTGTGAAAAGTGCTACAAGTACTGTAATTTGTAACTAATAGTAAAAATGACTTAAATTGTGTACAATTTATACACACAATATAAATATACTATATATGTGTTACTATTGCTACCTCTATGCTCTTACTAGCATTCTAACAATGAGAGAAAAAGTAAAGTTATAACTACTTCTCTAAGATATTATAAATAATGATGGATACATGTTATCTATGCACATATCATCCTTAGTGTATGTTATATGGTTTTATTTAGTCCTCATCTATTAAAATGTGGCTTTCTCTCATTACTCTAATGAAAAATGTTCTCATTAAACATATTTTACTTAGAACTTCTAAATCGATTTAAAAATCCCTTTTCAGTCAGTACTCATCCTGTATGGCTTCTCTGGGTTTGAAAACTGAAGATTACCCTCTATTTTTTGAAACTTCTCCTTCACTTATCTTTTGAATCAGATTTTTAAGTTGGCTGAAGGAAGATGAGTTTGAGTGGAAGAGAGAAGAAATCATGCCCAGTCTACATCCTGATACTATGCAAAACGATTTCACACATTACTATATTTAATTTCACTGAAATTATAAACTGTGTATTATTAATTGCCATCTTAACGATGAGGAAGTTGAACTAAAAAGAAGTGAAACATCCAATACTTATAGCTAATAAGTGACTGGAATGGAATTTGAACATGAGTAAGTCTAACTATAAAATCAAAGCTTCTACTAAACCATAGCAAGTTTAATTTTAGACATTTCTAGAAGAAAATGCAAGACAATCATCTCACAATGGTGGGGTGAAGAAAACTTTTCTAAGTAAGGTAAAGATCTAAAGAGAAAAAATGATAGATAAAACAACATAAAAAAATTTTCATGTCCATAAGGAAAGACTAAAGTCATAAAGCCAAAAGATAAAGAGGAAACTGGAGCAAAAAGCCTCTGTAATATTCATAATGGACAGCAAGGTAATGTTTCTAAAATATAAACAGCTATTACAAATGAATTTTAAAAAAATGTAAACACCCCAATAGAAAATTTGGGGTAAAGATCATGATGAGACAAATTACAAAAGAATACATACGGTGGCCCAAAAAGGGGGGGAAGGAATATAACCCCACTATTAATTTAAAAATTACGAATTAAAAAAATGATATGCACAGCTAATTTTGAATAATAACTTGATCAAAGAGACTGTGAGAAAAATATGATATGCTACATGTATTCTTCATTATCAGAAGGGCAAAGATTAACAATGTGAATAAGAATTTGGGGAAACAAGCATCCATTACACAACTGGTGGGAACGTAATATTTTGCAACACTTTCTGTTTTAAATGTGCAGTAATTTTAATCCAGCATGTCTACTTCTAGAAATTTATCTTTTAAAAAAGTATACAAAGGTGTATATACAAGTCTTCACTGCGTTATTGTTGATAATTGCCAAAGTGAAAGAAATCAAGTGCCGATTAATAGGGGACCAAATTATAGCACATCAATAAAACTGATTACAATTTAGCCATTAAAAATACATTTTGTGGAAATGCAAAATAATGCAGCTGCTGTGAAAAAGTTTGTCAATTTTTCAAAAAGTTAAACATATAATTATCATATAAGCCAGTAATTCTACTCCTAGTTATATACCCGAGAAGTAAAAACATGTGTCCCTACAAAAACTAGTACATAAATGTTCACAGCAGATTTACAATAGCCAAAAAGTAAAAACAACCCAAATGTACATCAGCTAACGAAAAGATGGACAAGTTATGGTACATCCACACAATGGCATATTATTTAGCCACAAAAAGGAATAAAGTAGTGTTACATGCTACAACATGGAATAATCTTGAAAACATGGTAAATGAAAGAAGCCATACACAAAAAGTCAAATATTTTGATTCCATTTACATAAAATACCTAGAATAGGCAAATCCACAGAGACAAAGTAGATTGGTGGTTGCTAGCAGATGGTAGAATGGAAAAATTGGAACTGCTAATAAGTATGAGGTTTCTTTTGAGAGTGACGGAAATATTCTAGAAGTAGATAGTAGTGGTTTTCGTAACATAGTTGAAATACTTTACAATGGTGAATTTTGTGTTATATGATATATAACTCAATTTTTTAATGCTATAAATTTTAAAGCATGAGGCATATCTATTGATGAGAAAATGGCCATATGTTTTTAAATTAAAAAAGCAAGTTAAAAAAAAACAGTGTAACAGTATGATTCTATTTTTGTATGTTTATGTAGCTATATAAATACACATTGCCCAGAAATAGATAATGGTACTACATATATTACACTACTAACAGTCTTGATTGCCATGAGATAGGATAACCAGAAAATTATGCTCTTCAGCATTTTATTTTTCTCACAAAGAACACATGTTCTTTCCAAAAAGCAGACATAAAAAAATTACCATCTGCAAAGAAAAGTACAGTACTATGACAAAAATACAGACTAGATTGAAACCAGGAGACAATACAAGCAAAGATTATTAACCTGGGGTCCATAAACGTCAGAAAATCTGTAAATTAGTACAGGAAAAAAATTACATCACCATTTTCACTAATAGACCTAGACAACCTACCATATAATATTAACAGTAAATATGATTTGTCACTAATGAATTATTTTTTATATTACATTAGAGTTGCTACAGATATCTAAAAATATCATCTATATATCACTAGTTCAAAATTATGGTAGTTATTAGACTCACTGCTATATCTTGTTATTTAAATGCATTGATTAAAGAGCATATATTAGTATATCAATCGCAAATTTGTTTTTATATATTCTAGTATTTTAATAACATCTTTTTTCATTCATTCACTTAAAATTAGGCTCCACAGCCTTCTCCAGGCTGCCAAAAGGTCCATACCACCACCATCTACCCACAGCCAAACACAGCACCCATGCATGAGAAGCAGGAAGGGAAACCAATCATGAGGACATTCTAGTTACTCAGGCATACTGTCTCCTTCTGATTTCTCAGTCATATCTGTGACTTCTTTCTTTATACTCAATCACCAGTGTCACTTAAAAGCTTTCTTTTTCTATCCCAATGACACAGATCTATTTCTTGACTTTTTACTTCACATGTTAACTCTTTAAAAAAGAGCCTTCCTTCTCCCATTCTGATCTCAACTGATTCTGCATACCTCAACCAGATTAATCTTAAAAAATTGTTTTCAAACTACTACCAACCTGCTCAAAATCACTCAATGTTCCCAATGTCTTTAAAAGTAGTACTGATTATTATTAGGTTCTAGAAACACATATGCAGTAACTATTAATCAAAACTATCATATACCTACGCCTTAAAAAATATACAAAAAACACAAAACAATGTGGTAAACATTATGAAAGAGGAATGCACAGGATTCTAGGGGAACACGAAGAAAGAGCACATAAAGCACATACTGGAAGTGTCTGGCAAGGTTTCCCAGAGTAGGGAGCACCTGAGATGGATTATTAAAATCATTGAGATCATTAAATGTAAGGTATTGTAGACACAGATAAAGCATAAGCCAGGGTATAAGCCACTCAGTATAGCTAGGCTAGGGAATGTTCAAAAGGAAGGAGTAGTAATAAATGATAAAACTGGAGAGGTACACAAGGACAAGATCATGTGGAGTCTTACACGTAGTACTATGAAATCTCCATTTTATTTTAAAAGCAATAAGAGGCAGCAGGATATCCTGGAAAGTACAAATTCAGGAATTCTAATGACCTAAATCTGAATTCAGGCTCTGACATTTACTTGCCTTGTGACTTTCGTCAAATTTGCCTAAGCTTCAGTTTCCTCAACTATAAAATAGGGATTAATATAAATTTTGCCAATGTTCTAACAAGAACTTAATTCACATAAATCTCCTAGCACAGGGCTCAGCAAAACCAGAAATGAATGGTTTTACATCCTTAAGGGATTGTTAAAAGAAAAAACTACAACAAAAACAAAGAATATAGATCTTTTGTGACCCAAAAAGCCAAAATATTTACTCTATGTGGCCTTATACATTAGAAAAATTTGCCAATTAGTACACTTATACATAATAGGCAATCAAAAAATAGTAACTATAATCATTGAAGCATTTTATGTAGGGAATTTAAGCAATATCCTTTTTTGAATTTTATAAGGATTTCTCTGGTAACAATGCATACAAAGGAAAAGAAGTAAAAGAAGTAATAATGGATGTTGGGAGATAAGCAAGGAGGATGTTGCAATAATCCACTAACTTTTCCTTTCCTTCCTTCTCCAAACTGCAAAGCTGAGATCAACTTCTACACCTTTATCTCTGTAGATTACAAACCCATATGTACTCTGTATGTTATAGCACTTAATGTTCTTTGTCACTTACCATATTCTGCCTTCAATTTTTTGCTATTTAAACTTACAGAGGATTTATTCCTGGATAAATCAAACATCCTGTTTTAAATATTATTTTAACCAATATTTAAGACTTATTATTTAACTTATATGTTGCCCAATAAGAAAGTAATAGCTAACATAAATAGAATTTTTTAGTTTAGTTTTGTTTTCTTTACTACAGGTGTCACATACTATTCTATACACTTTATAGGTATTATTTCATTTAATCTTCACAATAACCTTGTAAGATAAGGGCTATTATCTTTCTATTACAGATGAGGAAATTAAAGCATGGAGAAATTAAACAAGTTTCCCAAGAGCTAGAAAGTGAAGGATCCAAAGCTTATATTCTCAACCAGATACAGAATGAGAATTATACTGTCTAAATCACAGGATTTTTGTGAAGACTAATTTAAATTACATATTTAAAGAGAAGTAGATGGCTTTTCATAGTCCTTAGTACTCAGTAGTCCAATAAATATTATTTCCATCTCCTGGTAGAAAAGACTAGATTCTAAACTTCGTTTTAGTCCCCAGAACCCTGTATACATTTTATAGCTAGCAGATGCTTAATATATTTTTGGTGATTAAATTCTTGTACTATATCGAGGTTATCATTCTGTATGTAATTCACAATATATTATTTCATAAATTTACATGTAGATGCTAAAGAAAACTGCATTAAATATAAACCTATAGCGGAACATACCCTGTCAATTTTTTTGTTATGTTTAAATGCAAACATTAAGATCAGAGAGCAATAAATATATATGTGAAGTCTTTGTACAGAAACATTAAAGTTGAGATATACCAAATTTAGTTCTATTCTCTTAGTAGTATTTGTAACTGGTATTATATAACTCTGATCTATGTTACTCATGTAGGGAATCTATTTAAATAATTTGGGAAGAGAAAAATAAAATTCCAAATTTTAAGATTAGAGAGAGAGGTCCTCTCTGCAAAAAAAAATGAATATAAGGACAATAAAGTAGTTATAAAATCTATCTTGTGTCACCAATTTCTGGTGTTAATAAATGAAAATATGAAAGGCCAAAATTACTAGGTCTCTATTCAGTATGAATGATGAGTCTCTAATGCAGCAAAGTGAACTAATTTCTTTGAAAAAGTTACAAATAAATTTTCATCTGTAATGAGATGTTAAAGTTGATTTAAAAAAAAATAATGAAAAGTAATAACCCTGCAACAAAAGAGAATACGAAACAAAAATTAAATTACCAAATTCCAATTCTGCCTTAACAGGAAGATTCTTAGCTAAACCCTAAGTTATTTAACTTCTGAGACTTATAACATGAAGGAAAGAAATAAAATTTTTAAAATACATATTTATCTAATTAGAATGTAGCTACATGGAAACACAATTAAAGTTTTAAAAATTAAACAAAGGGTAATCACCACATTGAGTGAAACATAACCTTACCTTGTAAAGCAAAATTTCCAAAGAAAACTATTAAATTTTTTAGAAAACTTACAAAAACAAAACCACTGATGCTGAAATGTTTTGGAAAGTCAGGTGACAGCCAGGTTAAAAGTAAACATGGAATTCTTCATTAACCATGCCCTCAATATCACAAAAGTTTGTTCCCTTTTTTAAAATTCTATGATTAGCACTTAATTTACGATTTAATATTCTCTCTGTTTCCTGTGTTGTTCCCCCCTCCAACCTAGCTACCAAAAAAAAAAAAAAAATACTCCAGGTTTTTTTTTTTCCTTAAGAAAACCACCAATATTCTCCATTGCTCAAGAAATCTAAATTATTCAGAAAATCTTCAGTAAACAATTAAGGGCCCACCCGTATGGATCAATGAGAAGACAATTAGCATTAACAGAGTAGGGTGGCGAGGAAGGATGAGAGAGGGAAAAAGAAGGGGAAAAAAGCAAGCCCCTCTTTTCTAAACAAGTTAAACATTATTATTCCCACTCATTAATGGACATAGCATATTCGATTTTCTAATCCACATTTCATACTTCCAGTAAAACTCAACCCTAACTGAAATACTCAACAAACTGAGAATAGAAGGGCACTTCCTCAACATGATAAAAAGGCATGTATGAAAACCTCACAGCTAATACACTTACTAGTCAAAGACTGCAGGCTTTTCCCCCAAGATCAGGAACAAGACAAGGATTCCTGCTCTTGACACTTCTTTTCAACAATGTATTAGAGATTTAAACCAGGACGATTAGGCATGAAATAAAATACATCCAGATTGGAAAAGTAAAACTATATTTATTTATAGATGGCATGATCCTTGTTATACAGAAAATCTTACAGAATCCACTAAAAATCCATTAGAACACATAAACAAGTTTGGCAAGGCTGCAAAATACAAAATACAAAGATCAATTGTATTTTTATACACTTGCAGTGAACCCAAAAATTGAATTAAGAAAACAATTCAAAAAAGAAAAAAAAAAGCAAAAGAAAACAATTCCATTTATAATCACATCTAAAAGAATAAAATATTTAGGAATAAATGCAACAACTGTAAAATTCTCTGAACACTGCAAAACATTGTTGAAATAAATCAAAGAAGATCGAAATAAATGGAAAGATCCCATGTTCTTGAATAGGAAGATTTAATATTTTTAAGATGGCAATGCTCCCCAAAATGATCTACAGATTTAACACAATTCCTATCAAAATCCCAGCTGGCTTCTATGCAGAAATTGATAAGGTAATCCTAAAATTCAAATGGAAATACAAGATCCCAAATAGTCAAAACAACCTTGAAAAAGAAGAATAAAGTTGGAGGACTCATACTTCTTAATTACAAAGCTACAGCAGTCAAGACAGTACTGGTATAGGCAAAATCATATAGCTCAATAGAATAAAATTGAAAGTCCAGAAATAAACCCTCACATTTAATGTTAATTGATTTTTGATGAGTGACAAGACAATGCTATGGAGGGAAAGAATAGTCTTTTCGACAAATGGTACTGAACAATTGGATATCCACATGCAATGGAATTATATTAGACTCCCTACATCAAGCCATATACAGTAATTAACTCAAAATACATCAAAGATCTAAATATAAAAGCTAAAACTATAAAAAATTTAGGACAAAACAGAAAAATAAATCTTTGTGAGCTTAAATTAGTAAATGATTTCTTAGATATGACACCAAAAGCACAAGCAATAAGAAAAAATAAACTAGACTTCACCGAAATTAAAAACTTTCATTCTTAAAGGTTACCATCAGCAAAGTGAAAAGACAACTCACTAAATGGGGGGAAATATTTACAAATCACATATGATAAGGACCCTGTATCTATAATATACAGAAAACTCTTACAACTCAATAAAAATAAAAAAAAAAATTTAAAAATGGGCAAAAGATCTGAATATACATCTCTCAAAAAAAGATACGCGAATGGCCAATAAGGAAATGAAAAGATGCTCAGCTTCATTAGGGAAATGCAAATCAAAATCACAATGAGATACTACTACTTAATGCCCACTAGGAGAGCTATGATCGAAAAGATAACAAATGTTGGCAAGGATTTACAGGAACTGGAGCCCTTGTATTCACTGTTGGAAGAGATGTGAAATGGTGAGTCTGCTTTGTAAAAGTCTGGAAATTTGTCAAGAGTTTAAACATAGAGGTACCATGTGATCCAGCAATTCCACTCCTAGGCATATACGCAAGAAAACTAAAAAAAACAATACACTTGAAATCTTACACATGATTGTTCATAGCATAATTTACAACAGGCAAAAAGTAGAAACAACCGAAATGCTCATCAGCTGATAAACAAGATGTGGTATATCCATACGATGGCATATTATGCAGTCATAAAAAGAATGAAGTACATATGCAAATGTACCTGGAAAACAGGAAAAGTAAAAGACCACATATTCTATTACGATTCCATTTGTATAAAGATGTCCAGAACAGGCAATATATAGTCAGGAAATAGAAAAGTGATTGCCTAGCCTAAGAGTGTGGGAAAATGATGGCTAACTCTTAAAGAATACCGAATTTATATTTCAGGTGATTAAATGTTCTGAAATTGTGGTGATGGCTGCACAAATATGAATATACTAAACACTACTGAGTTATATAAGTTAAATAGACTACTTCTATGATACGTGAATTATATCTCAAAAAAGCTGTTTCCAAAAAAAAAAAAAAAACCTCTCAACTCTTTCCCTAAGTAATCCCTGACTTACCCACCATTCCATTTTGTTACTCCCTCTCACAATGTCTGTAAACAGTACATTCTATAGTGACCTGAGGTTACTGTTTTGAATAACTAAATTGTTTTATCTCCCTTACTCATAAGCTCTGAGCTTCACAAGGATTTCTCCTACTTCTTTCATACCTCTCTTTAGAACTGAGTATAATAATGAGTACAAAATAGGCTCTTGGATAAGGTTTTTAATTTTCAAAATGCAAAATATTAAAAATATTTGCCACAAAGTTAACCAGACCACTCAAAAATCTTCATTTTGGAGACTACAGATATATATAAAACTCCCCAGGATCCCCAACCAAACTCTTCAGAATAAAAATAAGCATAGGTGGACCATGGAGCTGAGGTTTCACGTTACAAGATTCCTAGGCAATGAAAGAATAAATTTCAATTCAATTAAAATTAAAGTTGTCCAGAGATAATATGCATTTAATTTAGTGGAGGTTCAGGGTCAGTATAAAGTTGTAGTATTTTCATCATAAAATATGAGTACAAGTTAATAATTAATCATTTACTTGATGTTTACTTGATGATTTATTGTTCTTTCTAAGGATCACATATATTAATATACTGACATTAGAATTACAAAAACGGCCAAGAGCAAAGAATAAAACATGGTAAGGCCCAGGTAAATGACATTTTCCTTAACATATAAAGTAATAATAATGCTTGAAATCAACAACAGAAATAGAAAATCCAAAAAATATATTTTCCATGAAACTATACACCAAAAACTGAAATTCAAAGTCAACTGATTTCAAAGAATGAAGAGAAACAACTCAAACAGCCAGAACCCAGTAGACCACAATGACAACAAGTGGATAGTTTAGGAGAGACCCACTAATGGTTATAAAATACATTTGTAATGTTCTCTGTAAAATATGTATCTTTAAATAGCTGAAGTTCCCTTGTCATTCAAACCCCTCATAGCAGAAAGTTCTTTCCTCCTCCTCCTCTTATGGCTTTTATTCCTTCCCTTCTCTTCTCCCTCCCCCTAATTTTACTCTATGAAGATGGAAAACAATTTTTAAGTATTATAATTCATTTTTAGACATAATTTTATAAATATATGCTACCGTCTAAAATAACATCATGAAATGCCCCAAGCTGTCCACTATCCAGAGACTACATTCCCATCTCCCTTGCATTTAAATAAGACTCTGTACAAATTCTCACCAACGAAATATGGGCAGATGTTTGTCATTTCAAGTCTGGGGATTCTTAAGAAACAGTCTGTGGGTAACAGGCAGGGCTCTAAGGCCTTAGGGAATGGTGCAGCTATAAGACAAAAGGAGTCTGGGTGCCTAGCTACCAGATGGAGGAAAGTCACAAGCCTACTAACCAGGAGCACCTGCACTGGACTGTTATATGAGTAAAATATAAACTTACATGTGTTAAGTCATTGAAATTTTGGAGTGTATTTATTACCATAAGTAGCATTACTCAAACTAATATACGCACAAAGTTATAAGTATTTCAATTCTAATCTTTGGAAAGATTGTTTAAAAGCCCCTTTAAGTAACATTACATTAAAAACCTAAACAATTTGCCACCTTGATTTTGTTGGAACGTAATTCCTTTAAACAATAACAGCATGAGCAGTTCCACTGTTAATAATAAATTTCACTGTCTACAAACCTTAATTTATTAATTCATCATTTTCATATTACAGAAGTGTTTTCCTCAATTCACCCAAATTAAAAAATGTATGAAGTTTTAAAATACTATAACTCATAATGTCTAGTGAAAATTATCAAATACTTAAAGGCAGATAATTGTTGTAAATGCACACATACCTATAACACACTCACTTTAACAAAACCATGACATTTTGCATCCTAATAAAATTGTCCCTTCTATCCTTCACAAAAATCCTTCACGAATTTGCTGAAATTTTAGTGCTTTGCTAGGTTTTTTTTAAAGTTTAATATTGCTAATATAAATAATGATATAAGACCTAACTAGGAAACTTGGCATTGGTAAACAAAGATATTACAAACTTAAGTCAATAGAACTTCTCTCATATTCTTTTTACTCTGTCTTCACCAAAAAAGAAAAGAAAAAATCATTTATTAACCTGTTGCCTTTGCCTTCAACTCCATACCATTATATTTTCCACCACAATACAGTTAAAAGTAAATGAACAGAACATTTACTTCTCTACACAGAATAAAAACAGAAAATTATTTAAAGTTAACAGAAAATTTTTGCTTTCATTCAGGAACATATTACAAAGGTTTTGTTTACCAGAATCAGTCAACATAAAAGAATTATATAGTAATGTTTGTTATATATAGCACTTATACTTTGTGGACCTATATAAACTCTAGTTTTTTGATCCTTTTTAATGTTTGATTGTATTGGAACATACATGTGCTACATATAGCTTAAATATTTTTTCCAGGGCTACATAGCAAGAACTCATTAAGAGAGTAATGAAACTGAGAGACAGCATATTAAAAAGTAGGAAAAAATATTAAATATGACCGTACAGTCTCTATAAACTAATACACTAGGCATTTTAATGAGTCTTATTTTTAGAAAAACAATTCTAAAATGCATTAAAAGTTGTTTATCTATACCTTATGTATATCAAAGGACTCTGAAATGTTCTATTGTCTTGATTTTTAACTTAGTTACATAAAACTGCTTTCAGTAATTAAACGAGTATTTGTACTTATGTTTTTCAATGCCCACAGTCAGTACTGCAGGAGGAAGTAATACTTAACTAAGCATCTACTAAATGCCAAACATGTTTTTTCATTCTACCCTCAGACAACCTTACTATAAGTGTATTATCTCTTCATTGCAGATGAGAAACCAGAGGCTTATAGATATCGAAGTACCTTGCCTTAGGTCAAACAGCTAAGAAAAATGGCACAGACTGAGTTCCAAGGTCTGTAAAACAGTCCTTGTTCCACTAAACTGTGTGCTGTTTTTCCAGTAATGGTCACAGAAAACAGCTATCCACCCCTCCTGCTGTTACCCCACTTCCCAGTGAACAGCACAGAACATTTCTTGGTGAGATCAGGTTCAGAAAGGACCAATCTCTGGCCATTATACAGAGCATGGCCTTCAAGGATCGAATATATTATCATGACTTTACCCACAGGGTTTTAGCTAGATGAGCTAACTAGATGCAAATGGAAGAGGGTGAAGTAAATTAACGAATGATTATCCAAGTGGCATTTATATTTAATTCTGAAATGCACTGTACACCTATTGACAGATTTCTTTATAGTTGCCTTTTACTAAGCCTACTCTCAAAATAGATTTCCAGGAGCACACGCTGAATAGACAACAGAGGCTGTTTGATCTAGATTTTGGAGACTGTGAGGGAAAACGTGTTTGTGCACAACTATCTTGATTGACAATTAAGATAACTAGAGGCAATAACGTATCTCCTAAAACGTAGTACTGTGGTTCCAATGTGTACAAATGGCTCGGCTAAACTGCCTGAACATAAATCTATCTAAACAGCCTAAGCTAAATACCCAGCGCAGTTAAGGAGGATGACAGCTCCAGTAACTTCCTCATCCTCACCGACCTCCTCAGCTAGGCGTGTACATGCCTTTCCCCCTAGGAGGCAGAATAAAACAATTTTCAAATGCACAAAATCGATCCAATCCCATCAACACGACAGGACAGGGAAGCCAGCTTCCATTTCTATTCCCCGCCCTCCAAGAAAATATTTCATCTTAAAAAAAAAGTATACAGCTTACCAACCATAAAGTATTTGCAACGAAAACTGAAAACATGTACTTAAGCCCTCCACGTAGCCTTAAGAAAAAAATGAAAAAAAGGGATCTCGACACCGCGTATTCCCGAGATTTACTGCTTTGATTCACTTTCCCTCGGGTCCCACCGCTGGCCGCGGGGAGAGCTTGCAGTTCCAACGCCAAAATATGCTTTCGCCTCTCCTCAGGAGTCGCGGAGGCAGCCGAGGCGACCGCAATCGGCACTTCCCGCCTCCGACCCTCACCTGCCCAGGCCCGAGACAGCGTCCAGGGACCTCGCGGCCCGGCAGCCCCGGATGCGTCCCGGGAGGCCCGCGGGAGGCGGGCGGGAGCCGAGGCGGTTAGGCCGCGCTGCAGGCCGGCGCGCTCCCTGACGCGGCCCCGAGAACAGCGGCGCTGCCGGGACGCGCAGCTCTCCCGGCCCGGCTGCTGTACGTGTGCAGCACACACTCGCCTTGCCGGGTCAGCTGCCGCGGAGCAGCTCTCACCTGCGAGGCTTCGGAGCCTCGGCCACAAAGGGGAGGGACACGCCACTTGGGGGTCCCGGATACAAGGAGTCCTGGACCTCTGACCCCCACCCCACCACACACACACACACCCCGGAACCTTCGCCGCCTCTGACAGAGACATGGGTCATCCCCACACCCGACACACACCCTCAGGGCCGCCTCCCCGCTCGCCTAAGTCCCAACTTGCAGCCCACTCACACATTCGCCTTTCTCCAATCTCATTTCCCCAGGGGCGCGCTCCTCTTCCCGACACTCTTCATCCTACTCAGAGGTACAAAAACACTCTACCTCATTCTCTCCCTCTGGCCCAAGAGGAGCAACAGCAGCCATTTCCCCGCGGCAGGGGAAACACACACAAACACGCGCGCCCGCGCGCACCAGGCCCCCACAGATGCTTCCTCTCCAGAGCCGCGGCCGCAGACGCAAACACAAACACCCACCGGCTGGCCTCGCTCCCGCCCGCCCAGAAGGAAAGCCACCGGGGCCGGCAGGGCCCGGACCCCGGCTCGCGGGACGGCGGGCGCGCAGGGCGCCGGGGCCTGGGGTCGCTAAGGCCCTGCGCCCCCTCCTCACCTGCATTCAGCGCGCCGGGGTCCGGGCGGCGACGGCGGCGGCGGCGGCGGGGCGGCTGGTGCTGGAGCTGCGGCGGCGGGGGAGGCGGTGGCGGCGGTGGCGGCGGGGCTGAGGGCAGCAAAGACATGCAGGCAGCCCGCCGGGGGGAGAGGCACCGGCCGGAGGGGACGCGGGGCGGGTGGGCCGGGCCGGGCCGCCTGAGGAACAGCAGAGGCGGCGGTGAGGAGGGCAGCCGAAGGGAGAGAGAAGGAGACCGACAGGGGGCGGGGAAGGGGACGAGGGCCGCGCTGCCGGGCTTCGGGGACGGTGACCCCGGCGGGAGAGGCCCCGCGGCCCCGGCCGCCGACACGAAGGGCCTCGCCGGAGGAAGCTGCGCCTCCGCAGCCGCCGGAGCTGCGGCTACTACTCCGAGAGCCGCGCAGAGCCTGGCCTTGGCCTTGGCCTCCTGGCGCTGGGGCTGCCGCCGCTGCGGGGGTTGCTGCTTCGCCTGCTACTGCCGGGGCCGAGGCTGCTACACAGAAACGCCAGCTTTCGGTGCCTTCGCTCTCCCTCACACACGTTCACACCCCCGAGGGCCGGGGGAGAGGTACCCGCGCGATATCGGTATTGAGATTAATAACAAGGTGCAGAGAGTGCGAGAAGAAGGGTTGATTGACGTGGAGGGGCTGGCTGGAGTCAGTCACTCCCCTACGCCTAGGGGTGGGGTGAGGGAAAGGAGGCGGAGCTCCAGCGCCCGCCTTGGCCCCGCCCCCTGAGCGGCGCGTTGGTCCTGGTGCGCGTGCGCGTGAAGCGGCCAAGGGATCTCTCCTATTTTCTCTTCTGCTAGTGCTGTTTTCTTATTCTCTTTTATTGTCTTTAGTGTCGAGCAGAGCTGGGAAGGCTGGTAGAGTATTAAAAACCCACATCCACAAGTCCATGGCAGGAAGGAGACTGGCGAACCCACCTCTCCCGGTGTTGGTGCGTGGACTCGGCGCTTTTTACTGCACGTTCGCCAAAGGCGGTCTGACAGCGAAGCCGAGCGCTGATCTAGGTGGCTAAAGAGACGCCAGGTGAGGTGAAATGACCTAAGGATATGTTTCCTGACATCGTCACTGTTTTTTTTTTTTAACCTATAACATCTGTAGATTGTTTCGCAAGAGGTAAATAAAAGAACCTGTGACGCTCCTCGATAATCCCGTCCTATTTATTTTTTAATTATCCCTTCTCGCGATAGAATTACATTTGGCTACAGAATGAAAACATCAAAATGTAAACTAAAAATATTAATGTTTACTTGGTGACTGTAGCTGTGACATTTTAAGTTTTCTGGGGTTTAATTTTGTTTTTGTAGGTCAGCTTTAGCTTTTATCACCAGCAACCCAAAAACAAATTATACCAGCTCTAGAGGCAGAATGTTTATGTTGCAATTTTGCACAATCTCTTTGTCAGTGCATGCTCCCGGCTTGTGTACTTACCTAGTGTTGGTCACGGGTATATTAGCAGTGTTCAGTAATTTTTTCCCACAGGGGTGTTGTTTAGCACACTAATCACGTTGTATTGGTTGCAATTAATCTTAGGCCCTATTGTTGAATGCAGAAGGTCTTCGTCTCCTGCGGGGAAAAAAGTTGCGGTAAAAATGCAAATCATTTAGCTAGACCTGATCAGCTATTTAAAAAGTCCACCGTTGCAGAAGAACAATTGTACCACTTTCATCTTTGTTACCAGGAAGTGTGAGTGAGTGAATGAAGAAGTCTCTTAGGACATAAAAGACCTCAGAATACTTTGTTTTCCACTTAATGTTAAGTTCCCTTTGTCTCCCTAGCAATACTACCCATACCAACTTCTGTAACAGGCATCAAAATGTCCTTAATCCTGGAAGAAGTCTCACTCATTCCCAACTATCTTGAGTCTAGGCTGAAATATAATGAATATTATCTTTGGCATTGTAAGCAACAAAGCCAAAGAAGCTACCTCAGGAGCCCAGAATAGTAAACCTGCTCAATGGCATCTTGCCACAGCATTTCTCCTTGGCCCCCACTCTTCTGTAAGGAGAAATATTAGCGAATGATGAAGGAAAGAGGGAAACAAACACCCAAAAAACATAAATAATGAGATATCCTCACAGATTTAGCTTCTTCAGATTCCATAGCTGTATAAATTCCTATTTATTCATACATAATAAACATCTGTGGAGGATGCATAATGTTCCAGACATTGTATTTAGCATCAGAGATCCACAGATAAGCATATGTAGTCTCTATTCTTAAGCAGCTTACAGCTAGTGAAGGGGAAGCAGACACATAAACAGGAAATTCTCACAGGACAAACCAGAAATGAAAGTATAAAAGGTGACACAACATGCCCAGGAGGATAAGACCGAAGGCACTGGCATTTTTACTTGAGCCATATGATACCTGACACTTTCACAGGCTGAATAGCAGTAGTGACCGGAGTGAAGAAAGAGGGGAATGTTTTTGTGGATGTTAGAGAAGCACTAATAAATGGTGGGATTTGCTGGTCCTGGAGCTCAGGTTTATGTAGGGGATGTTCATTGTTGGCCTTTAAATTTTAAATACTAAGTGTCACAATCCACCGAATAATTGTAATTGTGACATTAAGAGTTAAGAATACTGGACTTTATTATAAAAAGGTCAATTGAGTGCAGGTTAAATTTACATCTCTACTCTCTGGAATGCTCTCTATGCTATATAGCACACGGATTGACCCTCACTAAAAACAAAAAGCAATACTTTTACATATTATAATTATCGCATCCAAAAAACATGGTTATTTTACTCATTTACAGTAAGATTGAGATTAGAGAAATAATTTTCAGTTAGCACTGCACAAATTACTGTGAAATTAAATCTCACTGATTAAAAAAAACCTCTCCTAAGACTCCAATTCAAAAGATATTCAAACAACACAAGAGTAGCACTTTTAGTAGAGTAGCAGTTTTATAGTAGATCAGTGTTTGCAACAGAATCAACTGCTTTTGATATTTCATAGGAATTTTTCATGTTTGTCAGATGTTGTAATTTTTAATTAAGATTAAAAATAACAATACTACATCAAACTAAAAAGTTTTTGCCCAGCAAAGGAAACCATCAATAAAACAAAAAGACAACCTGAGTGAGAGAATATATTTGTTAATGATACATCTGATAAAGGATTAATATTTAAAAATTTTAAAGAACTCCTACAACTCAGCACTGAAAAAACAATCTAAATTTTAAAAGGACCTAACGAATTTTTCCAAAGAGGATGTACAGATGGCCAATAGACATATGAAATATGCTCAATGTCACTAATCACCAGAGAAATGCAAATTAAAACCACAATGAGGTATCACCTACCACCTGTCAGAAAGGCTATCATCAATAAGTCAAAAAACAACAAGTATTGGAAGTTTGTGGAGAAAACAGAACCGTTGTGAACTGTTGGTCAGATTACAAATTGGTATAGCCACTATGGAAAAGTTTGGAGTTCCTCAAAAAATTAAAAATAAAACTACCTTATTACTCAGCAATTCTACTTCTGGTTATTTATCTAAAGAAAACCAAAACAGTAATTTGAAAAAATATGTGCACCCCTAGGTTCATTGTAGCGCTATTTACAATAGTCAAGATGTGGAAGCAAACTAAGTGCCTATCAATAGAAAATGGGATAAAAAAGTGCTACATGTATACAATAGACTATTACTCAACCATAAAAAATAAAATCTTACAAATTTGCAATAACAAGTGGATCCAGAGGGTATTATGCTAAGTGAAACAAGTCAGACAGAAAAGATAAATACCATATAATATCAGTTATATGTGGAACCTAAACAAAATAAACAAAATGAAAACAGACTCAGATACAGAGTAAACTGGTGATTGCCAAAGGTAGGTTTGGAGGGCTGGGTGAAAAAGGTGAAGGGATTAATAAGTAGAAATTGGTAGTTAGAAAATAGTCACAGGGATGTGAAGTACAGCATAGAAAATATATTGTAATAAGTATGTATAGTGCCAGGTGGGTACTAGGCTAATCAAGGGGTTCACTTTGTAACTTATAAATGTCTAACCATTAAGCTGTACACCTGAAACTAATATAAAATAATATTGAATGTATATTAAAAAATAAGAACGCAATAAGAATATATCTCTTTAAAATGATTTATCCTAGTGAAAACTTCCAGCTTAAGGAAAGCATTTTCGACCAAATTGGTTTAATAGCACTGTGTAGGTACAATTTGTTCTGAAACAACACATATTTATTTATATTATTACAGAATTATTCATTCCTTCTCAATAAAGAAAAAAGTACTTGGTGTTCTAGCAACCACCTGTGTCTTTTCCAAATTAGCAATTAACATTTGATCTGAGTAAATATGATCTCCACGTTTTTCTGTTGGTAGCCCAGGTAGCTAGATCTATAAAATCCCATATAACTATGTTCCTTGTCTGTTTTCTGAAATTTTGTTCAGCACTTTGCTCAAAAGGCAAAGATTTAAAAATTTTTATTTAAGAACATTATTACTATTTGATAATTAAATTTGCTTTTACTGATTTCAATACACTTTTATATTAATAGCTACATAACTTTTCAAGAAGTGTCACATTTAAATTATTCAGAAGGTATAATTAGTAAAATAATTCAGTATAATTTACCTGATAGTCATTAGTACAAGTTTTAAACAAGTATTAATCAAAATAATCTTGACTGTTTATATTCTAGTCCTCCCGACAGAGGCCCAAACTATATCCCAGTGACATATTCTAACTTTTACTGAACTATACTACTCTCCATCTTCTCATCTTTCACTCATACCTCTTCCTCTCCCTATATTCCCATTACTTTATTTCTAATATTTTTTTGAGGTACCATATATCATAGATATATTTATCCAAGAAAGGTGGCTTCACTCATTGCCTCTGTCCCTCTCTGTCCATCAACTCTTTTCCCATCTACCTCCTCTTTGTTCCTTCTTCTAGAATGACTGGATGACACCAAGGGCCATCCCACTAAGCCAAAGACGAACATTTTCTACCAGTATCAGTAGCATGCCATATGATATATTACTTGTAGATAAAATGGCTAAGTAGGCAAAGTCCATCTTGGTTCCCTCTTGCCTACTTTTTTCTACACTCTCTTAAGTCCTTTGATCCTTGAATATTCAGAATCTCCACTGCACCTCCATCAACATCAGTACTACTCTTTCTAGTACTTCCCTGTATTCCAGAAATTTTCTACTAGGTAAACACCGCCACCATCAATAGATGTCTAGTGCTTCAATTTGTCAAGGACTTGCAGGTACCTGGTATGCTATCCAATCAAAATCAATTACTTTAACACTATACTCTAAGGATCCTCATGAGGTCTTCGAATATATGCTTCAGAAGTCACCTCAGAACCATATAGGTGGGATCCCAACTTGAAGGCCTCTGTTTTATCTGTTTTACATATTGATCATCTATTTGTCTGTCTAGTAGCTTTCCTTTTTCTTTGGGGGAAACGATCTCTGCCTGTCCTACAAACAGGTGATTCTAGTGCTAACTGCAGCTCAAGAGAGTCCCCCAACTTTTTGGCTATGGGGTGGGCAATATGACTCAAGCCATAACAGGCAGACATCCTCCCTACATTGTTTTCAGGGAAAAAGGGTTACTCCACCATAGTGGTAGTCTGACAAGAAGGAAGAAAAAGGAGTCTTGAGATAGGCAAGTGGCTACATACCACCTTGTGCAGACTGAAGTCATCACACAAAGGTAAGAAGTGTAGAGAGCAAGTCCTGGTGGTGCACCAGTCTCAGGTTATAGTCATTCATGTGGCTGAGCCCCACCTTTTTCACATAGTGTAGTTAAATTAGTGAATTCTCTTCTACATCTAAACTAACTTGATTTAGACCTCTACAACCAAAACGTCCTAATACATTGTGTTTCTGCAGGAAAATTCTTTCAAAGAAAGCTAATGACCACTAAATAAATTTGAAAATCACCGAACTAAACTATAGTAAGAATGTCTACAAAATGTTGAAGGTCACCTGGTTCGACTTCCTCATTTTCCTCATGAGGAACCTAAGGCAAAATGACTTGCAGAATGTCACCCAGGCAGTCAGTGGCAAAGTCAGTGTTAGAAACTGATCTCTGGATACCTAGCTCAGTTGCTCTCTTCATTAAACTACCCTGTCATCAGTTTAATTTCTTTCAATGATATTTTTAAGGGGCAACTACTTAGAGATACAACCTTAACCCAAAGGAATAAATTAAAACAATGGCAATTTCAGACACTAACTGCTTAGTGGGAAGATACTTGGTGGCATGGAGGTCATAATAGAAATCTTTTCCCTTTTGAGCCTCTCACATTTTTCATATTGATCTCAAACACACTCTTTGAGTCTTAGATGATAAGATTTACAAGTTTTAACTACAGGCATACCTCATTATATTGAGCTCCACTTCGTTATGCTTCACAGATGTATTTTTACAAATTGAAGGAAAGACCCTCCACCAGCAAATGATTACAACTTGCTTTATTGCAATACTCTATTGCAGTGGTCTAGAACTGAACTCTCAAAATCTCCAGGGTATGCTTGTACCATTTTTACACTTACAAATCTCAAATCTACACCTCCAATTCAGAGTTCTTACCACACAATCAGATCTATATTGTCAATTTCCTCCCAGGTACCTCCACCTGGGCAGTCTGTACATATATCAAATCAGTATATCTAAGACTGAGCTGATTGTCTTTCTCTATGATCTATCCCTTGACCTTGTGTGACCCTCTCCCATTAAAAATGGTACCACCATGCTAATGATCATGGAATCATCTGAATGATCACCCAATGTAGAATCCTAGGAATCATTCTTAACTTTTCTCTCCCATCCTCACTGCAATCTATCATTTTGACCTACTAAATATTTTCATGAATAAATTCCCTCCAGCCCAATGTACTACTACTGTCTTAAGTCATGTGTCATCTCTGGCTGGAGCTTTTGCATTTTGTCCATTAATGTATCTCTGCTAAGTATAATCCCAACATCTTCCCAAAACAGATTTTGTTCATATTATTCTGATCTTTAAAATCTTTCAAGGACTTCCCATAATTTATAAACTAAAATCTAATTTCACAGGCATGTATGTTCCTTAATGATTCACCTCTTACCACCACCTGTAGCCACTTAACCATCAGCCTTTTTCTCTTACCCCTACCTTTAAGAAACTTCTCATTTCTGAAACAGAACATACTCTCTTAGATATATTTGCACATGCTCTTTCCTCAGCATGGTATATTTTTTCCCATTTTGTCTTCCTCTTGAAATCATCCAAAATTTAGCTCAAGCATCACTTCCTTTGTGAAGCCTTCTCTCTTAACCCGATTGTGTATTTCTTTAGCATGCCATGCCCACCTCTATTATAATAAGTGTAAATAAATTTACTAGTAAATTCTCTTCTACTTCCAAACTAATTTGAGTTAGACTACTACAACCAAAACATCTGGACTACTACATTGTGTTCCACATGAGAGTTTTTTCAAAGAAGGCTAACTGCTGCTAAATAAGTTTGGAAATTACTGAACTAAACAACAATAAGGCATTATTATTGGTTGAATTGTAATCTGTAAAAAGGAGGATTCCATTTGTGGAAATGAACTAGAAAAATTTCCCCCTCTGGGTGCGTACAGTGTATCAAAGCATAGCCCTCTCTCAGCTCTTCGCCATGTGTCTATGTAATACACAAACTGAACAACTATATCACAGTATACTGTAATTATCTATGTAAGTACACATCTGTCTTTCCCCTCCTAGATTGTAAGCTCTATCCTTATCTATAGCATATAAGAGTGTCTGATACACAATGCTCCAGAAACATTGGTTTAATTAATTAACTAATTAATAGTAACACTTCTCAAAACATGCTATGTGGGCTTAATTTACTAGCAATCAGCTGCTGGTAAAAGAAATCAGAAATAACCATAACAAACAAAATAGTTTGTTTGTTTTTTTTTTCTGTCACACAAAAGAAGTCTGGAAGTATTTGATTCAGGGCTGATATGGCATATTCATGGTCAGCTGAGACCTGTCTCCTTCTCTGGCTTTGCTATCTTTAGAACGTGGCTTCCTTTCCTGCCTCATAGTCCAATACGGCTGTCAGGGCCACCTCATGTGGTTGTGCAGGTTGTTTACTGCAAAGGTACTAGATCAAAAAGTGAGTGAGATCTGTATACTGTGATGTATTACATCTACCCAGAGGAGGAAATTTTCTAATTCATTTGCAAAGATGAGTGCCCTTTCTATTCTGTTCAAAAGCACAAAAGAGGTTAACAGAGAGATTATGGCCATTGGGATTCCAGCTATCCCATCCATTTTCCTGGCAGGACAAAATTATCTCTACCACTAAGGATTTTCCTGGAAGGCCCACACAAAAAATATTTGCTTAGGGGGGTGGCTCCATAGTGTAGTAGTTAGAATGTCTGTTTTACATCTAGAAGGTCCTGGGTTCACACCCCAGGTGGAGCCACGGGCCGTATCCCAGGTGCACGGGCCCCCTGGGTTTGTCAGGCCCTGGGTGCACCCTGCGTGTGGGAGGAGACGCCCCACCTTCAGAGATCTAGTTCTTAAAATAAAGGGAAATGGCAATATCCATAGGTCAGGGGTGGAAGTTGGGGGGTGCAGGGAATTAAAAGGGGAGGGAATATTTGCTTAGATTTCATTGGCCAAAACTTAATGACAGGGCACAACTAGCTGAAAGGGAAGCTGGGAAACTGTTTCAGCTAAACACACTCACCACAAATAAACTACTGGGCAGCCTCAGTATAGGTGCAACATAGATACAATCCAGTACTTCAACATCAGATGGCTGATGAGTCCAAAGAAATAGAGTTAAGCCATTGTTTTTATAACTAAAAGCTTTGCCCTAGCAAAGCAAATGTACAGTTATATTTAAATTAAAGCAAGACACTTTCAATAAAACTTTCATGGTCAGTAATGTTCATTTTTGGTATCCCAAACACTATCTACATTTAAATTCTGAGTTGTCAAGTAGAAGGCTTCCCTTACTCTTTATAAATTAATAATAATAATAATAATAATAATAATAATAACAGCTCCTCTTAAGAACGTTATTCTCCTAACCCAGATACCATTGAAATTTTAGGACTGTTTGTGTTATATTCACACATGTATTTCTAGGCCAATAGTAGTAAAAGCTCCTATTGTCTTTGTCTGAGAATCTTTATAACCTGAAAATCCTTCTAAACTTAGCACATTTCTTCACTCACCCTAGGTTCCATCCAAACTTGTTCCCTACATACGCTTTGACTTTCTTTCTCTATACCATTTTGTTCACGTTGTTCTTGATTTCCACTTCAACTTTCTATTTTCATATGATCAAAACAAGCAAATGTTCAAACACTAGTTCCAGTGCTCCTCCTTTCATGAAGTCTTACTCAATCCCTCCCAACCCCTTCAGATATATTTTCCTCCCCTTCTGATCACCCACAACACTTTGAGAGAAGAGACTGACATGTAAACATGATGTAGAAGAAATCCTATGACTTTTGGAGTTCTTCCTCCCCTTCTGATCACCCACAGCACTTTAAGAGAAGAGACTGACGTGTAAACATGGTGTAGAAGAAATCCTATGGCTTTTGGAGTAAGACAGATCTGGATACAAATTCTGGCTCTGCCACTTACTACATGACCCCAGGCAGCAAATTGCTTAACTTTATCTGAAACATAAGTATACTATGTACTTGCAGGGTTGGCTTGAAAACAAACAAAATACTAAATGTTAAGCCTGACAATAGTAGACACTCGATGTTTCTTGACTAAATTAATAAATATAGTATATAGGCTTGTGCTGATTTATATTAACACTGTGAAATTTCAAAGCTACCTTCAAAGAGCAACTGTGCTTTCTTCTGTAAGATTTTATCAGAAGTAAAAAAAAAAACAATCATAAAAACAAAACATAATGACATAATAAAAAGATATAACCAAAAGTAAAAAATACTTAAATCATGTCTTTAATTCAAGAAATCACTTTTCAAATAATCTCTAGGTGACCGTAGCCTGAAAATTTGTAGAAATATACAGATCTGTTTGCACCGAATTTGGAGGCAGAAATGGTATGTTCTATTTCCAATTCTGTCATTAAATAATTTTGCTACCTTTGGCAATTTGCCAGGATTTTTATTTCTCAGCTTCCTGATCTAGCAAAAACAATAAAAACAGGATATTTCATACCCTAAACTACTTGAAAGTGAAGATAATCAAGTGAAAATATTATGAGAATATATAACAAAAAATGCTATGTATTACTACAAGCTTTGTACTTATGTAATTACAATAAGACAAAGAAATAGTCGAAAGAAGTATATCTCTTCTGGCTCTCTTCCTTTAATGAATTTCTTCATTATCAGCTACAATATCTTGCTTTCTCATAGCACAACTTAATCAGTTCTCCAGAACCAACCTATCCACATACCTTATTTGTTCTTCCTTCATTTATAGTACAGGATTTATAATTGTCTGATCAATGAAATTAATATTTTTACCTGACCAACCCTTTGGATGGATAGAAGAAGATTATATGCTAATGCATGGATTGACCCACTTAACTGCTTTACCCAAAATCCCAAATGTCACCATGTTCTCATGCTAAAAGCATTGGGGGAGGATATTCTTTTCTGCTTTTCTTGCTCTTGTTTTTCAGTGCAGCCTGCAATTCTGTGTAGCAAGGATGAAATAGAGATTGAAATATTAGAACGATTATGTGACACTAACCCAGGCCTCACACCAATACATGAATCTGTTAATAAAGCTGTAGTTTTTATAGGGATGATTTTTCTAATGAGTAATTTCCATGAAATTCCAAATTTGCAAAAAAATATAGATGTTCAACCTTTGGATTTATTTTTGTTTTCTTTTTATTATATGCTTTTTAATTAAAATATCAGCACATTTAAGAGAGAAGTAGGAGAGCCTAAAGCAACAAAGATGTGGAAAGACATTGTACATTTTATCAAGATTTTACTACCTGATATGTTATTCTGCAAGCATACTAGTATGCCAAGCATACTATGGCATACTAGTGCCACAATTTTTCTTAAAGTGCTGTGAGTAATTGATATTTCACGTACTCTAAATTTTCTATTTGAAGCATTTTTATATTTATTTCAGAAACCAAGTAATCTTTCTGGGATTTTTCCCTGTAGACAAAGGACATTTAGTATATGGCCTCTAAAAATATGTCCTATGCTGTGCTGAAGAAACTGTTGAACTACCTGCACTACTGGGCTGAGGCTAAAGTGATGGATTCTTTCCTGCAGAAATGAGGATGGCTGGTTGGCTGACTCACCCTGTTGCATGTAAAGAGCTAGAACAGCAAGAGAGAATGGTGGACAGGCAGCTACAGTTAGAACAGAGAGAGGATGGCAGGCCATGTCCTCATAGGGGGCGGTCCTGAGGCTCTGCCCTGATGTACAGCTAACAAATTGGAGCTAGAACAGTCCTGCACTTTAAACTCAGCAACCCTACCCATCAGAAAACTATGTTCTAGTAAATATCAAGCTCTAGTCCATCTGGTTGGCCACTCTTCAATGGGGCACTAGTAAGTAAGAGACCCAATGGAGAAAGTGTTCCATCCAACATTTCCTAGAATATGGAGAGGCACTAAAGTCTTTTTCTCTTTGTGTCTTTAGGAGACAAGGAGAATAGTTTACTCTTAATTTGTAAAAGACTTCCAGCAATATGTAACTGATGGGGAAATAGGGTAAGAAGTGAGTGAGGTGGAAGCATTTTGCAGGAGACTGGAGGTTCAGCATTCACTTGTAGAATCAAGACCCAGCAAAACTTGGCTTTTATCATATACTTTTCCTAATATACAGCCTGGAAAGTCACAAGGACACTCATTTCTTTGAAAGACATATTTTATTGTTGTTCTGTTTCTTAGTATCCCTTTATTAATAAATTTGCATTATAGAAAATACAGGCAAGGAAAAATAAAAACACCATGCATCCACTATATTTAATACCTAGTGGTATAATCTTTCTGGTTCTGTTTTGTTTTGTTTTGTTTTGTTTTTAACTTAATGAACTCATACAGTATATTCTCTTTTGTAACCTGCTTTTATCAGCTGATGATGGCCACCTATCTATTTTAGTGTTTGTTTTATCTAATGCAGAATATAATTTTAAAAATCATTAGTGATACAAAAATATCCTTTAAAGCTGGTTTGTCTGAGCCAGTCTCTAATCCAGAATTACACACTACATCCAGTTAATATAACTAAGTCTCTCTTCATCTAGCACTATACCTTTTTTATGACCCTGACTTGTTGAAGAAACCAGGAAAATGGTTCTGGAGAATGTCACACTTTCTGGTTTGTCTAATTGCTTCCATGTGTTATTTTGGTCTGTTTCTGTTTTTTATAAACCAGATGTTAAATCCAAAGCTTTAAAAGATTCAAATTAAAGACTTTTGGCTAGAGTGCATCATAGGGACATTCTATATGTCATGTTGCCTCCCCTCGGAAGACACATAATATCTGGTTGATTCACAATAAATGATACTGAATTTGGATCCTGGATTAGGGTGATAACAGGGTTCTTTCCCAGAAATCTAGCTCAATGACTTGTGCATGTAGAGACTTAATAACTGTTTGGCAAAATATAGATTTCAGTGTTGTTTTTGCCTTTAAGGACTTTATATGTTGTTAAGCCTTAATTTGGTTCTAGAATCCATATTTGACTATTTTTTTGTTTTGATAGTAGACTTACCTTCATGATTATTTTTACTTGGTTTGTTATTAAAATTAGTTTTCATAAACCATCTTTACAGGAAACTGTGGTCCGGAAGCACACTGTATGGCAGGGCAAATAAAATAGATAATCCATTCATTAAATAATTTACATTTTGAAATGTGAGACTTTTATAATGTAAAATAATTCTATAAATATCAAACACTTGCTTTTTGTTTTTTAACTAATAGCAACTGCTGCAGATACACCTACACAAAACAAACCTGGTGAACTTTTACCAGCAGACCTTTAAAATAATCATTAGTTTAAAAAAATTATGCTCTTTTCTGCAATAGGAATAATGTTATTTGTGTTCCTTCTAGAATTATACTCCACTTTTTTATTTAGCTCATCTGTATTGGTGGGCTAATCATGTAACTCATGACAGCATCACTTTTATGACACAAATAATCAAGAAAACACAATATTTCTAATATTTCAAATCATCTAATTTCATTCTATTTGTTTTCCATAGATAATATTACATTTCTTCTCTATATATACTGTGTTGTTTTTCCATAAATATCTTTCAGATTTAACTATTTTAACTGACTAGACCAACCAAATCTGTTTTTTCTTTGGACAGAATTTTTGAAATAGAGCAATCTTTTGTTGTGAAGAGAGCCTTTGTTCACTCTTTAGTTCTAAATTGGCTCATGCTCATTATACATTTTAATTTGTTTTCTTTTGTTAACCTTTTTAGTTCTTTCTGTCAACCTGAATTTACAAGTTAGGACTCCAATATATGTGATTTCAGAGAATTACTGCACAAAACTATTTTCCCCATTGCTTGTTATAATGCCTGAAAATTAACCATGAGGATTCGGTCCTTTGAAAATAAAAGCTTTTCTATAATATCATTATTAAAATGTACATCATCTCAAATTAGTGTTTCCCAACACGTTCTATGGAGAACACTACTTACATGAGATTTTGAGTATAGGGAGAGGGGAAATTCCGTGGTCAAATGTACATAGGAAATGCGATACACTGTGCCTCTCTTGAAAACTCATAATACTCTTAAGTTTAACAAGAAAATCAAAAAGCCTTACCTAAAGAAACTACTTAACTTCGTTTAACCCAGTGTTTTCTCAGATGTATTGACTACAAAACTCTATTTACTTAATACCTATAAATGTAAATTGTATCAGTGCTCTATGAAATGTACTTGGGGAAACAAACCTAAATCTATATTCAGCAAAGTTTTGCTTTAGAATCATAGAACTAGAAAGCTTGAAATCTTATGTTATTGATAATGTATCTTAAGCCTCAAGTTTTTCAGATAAATAGACCTATAAAAGTAAAATGACTTGGTTTAAATAATAAAACCAAGATTAGAATTCATATTTCATCTCCCTTCTGATTCCTGGGAACTCAAACAATACACTTCTAGCATTCTCGAAATAAAACACAAATTATTTGATCAAAATGCTATAGAACTATAAATCATATAAAAAGAGGCTTTTTCAGGTGGGTTACTACACTCCCATAAGACATTATGGGAGAAGGAGTAATAGTTCTTGAGGTTTTCATTTGTTTATAAAACTGAGATTGATCCATAGATAATGCTTTGAAATTTACTTTTTCCACTTGACCTTATATTATTAATATATTTTCATGACATTAAATATAATTTTAGAGCATGGTTCTCAACCCATCAGACTCAATACTCCTCTTTATAGCAAATATTGTGTAATGCCTTCTTTATTATCCTGAGTTGAAATGCATAAATAAGATTTTGTATGAATATAAACAATTTATAAAAAAGCGATATAATGCCTTAGCTATAATATATAGGATAATTAAAAACAAAACAATTTATAATAAAATTACATATGAAATGCTCAGGCATGACTTTTTTAGAAGGCAGAGTGAAGAAGTTAGATGCCTACACCTATATGTGGCTTTAATGCAAATACCATGACTACAAAAGCAGACTGATACACAGATGTGTTGATGGGTCATAGAACTGGCACTGTCATGAGTTATACAACTCTACCAAAATCGTGAACTACTCTTGGTAAAATTCCAACTAAACAAAATACATTCTTTTTTCTATTTACATAATAGCTGCATGTCTAGAAAATTCATATTAAAACCATGAAAAAAATTATGTTTTAAGTAAAATGGAGTTGAGGTCTAGCTTCAGATCATCTTGAACAGATTTTTCGCCTACATGGATATCTAGAGGGACATTTGAAAACCTTGCAGGAAGCATGGGCATGCATCCTTTATGTGCAAGATTGTCCTGAGAATTCTAGAATATATAGCATCGTCAGCCCCTGTCCACTAATCCCAAGTATCAGTTCTCACTCTTATATGGTGACTGTGATGTCCAAAAACCTTTCCTATAAACTCTCAAAATGTTCCACCCATCTGTGAGCAGGCACACAATAGTTAAGAACCACTGCTGTAGAATATATTTTAAAGATTGCTTAGCATTCCATTGAAGTAATATGGCACTAGTGGATTAGCAACTATTCACTAAATTAAAAGACGATCTCCTTAAATCACTGAATAGTCACTTACTGAGAGCTCACAATGACCTCAACATTTTATCTGTATTTGCTTATTTAACCTTTACAATCACCATATAAAAGTAATAGTATTATTCCCCACCGCCTGCCCCCACCACCCCCGTTTTACAGAGGAGAAACCTGAGGCTCAAAGATGTCAAATAACTTTTTTCAAGGGAGTCAGGATCCAAATTCAGATCTTTTGGATGTTTAAGTCCATGTGGTTAGCTGCAACAATATATTGACAGATAAGTTTTTATTACTTCTTAGAGCAGCCATTCTCTTTCTGTTCGATTTTTTTCTTACCTTCTTATGCAGTTTCCCTTCAAAACTGCCTTTCCGTTTTGAACTATCTGGAACAATTCTTTTCTGGAAACAGAAGGCTGTTCCCTATTCCCTCCTTCCCATGCTTTTTAAAGTGGAGATCTGTGTTAGATTCAGATCTTGCTACAATTGGTTTTAATTAATGTACTTGCCCTCAGGCTGTCTCTGAATAAATGACTCCATGTAATTGAGTAAATTCAAGTTTTAAAGGAGCTTGAGAATTTTTAACCTGAACCAACATGTTCAGGGAGTATACTATTATATGTTCATTACTTCTTTTTCCTCACCAGACATTCACTTTTTATACTACTGGATAGTTGCTTTCACCCCTACTATTGTCATCTGAAAATATTATTTGAGTGGTGATGAATGACCTCCTCATTAGTGGAGTGTTTTTTCCCTCCAGTACTAGAATGGAAGTAATTTGCTTTCTCTATGTATGATATATGCTTGCACATAGTAAATTCACAGTAAATATCTATTGAGTGACTATATTAAGTTGAGATCAATCTATTTTACAACAGTAATTATAAGCTAAAAATGAAGCCCTACTCACTTAAGTCCTTTGTGTTTTGTTTCCACGTCTATAAAATGTTATTATTTTAATAGACACAGAGCCCATTTTCCTAATTATAAATAAAAGAAGAAACTAGAGAGTATAGTACTCTCATAGTATATAACTTTCTCAACTATACTGTTACTATATGTGTGTATCTCTTGAGAGAATATTAAGCTTATTGCATTGTGATGTAGTCGGAAGGACTGGGTCTTTCTTGTTGATAATTACCAAGGAAAGTAGTTAGTCTTCAGACAGAAAAGTTTTACTGAGTAGATGGGCCCAAAATTGATATAAAATGAGATTTTTGTCTCCAAAGGTCAAGTAAGAATGTTTGGAAATGTACTCTTGAATAAAGATTATTAAAGATGACTCCCATGATCCATCATACGGTAGCAAATGGGTAGCCAAGAAAGAAGGACATAGATAAGATCTCTGTTTTTTAATTTATTTTTTCCCCTCCAGGGTAGCACATGAGCTTTAGAAACAAAGTAAAACTTCAACCCAGATTCCAAATGCATGATATTTTTTAGGTTTATTTACTGTTCATTATCCCCCAATCTTCAATAAAGTATTTTGGTTGTATTACAGGAAGCAGGGATTTGTCCCTGCTTGGTCCGGAGTGCCGAAAGGAGGATCTCACTGCCCACCCCCTTCATCCAGTATGGTTGTCTCAATGCCAATTAGTTTAAATTTAAAGACCTTAAATGGCTAGGGAAAGCCAGAGGAAACAGGCAGGGCCATGTGGTCCAGCTATCTCCTGATCATGTGGGAATTTTTCTAATGCTAAATTTGGAAGATCTGGGTTATATTTTTGTAAAGAAAAACAGAATCCTAACACATATGATTCACTGCTCTTTCCTAAAAGCCTTGCCAGCCCATGGTGTTCACTAAGAATTTGTAAAATGAATAAATGAGCCAGTATTTACTTATTGAGCTTTGTCTTGCTTTACTCCTATTATTGTATTTTATAGCCTGCTGATATAGTGCAGGTAACTTTTATTCAGGTTCAACTCAGTACCCATTGAGTATCTTCTATGAATGAGGAACTAAACTAGTTGCTCTGGGAGACACAACTATGAGTAAGAGATGACATCTTGCTTCAAGGAACTTAAAATCTAGTGGTGGAGATAGACATGGACATAAATGTTTCTTTAAGGGGTAACTTCAGAGATGTCTGTTCCCTAGCTCATTATTTTTCTGTCTTTTGGTAAGCATTTTTCAATTTCTCTCTAAGAACACTTGCCTAATTTACTTCCTTGACACCATCTTATATTCTTTCATATTAACAATTCCTATTGTTCTAATAGCTCTTTCCTCTCACTTTTAAGCAAGCTTTGAGTACACTTGACTGGAGAAAAGACTTTCCTAGAGGCGTTTTTATATTATTATTATCATTCCAGTTTTGTTTCTTTTCTTTTTTTAAAAAAAGTTTTTCTATACTTCAAGTTGGCAATCCTAACTTTTGGTAGAATAACCCTCTCTGTAGTTTCTCTAGAAGATATTTAGTAAATGTTTTATTAGCAAAGTGGAAAATCTGTACTTAGTGTGTTTTTTTTTCTTTAACACATATTACAGAAGCTGGTTAAAATTCTTAATGAGGTGGACATATGCATGTTGTCTTATAAATAATATTGTCATATTAAAATAAAGCAATAAATACAGTTATCTGAAATCTGAGTTGTATAGCAAAGGTCCAATAAAGTTAATTAAAGGAAAAAAATAATGCCATTCTAAACCTCTTTAGATTTCCTCAATTTGGGTGAAAGAAAGAAATTGAATATTTCTTTGCATCTTTTTTTTTCAAATATTTTATTACTGTATTTATGATTTGTATAGCACTTTACATTTACAAAATTTTCTGATGTACAATCAGCTGATATGATCCTTACAATCCTGTTTTGAGGAAATCAGAGTTATATAATAACTATTATTTTTAGCAGATAAGAAAACTCAGAGATGCCAAATGACATCTCCAAATTCACAAGATCTGCTTACGTGTGTTAGATCTAGGTTTCAAATTCAGGCATTTTTACCTTTAGGACATGATCCTTCTACCTCTTCATGCTATACATTATTTCTTGAAATTTTTGAACTACAACCTTAATCATGGAAATATTGTTCACTAAACCCTTATGTAGAAAATTAGTATAGATTATTTATGTGTTTATCTAGTAGGACTAAACTTTTCACTGTGTAGAATCCAGAAATTAGCAACAACTAATACAGAAGAAGATGGAGAAATCCAGGAGATGGGCTCTATAGATCCAAATAGTTTCACTGAGTCCAAAGAAAAAACTCTAACGAGCTCTATTTCAAAGATTGCATTAGAATGAGAACACTTACCCAACTGTCTGTGTCAGTTAACACCAATTATTGAAATATTGGAGAGTTAAGGAGCTATTATATTACCAAATGAATACGACAATGATTTCTTTATTCAAATGAAATTTTTTCATATTTATCTTAGTGAAACAACATGGGAAAGCCACAATTTCCTGAAGTCAAGATAAACAAATAGAAATCATCAGAGTTTTTTTTATTGGGATATAATTGACACATAACATTACATTAGTTTTAGGCGTATAACATAATGACTCAATGTACGTATATATTGGGAGATGATCACCACAATAAGTTTAGTTAACATCCATCATCACACGGTTACATATTTTTCTTTTCCTATGATGAGAACTTTTAAAATCTACTCTCTTTGCAACTTTCAAATATACAATACAATGTTACTAACTATAATCACCATACTGTATATTACATCCTCAGAACTTACTTATTTTATAACTGGAAGTTTATACATTTTGACCACCTCCATTTCACCCTTTGCCTCTGGCAACTACCTATCTGTTCTTTATATCTATAAGCTTGTTTTTTTTCTTCTTAGAGTCCACATATTAGTGAGATAATATGGCATTTGTCTTTCTCTTTCTGACTTATTTCACTTAGTATAATGCCCTCGAGGTCCATCCATGTTGTCATAAATGGCAAGATTTAGATGGACATGACAAACTAAAAATGAAGTAAAAATGAAAGATTTTATAATTTATTTCCTACAAAAATCTTCACTAGTCTCACATATGTCTAAGTCACATAAGACTAAGTCTCCTAATCTCATAAGTACATAAGTCTCATAAAGCTGTGATACTGAAAGGCAAACTTAAAATTAGCGAATTTTAAAAATCGGTTTCTTTCCTATGCCTTTTACATAAGACCATACCCCAACTAACATTTTTTTTTTCTTTCTGAAAGTTTATTTTTAAAATAGTTGTCTAACAGCCTATTTTTATACCCCGGGTATTTGTGAATTGGATGTTTGTCACTCAGGGAGTACAACAATGTCAAAATCAGGTAAGAAAACTCAGTAAGGTCATTTAAGATGTGGATTAAAATCTCTATCAGCTCTTATTCTATCATAAATTTTATCCCTAAGAGTATACATTTGCAGACTAAGATGTGGCATAAAGAGAGTATTAGAATGGAAATATGTCAGCATCAATTTAATCCTTCATATAATTGATAAAAGAGCCTGATCCAAAATGCTTAATAAATGCAGGAGGCCTTTCATGTACTCCTAGAATTTTGCACTAGGTTTTGTTCTGGCTGTTGGAAAGTCTTTTGATCTAAAACATCTTATGAGCAATTTACACAGGATATATAGAGTGTTTTACTCAGAAAGTAGACTAATTTGTAAATCTTGCTTTTGGTGTTTCTTGTTCATTGCTCTATTTTTCAACACTCAATAGTAATTTCTTGATAGTCAAAAAGATTTGTTAAGTACTTAATCATGCTATATTTTGTAAGTTTATCTTTAAATATTGTCTTTTTTTTTTTTCAAATTTTGTTCTATTTTCTTGGAGAGCTTACATCTCCTAGAAGCTTCTTTCCCTGCTGTAGTCTCCTAACCTGGATACAGACCCACATCCAGTGCTGACTCTGCTTAACCAGCCAGCTGTGTAATTTTGGGAAAACTCTTTTCACCTCTTGGACCTCAATTTTCTTATTTATTAAATGAGAATGTTGGCCTTGATATTTTCTCAGGGTATTCATATATTTTCATTGACATAAAGCAAGTATTCAAAAATACTCCTTGAAGAAATAACTATTAGCCTGTTTTTCAGATGCATGTTTGGCCAGAATTTTGGGGTCTCTCAGACATCAATAGAATGAGAGTACTAGCTGGGAAAGGGGGCATGTTACAGGCCTCTCTGCTGGAAATATCTAATATGTGGTGTCATGAAGTTCAGGTCTAGGAATTATTAACAGGGTGAGCAAGAGCCCTGTGAAAAATGATGACCAAATTTTGATGCTGTGATTGTTTTTGACGTTTTAAACTCTTACTTCTCTGTACCCTGCTACTCATACACTAGTGTAGCAAGGACACATAACAGAACGCTAATCAACTGGGAAAGGCATACAATGTTGGCAGTACGCTGTTGGCAATCTTTGGGTAACTTAAGATTCTCTTGGGCTCTCATCAATTACAGAAGAGGTTTAACTGTCAAATTTCCCAGTACTTTGGAAATTTCTATTTTCTTGGGTCACCTATTGCAATTTAGCACATTGGAAAAAAAATCTGTATGAATAAACATGTTAACAGTGGTTACTCCTGAGGAATGTGATTACTGGAGAGAGACTTCCATTTTTACTTTATGCTCTTTGGAATTATTTGTATTAGTTTTGTTATTAAAAAAACTTTAATGTGTTAATATGTTATCCTAACAATTCAAAACTGAAGATATGGTTGTCACCCAGACATTTTAGGCAATGGGTATGTTTCTCAGGCTGAAAAAAAATTATTCTCTACTTTCTAAAGTATAGTTTACCAATGTGGCTTACATTTATGATCATTTTGAAGAAAATTATTTTCATTCATTTCTCTTCCTTCACCACTGTTTCATTATTTTATTGCATCCAGAGACCTATGTTAGCCTAATTTTTCAAGGGATAGACTATATATGTGGCACATAGTAAATGGTTATTAAATATTTTCTGAATGAATACATTAAATAAACTTTAATCCTATTCTATTTTGAAATCAGAGTAACTTTTAAAATAGCATACCAGTTCAGGCTCTGAAAGTTTTTTCCCCCTGTAACCAAAAAGATTGTATAATATCTCTAAAAGTTATCTTTAAAACCCCCTTACTTATTTTCAGGGAATAGTTTATATAATCAAAATCCAATTTAATGAATAAATTATATATGATATTTTAAAGTCTAAAGGAATTATTAAATAAAGTATTTTATATTGGCAAAACTCTTTCATATTTAGTTTTTCCTTACAACTACTGTGGTGTTCCCTTTGTGTTCAAAGGGAGTGATTAAACGAATGAATGGATAGTTGAATAAATGCTTGCTTAATATCCCAAAGGCAAGGCATAGCAAAGACAGGTTACTGTTCATTGACACTGTCTCCCCAGACTGCTGTTTGGCCCCCTGAGCCCTTTTGTCTTCCCAGAACAAAAAGGTCTTGCAATGCTTTCTTTCCATGGCAGTAAATAAGTAGGTCATTTGTTGTAGTAAATGCTTGACAGGAAAAGATGCAAGACTATGCCGGATAAGAAATGTCTGCTTACTACTGGTACAGTTTAGCATCTTGGTTTATAACCAATCTATAGTGAATGTTATGATCACCATTAGCAAGACTTTGCATTTGCAGTCTTTAAATGTGCTAACTCACATTTCTTCTCCAGTGCCAACAGATAACTTCTCTTAATTATATGCCTGGGGGTGAGGAGAGAGAAAATGAACAAAGTTTAAACAGGTCTGAAATACTGAGATTTCCTTGCTATATTTTTTTGAATTTCACATTTTAAAACTGACAAAATGGTTCTTACTGAAAAAAATATTGATATTTATAGGTATACTTTGAAAAAAGAAAGAGAAATTAAGTTTTTGTCAGTAGGTCAGCTTTTACTAAATCTGTTCCCCACCCTTACCCCCCATTACATTTTTATTGAGTCTTCCCTTAGTTTTTTGGAATTAAGCTAGTTGCTGTAAAGGGAAACTTGTTTGTATGTAGAAATGATTCCCCCCAACCCACACACACTTCGTTTGATGTTCACATGAATTTTTATTAAAGTTTTTGTCTATGGATATTTACCTCTCTTCATCTTTTGTGTTTTGAACAGCATTTTTTCCGTCTATTGTTCACGTGAATTAGGCATTCACATTTGCATTTACAACCTGCTGTGGAAAGTAAGTTTTCCTTTGTGGTATTCAGTTCTTAGAACACACTCCACTCTTGGTGGGAGAGCCAGTTAGGCCTGGAACCTATTCCAGTTTAAGCACCAGTACAGGTGGTGGGCTGACACCAATTCTGAATTACAGCTTTTGACTATTAGGTACAAAATCTCTCTTGTTTCATAGTTCTATTTAAAACATGAATGTTCTTTAAATGTCCCCCTCCATTCCAAACTTGTTCTTAGCTTTATCTACCTCTTTGAAATATTTATCCTCATTAATGTTTCAGTATAATCACTGGTATATGCACATTATTATTGTGCTAGCTCTAATTCCCTACTAAAATTTAAATATATTTGAAGTGTTATTAATATCCGTTTACAATGTTCTTTTGATTCTTAATATGGAACAAATCCTATTTGATAACATTATACTAAACAGCAAAGTAAACCTAAGTAATGAAAATTCCTACCCCTTAGGCTTATGCAGTATTTTCAATGTCAAAATCTACCTAGAAAAATCAACTATATTCACCTTATAGGTAGTTAGTTAAAACCAGAAATGAAGAAGAAATTGAAATGCTTTCATTTAAATATTGTTATAGCATTAAATAAACTTGCCTTGAATTTCTAGTAAAAAATAATGTCTAATAGAAATCTCTACTAAAGATGCAGTCTACTTCCAGACTTTTATTTGGGAAAAGATCATTTAAATATAATTGCTTTTAGTACTGTTGCATTATTAAGTTATATTTTTCTATTTTTTAAAGAATGTAGCAGGTTAAGACTAACTTTTATGAGTGTCAGAGGAGTTTTGTGATGAAACAATTACTGTTACTCCCTTGTCTTATTAAAATTCTTCAGTCCCCAAGGATTACGTGATCGGTCAAGCTCTTTAGCCTAGCAAGCAAGGGCTGCTTTTTCTGCTGGGTCCCCTGCAAGTCTTTTCTACTTCCCAAACCTCCTGAACTACTGGCTTTCACAGAACCCTGTCAGTCAGTCCCCGCTTTTGGAAATGCCAACTCCCACCCCAAATCCCCTGCCCATAGGCTGTCCATTACAAACTCAGCTGTGAAGGCCTCCCAAGTACCAATATCCTTCCCAGGATGTGATTCCTCTAGGGCACTAGCATCAGCATCAAGTGATCACCTGGGAATTTGTTAGAGACCAAAATTCTCTGATCACAACCTAGACTTAGTGAATTAGAAAGTCTGGGAGTCAGGCCTAACGGGTGTTTTAACAAGCCCTTTTGGTGATTCTGACCCAAAGCCCTAGGGCAGAGATATTCATCTCACTATTCTCAACTTCTCACTTGTTTTCATAGTGGCTGCTCATTAGGCTTTCATATAAACCCAATCCTTCTAAACAAACAAATAAAAACAAAAACGGTTGCCTAAAATCTGTTAACTAAAATAAATTAGCCTTAAGCCAATTCTCCCAAAGCTTATTTACTTAATGATCAGGGCCGTTAATGGCCAATTTACCTAAAATTTAGCCTCCTTTGAGTGGTTTTTACAACTTTATCAGTTTCCTCACTTACAGATTCTTCAAGACACTAATGAAATCTCAACTTAGACTTTACACCTGCAATTTTCCCCACCTGGGCATAGTCTTTCTCTTATTTGTTCCCAAAGTAAGGTAGCTGCAGGGTTCTCCCACAACATGAATTTCTTGTGAGCAAAACTGTTATTTTTCTTGTTATGTCTTATACAATACCTTCTGTATAGTAGACATTTCAGGAATGCTTATTGATTTAAATGACAGTATAGTATAATATTTGAGAGTATGGACTGAAGCCAAACCTTGTATTCAAAAGACACCATTTATGTGCTAGTTGTGTGACTTTGGGAAAGTTTTTTTTTAAAACCACAATCTCCTTATCTATAAAATGGGCATAAAATAACAGTTCTCACCTCATAGGGTCATCGTAGAATGACTTTATATACATGAAGTGCCTAGAATAGTGCCAGGCATGTGGTAAGCATTATAGAAGGATTAGTTACTAAAAATTATTTTTTAGTTTCTAAATCCTATTTCTGCTTTTAATCAACTATCTGTTCATGTATCTTCATTTCCTTTTCAATGTTCTTTGTTCTTACTTTACTTCCTTTGCTTCATTTGAGTTTTTTTTAAATTTTATATCTCATTTGGATTTAACAGAATAATTTTATCACAAAAATAAAATATTACCACTTTTTAAAAGTTAAGACGAATGTGATAAATAGTTTATGTTCTCTGGTCTAGTGATTGTCCTCTTCGAACTCTTATTTTTTAAAAAGGTCAATAATTTAGAAAATTTTTTAACAAAAATATTCATTTTATCATTATTAATACTAGTTGAGTTCTTTATATATTTTGGATACATCTTCTATCAGATATGTGGCTTGCAAATGTTTTCTCCCAGTCTGTGGCTTGTCTCATTCTAGTAACATCTTTCACAGAACATAAATTTTTAATTTTAATAAAGTCTAATTTATCAATTTTTCTTTCATGGATTATGCTTTTGGTGTGATATCGAACACTTTATTGCTGAACTCAAGGTTATCTAGATTTTCTCCTATGTTTTCTTCTAGAAGTTTCTTCTTATTTTGCATTTTACAATTAGGTCTATGATCCATTTTGAGTTAATTTATGTAAGGTGTAAGGTACGTGTCAAGGTTCATTTTTTTCTGCATATACATGGTTAATTGTCCCAGCACCGTTTGTTGAAAAGACTATTCTGTTGTTTTTAATATCAAATTCAATCTTTTCTTTTATGAGAAAACACTTTTTTTTAATATAACGATTCAATGTTTTACTTCAATTCATGAAAATAATGAACTCTAGAGTATAAAACTCTACTAGTGGGAGAATTGGTGGGCAGACTACAAAACAGTTTACTAGCTAAGATTTCAAGGTGCTGTGGGAATCGATGTTTTTATCAAGACAATGAAAGGTTCAATTAATTTGGTTAATTGATTACATGGAAATTGGTTAATAAGGTGTGTATTACAAATGAAACAAGACCATCTTTTCTTTATCATTATTTTTAAGCTAGCAGTGACTAGACATGGCAAAATTTAAATGGGCACTGTGGGATGCCCCAGTGCACTAGTCTTAAAAGTTTTAGCACTTTCAAAATACACATAAAGTTTTTCTTGGCAATGGAATTTCCATTTAGCACATTACAATCTCAATACAATACTTACTTAATAAGTTAAATGTTCCATCATATTTTCATATGTAATGCAGCAGGTCAAGATTCAATAATGGGTTGGAATGGTAGTGGGCAGGCTTCAAAGAATTCTAAACTGGGGATAAAAAATGTCTCAGCTAGCACTGTATTATATTCTGCAGCATATAACTCAAACTGAACAAAACACACTACAAGATTCAAATGAAAAAACTTTTAGTAATTCATTCATTTAAAAAGCATAATTGAGTGAGTTTAGACTAATTTACTGAGAGCTAGTTTACCTCTACCAATCTGACTAAAGTTTCTAATGTTACAAAGTATATAAAATGGAGAAAGACAGCATCAGGATGCAAAACATCCACCCAATTATAAAAAAATAGCAAATTATATACATAATTATTAAACATCAAGGTTGCGATGGAAAGACCCTTGGCGAAAATATGAAAGGCAAATGGACCTTATCTAAGATTTTAGTGGGACACTTGCAAATGGTAATTTCAAAGCTTTATCCTAGTATTTTTGCTAGTGGAACCATCATTAAGAGGTTTATTCTTTCTTTAGCAACAGGCCTATTTCTTACTCTCACAGACTCCAGAGGACATAATTTGAAAAGGAGTAGGAGCAGTGTTTGCAAATTCAAGTGTTTGCAAGGCCTAAGAAGACACTGAAATGAGTGAAATGCCTAGAGAGGAAATACAGAGTGATGATGATTGTGGTGCATGGGGAGATGACACCCCATCTAAAAAGTGCGATGTCTATTTAGTTCCAATGGGGTATGGTCAAGTAGAAATAGGGGGACAATATGGCTTGGTTTGCTGATTACTTTCGAAAGAAGAAAAAAATCTAGATTTTTAGTTTAATTAGTTGTCAGTTTAATTTTAAAAAATACTTGTGGGCTAATACTGTATTAACAAAGGATATTGTCTGAGAATTCATATTTCTCTTTAGGAGGGGTGTGTATGTGTGTGTGTGTGTGTTTGATCTAATACTTATCTGTTAGACAGCTGAAATAACAAAGAGGCATTTTTACAACTTATACTTGAGGGAAATTTAAAGAGGACCTGACTGCAGTGCCTTCGGGATGGCTCTATAGTCCTTGCAGAGTGCTGACAGAGATAATGAACTATCTTGTTGGAGTCTCTTATTCTTGACTAAACAACTCCAAATATTGGATATGTTGGAAGGGTTGTAAATCATGGAGTAAGGCCATTTATTTGATGTATGGAAGGGGTTTTTAGCAAAGATTGAATGTGTAGCATTGCACATTGGAAGTACAATGAAGGTGGTGTTTTTACAGGAAGACTTGGACCTCAAGACAGAGTTAAGAACTAAAGACGACCATAAAAGGACCTGCTGCGAATGGTTTGACTTCCTGCCTGCATTTCCTTTGAACTATGGAAATTATTACTATTCGCATAGTGTTAAAGTTTTTCCTCAACATATGTAATTCTTTTTGTTTATCTCACCCCTTCAGTTAAAGTCTGACCTAGCAATATATTGACTAGGTGTCTGTACTAGTCAGGGGCCTGGCAGGAAACAGATGACAAATTCAGAATTTAGCTGAAGAGAGTTTAAAAAAAGGACCATTTACAGAGGTGTGGGCAGGGTGTAGGGCACCACTAGCAAGGATGCGTGCTTACAATATACGCAGGCCTGAAGGAATAAAGGGAGATGTGGTCTTACCAGAACCCGGTGAGAGCTGGAGCTATGGAAATGGGGCTGCCTGGAAGAAGAGGTGGCCCTGGAGAAATGAGCCACCTCCGAGACCACAGCCAGACAGGAGGAAGCAGGGCAATTCCCTGGCCTTTCTTTCTTCCTGCACTGTATCTCTTGCAGGAACTTTCTTCCGCTAAACCCAAGGAGAAGCCAGAGGGCAAGAGAGCCTGAGTGGTACAGTTTAAATGATTTTTCTCTGAGGGTATATATACATAACAGGGTGGACCAGGGTGAAGAATGGATATGGTCGGTAGCAAATGGAGTATAACTAGTACAGTAATTTTTTAAAATGAGGAATTGCCAGTAATTTACTGGATTATAGCAAGGAGGAAAAAAAATAGGAAAAAATGAGTAAAGATAATGAAGCACTTTTGTAGCAGGTGGATTTATGGCAACACAAAAAGTACAGAACAGTTTTGTAAAAGATAGTTTCCTTCTATACTACTAAATTGTTTCATATTGACTCTATTAATAAGTGAAGGTATATGGTAAAGTGTGTCATTTTAATTCATAAACTGGAATCAAGTATTTTATAAAAAGGTATTAGGGAAAAAACCTGGTAATCTTGGCCAAATAAATTTAGGAAAATTTAACATTAAGTAAGAGATAACAAACTACATAATCAGGCCATATTATTGTTAACACACACACACACACACACACACACACACACACAAATAATTGCTTGTCTTAATTCTCAGATGGCTCTCCCCATATACCTGTTGTTTTCCAGAACAACAAGTGAACTAGAGTCTCAGTATTTCTCTGCCTTTAGGATCCCACCATTAATTATTGGCTGTACACTTTACCCTAAAGTGTTCCCAGTCTCTGGATGGATGTACTAGTCGTATCAAGAGAGTGTTTCGAAGAGTATTTCCAAACACATTTGCTGCCGCATGGCATCAATTCCTTTTTGTTCTCCTGCTGCTTTTGGTTACTTTTTTTTTTCTGTTAAAAAGATGCTAAAGCCATTGAAGTTATCTCTGTTCCAACCTTGTCTCCCTGCAACATGTTGCATTCAAGAATTTCTCTCATGTCCTTTTTATTACCTGGTTCCCATAAACAAAAAGTCTAGTGCTCGCAGCACTCTCAGAGGTTTTAGTGAAATGTCTTGTTTACATATTTTCCTTTGGCTTTCCTGCCCAGGTGCTAACACTCAGCCTTGGAAGGCACTAGGCAAAAGCAGGGCCCTGAGGAACACACTTAAAATTGTCTTCCATTTCACACTGGTCATTTAAATGCTCTCATTTCCCTTAGGATAACTGTTCCTCAGAGCTATGCAAAGACATGTCCAACTTGTATCCGAATCTCAGGGTGCACACAGCATTGGTTAAATGGAGCCCTCCTGTTACACAGCCACTACTTCCTGAATCTGGTCTGTGAGCTGTATCAATGGTGAGTTGTGGTAACACTGCAAAAATCCCCACCCTCACTGCCAACCACGGAGGGCATCAGGCCTCTTTCTAGAGCAGAGCCTTGAGAACTAGTCTTCTTACTCTCCCTAACCCTCTGAACCCTCGATCTAGAGAGGGTTCAAGAGAACAATGCATTCTTGTGTTTTCTTGCAGAATTACCTGTTTCATATTTCTGAAATAAATTTCTAGGCCCAAGATAGAGCTGCTCTCGCCGGGGGTGCCACAGCAACAAACTGAAACTTAGATATCTTCCTGTCCCAATAAATGCTCAGCCTGACTGGAAGTGCAGTATGTCTAACCAGCCAGCCAATACTCAATGCCAAGCCAACTCAGGGCCTTCTCCTACAAAACAAGGTTGACTATGTGGCCTCACCAATTGAATATTTTCTATTTTTTTCTTTCTTGTTCTTTATCCTTTATCCTGTAAAAGCTTCCTGCCTCCTGTCCCATTTTGCAGTTCTCTAAAGGAGACTGCTCCACGAAATGTTGAAGTTTCTGTTTGTATCACCTAAATTGTCTTCTTTAATCTTTTTTACAATACCATCTGTGATGCTACAAACTAAGGGAAGATAAGCAATTACGGTATATATCTTAGACCCTAGATTATTACAGTTGAAAGAAATAGTAGTTAGTAACAGTTCTATCCTTTTTTCTATGCCCAACAATTATTATTTTCCTTTGACATTTGGAGATCTCTATTGATTTTTCTAAATACGATTAATTTTTTCCTCATGGATCAGGATGCCAGTTACCTCCTCTTCTTTGTCATATTTTTTGTTTGTTTGCTTGGTTTTTGTTTTTTGCTTAGGGTAGAGCTCTGTCATCTCTCCCAGAGGAGCCAAAAAAGCATCTTTTACTTATCTATTAAAAATTAACCCTTAACAATTATCCATAGTTGTTTTGCATAAATTAATAAAATGTCACTGAAGCTGAGGAACTGCAATGGAGAATCATGTGCCACAAAAATGTTGTCATTTCTATTTTCAGGTGGAAAAACTGAGGCACTGAGCGAGGACATCGCCTGGCTGGGGTTGGCGGTGCCTGCAAATCCTGACTTATCCCGCCTGCCTCTTGATTATTAAAGGCCCCTCCACTCTTAGTCTCTTCTCCCCATCTCTCCCTCCATTCCCTCCAACACCACTACTATTCTACCTTTAACACTTGATAACTATGGGAAAAAGAAAAATACTAATCCAGTAGCAATAGGAAAATTATTAAGTGGAATAAAACAATTTAGACAAAGATGAGCTGCTACTATATACATGGGTGAATAGCGGAGTATTTAGACTCAATATTTTTCAGATAAAAATGATGAAGAAACAGTTTCTAAGATTCCCTGAAAACATAGTGTTCATTTCCTGAAGCAGTAAAAAGATGTCTGGAGACAGAGAAAGAGCTTATTAACCCCTAAGGCTGGAGATTGGTGAGGAACTCAGCCTCAGTTTGAGCTAGTCTGAAATAAAGACAGGACCTGAAAGGTCTACAACAAAATGTTAAGTTCATTTCTAAAGCAAAAACAAGAAAGCCACACAGTACAAAAGGGAGGAAGGGAGGAAGAGAGTCACATCCTTTCAATTACTTACAGCCTTTTCTTGTGAGTTATTCACACTCTTCTAAAACTATAAAACATCTTCCTTAGAATTGCTTTGTTGGTATTGTTGCTTTTCTCAGACCTATAACATTTTTTAAAAATGCATTTCCATATTTTAGACAAATATTTCAAACAAGTTTTACCTCTTCATGCATTAGAGATACAAAAATTAACTCTAATTAGTGTTTTGTTGGTGCTTGTGATTTACACACTTGGCTTTGAAGATCAAAAAGTAATGTACGTATATTTACATGTTATTTACCTTCTCCCATACACTTTGATATTATCTGGCCATTTTCTAATTTAAAATACTGGCATCAAAAATATTGAGTCATGGATATATGTTTTTATAAACACTAGAGTTTCAGGGTGGCAGTAAAGCAGAAGGAGGGTACACTGGTAAAATACACTGGCTTTGATGTTAGGCTTTAAAACTGGTCCTGTAGCCTTAGGCAAGTCTCTTTTTGGATCCACAGTTTCTTCATCTATAATATGGGAATTAAGCAAGATACTATATGTACAGTGCTTAGCATGGTATCCAGCATGAAATATGTGGTTGACATTTGTATAACAGTGGTTAAGAACATAGTCTCCGTAGCTAGGCATCTTGGGTTCAAATCCCAATTCAACTACTTATTAACTGGGCAAGTTACTTTAGTGCCTCTGTTCCTTCTTCTGTAAAATGAGAATAATTAGTGCTTATCCCATAGAGTTATTGTGAATATTTAAACAGTTAAAATATGTAAACTCCTTAGAAAAGTGTCTGGCACACAGTATATATTGTCTATTATTATTATTCTAAAATCATGCTGTCCAATATGGTAGCCAAATGTAGCTGTTGGGCATTCTAAATGTAGGTAGTCCTAACTGTAATGTGCTCTAAGTATGAAACATATATCGAATTTCAAAGATTTAGTATAAAAAATAAAATATTTCAATAATTTTTTATATTACATGTTGAACTGATACTATCATGGATATACCGAGTTGAATAAATTCTTAAAATTAATTTTACTTGTTTCTTTTTGCTTTTTAATATAGCTACTAAAAAACTTAAAAGTACATATGTGACTTACATTATATTTGTATTGGAGAGCGCTATTCTAGAATATAAAAATAAAGCTAGAAATTCATCAAAAAGAACTTTATTTTTTAGTTTAGTTTAAAACCTGGAGCACCTTTGGTGTGCTTTTCATAACAAATAAAGAAGTATTGAGGATAAGCAAGAGAATCACAAAGTACTAAATGAAGTCATTAGAACTGCCAAAGAAGTTACTGCAATTCTAGGTTGCATTAATTTTTCCAGGAAAAGTATCTATTCCTTTCTCCTCTGGAGTTATTTATTTATTTATTTTTGTTTTAGTTTAGGGATTACATTTTAAGAGAGATATAGGTAATGTAAAGTGTATCCTTGGTAAGGTTCCTAGGAAGATGAGAAGTTTCCATCACCATAGAAGGGAGCAACTGTGGGGTGCATAAAGATATGGCCATACTCAGTCAAGAGGCATGATAGCTCTTGTCAATAACAGGAAGTTTGCCATGTGGAAATGATCCAAAGGTTTCAATTAGGTCCAAGTTACATGGAAGACGATTTCAGCTTTAATATTGTATGGAACAAGTTTGACAATTAGAGTTGTCCAAAATGGAATGAACTACCTTACAGAATATTCAAGAGTTTGTCACTAACAATTTGAGCAAAATTATAGAGAGAGTTTATACATCAGGTACATAAAAGACCTTCAAAAGCTTTTCAAACTAGGTCTCCATGATTAGGGCTTTATTTACTACTCATTCTAGCAGAGAGCTGCCAATTCATGCATTATGACCAGAATAACTAGAGTTCAATGCTTTTAATTAGTTTTGAAATTCACTGGTACTAGTTCAAGAAAACAGGGGTTAATTGTAAGGGTAGATACAGCAGATAGGGATCTCACAAGAATGCACAGAGAGGGGCAGTGATACAGCAGACTTAACGGAAACTGTAACAGGAATTGAGTTGACATTTTCTATCTTCCTCTCAGAGGCTGCTTGATTTCTTTCTTCTTCGTGATCTCTCTGCTTTTCTCAGCATCCTCGCTCCATTCTATTCTTGAAATCTGGCTTCATAGAACTCTACTCATGTGTCATTTCTGCTCACTAATAATTTCAGCTTGCCTTTCTTCTCTAGCCTTGAATCTACTCCATGACCTTACAGTTTGAATCCTCCTACAACAAAGAAAATGTCTTTCTTTTTTCTTTTTTGAGTCTTCATTTTCCCAATTTCAGTTTCGTGAGAATGATTGGTTCAGCTTTTATTTTCAAGCCCCCATCACTGCTACAGAATGGATAGACTTTCCTTGGGTGGGATGGCTGGGAAATTTTATTTATGTGGGAGAAGGAAGTTTCTACCAGAAGTAGATATGGGCGGGGCAGGAAATTATTGATATTTCTAGTATCTCCACTGAAAGTTGGAGGTCACAGAGGCTATATCCAGAAATTTGGGGATCCACTTAAATTTATTCCATGTATTAGGAAGAGAGAGAGCCTATTCGAAAGGTTCTGGTTTGTGACTAATGGTAAAAATATGAATTTTGCTCTAGGATATGTTACAGAATTCTGCTACTCAAAGTGTGGCCCATGGACCAGGAGCATCAACATCATTTAGGAGCCTGTTAGAATCAGAATCTCAAGCTCCATGCAGATCTACTAAATTAGAATTTACACCTTAATAAGATTCTCATGTGATTTGTATTCATGGTGAAGTTTGAGAAGTTCAGCTCTAAGATGATTTGTTTTAGGCCTTCTAAAAGTTATCAAAGGCTTTTACCGGAAAACTAGTAGTATGCTGTAGCCATGTGAGAACCAAGTGTTTAATTGTGAGATATTTTGTGAGTTAGTTGATTTCATGTTTGGTAGCTTGAAATCAACTATTGTGTGAATATTTACACTGTGGAGATGGGCAAATGCTACAAATTCATTTCTGTTGTACTGGGAGCCAGTTATTAAACATTTACCAGCAATTCTACTGGACAGTTCTAAATCTCCTAATTCCATCTGGAATTAAAATAGTCTCCTAGGAGTTTTTGGATAGAGAAGCTCCCATATATGGGGGAGAAGGACAGACAAAATGAGTTCCAATTCCTCACCAAACTTTCAACGTTGGGACTAAGAAATTATTTTAGATAGTCATTTCTTTATGAAAAAATAATCTGAGTCTAAAGTTAGCACCAGAAGGGAAGGAAATCTAAGAGTGGATAAAATCCAGATAGAAAGACAGGTAGACTCTGGAAATTAGCGCGGCTGACATCTGAACAATTTTGGAGCTGAATTCTAGGTATGGAATAGCAGTTTCTGTATAGAGGAGAGGATAAGAGTGGGTAGATTCTGGTCCTAGAGACATACCATTTTGGGAAATTTGTGTTCTTATTGCCTGTTTATATGGAGCATTAAATTGTTAAACAAAACAACTCCTCCCCAAGCTAATGGTAGGTATGGATGCATATGTTTTATGTTATTATGTTGGGAGTGGTTTTTAAAGTGTGATCTCTGGATCAGTACATCAGCATCAGCTGAGAGTCGATTATAAATGCAAATTCACGAGCCTGCCCAGGGTCTACTGGATCAGAAGTTCTGGAGGTTGGAGGCCAGCAATTTGAGTTTTAACAAGCCCTCTGAGTGATTCTGATACACACTGCTGAAGTAGGAAATGTCATGGAGTTCCTTATTTTTGTCCAATAAGAAAACCCATTTTCAACTTGAACCTCAAATGGGAAGCGACTCTTCTTATAACAAAGCTTCCAGATCAACTGGCAGATGGTTGAGGAAGGCAGAAAACACAGATCAAGAGAACTATGGGGCTAGGCAAATACTTAGAAGCTTCTCTCAGCTTAGCAGACAGGCAGCTGGCATGTGGCCACAACTCCTGGAGAGTACAAGCCTTCCTAGAAATCAGCTGGGAAAAGTTGTGTTTAAAGTGAACTTTGAGGAAATGCATAAACACAAGTTAAATATTTTCTGCAAATACTAATAAAAGTTCTGATATAAAGCATGTGGGGACAAGAGTAGCATATATATTAAGAAATAAGCAGATATTAGAAGGTATACTAGAATAGATTATTCGTTTTTCCTCTCTGGTTAAAAGTTCTCACTGGTTCCTTACTAATGAAGACATTTGACATTTAATAAGTGTTTACTCTGTGCAAGATACTGTAATAACTACCTCAGTAAATTATCTCATTATTAGCCCCGTATCACAGATGAGGAAACTGAGGCCTAGAAAGGTATAGTAACTTACCCTAGGTGACACAGCTAGTGATGATACTGGGATTCAAATCCAGAAGTTTACCCTAAGAGCACCACTGCTTTATCAGAATGCTCTACAACCTCTTTTCAGTGAGACCATCATTATGTATTAAATATTAAGAGGCTTAGAGTTCTCGTTTCAGAGTGGATTTTTGTAGTTTTTATGTCTCAAGCTGAATAACCTCTTTATATATTTTTATATATTGATAACTGGACTCTGGACCTCACCTAACGCCATCAACTGCTGGTGCTCAAAGTGGGCCATCAGGTAAGCTGCATGTCTACAGGACATTGCTTTAATAAGGCTACTACTCTGAGCATACTACATGTTACCCTGAGTTCCAATACTGGACATTTAAATTCTCTTGTTTTTAACAAAAGACATAAAAAAGTACACAGATGGGGGCCAACTGAGTCTAGCTATGGAAAGGGAAGGATGTAGAGTCTAAAGACTGGCATCACTAATTTTGGTGTTTTTGTCTGAATGGATTTGGTGAACTTGATCTAATTTTGGCATTTGTCTTCAAATGAAGTTCATTTTTAAGAATCATGAGAGGAGTGGTTGTTTTGGTTTTATTCACCATGTCTATGCATAGCCAAGCACACTGTTTAACACGTGGCAGGCACTCACATATTTGCAAAAAGAAGGAAGGGAAAGAAAAAGAAAAGGAAGAAAGTTATAGATTCAAGGTGTTTGAATTTTTTTTGTGTAACAGTCAGAAATAGGTGCGGAACATTTGAAATAACTGTTTAGGTGTTAACAAGACAGGACAATAAATTAGAAATCTTGCTCTTCATGTATATGTGCACAGTATATAAATATGAAATAAAACATTTGTGAATTTCCTGTGGTCCAGTCCAACTTCCTCGGGCAGCTTCATGGAAGCACGTTAACTTTGTGGGCCTGCTATTCTGAGTCACTAATTCATGCATATATATAAATTTATTTATTCAACAAACATTTATTGAGGAACTACTATGTGCCAGGTGCTGTAGTATAGGCTGAGGTTACAAAAATGAATAAGACGATTTCTTTCCCCAAAGAGCTCATGTTCATGGGAAAAAGATTATATTGTAGTGATAGTAGTGCAATTCTGTGAATATACTAAAAGCTACTGAATTGTACAATTTAGATTGGCGAATTGTATGGTATGTGAATTATAGCTCAATAAACTGCTTAAAAACAAAACAAAAAACCAGATATAAGCCCTGGGTACTGCACAAAATCACAAAGAGATGGCCATAACTCAGCCTGGAAAGGAGGGAAGGAGGGAGGCTTATCAGTGAGAGAAGTCTGAGCTGAAATCTTAAAGTTACCTAGGTGATGTGGTACAAGATATTCCAAACAGAGGGGACAGAATGAACAGCATGGTGGGGATGAGAAACCATGTGTGCGTGTGGAGCAGGGGGTGTGGAGGAATGTTGACAAGGTTATTGAGGCTAAAAAGGTAGGCAGAGGCCAGAATCCAGCCTCAGAGTTAGTCAGTCACCAGCCGGTTTTATTTAAACCGGTAAGTGATATAATCTGACTAGATTTGTATTAGACAGACCGTACTGACAGCTGTGACGTAACGGACAGGATACAGATTTTTTTTTTTTTCAGTCAGAATAACCTGTGCGTAGGTCTTGGCTTTGCCATTTTAAAACTAGAAGTGTTACACAAATTTGTCAATTACTATTTTTCAGTTGATCCTAATGGCACAGTTTGCCAGCAGGGGCAATATGTAGAGCTCATTAAGGTTAAAATTTGAAGCCCTGTTGATCTTGGGCTAAGTTAAAAGAAAGTTTGTTAGTGACTCGGATACCCACCTTGGGTGGTAGCGTAAGGCCTGGCGAATGTTTAAGACTTTACAAGGCTCGAAATGTGGCGATGGAAGCTTGTGAGATTCTTCAGATTTTGTTTTCCTTGCTTTCTTGGGTACTCTCACAATCTATTAAAATGATTGTTCTGAGTACACTTGCAGAATTTAAAAAAAAAAAAAAAAAAGGATTAAATAAGGCATCGCCAGTCTCTATTCCCCAGGAAAAACAGACTTCTCTGAAGATGTTTAAGCTGTCGTACCGGAAGCACGAAACACAGGATCCTGGGCCCCAAGGAGGATTGATAGGAACACCCCCCGGGGCCCGGGCGTCCTGCGCCCTCCCCCACTGCATGAAAGCCTGATTTGGTTCCCGCCCCCTTTCTTCTTGCTCCTTCTAATCCTTTCCCCCTCCGCCAGTTCCGGAAGGGAACCCTTTCAAAATCTCTTCCAAATTGACGCGTAGGACCAATATTGTTAACACAATCCGGAATAGTAAATATGGCGGCGGCAGTCAGATGCCTCGGTAGAGGTAAAGCGATGGGTCATCTGGGTTTGTGGCGAGAAAAGACTTCTGGCGCGGAGCCCCCTGTTGTATCAGAGTGCAAGCCGGCCCTGCCTAGGCACGCGTCTGCACTGGGAGGCTGGAAAACCCTCCTCTTTCTGGGGTCTAGGTTCTCCAGAAGGTCACTACTATAAAAAGCGACCATAACAGCAGTTTCACTCCTTTTTGGAGTCGTCCACCCTGGGGGGGAGTGGGTGCGGGAGTTAGAGGTACATTGACACCCTTCTAGCCACCGGTAGGGACGGAGGCAAGGTCTCCAATACTGGGGGTGTGGGCTGGGGGCGGGAAAAGGCGTTTGATACGTGAAGTGAATTCTGATAAGACCAACGTGGTATATTTGTGTGACTCACAACTTGTCAGCTTCATCGTTTACAGAATGCTTTTTTGGTGCTTTCGGAGTACCACAACGTTGCAGGCGATTCTAATTCTTAAACTTCCAAAGAGATGGTCTAATTTGGATCAACATTTGTCATTTGGCGACTGATTCTATCCTACTTATTGGTAGCAATTCTCTTTTCAGCACTTAATAAGGTCCAATTAAAGACTAGGTTGACATCCTTTTTTTGGTACAGTGCTTTAAAAACTTTTTGTTTTGTGTTTTTGAAGCACAGTGATATGTACTGTTATTTAAATAAGGTAGATTTTAGGTGAGGGCAACATACAGCATCATCTCCATTTTACATATTTCAAATATCCATATGTACATGAATCTGTTGTTAGGCCGTATATTGTTTTATTAGTCTGTCTTTCTATATTTGTACCAGTACCAAAGTGTCTTAATTACCATAGCTTTGTAAGTCTTGATCTCTGGTAAGGCAATTCCCTACATTTTATTTTTATCCTTCAGAAGTATCTTGGACAACTCTCTGAATATATTGTCTATTGAATAAAATTTAAATTATGTAAAAGTTTATGGGTACATGTACATAGTCTGTAATAATAGAGCTAATGTGTTCTGAGCCTAAACTATATTAAAAGTAAGGGAAGACAGAATTGTTCAATTAGGTCTATTTACTTGACTTTAATTTCAAGAAGTGGAGCGTCCATTATTACACTTTTCAAAGAATGGTTAAGAATCACAAAATATTGAATATTTTTATTTCAGAAGACTGATTAAGAATGTAAAAATTATGAAAGTAATAATTATTTAATATTAACATTTTACATGTTTTTTTCTTTCAAGTCTTGATACAGCATCAAAGGCATAGTCTCTCCAAGATGGCTAATCAGACACTTTATCCTTGCTCTGTATGTGTTCAGGTGCCCAACAGACATTTTGCTGCTGCTACAAAGTAAGTACTTTTTTTTTTAGTTATTTCATTTGCAATTATTTAAAAAATATACTTGGTTCTAAAAATACAGGGACATATAGTTGTAAAAGTTTATCTCTGCTTCTTTGATCTTATAGCCTTGAATTAAATATATGGCTTATTATAATAATACTTAACATTTGTTGAACACTAATGTTCAATAACGAATTTAATTCCTACAGGAACCTTATGTGGAAGCTATTGTTATTATACTCTCTTTTAGAGACAAAAAGCAAGGCATGGATAGATTATATAACTTGCCCAAGGCCACCAAGCTAGTTACTGTTGGAGCTAGGATTTTGTGACTTAATAAGGAATATTTATATTGGTTTCTGCTCAGTTTCTGACAAAGAGCTCCTAAAACCCTTGTCAATCTCCTGAATGATAGAGATGCTAGGAGCATCTTTTGTTCTAATATTTGGTCTTTGACCCACTTCCTGATACAGAGCTCCAAAAATCTTTGTCATTTCTTGGTGATAGGAGCACCTTTTTACTAATGAATCAACTCTTGGTGGACTTTCGGATTGGGGCTATTTACCAGAAAGACCAAGTCATAATTAGAAGTTTGAAACTTTTAGCCCCACTTCCCTTCATCCAGGGAGAGGAGAGGGGCTAGAGAATGAGTTCATAATTGGCCATGCCTACATGATGAAGCTCCCATAAAAATCACTGAACTGTTGGGTTTGGAGAGCTTCTGGGTTGGTGAACACAATCCATGTGCCAGAACGTTGGTCCTCCCAAACCCATGGGGGACAGAAGTTTCTGTGCACCAGACACTTCTGGACTTCGCCCTGTATAGCTCTTCGTCTGGCTATTCATCTGTATCCTTTATCATATTCTTTTTTGTATAATAAACTGATAAAGGTTAAAAAAGTGTTTCTCTGAGTTCTGTGAGCTGTTCTAGCAGATTATGAAGCCTTGGGATTGTGGGACTCCTTGATTTATAGCCCATTGTCCAGAAGTACTGGAGGCCTGGGCTTGTGATAGCCATCTGAAATGGGGACAGTCTTGTGGGACTGAGCCCTTAACTTGTGATATACGATATTAAATCCAGGTAGATAGTATCAGAATTGTATTGAATTGTAGGACGCCCAGCTAATGTCAGAGAATTGGATGGTGTGGGGAAAAAACCCATGCATTTGTTGTCAGAATTTTTGTGAGTAGAGGAAAATAGTTTTCTATCCCTGTTCTGTATCTTGCTTGCTTTTAACTTAACCACATATCTTGGAGGTTGTTTCAGATGGAATTGTCTTGTCATCTTTTTTTCTTAAATTGAGATATAGTTGACATACAACATTATATTAGTTTCAGGTATACAGTATAGTGTATGTATTGTGAAATGGCCACCACAATAAGGCTAGTTAACATCCATCACCATACAGAGTTACAAGTTTTTTCTTGTAATGAAAACTTTTAAGATTTGCTCTCTTAGCAGTTTTCAAATATATAATACACTATTGTAACTGTAGTCACCATGCTGTTTATTACATCCTCATTACTTATTTATTTTATAACTGGAAGTTTATACCTATTGACCCCCTTCACCCATTTTGCCTACCCCTCACCCTCTGCCTCTGGCAACCACTAATCTCTGTATCTATGAACTTGTTTATTTTTTTAGATTCCACATATTAGTGAGATCATGATATTTATCTTTCTCTGACTTATTTCACTTATATAATGCCCTCAAGGTCCATCCATCTTGCTCCGAATGGCAAATTTCTTTTTTTATGGCTAAATAATATTTAATTGTGTATATACCACATTTTTTTTTATCCATTTATCCAATAGTTGATACTTAGACTGCTTCCATGTGTTGGCTGTTGTAAATAATGCTGCAGTGAACATGGGTGTAATATTTTATTGTGTGAATTTACCATAATTTTTAACCATTCTATTGATGCACATTTAGCATTTCTATTTTTGCTATTAGAAATGGTCCTGCATGAATAATCATGAGATTTGAGTGTGCATTTATCATTTTGATAGGTAATACAAATTGCCTTCATAGAGATCTTGCCAATTTATGTCCTTACCAGCAAGTATTATTAGATGCCTATTTTCACATATACAGTATAGTCAAAATTTTTGATTTTTGCCAAATTTGATAGGTAATAAATGGTATCATGATTTGATTTCTATTTCGATTTTTATTATTGCTAAGGTTATATATCTTTTCGTATATTTAAGAGCTGTTTATGTTTTCTTTACTGTGAATTTTCTGCTCATGTCCTAGTCTTTTTTGTTGATTAGTAGGAGCTCTTTATATATTATAAATTGGCACATTTCTGTGCAATAACTTTAATATGTTTTAACTCTTATAGTAGAGGAATGGAACAAGTGCTATGGGATTATAGATGAAACACCAGTTTTACCTGGAGGAGAGTGGGGCAGGATGTATTTGAGTTGAGTCTTGAAAGATAGATAGAATTTTGCAGGGGAATTGGGAGAAAGGTGTTTCAATGGTGGAGAGGCGTGAAAGTAAATAATGTGTATGTAATACAGTCTGATATGACTTGCATATAGGATGAAAAGGGAGGTGGTGGAAATGTAACCAGAAAGGAGTCTTCCTTTGAGTGTGAATAGTACCTGAATTTTTTGTTGTTGACAGAAGTTGTTGTTGGAGGAGTATTGGTTGTAAGTTTACATCCCCACTCAGCAAAGATGAGAGTGCCCAGTTTTCACATTCTTAACGATTCTCGATATTGTCAATCTTTTGTGCTTCTATGTGTTTCTAATTTATATCTTCTGCCTGTTTTTTATTGGGCTGTTTTTTTTTCCATTTCTGCTTTGTTAAAGTATTTGTTTATTAAAGATATTATTTTAAGACTTTTATCTTTAAATGTTTTCTTTTATCCTGTAGAATTTTTTCTTTTTATATCTGCTCCATATTCTATTCTAGAACAACTTTAAAATTATTTCACTCACCTAAAAAGCGTAGCCTAAAAATACTCATACTTTTGAAAAAAATGTGAAAAAATATTAGCAATTTTTTTCGTGTTGGACAATGAGAGTTATTGAGTAGCTTGATGAGAATCATAGTATTCATAATTCTAGTTGTGGTTTTAATTTTTTAATGTAGTGACTTTATAGTATATTAAAAAATGGTTTTTATGTGGCTAAGTTTTTGTGCTTGCTTTTTGCTCTCTTGTCATTCTGAATGTCCCCACTCCTCCTCCATGTGTGTGTGTGTGTGTGTGTGTGTGTGTATGTGTGTGTATGTGTGTGTGTATATATATATATATATATATATACACACACATACACTCGTGGTTTGTCAATGGCAGATCCTGATAAAAAAGGCCACCATGTCATCTCTGACTCTGGTTCTGTTTCTCTCTTGACAATAGATTCTTTTTCTTCAAGTGTCTCAATTTTTTTTTTGTTAACTGCCAGACATTTTATGTAGAAAAGTAGAGACTGAAGTACTTAGTATTCAGGCCTGGAAATGTGCATGTCTCTTCGCTCAGAACCTTGGGTCAAGCCAGTCAGTTGAGTTAGGTTTTGGTTTTGTTGTTGCTATGGTTACTATCAGCTTTAAGTTTCTGTACTGTCACCTTGTGCTTAGTGGGGAGGCTGGGTTGTTGGAAGGTTTTTCTCTGTGTTCCTAGTTCCTTATCAGTTTCAGGGACCATCATTTTCAGCTGCCTTGCCTGTGCACTGCGCCTAAGAGTGGAGGTGTCTCTCTCCATACTTCCCTAGTAGCAGTAGACTGTTGTTGCTTATTACTCAGTGCTTGTTAGGCTGGTGATAGGTGTGAGAGGGATTCTCTGTTTCCCAAATCCAGCCTTCGTCTTAAGGTTCAGTGTGGCTGGACTTCGGGGATGGGATTTTCTCAGATTTTCTGTCCCATCTCCCCATAGTATGTATATATAGCAGGTCTTGTTCAAGAATGTCTAGAATCTTTCTCAACTTTTTGTTTCCTGCCCTACCCCTAACTGTGTAAGTCTTAGTGGTATTTTTTCTTCTTTCTTTCCCCTATATACAATGAGTGTTTACCTATGCCCTAGAGGGTTTCATCTTTACATGCCTTTCTGGCAGCATAGCTTATCTCCTCCATGCCTGTTCCCTTAGGGAGGCTTTCTTGTCTCATGGCCTGCTCCAGTTTTTCCCAGGAATATCTGGTAGAGGTCTGTGGAAAGGGCCTATGAACTGAGTGTGAACTCCCCTTGGGTTTGCCTTCCCCAGGGGGTTTATACTGTCACACTAGCCCTAAAATTTTAGTTGATTTTTTTTTCTTATCTGCTTGCAGTTCTCTCATACTCTGCTACTGGTGAGACTGTCCTGGTGGTATGCATGTGGGGTGGGGGTGCGGAGTGTGGGCTGACTCTCCTTGACATTCAGGCTATTTCAGCTATGTGATGGGTTCAAGAAAAGTTGTGATTTTTATCTGACTCTTTCTCATTGTTAAAACTCTTTCCAGCTTTTGTTTTTCTTTAAATTTTAGTTTATTTGTATTGTTATTGACTGAGTTTTATTCTGTCAACTTTTATATCGTAAGTAGAAGCAGAACTTGTATTAATGAATAAACTGGCATCGATATATTAGTGAATTTATTCATACGATTTACACTGAGAAATAAGAATGCCATACATTTGCATTCTATTAATAGTTGTATGCCCTAGGCATTTTCTCTTTAGTTTAATTTGACAGAGGCTGTATTCCCCCTACCCTCATTCTTCAGTGTAAAAGATTCTTTAGCATTCAAAGGACTCGGATCTCGAGTCACAGATCTTCATAGTTCTTAAAGTGAGCTGTATTATAGCACTGATTTTTTCTTACACTGTTTTAAGAAACAGTATAAGACCATGGACTTATTTGGAAATAACCATGGAATATTTTTCCTTTCATGCTTTCAGTCAGGGTAAAAGTTATTACCTGAGTACAGTCTCTTATTACTGACTTAATCTGTGTGGTTTAGTTGCTGAGGCAACTACACCTGAAATCTGTTCTCTTATATTTAGATTGCCAGGTGTTTCTCTGTCACCTTTCCAAAAACCTTTCTAGTATAATTTAGTTTGTGCTCTGAGAATCATAGTATTTAAGCTTTCCTGATAGGGCTCTAAGTAATTGCATGAACAACAAAGATCTTCTGGATGTGATTCTTATGAATAAAGATAGACATTTTTTTGGAGGGCCATGGAAAACATGCAGTGGGTCTATGAAATTTATTATTATTGATAAATTTTGTTCAATTGCAGTTTTTTTTATTTGGAAGAAATAAAAAAATAGAAATAGAGTCCTATTTGATCTGTGTTATAATATTAGTTTTTTTTGAAACTAAAGTAGTGTTACATTTTTAATTTAAAAATATTTTCACTGAATCACCTCAAATATTTTGTGAAACAGGGTCCAAAGTATAAATGAGTAAATTATTGTATACCTAACTCAGTCTCTATATGTATCAGACTTTTATTGGGCTTTGAAAATTCTTATTAAGTTAATAATCATTTTTCAGCTTCTGGGACTTTCATATTAACTGCAAATTAGACAAGTCCAGCTATGATTAAAAATTTAGAGGTGAAATCAGCATTTATGTAAAGTAAATCTGTAGGTTCCAGCTAGGACACATTCATTTTGTTAATTTTAGTTGGAGAGTTTATTACTAAAACAGGCTTTCTAGGTTCCTTCTATTGGCTTCACTTCTCTTTTACTAAATATAAAGTAAAAATGTGGTTTCTCCAGTTTGGAAGATTTCAAGATTTTGCAGAATACTTCCTACATAGCTGTTGAGGCTTATTGTATCCATCTATTTGGGCACCTGCTTAGATTTATTGTCATCAGCCCAGAAGGACACCTGTGTCCTGTTAAAAATAAGCATGAACATTATCTGCTATTCTGTTGAATTGTTCATTAGTTGGGAGGATACTCTTAGTAGTTATGGTAATTGAGGATACATTGAGTGCTAAAAGTGAGAATAGAATTATATTTTGGATTAGTTTTTGAGGTACTTTTTAAAAAAAATTTACTGTCATTCATTTCTTTCATGTAAATTTTAAAGCCTACATATTAGTTTTCTGTTGCTGCCATAAAAAAATTACCACAAACTTTGTGGCTTAAAACAACACAAGTTTATTGTAGTTTTGTTCATCAGAAGTCTGACATGGATTTCACTGGGCTAAAATCAAGATGTCAGAAGGCCTTCATTTTGTTCTAGAGGCTCTGAGGAGAATCTGTTTTCTTGCCTTAGCTTTGACAGGCCACCTACATTCCTTGGTTTGTAGCCCCCACTCCCCCCCCCCCACCGCTTCCATCTTCAAAGCCAAGAGCAGCAAATTAGGTTCTTTTTACGCTAGAGTTTCTCCTGTCTTTTTCCATCTCTGTCAGATGCAGGTGTGAAAGGTTTCTCTGCTTTCAAGGATTTTTGTTATATTAGATTGGGCCCACCTGGGTATTTCAAGATACCCTCCCCATCTTGAGGTCTCTTTAACCTTAATCACATCTGCAAAGTCTTTTTTGACATGTAGATAGGACATCTTTGGAAAGCATTATTCTGCCTACCGTAGAACCCAGACATCTTTATAGAATATTATTTCGCTAGTTTAAAACTTTTATGGTTAAAAGAGTGTAGGTGTGATTTGAATAAATGCCGAGAAAATCTATCACCTCTAATTCGGTCTTTTTAGCTTCAAACTCAACTATAATCACTTGTTGAACATATTTTCTTTGATATTTTACAAGCACCTTATTAGCTTTTGCTATATAACAAACCATCCCACAATTATTTATCATCACCCACACATCTTCAGGTTGGCTGATCTAAGATAGGTTTGGATGAGTGTCACTGGTGACCTTGGCTGGGGCTTCTAAGCTGATTAGGCAGGTCAGGTGAGAATTGTCAGATACAGCCCGGGGCTCTGTGGGGGTAGCTCAGTTTCACATTTCTCATCCTCTCATCTTTGGGCTAGCTCAGGCATGTTCTTATGAAAATGGCAGAAATACAGATGTACAAGTGGAAACAGATGAAGCTTCTTATGGCCTAAGCTTAGAGCAGAGAAACTCACTTTTGCTTTATTCTGTTGGCCAAAGTAGTCACATGGCCAAATCAGGGTGTTGGGAAATATACTTCACTTCTTTAAATGGAAGGCAATGCAAAGTCATTTAGCAAAGGGATTTGAATAGAGAAGGGGGTGTAAAAATATAATATAAATGGAGCTGCTTTAAAATGGAGTTGGAGCTGCCATCCCAGAGGAATTGCCTTGCAGGTCTTACTCCTCAAGCCTTTGGAATGTTAAAGCTGGGCAAAATAACCTTTGGACTAGGCCTAAAGCAACCTTGTATCCCAAACAACTTTTTGCAAAGTTAACAAGAAAGCAGACTGTGACTGAAAATTAAAAACATTCTTTAGCATTAGCATCACTATATTAGTTTATCTGAACCTGCAGAAATGCCTTCCTTCGTATGCAGGGCAGGGCAAATTTCCCTGAGTTGAGGGAAGCTCAAGCTCTGCACTGAGAGAGGGTTCTTGGCTGAGTGGGAGAAAGAATTCAAATGCATTCCAGAGTTAGAGACAAAAGGAAAAGGTATTAGAGACAGGAGTAACACTCCTCAATAGACAGTGGTCTCCTCTCAGAGGTAGAGAGTAAGAGAGCCTGAGAGAGACTCAGAGGGACGGAGAGAGACACACAGTGAGAAGAACAGAGAAAAAAACACTGAGAGGGACCCCAAGTGTTCGAGGAATTGAGTTTATATATCATTTTAGTTTCTGTTAATTACAGTTTAAAGACTTTTTACCCATTTGATATGGGCATACAATGAGAAAGGATGAGTATGTAGCAAGAAAACGTCAGAATATGTAGCACAAAAGGCCAGCTGGCAGTTCCCAGCCTTTGATCCATAGGTTTCCCCATGGTTTCAGCTAGAGGGAATGAATGATTTTATTTTGTGTAGGGCGTGACTTAAAGACTCTGTTTTCCTGTTTTCCCTCCTGGTGTGGGTTAAGTGGTAGCAATCTCAGCAGAAATCTTCCTTTGTTCTGCAGGTTTCCTCATGGTCTGGCCACAGGGCTGACCTACATATTGCAGTGTCTGAATATAGCTTGATTTAACACTTTAGTTCTTTTGCCTCTTCCCTAGTTACTTCTATTGATATTGTTGATGATTTAATTGATGTAATTGTTCCCCTTCCCTTTCTCATAAATACTCCTTGCTTTTACCTCCTAATTGGAACAGTATTTGGGTTTCTTCATGGGTCAGTATTTCCAGGATAGCTGTTTGGATCTCAAATAAATGCTTGTTGCTTCTCACACTGGTCTTTTATTTTTAGGTTAACAGGATAAAGAATTGGAGCCAATGATGCAACTAACCCCACACTCAAACTCTATATTGCCTCAAACTGAACTCATCTCAGACTACATCTCTCTTTTGCTTTCTTTATTTCTGGTCCTAGTTAATGTTACTACTCTATGCTGAGTGGCCCAAGCCAGAAACCTAAGAAGTATTGTAGAGTCTTCTCTGTCCCCTTTACCTATGTTTAATATATACCTTGTAAAATATCTTTCTAAGCTCTCATTTTCTCCAGCCTATTACAATCACTGTTCTGGTTCAGGCTTTCATATATCTTTGAGAAGAAAGAGAGAGAATAAACTCTTAATTGTCTCCAGTCTAGTTTCCTTCAAATCCATCCCTTATATTGCAGCTGGAATACTCTACTTTAAATACAGATGTCACTCCTATTCATTGGCTTCTCATTGTCTCTAGAGGATGCCCTCTGTGATCTGGATTCATCAGCCTCATCTGCCGTTTCCTATCTATTGCTTTACTCTTTAGTTCACGAGTCAGCAAAATATGACCAGTGGTTCATGAGCTAAGAATGATTTTTACATTCTTAAATGATTGGGAAAAAAATAAAGAACAGTGTTTTGTAACACATGAAAATTATAAAATTTAAACCAGTGTTCATAAATAAAGTTTTATTGGAACACAGCTACACTCATTTTTTTTTTTAATATTGTCTATAACTGCTTTCACATTACAGCAGCAGAGTTGAGTCATTGAGATAAGAGATCATAAAATATTTGCCATCTGGTCCTTTACAGAAAAAGTTTGCCAACCCCTGCTCTAGTTAGTTAGAACTTAAAATATGCTCCCTTTGTGTGCCATTCTATTTCATGCTTCAGTACTTTTATTACGTTGTTTCTTTGCCTGGATAATGCTGTTTTTTTTTTTTTTTTTTTTTAAATAATAACCTATTGAGATGTAATTTACATATATAATTCACCCATTTAAAGTGTACAGTTCAGTGGTTTTTAGTATATTCACAGAATTGTGCAAGTATCACCAACAATCAGTTTTGAACATTTTTATTATCTACCTCCAAAAAACTCATGCCCATTGGCAGTCACTCCTTATTTCTCTAATCTCATCCCCCCAGTCCTAGATAACCACTAAATCTACTTTCATTTTTGTTGATTTTCCCATTCTTGATATTTTGTATACATGCAATCATACAATATGTGGTGTTTTATGACTTCTTTTACTTAGCTTAATGTTTTTAAGGTTTATATATACTGTAGCAGGTATCAGCGCTTCATTCCTTTTCATTGCTGATTAATTTGCCATTTTTTGTATAGACCATATTTTATGCATCCATTCAGCAGTTGATGGACATCTGGGTTCTTTTTACTTTTTGACTATGACCAGTAATGCTGTTATGAACATTTGTGTACAAGTTTTTGTGTAGTCATATGTTTTCATTTCTCTTGGGTAATATAAATATACCTGGACTAATTCTTCTTTATTGTTTAAGAATTGCCTTTGGGTAATCTCTTCCAGTACCTCTTCTTAGCTTCCTAGGCTGGGTTAAATGTTCATTCTCTGCCTCCCCAAAAATACTCTCATAGTACTTAACAAATTATATTGAAATGACCTGTTTACATGTCTGTTCCTGTCTTCCTCTTAAATTTCTGGAGAGCAGAACTTTGTATCAACTGCAAATAGTATAAAAGTTCACTTAATATTTGTTGAACTAGAAAAACTATAAAGCATTCCATGCTTTTGAATTAAAATAAACTATCTTTTGTTATTTTTTCTGTCTTCTGTACATTGGCTTTTTAAAAAGTCTTTTGGATTATATGTTGAGATAACTGATCATGAATTTATTTTTTTTTTTCAAGGCCTGCAAAGAAAACAAAAAAAGGTGCCAACGAAAAAACATTGGATGACAAAAAAGATGAGATAGAAAAAATAAAGTCATATCCCTTTATGGAAGGTGAACCTGAGGATGATGTTTACTTAAAACGCCTATATCCAAGGCAGATATATGAGGTGAAGAAAGCTATTCACTTACTTAAGAAATTTCAAATTCTGGACTTTACAAATCCAAAGCAAGGTGTTTATCTTGATTTGACATTGGATATAGCACTGGGAAAGAAGGTATGTAGACTCAATTAAAATAAGTTTATTTGTGAACACTGGCTGTTTGAATTGCTATTTGTTAATTTTTTAAAAATTCTTGCCTCCTATAATAATATTTAGAAAATCTGTTGCTCTTTCTGGACTTTAGCATGAGAATGTTTGTTTTTTAAATTTTCCAAATATAAAATATAACATTAAGCATACTCTGTATAGTTGATGAACATGTTTCTCCTATTCACCAGAAAATCACTGTTATACATTTTCTTTCTTTTTTTTTAAATAAATATAATTTTTTTTCAATTACAGTTGGCATACAATATTATATTAGTGTCCAATGTGGTGATTTATACAATATTTATATAAATTTTGAAGTGATTACCTTGGTAAATCTAGTACCCATATGACACCATACATAGTTATTAAAATATCATTGACTATATTCCTTATGCTTACTTTACATCCTCATGACTATTTTGTAACAACCAATTTCTACTTATTAATGCCTTCTCCTTTTTCATGCACACCCAACCCCCCTCCCATCTGGCATAAAAATGTTTTCTGTATCTATGAATTTATTTGTTTATTTTCTTTAGGTTCCACATGTAAGTGAAATCATATGGCATTTGTCTTTCTTTGACTTATCCACTCAGCATAATACCATCTAGGTCCATCTACGTTGTTGCAAATAGCAAGATTTCATTCTTTTTTATAACTGAGTCATATTCCATTGTGTATATATACCATCAGTTCCTTATCTGTTCATCCATTGCTGGACACTCAGGTTGCCCCCATATCTTAGCTATTGTAAATAACGCTGCAATGAACATATGGATTCACATGTCTTTGCAAAGTAGTACTTTGGGTTTGTTCTGATAAATACCCAGAAGTGGGAACACTGGGTTCTTCTTTGTCTCTTGTTATGACCTTTGTTTTAAAGTCTATTATGCCTGGTATAAGTATTGCTACCCCAGCTTTTCTGTTGTTGTTTATTTCCATTTTCATGAAATACCTTTTTCTATCCCTTTGCTTTCAGTCTATATGTGTCTTTTGATTTGAAGTGAGTCTATTGTAGGCAGCATATATAAGGGTCTTGTTTTCTTATCCATTCTCTACCCTATCTTTTGATTGAAGCATTTAATCCATTTACATTTAAAGTAATTGATGTTAGATATGTATTTATTGCCATTTTATTATTTATGTTTTTGATCTGTTTTCTTCTTCTTTTAAAATAAGTCTCTATAACTTTTCCTGTAATACTGGTTTGGTGGTGATGAACTCCTTTTGCTTTTTCTTGTCTGAGAAGCTCTTTATCTCTTCTTTGATTCTAAATAATAGCTTTGCTGTGTAGAGTAATCTTGGTTGTAGGTTATTGCTTTTCATCACTTTGAATATTTCATGCCAATCCCTCTGGTCTGCAAGGTTTCTATTAAGAAATCAGCTGACAGTCTTATGGGAGCTCCCTTGGAGGTAACTAATTGCTTTTCTCATGCTGCTTTTAAGATTTCTCTTTGTCTTTAACCTTTGACATTTTAATGATTATGTGTCTTGATGCTGGGCTCTTTGGTTCATCTTATTGGGGACTCTCTGTGCTTCCTGAGCTTGTATGTCTATTTCCACTGCCAGATTAGGGACGTTTTCAGTCATTATTTCTTCAAATAGGTTTTCAATTGCTGTCTTAATAAGTGGCCTTCTGTAGTAGGTCTTTGGGGCCTGGTGGCATAGTCTTTCCTGGTCACCTGGGCTGTGTGCTTCAGGTGCATCTCTTGTATGGGTTGTGTGTGCCCTCCTGTTGTAGTTGAGCCTTGGTTGCTGTTTGCACATCAGTGGGAAGGATTGATCGTTGGGCTGATTGGCTGTGAGAACTGGCCAGTGAGGGGCTGACCCTATGGAGCCAGATTCACTTTAGTAGGGCTCTGGCGCCTGCCCAGTCTGCCCTTTGGGTTTGTCGTCCTTGGATGCAGTCCTCGTTGGTGCTCCAGTTCATTCTGAAGGCAGCTAGTAGGTGTGTTGGCCTGGGACCTCTTGGGACAGGCTCCAGCCTGTTCCCTGCCTGGGGCCACCTAGCAAGAGTCCTCAAGCAATCTGCAGATGGCTGCCATCTGTGCTAGGCTTGGAGGTGCTTTGAGAGGCCGATCCCTGAACCGAGGCAGGTTGCTGCTAGTGCTGGTTTGGGGCCACTCAGCCAGAGGTATGAGAAAAGTAATAGATACACAGAGGCCAGATACTGCTAGTCTAGGTTTTGTGAACCTTTGAAAAATTTTAGGAAAATTCACAGCATGGGCCAAGACGGGCTATGTGTATAAAAAAAGCCACCAGCAGTGGCTTGGATGGGCTGCAAGTTGGGTGGGTTGGGGTGAGGTCTTAGAAAATCACCGGGGCCATGCAATTGGAGTTAGACAGGTTGATGGAGACTCAGATATGGTGGCTGCCTGAGTCTTCACTCTGGGAGCTGCATGAGCTCAACCAAGAAACAATGGATTCTGCCAGCACTTTTGTCTGAGAGAAAGCTGCCCCTCCAGCCCTTGCCCTGAAGCCAGACATTTCGGTTCCTCCCTGGGTGTCCCTGGCATCTTTCAAGCTGTTGCCCTAGCACTAGAGCTCAGAGCACAGGAGTCCACCAGTGAGTAAGTCCATGCATGGGCCCTTTATGAGGAACTCCTGGGACTCCAGCTGCCCTCCCTCTCACTTAGCCATACTCTCTACTGGTTTTCACAGTCAGAAATTGTGGGGATTTCTCTTCCTGGAACTGGAACCCCAGGCTGGGGAGCCTGGTGTGGGGGTGGGGCCCCTTGCTTTTCTAGGGCGATCTCTGAAGTTGAGATATTCCTCCAAATTTTAAACCACCATACTTGGTGTGCGACCAGCCCAGTTTCGCATCTCTGCCCCTCCTAGCGGTCTTGAGGTGGCCTCTTTGGTTGTGTCCAGTTGTAGGACTTTTGTTTAGCTAGACTTCAGGCAACTCTCAATCAATTTTCAACAAAAGTAGTATTAAAGTTAATTGAGGCATTACTGTATCTTTTAAAAATTTTTTTAAGCTGCCTGGGTTATGTTTCTTCTCTGTAAGTGAGGGTTTTGGATTAGCTCAGTGGCCTTCAGATGTTTCCTTAAAGTCTTGGCTTGAGACTAAGTTTGCATGGGTGGGGGCTAAACCCCTCTCTTCAACCAGAACCTCTCTGCTTTATCTGTTTATATATTGCAGTTCCATGGAAGATGTTTGTTTATACAGTTCTAAAAGTAGGAACAACACTAGATTAGAATAGAGGTCAATACAGCTCTAAATTTTATAAGCTTCTCACTTAAAAAATCTCATTTTCTTGGAAATATTTTAATTTTATTCTGAGGATTTCTTTTTGGTTAAAATAGAAGGCAAAGTTTTGAAATACAATCGAATGACCTCAACAATAACAATAAAATTGAGCATGTAGGAGGAGGCAGTACAGCAGTACTGAAGAGCATGGGCCCTGGAGTCAGATTACAGTACAGGCCAGAATCCTGATGTCACCACTAATTTGCTTTATGACTTTGGACTTCTAGTTTAACCTCTTCAGATCTATTTTTTCATCTCTTTATAAGGGAGATAAAATGTTTAGTTCATATGGTTATAGCAAATATTGAATGAGATAATACATGTAAAGGACTTGGTAGGTGTTTAATAATAATAAACATCTACTGGAAACTTTTTCATGTACCAGCCAAAATGCTAAATGCTTTGCATGCATTTTCTTTTTTAATTCTATAATGTCAGAAGAAGAAGCTAAGACACCAAAAATGAAGTAACTTGCTCAAGTTCAGAGTAGGAATAGAGTTAGGATTTAAACCAAGATCTGTCTCATTTCTTAATTCTGTTGTAATTTTATTTTATATCTGTGTTACTATAAGTTCATTTATTTAAAAAATGTATCTAAGATGATCATTTTCTCAGTCAACCATTAAGGTAGCTCATAAAGAAGTCTTGTAGGACCACAAGTTTCATTTCATAAATGGAAGCCACTGATTAATAACATTGAAAGGGTACTGTTGTCTTCCTAAGATATTTTTTGTTCTTTATAGAGGGCTTGCACAACAAGCCAGTATTCCCCAGGGGATGCTATTATTATGATTGCTTGCCATTGAGAAATTTACTGAAAGCAGTTGTGACATGTTAAGGCAAAGGAATGCCAGTAAATAAAGCTGAGGTGCATGTCTGATATAAAGTGTACTTAAGAGTTTGTGCCTTCTTGCCTGAAAAAAGTCCTCAGGAGGTTATCTTTACTCAAAGTTTTTCTAAAAATAAAATTTTAGTTAGGGAACAACCCCTTTTCTCTTACTTCTAGATCTTAAGACTACACCAAAACTAGACCTAGAACTTGTTTCCATGTGAGTTCTTCCTAAAGCTCCTAGTCACAGGCCTATACAGGGCCTTGACCAAATGGCTGAACAAAATAGTTCTGAGGCCCTGTAGAATATCCAACCTAATTAGAGTGCCTCAAATGCATACCACTGTTTATTTTGGATTTTTCACTTGACTTCCTAGATATATCTGAAAGTGGTTTAGGTTGTTTCAAAGTAGACTTACTCAGAAGAAGAGCCCTTTGGGCTTGGCATTCTGTTGTTTAGAGGCAAAGATGGAGATTAGGGATAACCTACTGAGCAGATCAGTTGGATATTGTCTATTATTCAGTATGCACAGTTGCATTCATGTCCTCCTTGATGGTGTTAAAAAATTGTTATTTTAATTTCTTTTGAATTTAATTCAAGATGGCAAACAAACATTTATTTGCATCTATCATATGGAAAACATTGTACTAGGTGCTGAGGAGGATGGAAATATGCAAACACATCTTTTAATATATTTGAGACTGTGATGAATGATGGAAAGATAGAAGCCAAGTGCCATGGGAGTATGCAGCTGGAAAGAGATTTAGATTTTCATTATGGTTTCTTACAAAAGAAATATAATTTCTTATGCCTTAAATTGTAATCAGTGAATAGTTCTGGATTAATGAGAGGACATGTAGTAGAATTAAAATATTAAAAACAAAACATGTCAGTTCTGTGACTTATAGATGTGAGAGATGCAGAAAAGATGAATGAACTTCTCATAATTATTTTTCCGTTGTTGTATATTTAGAAAAAAGTGGAGCCATTTGCCAGTGTTCTTAGTTTTCCATACCCATTTACTTCAGAAATCAATAAAGTTGCTGTATTTACAGGGGTGAGTAACCTTTATCAACTTTTTCTATCATTTAATTTTTTTACATGTCACATTAATCAATGATTAGAATAACTGCATGAGTAGAGTTAGAGCAAATTCTAGCATTCACCTCATCTTATTTTTCTCATTGGTAGCTCAAAGCAGTAAGATGACTCATTTGAGGTTATGTCATTAAGTGTGAGAAAGAGCTAAACTAGAACATTAACTTTATCATTACTAATCTACCACATTGTTTCTCACAAGAAACTGAAGCATAGAATTTATCCTACTAGCTTCTGTTTCCTGCTTAAACTCTTCTCGTCATACAACAACAGTAAAATTATTTTAAAGCAAAGGGTCTACTTAGTGGTGTGAAGACATAGAAAGCACAGTTTTAAAAATATTTAGTCTGGAAAATCAAAGTGAAGGCTATAACAAATATAGTAACAATAGCATTTGTTTATAATGTGTTTATGAATTTGTTTTGTGAAGTATTTTGATTCTTCTTTCAAGGAAGAAATTTTTACGTTTTTTTCCAGAAAAGTAGAGAATATAGCTGTTGGAATGCCACAAAACTTGAATACCAATGAGAGTGACATATTTTCACAGTAAAACCAAATGGTATAAATGGAACATAGAGAAAGAAAATTACTAATACTATGTATCTTTCTTCTGAGTTTTCAGACAACAGAATAAATTTTGGTTCTATTCTTTCTTAAATTAAAAATTCTTTTCCAGATTGGTTTGATAAAATGTCTCCATTTAAGTTAGCAAAACTAAATATATCTTAAACTTTTAGTTTTGGAAGATGTTGTATTGATGGCATTGAAAGTTAGGTTGAACCAGTTGGTAAGTTCTGAATGCCATTTTGATGTTACAGTGCTATTTCCTCATGTTACAATAAACACCTCAATCACCTACAAGCTAAACTTGTTCTGAATGCAATATTTCTGATGCATCTAATTGAAAATTGATACATTTTCTATTTACTTATTTATTTATTTGTTTGTTTAGGCAACCTTTATTTGACCTCACAGATTGCAGGAACCTTGTCAGCTTACGATCCCTTATTTTTTATTTTTTACTCCTACAGTACCTGATTTTCCTAGGTGGTCTCCCATCCAGGTACCAACCAGGCCCGACTCTGCTTAGCTTTCAAGATCAGATGGGATTGGGCTTGTTCAGGGTGGCATGGCCGTAGACAATGCATTTTCAGTTAAAAGTAAAAACCACACTTTTTATTTTGAACTGTAATATTATTTCTGCCAAAATACTTGAAAGCAGACTGAATTTGTTTAAAGATTGATGTTCAAATTATTATATCTTGGTAGAATGCATCAGAAATTAAAATAGCGGAAGAAAATGGAGCTGCGTTTGCAGGAGGAACTAATCTGATTCAGAAGGTACAAAGTTCTTTACATATTCATTAGTTATAGAAATTGTTCTGTTGTCTTTGCCATCCATTGATTTATTACATGTGGACCATAACCAATATACTCATATCTTTTGATAGTTGGTTAGTAGAGCTTTATAGAACACGGGAAAAATTCCTTACTCTTTCACGTATCAAAATGAAACTAAAAAAAACTAAACGGTCTGATATTAATTATGCTTGACTTATACTGTTTTTTTCTTCGTTTCTATATGTTTATGAGAATTTTATGGGTTGACTGGAAGTGGCAACATGAGACCTAATGGTTTTGAAAGTGAGATTTAAAATAAAATCCAAAAAGTAGCACACATGTATATCTCTAATCATGTTTTAAAGATCAAGTATTTGTTTTGCCTTTTTGGAGTAAAAAGTGTGATTAATAGATCACAAATGGTAGTATCTGATGTCTGTAATACAGCACTTTTGGTTATTCTTTTCATACTCCACCCTTTCACCTCCTTCCCCTCAGTTCAGAGTGGCACAGGTTTAGCATGGAGGCAACAAATTATTATGTGGCTCGCCTTGAAAAAATAACAAAGAATTTGTGGAGCTCATTTGAAACAGGACAACATTTTTTTTTTTTTTAATAGGTGGAAGAAGAGGCATGTCTCTTGAATTTTGGGAATTATTTCTGAAAATACAAAAGATTTTTCTTAACATTCTCTAAAATCTTTTCCAAGTTTAATCATTTAGACTATCAAGTACTTTTTTTTTTTTTGAAAACTTAGTTTTTGTACCATATCAAGATTTTTATTTGGGAGAAGTTTTATTTTTTCTACCATAGTAGTACTTTAAATTTGTTGTGGATTCTGGATTTTTAAGTAATGTCTCCAGAATGATTTTTGGGAGCAGAACTAATGCAGAATATAAAGAGATTATGCTTTCATACAGATTCTAGGTCAGAATTAGAGAATGGTATCCAATTCTTTCTGATGTATCATGAATCTTAATAAAATTATTTTAATTGTAAAAATAAACAATACTACAAATTCTTTGGAATTTGAGAATACAGCTTGGTGTTGGTGCTGAGCTGATTGAGAAGGGAAGATTTCGATGTTGGAAGAATACATAAGAGGCTGACATGAGAATGAAACAGCGGGCACCAACTTCATTGTGGGGAGCGCAGTTCTCTTGCGGGGAGCGCCGTATTGTATGCACTTCTTGTGCTCCCCTTCTGCTCCCCAGGAGACTGCATGGCTCTACACATGTCAGAGCACAGTAGTGATATTCAGCTACACATGCGTGATAGCATAAGTTGAACTGTGTTTACATATTTTAAGCACAGGTACCCTGCTATATAAATGTAACATTTTAAATCCAGGGTCCTATTCCCAGCCACAAGCCTGGATCACAGCCAGACCTGGGACCCACCAGGCTTGGGACGTATACTCGACCCCTACAGGGTCACAACACAGAATCTGGTCTGGAGGGTGCTACCTGGAGCCCACAATCTACTTGACATTCCTGAAGTGGCTTAGCCCCACAGGGCGTCATCCCCCAGGGTTCTCTTTAACCTCCATCTCTTTGGGTGCTGCTCAGCACACCAGGGGCATTGTGACACGGCAACTTGTACTTGTTCCTGCGTCAATGATAGCCCCCATCATTTCATGGTACAAGCCATCTGTGTACCAGGCATCCTCAAAGATGGGAGTCTAATTCTTTACGTAGGGACTCGATATGTCTCCCATCTCAACAACTTCCGCCAAGAGCTCTGCTTGGAACTGCACTGGTCCCAATAGGTACAGTTGACTTGACCGGGGCTTGCAGAGAACTGTGCCTGCTGCTCCAGGTACATCCCTCCACTTGGACAGTGTGGTGTCTGTGCAGTTCCTGTACAGGGAGTCTTCCCTATGTTAACCACAGCCACCCCTCCCCAGGGTATGTGGATTGTATGGTTATGAGATTAGGGACAGTGATGGCTTCATTGGCCAGAAGGGCTGCATGCATGGCAGCCAGTTGCTTTTCTATCAGAGAATACCATGCTTCTGTGCTTTTCCACATTTGGGACCAGAAGCCTATCAGTACCTTCTGGGAAGTGTGCTTCTTCCACAAGCCCTATCCAAACCCTGTATCATCCACCTGCACCATAAGCAGCAATGTGAGGGCTGGATCTACTACGCGTAGAGTTTGGGCTTGTGCTATAGCTTGCTTTGTAGTCTTAAAGGCCTCCTCTATCTCGGTGGTCCAATCCCATTGGGCACTCCATCACACTAGACAGTGCAGGGGTTGCATCAAGAAGGCCAGATGGAGGATGAATACTCTCTAAAACGCCAGCAATCCCAAATGGGTTTAGAGCTTCTTCACAGTCTCAGGTTGGGGATATGCCTGTATCTTATCAATCACTGCCTCTGGCATTACTTTTGTCTTACCCAACCAGACAACTCCCAAGAATTTGACAGAGAACCCAGGTCCCTGGACATTGTCCTTGTTGACTGCCCCACCCCAGTTGGTGAGAACTTCTTGCAGGCTGGTCACAGCTCCTTCTAGTTCTGTAAGAGAATCGGGAATTACCATTATATCATCAATGTAATGATACAAATGTACTACGGGTGGTTGTTTCCACGTGGCTAAATCTTGAGCCACGAGACCATGGTACAAGGTAGGGCTAGAGAAAAAGACATTTGTGAAGTCCACCACATAATGGTATTGTCCAAGTTCTTGTGACAACCAGTCCATGATGTACGTGATGTTTGGCACAGCAACATGCAGGGGCGGTGTAACCTTATTTAGCTCCCACAGCCTCAGGTCAACCGGCTACCCCACCAACCGGGTGCCCTGGCCAAATCCCTAATCAGGGAGATAATCGGCCAGCCGCACCTCATGGGTTTGGCTTTCCCCAGAATAGGAGTGAATTGCTAGTCAGGGCGCAGTTGATTCCACAGCGCCAGCAGCACTTCATTAGGTTGCTGCTCAATCTTTTCTGCAGCGACCCCTGCCGCAAGGAGATCAAACTGCATTTGCCTGCAGCTCACTCTCACATATGTTCCACTGCTGCCAGCTGCTTTTCCAGAGCTTTGTCCTGGCGTTGTAGCTGCTGCACCCTCTGAGCCTGATCCCGAACCTTCAGGCTGGCCTGCCGCAGCGCCACCAGGAACATCCAGGCCACCCAACCCCCTGCCTCTTGGTGAGTGGTCGGGACATTTGGCTCCAGCATCTCCAGGGCTTTTGGGACATCCTCTGGATGAGGCTTCACTTCATCCCAATCCTCTGGAGGTGTCCATGTAGCCAGATATGCAGCCACAGAATACCACTGGGAGGCGGGGGGGTCGCATGCCCTCCACCGGGTCTTCTTCACTTGGGGACCATCTGGACTGCTGGGGGCTGTACTCACCTTGTCATCACGCCAACTACGCCAAGTGTGAGCAGACAGCTGATTGAGAAGGGAAGGTTTTGATGGTGAGACACTCAGTTGGAAGAATGCACAAGAGGCCGACGTGAGAATGAAACGGCAGGCACCAACTTTATTGTGGGGAGTGCAGTTCTGTTGTGGGGAGCGTGATATTGCACATACTTCTCCCCTTCCTGTGCTCCCCTTCTACTCCCCTTCTGTTCCCCAGGGGACCGTATGGCTCTACTGCATATCAGAGTACAATAGTGGCCTTCAGCCACACATGTGTGATACCATAAACTGAATTATGTTTACATATTTTAGGCTCAGGCACCGTACTACACTAATGTAACATTCTAAATCCGGGGTCCTGTCCCTAGCCACGAGCCTGGATCACAGCCAGACCTGGGACCAGCCAGGCCTAGGACCTACACTTGGTCTCTGCAATCAGAGGACTATTCTTATTAAACTTGTGTACTGCATTCCATTTGTTTTCTTCCTGTAGGTGTAAGAGTATATTGTAGAACTGTCATAACAACAATGGAGTTAAATAGACACCTCCACTCTTTAAATGTTGAGGAGTTACTTCTCAACAAAGTAATGATAAAAGAAGCAGAAAGTGTTCTGCAGTACTAAGTTTATTAAATAAAACAAATTTTAAAAGTTACCCAAATAAGGAAACCAAGTACGTTTTGAAATTGTTTGGTAAATAAAATACGACAGGTACAAAATTTCTCTTTAGATGCCCCAGGAATGATCTACTAATAGAGGGGGAAATGCCACCTATATAAAGCATCATAACCAGTATATTATTGCAAGTTACTCCCTGGTATCTTTTAATACTCATCCATGTTATTTTTAGAAGGTATTCAGATTATGAGATAAATTCAATACAGTTTTATAAATAGTATCTTGGCTGCAATTTTTTTTTACGCATTCTTATATTTTTTAATTAAATACTGTTTTACTTAGTACTTATAATAGGTAGAGATAGGATAAATTTACTGAACTTTTAGTCATTTCTTAGGTAAGATTTATTTACTAAATTCATTTTCCTTTATTTTGAACTGTCACAAGTATGCTTCTGAGGAATTTTAAAATAATTTTGTTTTTATAAAATAATGATAAAAACTGGATAAAACTAAACCATGTAAAATATTTAGCTAAATGCTTGGCATGTGGTAAGTGCTCATTTAATGCAAGTTTTCATTGTTAAGTGAAACATTTTGTTATCTAAGGAGTAAAGAATTTGTAAGAAAGAATAGTAACAGGAAGATAAAATTCCAGAATCACAGCCTAATTTGGCCAGAGTTAGAGTGTTTAGGTTTCCCAAACCAAGGCTTTGAATGACATATTATGGTAAGCAAAAAGAATCATTGTAAAATATGTTTTGCCCAGGCAGTATTGTTCTACAAAGCTCTTTCATTTTATAACCAACTAAATTTTTAAATGGAGTATATTGTAGTAGTATAATTATTTGGGGTGCTTGCCTGAATTAAATTAAAATGTTTATAAAAATTGGTATTCTCTTTGTTCTTAGAATGGAATTAGAGTTTGTAAAATAAACTATATGTGAACTTTTACAGTTAATTATTTTGAGAATTTTAGTTTCAGTTCTTTGTGAAAATAATTATAGATTCATTTCTTTCAGTGTTCTAAATTTAGGAAGGCATCGTATTTGCTACTAATTTGGCAGCTAGTGGTTATTAATTTTACATATCTCTTGCAAAATTTTCAGCATGTTTATTTTTCATAGACATATGAATACAACTTTGTGGGATTATGAGCCACATACACATCAATTTTATGTTCTAGCTTATATTACTTTTGCCTAACATAACCCCATGGAAGAAGTAAAACTATTAAATATGTATTTTTAAGTGGATGTGGCTATTTTTAGAAAGAAAAAGATCAGAAAATGTTTTGCTGCCAGAGGTTTTCTTAATTGGTAAATGTATTCATATGATCCTTGTATTTGAATTAAAGATTTAGGCTTAATGTCTGTTTTCTAAATTAGAAGGGGAATTATTGCATTACACTGTATTTTCAGAAGGGTAAAGCTTTTTGTATCTTTTCCCTGATTTTCAGATTTTGGATGATGAAATTCAATCAGACTATTATGTAGCTGTTCCAGAAATAATGCCTGAGCTTAATCCATTAAAGAAGAAGCTGAAAAAAAGATTTCCAAAATTTACTCGAAGTAAGGGAGAATTCTTTTCTTTAATTTGTTGTTTTTTAAATTGCAGTTCGTATTGAGTATTTTATTAGTTTCAAGTATACAGCATAATGGTTAGACTTTTATATAATTTATGAGATGATCCCCCTAATAAGTCTAGTGCCCACTTGGCACCATACATGGTTATTACAGTATTATTGACTTTATTTCCTATGCTGTACTTTACCTCCCCATGACCATTTTGTAACTGCTAGTTTGTCTTAAAGGGGAGAATTCTTTCTATTATTTCAATATGCTATCAAAAACTTTGTAATATATATGTTTAGTTAGAAAACAAAATTGTTAATATACATGTAGAAAAAAATAATATGTCCTGCTATTTGAGTTTTGTGTTATATAAGAATATGTATATTTGATTTTTTTCCCTTTGAAACTGATATTGATAATCTAATATAATTTGAAAACCTAGTTACTGTATAATACTTTATATTTTGACTGTATTCTAGCTTGAAATTAATGGAATGTATTACCTACTAGGTACATTGACATCATACTATTTTATATGTCTTTATCAATAATGTTTATGCTCATTTATGTCAGCATTCAACATATATATGAAGCCATCATGGTTTCTTTTAGGTGGTTCGGGATATTTGCTATAGATAGGTGTTATTGCAAATAAAATTTTATGGTGTAAACAGAATAGATATATTTAAATTGTTTTAGTAGATTTGGCTTCACGTTTCAACTCTAGCTGAGCTGAAAAATCCTGCCAAAATTCTTCATACATGGTAGCTACTAACATTTATCTGAATCATAGATTATGTTCTGTAGTTTAAGCAATTTCATATGTACTCTCAGTTCTTTTGTTTTACTAGAGTTTTGTTTGTTTATTTTTGGTAGCCTGCATTGAATAACACATCCTTATTAGATCTCAGAGTATTTGGCACTTTTTACTAGGGATTTCCATTACAATATTGTATTTGTTATCATGGAATCAGACTTAATAGTCTTTTCTAATTAAGACCTGAAATTAAAGTTTATTTTAAAAATTAAACACAAATCACAGTTCAATTTGATGAAAATATTTCTCATAATTTTTTTCTAATTCAAATCAAGCTTAACAAAACCAAACATTATTAAAAATAGTCAATTAAAATGAAACCGGGTACTGAATATATCTGTATTTCAGCTACCTCCTTGCTTTGCATGCTGAACTGGTTTCTCACAGAAGTTAATTTTGTCACCTTTGCTTCTTTATCCATTCTCTGAGTAACTCTTTTGGCCTCCATTTTCTGTAGCCTTGAGGGTTTTTTTGTTTGTTTGTTTGTTTGTTTGTTTTACCATTTTCATCTCAAAATTTGGCACTGTTGTTTTTAGTCTGAAAGGTTCTCAAATAACTTCGTTTCAAATAAGAAAAATTTCCCTTTAAAATGTTTATTTGTTGTATTAGTGGCTTTACTCTAGTTCTACTTTTGTAATGAATCATACCTTCCAAACACCAGGGTCAAGTTACCTAGATATGTCCCTGCCATTTGCTTAACAAAGCATCTTAAAAAAACAGGCAGACTTTCTCCTCTACCTTTTTCTTTTCACCCCTACATGATCTGTTTAACAGCACTAGCAAAACATTTTGTGTTCTTTAAACATGAAGACAAATGATTAACCTGTCAAAAATGTTAAAACAGGATACACCAGATGTGCATTAGAACAAATGAAGCTTGTATTATGTATTTTTAGAGCTTATTCAGATTCTTGTTTAGGAACATTTGATTCCCCTTATATCCAACAAAAGACTTTAGGGTAAAATAGAAATTACATTTTGAGCAAATGGATGAAATTTAAAAACCAACAAACAAGCCCCTGCAACTGAGCTCATTAGTTTCCCATTTTGTCTTACATTTTGTTTTACTAATGGGAGTGGGTGTAACCATCCTGGCTGGATTGAATGTTCACGTTTTTGCAGCTTGTTTAATGCTGCAGCTTCATTTGTTTGATTTTTTTAAAATTTTAATTGCTTATGTAACTGTAGGCAAGTTCTCTATTTTTCAAATGCATACTTGGCTTGCTTTCTTAGTATTTTTTATTTCAAGAAAAAAAGACATTTAAAACTTGCTTTTTAAAATTCTTAGAAGAAATTTGGTTTCATTTTGCTTGTAAACTAGCTTTCCCCCAAAAAATACTTGTCCTCTGAAATTCTTTCATCTCTAATGTAAATAGATTTTGTTGATATTTTATTTATTCTTAATCTTATATATTATTATGCATTTACTTCAAAATTACTACTGCGAAAAATATCTCGACTTAATAGAATCAGGTTTTAATTAGCATAGATGGAAACAGTTGAAGTCTTTTAAACCATGCTAAATTATTGACAGATGGAAAAGAGACATGATTAGGAAATTAGACCCACTAATGTGTATTTATTTTCTTAATACATATCTCTTAGAATTGAGCATCAGTGCTCCAGTTGGAGTCTTGTTAAAAGAATACTCTGGCAGACCGGTCCAAAGAACATTCATATCTGCTGAGTAGGACACTGCTTTTTGTGAGGAACTTGGTGTTTTATCATATTTGAGATTAGTGGATGTAACTTTATTGAACTCTAATAGGAAATATTTTTAACTCATAGACTGATATACTGTACTTCAGCGCATTGCTTGCATTATTGAAATTGTTAGAACTCTGATTATATAAAGAAAAATGTTGAAATGGAATTTTTGCATGGTAATCAATTTGAAATTTTTCTTAATTTCTACCCCTTGTGTATTAGTTTAAAAACTATTTTTGTGTGAAAGATTCTAATGATGATTAGGTATGGATATAATTATTATAGATAAATTATTGATATATTGCAGCTGGTTCCATTACTCTTTCTTTCATTTCCTTTACTCCAGCCATAGTGGCCTCCTTGCCCTTCTTCATACACACTGAGTATTTTCCCTTCTCAGGTCTTGGACTCATTGTCTTATTTGTTTGTAATGCTCTTTGCTTATTTTTCTGGCTACTTTTTCATTCAAATATCACCTAAATAGAAAGACCTTCCATGACTATCCTATATAAAATATCACCTGCCACTTCCAATTATCACATTATCTCATTATTGTGTTTTTATATTCTTTTTAGGGCTTACCACTTTTGGGATCTTACATTTTTTATTTGTGGGTGTGTGTTCAGTCCTTCTATTAGAGTAAGGACTTTTTTTTTGGCATTTTGTCCACTACTGTATTCCTCTTGGCCTAGAATAGTACCTGAACATAGTAGGTACTTAACAAATGTTTGTACAGTGAATGCACATTTAGTGTAGCATTCAGCTGGTAGAAGATAGAAATTGCTGCAACTAAAGAGTTGACTATCTACAATTTATAGATTTTTTTCAGATTAGAATAATTGTACGTATTGAGTATCTGTTTTGTACCAAATCTGAATTGTGATGGCTGTGAACAAGGCAGGCAAGGTCTTTGCTGTCTCGGAGCTAACAGCTTCATCTTATGCAGTAGACAAACTGGTTCAACTGAGCATTCAATCGTGCTCAGATTTCTCTAGTTGAACAAATAAACTGGAAACAAAACACATACCCCCAAAATGCCCATTCGATTCAGCTAACCTTTTTAGCTACAATCTTAGTCATTTTCTTGTTTCATACCAAGTTTTTCAAACAAGTGGTCTTTAGTGGTTGGCTGTCTCCATTTCCTTACTAAGTATTATTCTTCCTTACATCATTCTCTCCCATATTCAGCTAAAATGTTGCCTCTTAGTAATAATCACTGACCTTTCATTTGCTGCATTTAAAGATCTGTCCTTAGTTTTCTTTGTTCTTGAAACTTTCTTTTACACTGTATAATCTTAACTTACCTCTGTTCTCACTATTCCTTCTTTGTCTTACCTGGCTTCTATTATTCTACTTCTTCCCTGTACTATTCCCTAGCAAAGAAGAAAAGAGAAGATATAGCAGGGTGAAATACCTAACAGTATAGTTTAGTACCAGTTATGTTCATTATGGTAATTGAATGGAGGGACTTAGAGGAAGAGAAAGGGAACAGAAGGAAGTAAGAAAAAGAAAAGTATAAGAAAATAGCACAGAGCAAAGAGGAGAGTAATTACATAGCAATACGGATAGCAAAGCCCTAGAAATAGCAGTGAATATTAATATTGGGTTATAGGGAAAAACAGAATAGAATAGTGGTTAACATAGATACCTCTCTTAGTCTTGGCTTTGTTACACTGTGGCCTTGAACAAATTTTTTTAACAATTTTGTGCCTCTGTTTATTCATCTACAAAATGGGTTTCATACTTCCAGTAGTGTTTTTGTAATAACGTATGCAAGAGCTTAGCATAGACTGGGTACATTACAAGTTTATAATATATATGAGCCTCTGTTATTATTGATTTCCTACAATTCTTAAAGTAACTATTCATGTTCTGTAATTACTTTAGGAGACCTCATTCTTTTTTATGTCTTCATATTTCATTTTTACCTTCATAACTCTTTTATTAAATAAGCAGATAATTATTGCATGGCTGCCATGCCTACACTTAATACTGAAGGTTGAAAGATGAAAAAATAGTTCCCATCTTTAAGGAGATAAAAATTGAGAGGTGAGAGAAATGAGAACAAACTACCGTACTAAAATGCAGAAAGTGTACCAGTGGAAGAGGTACAAAGTACTTAGAGGAATGAAGAACTAACTACTTTGTAGAATTAGATTATATGAAGAAAGTAGCAGTTGAGCATTTAAACATGAATAGGCTTTTTTTTTTCCTGACGTGCATGGAGAGAACATTCCAGGTAGAGGAAATGGCCTGTGCTAATGCACAAAAGTATGAGAGAGCTATTTATGTTCAGGAATTTGTAAGTAGCTTTCTATCGTTTGGTACATAGCGTTATCAGATAGTGGTGGGCAATGGAGTTAGACAGTGATAGGCAGTGGGCCAGATCATGGAGGGCTTTGTGTGCCATGCCATGGAGGTTAGGTATTATTCTCTATGCAGCTAAGGAGTGATTGAAAAATATTGCTCAGAAGAATGATATAAGATTTGTTTATTAGAAGGACTATATGCAGGAGCTTGTATAAGTGATAAGAGTGGTGAATTGAGAATGATGAAATGTTCAGAACAGAGACCAGTGAAGAGACTAATGTAGTGGGCTAGGTAAAAGATGAATAAGGACAGAATCTGAGCAGTGGCATTGATGACTGAGGAGAGAAAGGCTGTTGTAGGATATGGTAGAATTAAAAGGAGTTATCGATTAGATGTTGAGGTAAGGAAAAGGGAGGAATCTAGAATGTTTCCCTAATTTTTGTCTTGAGTGGTCCAGTGAATACTGTTTTAAAGATAGAGATAAAAGAGATGGAGAAGTTTTGGGCATGATAATAATATCATGAGGTATGGCAGGGAAAATGGAGATAGGCTGGTACAAACTTATTGTTTTCCTAGAAGCAAGTCAGTATTAAGATGAAGTAAGTTTTGATAAATAAATGTGCACATTGTAATCTCTAGGGCAAGTAAAAAACACAAAAAGAGATATAGTTTCATACTAAATAGAGGAATAAAAATGATATACTAAAATCTTTTTGTTTAAAACAAAAGAAGGCAGTAAAGGAAGAACAGAGGAACAAATGAGATGAGACAAATAGAAAACACATATTAAAATAAAGACCTAAATCCAGCTGTATCAATAGTTAGGTTACTTGGAAATTGAATAAATACTTAAACCAAAAGGTAGAGATCATAATACAGTGAAAAAGCAATCCAATTAAATACTATCCGCAGGAGACACACTTTATATTCAAACACAAATAAGCTGAAAGTAAAATGAAGAATTAAGATATACTATGAGTACAGTAAGCATTAGAGAGTTGGATTGGCTATATTTATACCAGACAAAATAGACTTTTAAGACAAGGAGTTTACTAGAGAAAAAGGTGAATATCTTGTAATAATAAAAGGATATGCTCCCCTAAAAAGAGAGCCACAAAATACGTGAAGCAAAAACTGACAGAATCAAAAGGAGAAATAGACTAATCATCAAGTATAATTAGAAATCTTAATATTCTTCTATCAGTAACTGATAGAACATGTACATAGAATATCAGTAAAGATATAAAAGACTTGAACAGTAGTACTATCAACCTACTCGGCCTAATTGATATCTATAGAACACTTCTCCCAACAATAAGTATTGTCTGATATACACTATTTAAGTATAAATGGAACATTTACTAGATTAGACCATTTGCTGGGTTATAAGGCAAGTCTTAATAAATTGAAAAGGATTGAAATCGTAGAGTATGTTTTCTAATCACAGTTAAATCAGAAATCAGTAACCAAAAGAAATATGAGAAATCTCCAAGTACATTAAAATTAAGCAACCCATTTCTAGATAATTGATAGATCAAAGAAGAAATCACAAGAAAAATTAGAAAATGTCTTGTATTAAGTGACAATGAAAACTCAAAACATGTGGGATGCTGCTAAAGCAATAATGTGCACATTGTAATCTGCAGAGGGAAATTTATAGTTTTAAAGGTTAAATCAAAAAAGAAAGTTTTATAATTATTGTTCCAAGCTTTTACCTTAAGAACTCAGAAAAAAAGCAAATTAAACCCAAAGTAAGTAGAAGGAAGACAATAAATATCAGAGCAGAAATCAATGAACTAGAAAAAGGACGAACAACACAAAAAAGCAATGAAAGGAAAACTGATTCTCTGAAAAGATCGATAAAATTGATAAAACTTAAGCTGGCCTAATTTTAAAAAAAGAGAGAACACAATTTATCAAGATCAGGAATGAAAGGGACATCAGTGCATACCCCATAGACACTGAAAGATAATAAAGGCAGTATTATGAACAACTTTATGCCAATGAATGTTGACAACTTATATGAAATGGGCAAATTCTTTGAAAGACACAAATTACCAAAAGTGTCCAGAAGAAATAGAAAATCTAAATAGATCTGTATCAAGTAAAGAAATTGAATTAGTAATTTACAACTTCTGACAATGAAAAGTTCCAGGCCACACGACTTCTCCTTGGTGAATTCTATCCCACATTTAAGACAGAAATAATATGAATTTTTTAGAGCCTCTTTTAGAAACTAGTGGGGGAAGGAACACCTACCAACTCATTTATGAGCTCAGCATTACTCCACTATCAAAGCTAGACAAGGACATCACAAGAAAACTACAGATCAATACCCTTCATGAGCACAGAAGCAAAAATCCTTAACAAAGTATTAGCAAATTGAATCCAGCAGTATGTATGTATGTGTATAAAGATTAGTAAACCTTAACCAAGGAAATTTATTCCAGGAATACAAAGTTAATCTGAACATCAGTATAATATACCATGTCAGCAGAATAATCAACAAAACCTTAATATCATCATCATAAATATAGGGAAAGCATTTGATAAAATCTAATGCCCATTCATGATAGGAACTTTCAGAATACCAGGAATAGAAGTGAACTTTCTCAAGTTGACAAAGCACATCTATGAAAAATCAAGAGCTAATATTCTTAATGGTGAAACCATTTTAGACTGATTGCTTTCTAACTAAGATCAGGAACAAGACAAAGATCTCTGGTTTCATCCCTTATGTTCAATGTTGTACCGAGTCAAGGAAATAAAGGGCATACATATTAGAAAGGAAGAAGTAAAAACAGCCTTTATTCCTAGAGGATACAATTCTAAGATATTCTAAGTGAATTCTAAAAATTGAATTTAGTAGGGTTACATGATTCAAGATCAACACATAAAACAATTATGAATTTTTATGTACTAGCAATAGACAACCAAAATGAAATTTGTAAAACAGCTCCATTCACAAGAACAAAACAAAACAGGTAAAATACTTATGAATAAATTTAACAAAAGATGTACAAGACCTATTCAGAGAAAAGTACTAAATGTTGCTGAAAGTTTAAGAAATACCTCAATAAATAAAGGAGTATACCATGATATAATATAATATTAAGATGGGATTATTCCAACATCTTTCTATAGATTTAATGCAATCCTAATTAAACTCCCAGAAGGGTTAAGAAAAATTTTAAAGAAATTGACAAGCTCATTCTAATATTTAAATGGAAAGACAAAAGACCTGGGATAGAAAAATGATTTTAAAAAGAAAGAACAAAGTTCTTCCAACAAAGTTGTATTATCTGATTGATGACTTTACTGTAGAGCTACAGTAATCAAGATAGTATGGTAGGGCACAAGGATAAATGTATATAGATCAAACATTGAGAGTTCAGAAATGGACCCAAACCTCATGGTCAACTGGTTGATAAAGATACCAAGGTTATATGGAGAAAGAATTTTTTTTTTTTAATGAATGCTGCTGAAATAACTAGGTATCCTTTTCTCACATCAAACAAAAATTAATTCAAAATGAGTCATAGACCTAATTGTAAGGGCTAAAGAGAAAGTCTTTATGACCTTGGATTAGGTAAATATTTCTTAGGACACAAAAAGCATGAAGAAATTGCTAAATTGGATTTTATCAAAAATTTTGCTCATGAGAAGACACGATTAAAAAAAATAGAAAATAAACCATAGATTGTGGAAGAATACATGGCACACATATATCTAACAGAGGTAAATGAAACCATGGCAGGCTAAACAGGTAAGGGGGAAATACTGTATTAGCATCTTACTGTTTATTGTTATACTATCTTTCATATTGTTTAGTACTCAATTACATCAAAATGTTATTCTAAGAAACTAGTGTTTCTCAGTAGTTTTTTCCTCTGCATGTCCCTTTTCTTCCAATTAGATTGTAAGCTCCTTGTAGATAATTACTTTCATTTACAGCCAAAGTGCTCCTAAGCCATACTGAACAGGTTTGATGATCCTTAGAAGTAATAAATGCTGAGGGTATACTGTGCTTTTTTATATAATGAGATTTTCACGTTGACTTATCATGGAAAGAATTGCTGGAGACACACTGGGAGTGGTGTGTCTTTACTGGCACATTCCTTATTGTGTTTCCTACCCTTCAATAATTTACATTATCTATGTTAAATTTGAAAATGTTTCAAGTTAAGTTATAGTAGGGTGAAATATTAAAGTATGTATTTTTACAGATTAAATTTGAGTTAAAATGTTAATGAACGAACATTAGGAAAGTGTAGCTATGTTTGGAGTCTCTTGCATTATCCTTTGAAAATTCTTAGTTTTTACCCTGATTCTATTTTTCTCTTTTCTGTATTCAGTGCATCCTTTTTTTCTACCCTAATTGAAGACAAAGTGACATTAGTATTCAAAAAATTAAGTGTTAATTCTTAATTCTTTTTTCATGCTAGCTTCTGTAACTATTTGTGCAGTAATGAGCTATATTATTCACTGTGATATTATTTCTACTGCTAAATATTGCTACTTTTCTAGTTCCTTCCCTTTATGGTAAGTCAGGTCAGGTGAATTTCATACAAAGGTAGGTAAAATGATCTTCAAAGATTTCAAAACTTCCTGTTAGCTATTATTTTATAGATTTTATTTTAATTTGTCAGGTTTCTAAAGTATAAGCAGCATCATTGCTTATACTTAGTTATTTGTTATTGTACAACAATATTACCACTAATTTAGTGGTTTAAAATAATACACATTTACTATCTCAGCTTCTGTATGTCAGGAATGTGTATATGGCTACGCTGGGTTTTCTGTTTCAGGGTCTCATAAAGCTCCAATCAAGGTGTCAGGTAGGGTTGTGATCTCATCTGAGACTTAACTGGGGAAGAAATGATTTGCTTCCAGATTCATGTGGCTTTTTGGCAGAATTCAGTTCCTTGCAGGCTGCACTGAGGGCTGTAGTTTCTTGCCTTGTGGCCCTCTTCAAATGTACTTCATAATGTTGCAGCTTGCTTTTCAGAGCCGTTTGGAAGAGTTTCCTCCTAGATGGCCATTGCAATTTTTTGTAATGTAATCACGTACGCATAATCA